>JAWVWS010001244.1:0-1200000 GCA_033807775.1 Saussurea involucrata
GAACAGGCTCAGAGCTATATGATGATGAACAGTGTTCGCTGAATGTTTAATCAAAAGAATGAGAGTTCCTATCAGCGGTACTGATTTAGTCTTAGTACATCAGCGATAGTGAAACTCTAATACATATTGTTTACTTACAATTTTCACTAAGTGTTTAAGAGAGGGTCATTATCAAATCACTGAGGGTTTGGATCAACAATCTCCCCCTATTTGATTATGACATAGCAACAGAGAAAATTGCTATTTAATGAAAACATAAGGATAAAAAGAACTCATAAAATATTTGTCCCTTTTACTGTTTTCTGGGATCTTTTCTGTACTGATGGAGTAAAGTACATTCGCTTAAATTTTTCTTTAAACTTTGTAAGGATTACAGATGGAAGTAGAAAAATTACAAGTACTGCTAGTGAATTTACATGTACAAAAGATGTAAACTGATAGGATAGAAGAATTTCAATGCGATCCTACCAGTCATTAGGTTCTTCCTTAATGAGAAGTTCATCAAGGGTCTTTGATGTGGGAATCATCCAGTTAGGAACCGTTACTTCTTGATTCTTTTTGTTCAGAGCTTCTTCAAAAATCAAGGGTTTAAGATGTCGTGCCTGAATGTCGCGTTTGAATTCACACCAGTAGATGAGATCTTTCAGCTGTTCGATGGGAGTGATGGGAAGCTCAGAGATACGTTGAAAACGTTGTCATCCACCATAGTCAATAAAGAATATCCCATAGGGTTTGCTTATGACTTTTCCAGGGATGAAAGTCTCACCAGGAGGAAGAGATGTGTCAAGTGCGGAAAGGTCAGGTTCTGGACCAAGAACTTCAGCACGAGAAAAACCAATACCTGTTTCTTTCCCTATAGGAGGACCTGAGTCTGAAGGTTTAGCCTTTTTCTTTGCAGAGGCCCTTCTTTTCTTATTTGTGAGAGGAGGGGGAGGAGGAATATCCACCCAAGAAGAGACTAAGTCGATCTGTTGATTTATCAGCTTTTCGACATGATCCTTGTACTTAGATTGAGACTTCTGGATGGCTAATCTGATCTCCAACCATTCAGAGAGACCGTACTTCGTGATGGCTTCAGCATAGATTTTTTCGTACTGTCCGTTCTCTCTGAATATCTCGATTTAAGCGATTGAAACTCTGAGGGTTGATTTTCCAGTGATATGTACCTTGTTGATTCTGGCAGGTCGATATCTGAAGTGTACCCTTTCTTTGCACCAGTTTAAAGTAGATTGAGACACAGTTCTCTTTTCTTCAACGATCTTCTTGGCGTCTTCCCATAGCTGACGTTGAACTTCGATTGGAGTTCTTTTCAGCGATGGGTCTTTCACTGATTGTTAAGTAAGCTGGATGGCGAGTTCTCTGTCTTTTTCTTCAGCTTCCCTTTGTTTAGCAATTAATCTTTCAGCTCTTAAATGATCCTCGTATTCTTTCCTTGTTACCTTGAACTTTTTAGGAACAGGAGTGACTTTGGAGTGAGGGAGGATGATTCGTTGATCGTCAAACTGTTTGATCATTGCTTCTCTTCTTTCTTCTTCACTTAGCATGTGAGGAGCTAAGGAAGGTCTGTTTTTGTGAAAGAGCATCTGTTCTTCAGGTTCATCAGTCTCAGAGATCAAATCCAAGACTGGGATTATTTCTTCAGCGTTGAGAGCTGGGATTATTGTTGGACTTGTGGGAGCTTCAGCTGAATCCTCAAGCAGGGGAGAGGACTTGCTGAAACATAGCGATCGTTTAAGTAAGTCTTGGGAATGAAAGAGATAGAGAGAGAATGTGGTTAAGTGTATAGAGGTTTTATGGAGAGGAGAGTTGGGATTGAGAAAGGATAGAGGAGGGATGCAGTGTAAGGGAATAGAAGGTAGTGTACCTGACAAACCGGCTTTTTAAGCAAGATCGTCAGATTGCCATCTGGAGCGAGGCCTTTGTTCTTGCCTTTGTCAGCTTCAGACGCTGCAGGCTTTGATTTGGTCTGCTCCCCTGAAGGTTCTTGGATGACTACCCCTTTGAGAGTTGTAGTCTTCTGAATAGGCTTGACGATAAAGGAGTCATCATCATCATCATCATCATCATCGTCATCATCATCATTTGGAGAAGAACATGGTTCATCATCAGAGATGTCGACAGCTTTATTGTCTTCAGCTTTGTCGTCAGATTATATCTCCTCAGCATAGGGTTCGGTTACATCAGCAGCAACTTTCTCAAGTTGTTCATCGAGTTGCTCCCCCTCAGATACAGAGGCGAGCTTCTCGGTTCCCTCCGGGTTTTCAACTCCCTGAGGTTTTGAAGAAGTAGCAGCAGCAGCTTCCTTTTCAATACCCTCCCCCTCAGCATGGGGAAGGTCTTCTTTATTTTTCTTCTCCCCCTCATCATTATAGGGAAGGTCTTCTTTAGTCTTCTCCCCCTCTTCCACATCATGGTTGGGGGAGGTAACAGAATGTTCAGCAGCACCAGTGTCAACCTGCATTGGGTCCTTGTCTTCAAGGCCAAAGATCCCAATACAGTTTTCAATCCCTGTTAATCTGTCTTCCAGGCCAGATATAGCAGGATTGAGGCTTTGAAGTTCTTATCGATCAATCTGAGTAAAGTGCGATGGAGTGCAAGTTGGAGCATTCAGACGATCGATCACTTGCTGAATCATTTCTTTGACATTACCAACATCAGCTTTGACCGTGGAGACCTCGGTCTTAAGAGTACTCACCTCTGTTTTCAATGATATTACTTCATTGGTCTGAGAGGTAAAGTTTGTAGTGAGAGCGGTATTGGTGTTGTTGATGGCAGTTGAATGTTCAACGATGGTGGTAGCAAATTGAGCAATGCTACTATCAACCTTCTCCAAATCAGCTTTGGAGGCTTTCTTTTCGACCTCAGTGGTCAAAATCTTCAGATTTTCTCCAGCGTTTGTAACCGCTGAAGAATTTGCAGAGAGAGTTGTGGTGAGAGCTTCCACTTTTGTTCCCAGGGCCATCAGGGAGGTGTTGATATCCCCCAAATTAGGACCTGAAAAAGTTATAAACTTATGAACAGAGGAAAGCTCAGAAGTTTGGGGTTGAGAGAGAGAAGTGTGTGGGGTTTTGTGTATACCTGCAGGCGGGTTGTCGAAGTTGTCGAAACCTCGATGTCCTAAAAAAGTTTCGTAGTCGTCTTCAATATTTCCTAGACGACTGGAACTACCTGCAGGTCCTGTGGTGTTTCCTATCATCCTCTGAAAATGTTCAGCAGTAGTGTCGTTGAGGATGACGGTTGTTGAGGAGAATAGGGGAATAGATTGAGTGACCAAAGAAGAGGTGAGAGAAATGGAGGATGAGAATGATGGTTGGGTGCGGGGTTCAGCATTGGATCCGCTAAGAATCACTTCAGTCTGTAGAGAGGCTGAAGGAGGTGGGTTCATTTCCAAGTTTATAACTCCAGCGTTTAGACACGCTGAAGCTGGGATGGAAGGGGTGGCTTGTTCAGCTGTGGCAGAGCGTACAACTGAACTTTCCATCAGCTCTTCAAGATGAGCTGAGGAGTCTTCAGCATGTAAATGTTGGGGGGGTTGCTCCTTGGTTTTCTTGATTCTTTTGGAACCAAGTTGCGTAGTAGATTGTTTCCTTTTTCTAGAAGGAGTGGAGGTTGCAGTTGGGGTATCAGTGGTGGGTTTTTCCACTAACTGAGCTGCAGAAGTAGAAGAAGGAGGATTGAGAAGAGTTAAGAGAGTAGAGAGACGTACCTCGTTTGCCATTGGCTTGAAGTCGAGTACCTTAGGGCCAACCTGAGAGAGTTTCACGTCTCCTACTTTTGGGTAGTTATCCTTAAGGCCGGTTTGGAAGATGGCGCTGAGGAATCTTGGGTATGGAACCCATGATGGTCGGTCAGTAGCAGAGTCTACTCTGAGCACAAGATCATCGTAGATTATCGAGGCCCAGTCAACATGAAGACCTTTCAGCAATGCATAGCCCATTGCTTGCTGAGGTTGAGCGGAGCCGATCTTTGCAGTCATACAGCTTATCAAGTGTGCGAAGATAAAGTTCATTTCGCTGGGCATTTTGGATTTCCTGATGAGGGTCAGCTTCTTCTCAGGCTTCTTGTCCCTCCCTGTTTCCCATACATAACCCATTGCATCAAAGAATGCAGTGATGGCTTCCCTATCAGCATGTTTCTTGTGGTCAGGGAGAGAAACAAAGGGTTTTTCTTTTGTGGCGATGGGAAGGCTCAATGCTTTTCGGATAATGGCAGGGGTGATTTTTATGGTGCCAAAATCAGTGTCACGGAGGATGCCATCGATTTTCTTCGTGGGGTCTTTGGTCGATGTGAGCTGAGTGAGTCTGGCAGAATACCAGAACTGAGATAGTAGTAGTTGATGAGCAAGGGGTGTTATGGTCAGGGTTGTAGAGAGGCAACAGGTTTTGAGGAAATTCACAGCATCATTCAGATGTGTGACTTTCTTTCGAGGAGGAAACTCAAAAAGCGCATAGAGATTGTTTGTTTTTGTCCAATCGAGTTCCTCAAGCGTGAAATTGACCTGAGGAGCCTTGGTGATTTCCAGTTCCTCAGCAGCAGCAGTGTTCTCAGCAGTAGGAATATCAGTAGATGCCATTGCTGTATTATCAGTTCAACCAAATATATAACAAATAAGAATAATCTTAATGTGGAAAGATTTTCCAATAAGATGGTTCGAATTTTGTCCATTTCATTCAGACAAAAATGTCTTAATGAAGATTAGGGTTTTCTTGTTTTTGAAAAAGAAATGCAAACCTGATAGTTCAGGATCCAATCTTACAATCAATACAACAATGAATAGAATAGTAATTGAGAAGTAATTTGATCAGGAACACTTGTATTCAATGAAGAACAGATTTACAGATCTTAGAGAGAGCGTATCTCAAATATTACAAAATATGAATACAAGAATATGCGGGAAAAGTTATGCCAAAGATTAGCCAAAGATCCATTAGCTTACAGTTGCTAACTCCTATATATACTGTAAGGAAATGCTAAAGCTACAGTACATATGAGAAACAGACTAATAGAACAATTACACGTGTCCTAATTAGTAACTGGATATAACAGAAAATACAAGTCATAAGTTCTGAACATGTTGTTCAGAACTTCTGAACATTCTTCTGACTAAGCGCTTTAGAACATTTGTCTTCATAGTCAGAAGTTCTGAGTCTCCTACTCAGAACTCTGAACCTTCTAGTCAGAATCCACACTTGTAATCTTTTCGACTTTCCTGATCAGAACTTCTGAGTCTTCTACTCAGAATTTCTGAGTCTTCTGACCAAATCCCAATACCTAGAATCTTTTCTAGACTTCTATATTCAGAAGTTCTGAGTCTTCTACTCAGAACTCTGAGTCTTCAATTCAGAAACCAACACTTGTGTTTTTGACAAAACTCTAGACCTAACAATCTCCCCCTTTTTGTCAAATACACTTGTACTTTCATCATCAAATTTTTAGAGCAGGAACAATCTTCAGAAGGAGCTCTTCTGAATGCTTTGGCAACTTTTTCTCAGAACCTCTGAATAATCTTAGTTAACAACTTCTGGTCAGTCTTTAATCAGCAGCAACAACGATTTCCAAATTGATTTCTGTTACATATTTGCTTTTTCTTTGCTCCCCCTTGAAATGACAATTCTCATCTCCATGTGATCAAATCAAATTTCTGTCTTTTTATGACTTTCTGACTTTCTTCTCCCTTTTGAATCAATCAATCAGCTTTCATAAATCAGCTTTCATAACATTTCTTTATAAGAACAACATATCAGTTTCCTTTTCTTCTTCTCCCCCTTAAAATAACATTTCTCTCTTTTGTTTTTTCTGTACAAATCATTTTCTATTTTCTTCTCCCCCTAAAGTTTTGGAAAGCAAAATCATCTTCAAAATCTTTAGCTTTTCTCCCCCTTGATTTTCAAAACTTTAGCGATGCTTTTTCTTCGAATGAAGTCTATGCTTTTTCTCCTCCTTAATGAATAACCTTGCTCCCCCTCAAAATAAGAATTCTGGAGCAATTTGTTTTCTCCCCCTGAAAGTATGCATATATTTAATGAAAACATTTATACAAAGAAAATAAGATTCACTGAACTACACTTGATAACTACTAACATTTGATCATTTGAAAAGTTTACAAAAGAAATCCAACTTAATGAAATTTAACATATTTTTCAATCAAATGAAATCAAATGCATGTGTTTGGATTCAAATACAAGTCATCATTGCATATCAAGTTAAAAATGTTCAGTTTCAATCCCTTTATTAAATCTATTTGGCATGCTTAGCATGCGAAATATGATTAGCTTCAAGCATATGCAATTCAAAAACATATAAGAATACTTTGCTCTACTCACACTATTTGTCCAAAATCAGGATTTTCACAAATTTACAGGTTTATTGTGACTTTGTATTTTCCCAAAGTTTCAAGAGATGTGTGCTCATTGGCATCTTTTAATTTTGTGCTCATTGGCATCTTTTAATTTTGTGAACATTGGCATCTTTTAATCAAAAAGTTTAGTAAGAATAAGATACACCGTTAAACATGACTTTCTATCTGGTTCTATAGCAGGATTTGAGTCAGCCAATCCCAGATCAGTTGGTCTTAGGTGCTAGGTGTCAAGCACCCCTTGGAACTTACTTTCCCAAACCAGAAAGGCCACATCGATATATCTTAAACTCATTTGTACCAGTAGAACATGGCTTTCTATCTAGTTCTATTGCAGGATTTGGGTCAGCCGATCCCAGACCAGTTGGTCTTAGGGACTAGGTGACTAGCACCCCTTAGGACTTACTCTCCCAAACTAGAAAGGCCACATGTACAAACTTTTAAACTAAATGATTTTATATATATTTATTGCATCTCAATCACTTGGTTCTAAAACGTAGTACTTCCCCATATTTTTGTTTCCATCCATCATTCTGACATTTAGGCTATTTGAGCATTATATTCTATATAAGCCTAGATTTACATAACATTGAGCATTCAGCATAATTTCATTCATGTTTTGCTGACCTTTCGATTTATTTCAGAAATGAAAGTTGAAACAAATATATCTCAGATAATACAAAAATACTTGTAAAATCATCCTTGACACACATTTTATTCATTGAATGAAAATAAAAAAAAAATTCACATCATTGAATTAAATTTGTTAAGATTCAAACATTCAAAGCAATAGAAATAAAACATAATGCAATGTTACCTTTCACCACTTGTTCCTTGAAACAAAAAAGATATGACAGTTAAGGATATCACCTGATAAGAATGAGTTCTAAACTGATTTGTTTAGAAGTCTTGGTCTTTGAAGTATGGGTCCTGAACTGAATTATTCAGAAGCCATTGTCATTTAAGTACGGGTTTTGAATTTGATATGTTCAAAAACCTAAAACGTTGAAGCACGAGTTTTGAACTTTATCTTGAGATAATCAGATCAAATTTTGAGACAATACTCCCTCTGAAATCAAGATAATCCTGCAAAATCAAGAGATTTTGGTAATCATCTACGATGATTCCTCATTAGATATCAAAAATCCAAATTCTGAGTAGTATAGTCAGAATTCTGATTAGAAGAGTCAGAATTCTGAATAACTTGTTCAAAATTCTAAGTATCAGAATCAGAATTCTGATTAGTTGAGTCAAAATTCTGAGTAGTAGAGTCAGAACTTCTGAGTAACAGATTCAGAATTCTGATAAAACTATCCAGAGAAAATACCTTAGAAAAATGTTTGGATTTTGTGATTTTTGAACATTCGGAACTTCAAATCACTATAACTTGCTCAAAAATCAGAATTTTTCAACCAAAATTTGTAGGATTGCTCAGAATGTGATTCTGAACACATTCTCTGAAATGTTTTCTACCAAAAACACCCAAAACTAGGAGTTCGATAACCCCATAGTAAACAGAACTTTTTCGAAAAAAAAAATTCTTCAAAATCAACAAATTGATCTGTATGAATCAGAAATCCATAATCACATTCAGACCGAGTTTTGGACTGAATTATCCAAAAGTCAAAATTTTCAATTTAAGCACATCATCTGTTTTCAGTCATGTGTCAGTATGATCATTCAGCTTTACACATGAATAACCTACAAAACAGATTAAGTTGTCTTTGGTACCCATATGAACTTGGGTCCAGATTTGTTAGGTGCAGTGGCATATGCAGATATTCTATAAGAACCATACCAGTGCTGAATAAAATTCTTGTTCACAAAATCATTAGTCCCACAATATGAACAACAAAGTTTCTTTTGTGCAATTCTGACTAATTGACTTACAGAATAAATCACATCAGATTTAACAAAAGATTTTCTTTGAAATGTATTGTTCTTCTTGACATTTGAATTAGGAACTTTTGATTTTGGCACTACTTTCTTGGAAGTTGTTCCTTTAACTCTCCATTCCATTTTTATCTTTTTAAAAGAACAATTATAAGATTCATCAATAGGAGAATCATAAAACAGATTAGAAGAACGAATCTGATCTTTTGAACTATGATTTGATTAGTCAACAACTTTCGTTTCAAATTCTTTAAACTTTTTAACATACAAATCAAACCTTGACTGCAAATCAGATTTGGACTTCCTCTCTATCATGATTTTAGTTGATAAATCAGATAATTTCTTAATAAGTCTCCTTATCTCCAAATGAAAAACTTTCTTTTCCTTTTCAAACTCATCTTTTGAGCATTTTTCTTTAAAGCCATTTACCTTCTTCTTTTCAGTCTCTTTCCTTCCATCTTCTAACTCTTTCTCCAACTCATTGATTTTTACAGAAAACTCATTTAACATTCCTGTTTTCTATTTCTCAAAACCATTCTTTTCTTTTTGAAAAACATTTTTCTTGCATTCAAACTCTTTTCTTTCTTTTGCAAGAATTTTCTCCAAATCAGAAATTTTCAGAGATAATTCAACAGACATTGTTTCAAAACCTTTCCTCTCAGTTTGAAAGTTTCTTCTCTCTTTCTCAAATTTCTCTCTTTCAAGTATAAGAACTTGTTCAAAATCATAGATCTGTTTCAAGAGTTGACAATTTTTCATTTCACATGATTTGATTCTATTTTCAGAATTTGTCAACATCTTTCTTTCAAAATTGATTTTCTCTTTCAAATCAACATTCTCTTTTTCTAACAACTTTATGTCCTCTTGAGCCTTTTCAAAATCCTTTAGAAAATCAGATTTCTCTTTTTGCAAAATCTTTATAACTTTTGCATTTTCATCTTGTTTTTCTTGAAGATTAGCAATCTTTCTTTCAAAATGTACAATCTCAGTTTTTGGTTTAGAAATTGTTTCTTTTGTTTTTACAGGACTTAATTTTTGTAAATTGTCTGAACTGGTTATAGAACTTGCAGGTCTCACAAAAACTTCAACAATCTCAGGCATGATGAAATGACAAATTCAAATATCAACTACGAATTATGATAAAAACTGAGAATCAACACAAATCTAGAATATGCAAGAATTAATCAAATCTGTCACATGCATTTCATCAAACAGTTAGAGTACATGAATTAATGAAATCTTATTTTCAACAAAAAATTTGAATACTAATCAACATGCAACAGATATAATCACTTTGATCAAGAAACCAATCAAGAATGTCGAAAACATACCTGTGATCTCTGTTTAATTTCGAGAATTAATCAGTATAGATAGAAAATCTTTGGATGACTTGATTGTAAGATATCGATTCAACAGAAAGACAAATTCAAATTTCTTGAATCAATGATAGAAACAAATTTAAGAATTGTTAGCAGCAGCGGAATCAATTGTCGAATTGATCAAGAAACTTCAAGAACGCGATCAAACACACTCTTGGACGAATTTGTTTGTTGATTGGCTCTGATACCAATTTATGGTCCAGGATCCAATCTTACAATCAATATAACAATGAATAGAATAGTAATTGAGAAGTAATTTGATCAAGAACACTTGTATTCAATGAAGAACAGATTTACAGATCTTAGAGAGAGTGTATCTCAAAGATTACAAAATATGAATACAAGAATATGCGGGAAAGTTATGCCAAAGATTAGCCAAAGATCCATTAGCTTACAGTTGCTAACTCCTATATATACTGTAAGGAAATGCTAAAGCTACAGTACATATGAGAAACAGACTAATAGAACAATTACACGTGTCTTAATTAGTAACTGAATATCCAAGTCATAAGTTCTGAACATGTTGTTCAGAACTTCTGAACATTCTTCTGACTAAGCGCTTCAGAACATTTGTCTTCATAGTCAGAAGTTCTGAGTCTCCTACTCAGAACTCTGAACCTTCTAGTCAGAATCCACACTTGTAATCTTTTCGACTTTCCTGATCAGAACTTCTGAGTCTTCTACTCAGAATTTCTGAGTCTTCTGACCAAATCCCAATACCTAGAATCTTTTCTAGACTTCTATATTTAGAAGTTCTGAGTCTTCTACTCAGAACTCCGAGTCTTCAATTCAGAAACCAACACTTGTGTTTTTGACAAAACTCTAGACCTAACAAAACCCAATAAAAAGTCTTGTTTTCCAGTTTCCTTTGAGGATTAGGATTCTGGAAAAACGTATGAAGAACAAGTTTAAGATATTTGCGATTAAACTTGAAGAACAACCATGAAAGGTTGTGTTCATACAACCATGAAAGAAATGATTTCATTTTTGAAAAAGTTCTTTTGTTTGATCTTGTAAAAACAATGAGAAGATCATTAACAAGTTTTAAGAAACAGGTAAATAAAAGAAATATTAACCTGGTTCGTTGAAGAAGAAGAAGATGAACAGTTCTTGAAAACTTGAGAGCAAAAATGCAACAGTAGTTTTCTTGAGGAAGAAGTTGTTCGCGTAAAGGAAAAATATAAACCCAAAATGTGTTTATATTGTGAGATTAGAGAGAGAGAGAAAAAAAAAACTAGAGTGGGAAAGTTTTTCATCATGACACGGACACGTGTTTGCATAGCTGAACTCTGAGTTAAATCGAGTTAAATCGAATTTCTTCAGCATATCTCTAACATACTTTCCCTGATTAATGAAAGTTCCTTTTTCAGTTTGTTTTATCTATAGACCAAGGAAATATGTTAGTTCACCCATCATACTCATTTTATATTCAGCTTTCATCCTTTTAGAGAAACGAGTACAAAGTTCAGGGTTAGTGGAACCAAATATAATGTCATCGACGTATATTTGAACAAGAATGATATGACCATTCACTTTCCTGAAAAATAGAGTTTTATCGATTTTTCCACGCTCAAAATGTTCAATCAGGAGATAAGAGGAAAGAGTGTCATACCATGCACGTGGAGCTTGCTTTAAGCCATAAAGTGCCTTATCCAGTTTATAAACATAACCTGGACGCTTAGGATCTGAGAATCCTGGAGGTTGTTCCACATAGACTTCTTCATTCATCTTTCCATTTAGAAATGCTGACTTAACATCCATCTGATATACTTTGAAGTCTTTGTGTACAGCGTATGCTAAGAATAGATGAATAGATTCTAGTCCTGCTATTGGAGCAAATGTTTCGTCGTAATCTATGCCTTCCTCTTGTCTGTATTCCCGAGCAACAAGACGAGCCTTGTTGCGGTTTACAGTTCCATGTTCGTCCAACTTGTTTCGATAGACCCATTTAGTGCCTATCACTATCTTGTCAGTTGGTCTTCGAATAAGTTTCCAAACTTTGTTTCTTTCGAATTCAGTCAGCTCTTCTTGCATGACGTTGACCCAGTTTGGATCTTTGAGGGCATCATCTATTTTCTTTTGTTCAATCAGAGAAATAAAGTTAACAAATAAACAAATATTACCTGCACTTCGTCGAGTCTGAACACTAGCGTTTGGATCACCAAGAATTTGATCAATTGGGTGATTTACAGTCAACTTCTGGAATATCAACCAAGAGAGGAGTAGGTGCAGATGTCATCTCATTCACTGATTGCTGAGAAGTAGATGGAATGTCTGAGACATTTGGTTCAGAAGCTGGTATAGTGTTCAAAGGAACTGCTGAGACCCATGATGTTTCAGCTTCACTATTCTGCATGTTTGGGATGATAGTAGGACTATCATCTTCAACTGTATGAGTATGAGGAGTGGGAATGTCTTCTGAATCACCAAGATGTGAAAACATCCATTCATTCAGTTCTTCAGTATCAGCAGACGGTTTAGAGTTTGCTGAACGGGATTCATCAAAAGTGACGTGAATAGTTTCTTCAACAGTTTGTCTTCTTCGATTGAAGACTCTGAAGGCTTTGGAAATTGAAGAATATACAAGAAAGATTCCATCATCAGCCTTAGGATCAAACTTTCCAAGGGCATCTCTGTTGTTCAGTATGAAACATTGACATCCAAAGATGTGAAGAAAGCTAATTGAAGGCTTTCTCCCATGAAAAAGTTCATAGGCTGTCTTATTGAATCTTTTGACTATCAGAGACCTGTTTTGCGTAAAACAAGCAGTGTTGACAGCTTCTGCCCAAAACTAAGTAGGCAGGTGAGAATCGCTGAGCATTGATCGTGCAGCTTCAATAATTGTTATATTTCTTCTTTCAGCGACTCCATTTTGTTGTGGTGTTCTCACTGATGAAAAGTTGTGAGAAATACCCTTGCTCTCAAAGATGGAATCAAGAGAACTGTTTTTGAATTCAGTCCCATGATCACTCCTTTTTGAGCGAACGGTCAAGTTGTTCAGGGTTTCCATCTTCCGAACAAAGGTGATGAGTTCTTCAGGGGTGTCACTCTTAGAACGGAGAAACATAACCCATGTATAGCGAGAGAATTCATCAACTATGACCAGCGTATATTTCTTTCCAGCGATGGATTGTTTGTTAACAGGGCCAAACAAATCCATATGGAGAAGTTGTAGAAGAGATTATACTGAGGAAACTTGTTTTGACTTAAAGCTTGTTTTGGTCTGCTTGCCTTTCTCACACGCTGAACATAAGGACTCTTTGGCGTATGAGTGCTGAGGTAGACCAGTGACTAACCCTTTTGAAGAAAGAGTGTTCAGTGTCTTGAAGTTTAGATGAGAGAGCCTCTTATGCCATAGCCAGTTGACATCAGATGAGGCTTTTGAGAAGAAACAGGAGTTCTCAGTGGTTGTTGAGTCCATGTTTATTACATAAACATTTTCCAAACGATAACCGCTGAGAGCTATCTTCTCCTTTTTGTCAGTAACAAAGCAGGATTCCTTGGTAAAGATTCCCTTGTTATCCATGTCGCAAAGTTGACTGATGCTTAGAATATTATGCTTCAGCCCTTCAACATATGCGAATCTTCTGAAGGTTGTTGTACCATTTGAGAGTACACCAAACCCTCGGGTATGTCCTTTTCCATTTCCACCGAAAGTCACAGAGGGACCCTTCTCTTCCTTGTATTCAGCGAGCAGGCTTTTCTTTCCAGTCATGTGTCTAGAGCATCCGCTATCGAGATACCAAATACCCTTCTTAACCTGCATTACAAAGGAAGATTAGTTTTTCTTGGGTACCCACTTAACCATGTGTACATGGTTGTCAGTGGATGTAGTTGGAATGGAAGGTTCAGCAGTCTTCGCAGCATTTGAAGATTCAGCTTTGTCAGTCTTCACTTTGGTTAATTTCTTAACCTCAGTGGGCTTCTTTGCCTTGGGGGCAATGATCTTCACCTTAGCTATCTTTTCAGCTTTGGTGGTTGTAGGGCACTTACTAGCAATATGATCTGTAAGTCTACAGTGATAACATTTCCTATAACTAAAAGTAGTTCTAGGACCATTTGCATGCTGAGCTTTTGATTTTAAATTAGAAGGACCAGCACCAAGTAAGCTATTGGTTTTTGAAATGGGAGGAACATTTAGTTCTTCGGATTTCTTACCAATGATTTCCACTTTGATTCTAGGAGTAGATAGCTGAATAGATCCACGCTGAATAAATCCAGAGATCTTATTCTTTGAATCAGAGGGATAAGTCACTGAAGCTTTAGAAGCGTTCAGCTTTGGTATAGAGGTACCATTCTGAGGATTTTGGTTAAAAGCAATTCCTTTACCTTTGTTTTTAAAGACTGAGGTAGGTTTTGGATAAATAACTTTTTCTTTACCTTTAGAAGTTAAGGTAGAGATTTCCTCAAGGATAGGCGGTTTAGAAGAGGAACACTGAGAGGATGAAGTATCAGCGACTGAGGATACGAACGTTCCAAATAAGAGCATGGAACGATCAGTGGTTGGTTCTAGAGTATCAACTTTGTAACCAAGACCACGTTTATCACTCAGTGGAATCTGAGACTTAATTATCTCAGTGACCTTTGTTGAGGAATTATACCATCCATCAACAGTAGCTTTTTCAGCTTTTAATGCAGCGATAGCTTCTTCATGCTCGATTTTGACTAGCTGATTTAGGTGAACTTGATCTTTAAAATCTTCTTCAATTTTAGAAAGATTTTCTATTTGGAGGTGACAGTTTTTAAGCTGTTCAGCGAGATCAAGGTTTTGATTTTCAACTACAGTTTTGCCATTCATGGCTTCATATAAACTTCTAGTCAAGAGATCGATCTTTCGAAGACTATCAGCTTCATCAATATTTGCAATATTGGTAAAGAAGGAAGGTGATACCTGAGTTGCAGAGGTTGAAGTAGAGGGAATGTCAGAATTGTCTTCCTCATTTTCAAGTTTGGCCATGAGACATAGATTGGCTTCATCATCATCTTCAGAGTCAGATGATTCTTCTTCGTCAGAGGCAGCCCAATCATAGTCAGCCATGAGGCCTTTGCCTTTCTTCTTAAAGGTTTTCAGCTTTGCATACCTTTCTTTCAGCTTTTTATATTTTTCATCTCTATTCCTGGGAATAAATTTTTTCTTGGGAAAAGCTGAGGGTCTAGAGACTTTCTTTGACATGCACTCGCTAGCAAAATGTCCTATCTTCTCACAGTTATAGCAAGTAGCAGTAGCCTTATCAACAGGGGTTGATGATCTTGGCTTGTCAGTAATAGCAAGAGGTTTATTCTTCTTGAAATTACTCTTTCTAGCAAATCTCCTGATCTTATTAGCCAGGAATGCCAAAGTTTCATCATTATCTGAAACGTCAGAGTCTGATGATCTTCCAGAGTTAGTTTCCATCTCAGTGACAGTGATAGTCGATCGCTGAGTGGAAGGTGACTCTGAGATTAAAGCAACAGGGGTGCTTTTGGAATCTTTTACAAGATTCTTCTTAAGATGACTTGATTGCTCATGATTCAGCATCGTGCCATATAAGGTAGAAAGGGTCATTGATTTTAGATCATTTGACAGCTTGAGACATATAGAATAACTGTCCCAGCTTTCAGGTAAACATTCTAAGAACTTTGTTAGCACTTCAAAGTTAGAATATTCCTTACCATTAGTTTTTAGATCTATTATTAAACAGTTAAAACGTTGGTGTACTTCAGAGAGAGTTTCATTCTTACCACAAATGAAGCTTTCATACTGTCTTACCAGGTTGATCTTTCGAGAGTCCTGGACTTCAGAAGTACCTTCATATTGAACACAGATTGTGTCCCACATAGCCTTTGAGGTTTTCAGGTTCATGACGGAATGGTAGACTTCGTCAGGAAGAGCCATGGAGAGTATGGATCTGGCTTTGGTGTCGATAGCCACTTTCTTCTTATCTTCATCAGTCCACATATGAATTTCCTTAGGAATCAGCCTTTCTGAAATAGCAGGTCTATTCTCAGCGGCTGGAACTGCAGCATCAATTCTTACAGGAATATATGGGCCGTTTTCAAGATAATAAGGCATAGTAGGGTCTACACCTTCTAAGAAGAGAATCATCCTATTTTTCCATAGATTAAACTTATCTCTGGAGAATCTAGGGGGTTTTGCAAGAGAACCGTTGTCAATATAGTTTGTGTTTGTGTTGGTAGCCATTTTAAGAAATAGCTAGGAAGAGAAATCTTAGTATAGATCAGATCTTGTTTATGAGATTAAACAAATCTGCTCTGATACCACTTGTTGGTCCCGAAGGGCTATACAAGTTTGTAGAAGGGGGGGGGGGGTTGAATACAAACACACGTTTTTACTTTTCTAAATAGTTTATTGATAAATCAAGACAATTTACAACTTGTTGCGAAACAAGATTAAGGATAAACCTAATCTAAACAAGTCTTTAGAAACACTAAGTTTCTTGCACTAGAAAGAGTTAAAGAAATTACGAATAATAACTTAACAATAAGGGAGAAAGAAGAAGATGGCCCGAGCACAGACACTTCATTTCTGAAGTAGGGTTCTTTTTATATACTGCATGCATTTAATGCATGGCAGTATGGCTTTACACGTGGCAGCAGCTGATTGGTCGCATGTACTTTTGTAGACATCCTAGTAGCCGCTTGGTGCACAGTGTAGAATCAGAGTTGTTGTACGATTTCAGACAAAAGGTATGTTGGTTCTGACAGTTCGTACGGAGACGTGCAAGGGAGGTAAGACAATAGTAACATGCAGGGAGATTTCATGATCAGCTTTCGTTGAGTCAGATCTTTATCAGCGATTGATAAAGTTCAACGATTGCTGAAGTCTTCTACTTGATACTTCACGTTGAATGGACAGGTCTTGCTTCGCTGATATCCGCATCAGTTCATGAGTAGACTTGTCGCTGGTTCTTGAGCTTGATCTTCGACTTCAGCGTAGAACTTTGGTTGACGTGAAACTTGTCTTCAGGGATCATAAGTAAACAACTAACTTATCAGCGATCATCTCATAGACTGAACAGGCTTAGAGCTATATGATGATGAACAGTGTTCGCTGAATGTTTAATCTAAAGAACGAGAGTTCCTATCACCGGTACTGAATTAGTCTTAGTACATCAGCGATAGTGAAACTCTAATACATATTGTTTACTTACAATTTTCACTAAGTGTTTAAGAGAGGGTCATTATCAAATCACTGAGGGTTTGGATCAACAAAAGGACGGAGACACACTTTCCACGTGTCACCTCAGTGTTAGATAGTACACTGTCTAATACTTTATCAGGCTATAAATAGAGAGGTAGTGGAACAACAATTATAAGCTTTTGGAAGAATAGTTTTCCACAATTGTTAGAGCACACACTGCAGAATTCCATAGCACTACCTACGTACGATCTTGTTCCCTGTGAGATTTCTGAATACAAACACTTAAACGTGTTCTTGGTGTTATTCACATTATCAATATACGAGCAGCTTATTATATTTGATCTTGTTACCATTTTACTGTTCTATATTTGATACTCACTGTTACATTATCGTTTACACAATCACTCACTGTTTAATAGCTTTATATAATGCTTCCGCTATCTGATTTATGCTATTTACGTCATACAACATGAATCTGGGAACCTACATAGTTGGTCTAGCAGCAGAAGGTATTTAACAAGAGGTGCACACCTTGATCCCATCCCCTACCAGCCGGACAGAGGAACCTTTTTCATTCTCTGATCCATTATTAAACCGAGAAGCCACACCTCTAGCTGTATCCTCTTAAAAAGATGAAGTCATTGAAAATATAAGTATATGTTGCCTCTTCACAACACGATTTAGGGCCCAAAGATCCTTTAGAGAGATCTAGAGAGCACAATGACGAAGAGGTTCTAGAAAAACCTCTGAGTCCATTCGACATCCCCTTTGAGACCAACTTTGGATTCGCTCAGAAGGAAGATCTCGACAGAACCTTCAGAGTGACAGAGCCATCCAAGGATGACTCTTTGTTGATCCAAACCCTCAGTGATTTGATAATGACCCTCTCTTATATACTTAGTGAAAATTGTAAGTAAACAATACGTATCAGAGTTTCACTATCGCTGATAAGTACTAAGATCTTACAGTACCGCTGATAGGAACTCTCGCTCTTTAGATTAAACATTCAGCGAACATTGTTCACCATAATGCTCTGAGTCTGTTCAGTCCTTATGGTGATCGCTGATAAGTTAGTTGTTTACTTATGATCCCTGAAGACAAGTTTCACGTCAACATAGGTTCTACGCTGAAGTAGAAGATCAATCTCAAGAACCAACGACAAGTCTCCTAATGAACTGATGCGGATCAGCGAAGACTCAGATTTGTCCACTCAACGTGAAGTATCAAGTACAAGACTTTAGCTATCGCTGAACTCTATCATTCGCTGATATAGAATGATAGATCACTGAATCAACGAAAAGATGATCATGAAGTCCTCCGTACAAAGTACTTTTGTCTTAACCACCCTTGCACGACTCTGTACGATACGTCAGAAAAAGAACCTCCTTATTGTCTGAAATCGTACAACCACTCTGATACTACATTGTTCAAACATGCGGCTACTAAAGTTGTCAACAAAGGTCAATGACGTACAACCAATGAGCTGTTGCCACGTGTAAAGTGTAAACTGCCATCCATTAAATGCATGCAGTATATAAGAAGAAGAACTCACTTCATTTTGAAGTAACTTGCTAACTCTGGACAAGTTCATCCTTCTTATCTTGAGATAGGTTATTATTAGTAATTTCCTTCTCTTTCTTAGTGCAAGAAACTTAGTGTTCCAACTTGTTTAGATTTAGGTTTATCCTTAATCTTGTTTCCGCAACAAGCTGTAAATTGTTAATGATTTGTCAATAAACAATTTAGAAAAGTAAAATCTTAGTGTTTTTATTCAACCCCCCCCCCCTTCTAAAAACTTGTATAGCCCTTCGGGACCAACAAGTGGTATCAGAGCGGTTTTGTTTAATCTAATAAACAAGATCTAATCTATACTAAGATTTCTCTTCCTTGCTATTTCTGAAAATGGCCACCAACACAAACACAAACTATATCGACAATGGTTCTCTTGCTAAACCCCCTAGATTCTCCAGAGATAATTTTAATCTATGGAAAAATAGGATGATTCTCTTCTTAGAAGGTGTAGACCCTACTATGCCTTACTATCTTGAAAACGGCCCATATATTCCTGTAAGAATTGATGCTGCAGTACCAGCCGCTGAGAATAGACCTGCTATTCCAGAAAGGCTGATACCCAAGGAAGTTCATATGTGGACTAACGAAGATAAGAAGAAAGTGGCTATCGACACAAAAGCCAGATCCATACTATCCATGGCTCTTCCTGACGAAGTCTACCATTCCGTCATGAACTTGAAAACCTCAAAAGCTATGTGGGACACAATATGTGTTCAGTATGAAGGTACTTCTGAAGTCCAGGACTCTCGAAAGATCAACCTGGTAAGACAGTACGAAATTTTCATCTGTGATAAGAATGAAACTCTCTCTGAAGTTCACCAACGTTTTAATTGTTTAATAATAGATCTAAAAACTGTTGGTAAGGAATATTCTAACTTTGAAGTGCTGACAAAGTTTTTAGAATGTTTACCTGAAAGCTGGGACAGTTATTCTATGTGTCTCAAGTTGTCAAAGGATCTAAGATCAATGACCCTTGCTACCTTATATGGCACGATGCTGAATCATGAGCAATCGAGTCATATTAAGAAGAATCTTGTAAAAGATTCCAAAAGCACCCCTGTTGCTTTAATCTCATAGGAACCTTGTACTCAGCGACCCTTGGTCACTATCACTTAGTTAGAAAGTAACTCTGAAAGGTCATCAGAATCTGACTCTTCAGATGATGATGAATCTTTGGCTCTCCTCACTAAAAAGTTCAGGAGATTCGCCAAAAAGAAAATGTTCAGAAAGAACAAACCCCTTTCTATTACTGATAAGCCAAGATCATCAGCTCTTGTTGATAAGGCTACTACTACTTGTTTTAACTGCGAAAAGCTAGGACATTTCGCTAACGAGTGCAGGTCTAAGAAAGTTTCGAGAAACTCAGCGTTTCCCAAGAAATCCTTTATTCCCAGGAATAAAGATGACAAATACGCTAAGCTAAAAGCAAAGTATGCGAAGCTGAAAAGCTTTAAGAAGAAAGGCAAAGGCCTGATGGCTTATGATTGGGCTGCCTCTGATGAAGAAGAATCATCATCTGAATCTGAAGATGATGAAGCCAATCTATGTCTTATGGCCAAGATTGAAGATGAGGAAGAAAGCTCAGACATTCCCTCTACTTCAACGTATGCTATTTAGGTATCACCTTCCTTCTTTACAAATATTGCAAATATTGATGAAGCTGATAGTCTTCGTAAAATCGATCTCTTGACTAGAAGTTTATATGAAGCCATGAATGGAAAAACTGTAGTTGAAAATCAAAACCTTGATCTCGCTGAACAGCTCAAAAACTGTCACCTTCAAATAGAAAAGCTTTCTAAAATTGAAGAAGATTTTAAAGATCAAGTGCATTTAAATCAGCTAGTAAAAATCGAGCGAGAAGAAGCTATCTTTGCTTTCAGAGCTGAAAAAGCTACTGTTGAAGGATAGTGTAATTCTTCAACAAAGATCACTGAGATAATTAAGTCCCAGATTCCCCTGAGTGATAAACGTGGTCTTGGTTACAAAGCTGATAATCTAGAACCAACCACTGATCGTTCCATGCTCTTGTTTGGAACTTTCGTATCCTCAGTCGCTGATACTTCATCCTCTCAGTGTTCCTCGTCCAGACCGCCTATCCCTGAGGAAATTTATACCTCTTCAAAAGGTAAAGAGAAAATGGTTTATCCAAAACCTACCTCTGTCTTTAAAGATAAAGGTAAAGGAATTGCTTTTAACCAAAATCCTCAGAAGGGTACCTTAGTACCTAAGCTAAATGCTTCTAAAGCATTAGTGATTCATTCCTCTGGATCAAGGAATCAGATCTCTGGATCTACTCAGCGTGGATCTATTAAGCGATCTACTCCTAGAATCAGAGTGGATGTCTCTGGTAAGAAACCCGAAGAACTGAATGTTCCTCCCATTTCAAAAGCCATCAGCTTACTTGGTGCTAATACTTCTAATTCAAAATCTAAAGCTCAGCATTCAAATGGTCCTAGAACTACTTTTAGTTATAGGAAATGTTATCACTGTGGACTCACTGATCATATTGCTAGTAAGTGCCCCACAGCCACCAAAGCTTAAAAGATAGCTAAGGTGAAGATTGCCCCCAAGGCAAAGAAGACCACTGAGGTTAAGAAATTAACCAAAGTGAAGACTGACAAAGCTGAATCTTCAAATGCTGCGAAGATTGCTGAACCTTCCATTCCAACTACTTCCACTGACAAACGTGTACACATGGTTAAGTGGGTACCCAAGAAAAACTAATCTTCCTTTGTGATGCAGGTTAAGAAGGGTATCTGGTATCTCGATAGCGGATGCTCTAGACACATGACTGGAAAGAAAAGCCTGCTCGCTGAATACAAGGAAGAGAAGGGTCCCTCTATGACATTTGGAGGAAATGGAAAAGGACATACCCGAGGGTTTGGTGTACTCTCTAATGGTACAACAACCTTCAGAAGAGTCGCATATGTTGAAGGGCTGAAGCATAATCTTTTAAGCATCAGTCAGCTTTGCGACAAGGATAACAAGGTAATCTTTACCAAGGAATCCTGCTTTGTCACTGACAAAATAGAGAAGATAGCTCTCAGGGGTTTATGTTTGGAAAATGTTTATGTAATAAACATGGACTCAACAACCACTGAGAACTCCTGTTTCTTCTCAAAAGCCTCATCTGATGTCAACTGGCTATGGCATAAGAGGCTCTCTCATCTGAATTTCAAGACACTGAACACTCTTTCTTCAAAAGAGTTAGTCACTGGTCTACCTTAGCACTCATACGCCAAAGAGTCTTTATGTTCAGTGTGTGAGAAAGGGAAGCAGACCAAAGCAAGCTTTATGTCAAAGCAAGTCTCCTCAGTGTGATCTCCTGTGCAACTTCTCCATATGGATTTGTTTGGCCCTGTTAACAAACAATCCATCGCTGGAAAGAAATATACACTGGTCATAGTTGATGAATTCTCTCGTTATACATGGGTTATGTTTCTCCGTTCCAAGAGTGACACCCGTGAAGAACTCAACACCTTTGTTCAGAAGATGGAAACCCTGAACAATTTGACCGTTCACTCAATAAGGAGTGATCATGGGACTGAATTCAAAAAAAATTCTCTTGATTCCTTCTTTGAGAGTAAGGGTATTTCTCACCACTTTTCTTCGGTGAGAACACCGCAACAAAATGGAGTCGATGAAAGAAGAAATAGAACAATTATTGAAGCTGCACGTTCAATGCTCAGCGATTCTCACCTGCCTACTCAGTTTTGGGCAGAAGCTGTCAATACTGCTTGTTTTACGCAAAACAGGTCGCTGATAGTCAAAAGATTCAATAAAACAGCCTATGAACTTTTTCATGGGAGAAAGCCTTCAATCAGCTTTCTTCACATCTTTGGATGTCAGTGTTTCATACTGAATAACAGAGATGCCCTTGGAAAGTTTGATCCTAAGGCTGATGATGGAATCTTTCTTGGATACTCCTCAGTCTCCAAAGCCTTCAGAGTCTTCAATCGAAGAAGACAAACTGTAGAAGAAAAAATTCACGTCACGTTTGACGAATCCCGTTCAGCGAACTCTAAACCGTCCGTTGATATTGAAGAACTGAATCAATGGATGTTCTCTCATCTTGGTGATTCAGAAGATATTCCCACTCATACTCATATAGTTGTAGATGATAGTCCTACTATCATTCCAAATATGCAGAATAGTGAAGCTGAAACATCATGGGTCTCAGCTGTTCCTTTAAACACTATACCTGCTTCTGAACCCAATGTCTTAGACATTCCATCTACTTCTCAGCAATCAGTGAATATAATGACAACTGCACCCATTCCTCTCTTAGCTGATACTCCAGAAGTTGCTGAAGCCTCATCTTCAGCTACTCCAGTTCAGGTTGAGTCAGCGTCTCACCCTCCGGCTCAGCGATGGACTGTAAATCATCTAATCGATCAAATTCAAGGTGATCCAAACGCTGGTATTCAGACTTGACGAAGTGCAGGTAATATTTGTTTATTTGTTAACTTTATTTCTCTGACTGAACCAAAGAAAGTAGATGATGCCCTCAAAGATTCAAACTGGGTCAGCGCCATGCAAGAAGGGCTGACTGAATTCGAAAGAAACAAAGTTTGGAAACTTGTTCGAAGACCAACTGACAAAACAGTGATAGGCACTAAATGGGTCTATCGAAACAAGTTGGATGAACATGGAACTGTAACCCGCAACAAGGCTCGTATTGCTGCTCAGGGATACAGACAAGAGGAAGGCATAGATTATGACGAAACATTTGCTCCAGTAGCAAGACTAGAATCTATTCGTCTATTCTTAGCATACGTTGTACACAAAGACTTCAAAGTATATCAGATGGATGTTAAGTCAGCGTTTCTAAATGGAAAGCTGAATGAAGAAGTCTATGTGGAACAACCTCCAGGATTCTCATATCCTAAGCGTCCAGGTTATGTTTATAAACTGGATAAGGCACTTTATGGCTTGAAGAAAGCTCCACGTGCATGGTATGACACTCTATCTACTTATCTCCATATTGAACAATTTGAGCGAGGTAAAATCGACATAACTCTATTTTTCCGGAAAGTAAAAGGTCATATCATTCTTGTTTAGATATATGTTGATGACATTATATTTGGCTCTACTAACCCTGATCTTTGTACTCGTTTCGCTGATAGAATGAAAGATGAATATAAAATGAGCATGATGGGTGAACTAACATATTTCCTTGGACTTCAGATAAAGCAAAATGAAAAAGGAACTTTCATTAATCAAGGAAAATATGTTAAAGATATGCTGAAGAAATTCGACTTAACTCAAAGTTCAGCTATGAAAACCCCTATGGCACCACCGCTGACACTAGATAAGGATACTAAGGGTATTCCTTTTAATGTCACGCTGTACCGTGGGATGACCGGCTCTCTCTTGTATCTTACAGCTAGCTGACCCGATATTATGTACGCAACCTGTTTGTGTGCACGATATCAAGCTGAACCCAAGATATCTCATATGACCGCTGTAAAGCGAATTTTTCGATACCTTAAGGGTACTGCGAATCTAGGGCTTTGGTATCCCAAAGACTCAGGGTTCGATCTAATCGCCTATTCAGATAGTGATTTTGCAGGTTGCAAATTGGATAGGAAAAGCACCACAGGAGGCTGTCAGCTCCTGGGTGGAAAGATGGTGAGTTGGACAAGTAAAAAGCAAAACTCAGTGTCCACCTCCACAGCTGAAGCTGAGTATGTAGACGCTGGAAGCTGTCATTCTTAGGTCTTGTGGATGAGTTGGACTATGACCTACAGCTATCAAATATTCCAATCTATTGCGACAGCACAAGTGCCATCGCTATAGCCAACAATCCAGTGCTACACTCAAAGACAAAACACATCGAAATCAGGTATCATTTTATCAGAGATTATGTGATGAATGGTGATATAGAACTTCACTTTATCCCAACTGATTATCAGTTAGCTGATCTGTTCACCAAACCTCTTGATGAGACAAGATTCAACTTTCTCATCAGCGAGCTTGGAATGCTGAACTTTAAAGAGTAAAATCCTCAGTGATTCACATTTGATCAGCGATAGGATAAAATCGACTTGTATAACCCATTCTATCATCTTCTCTCTTAATAAACTTGATTCGCTGATATCAAGGTATGTTTTTCTCTCTGACAATCGCATGTAAATGCAAGATTTCAAAATAAATTGCATCGCTGAATATCTCTTCCTTATCAACGATACTGTGAAATTTCTAAAAACCAACTGATATTTCTATTCAGTGCTTCATTTTTTTTCAAAAGTGTCCCTGAGTTTTCAAAACCTTATAGACATCCTGAATATGAAAGGACAGTTGTGAAGTCATTGCAACGGATAAGCCCCGGCACGTTCTTTTTCTAACACACATTTGCACGTTTCGTTTACCGTCCAATCAAATGCAAACACGTGTCCGTGTCATGATGAAAAACTTTCCCGCTCGAGTTTTTCTCTCCCTCTAACCTCTCTATATAAACACATTATGGGTTTATATTTCTCTTTTACACGAAAAACTTCTCCTCCAAGCAAAGAAAAATTACTGTTGCATTTATGCTCTCAAGTTTTTCAAGAACTCAAGAACTTCATCTTCTTCAATGAACCAGGTTAATAGTTTTGTTATTTACCTGTTTCTTAAACTTGTTAATGATCTTCTCTTTGTTTTTAAAAGATCAAACAAAAGAACTTTTTCAAATGAAATCATGTCTTTCATGATTTTATGAACACAACCTTTCATGGTTGTTCTTCAAGTTTAAACGCAGAATCTTAAACTTGTTCTTCACACATTCATTTTTCCAGAATCCTTATTCTCAAAAGAAACTGGAAAACAAGATTTTCATTGGGTTTGCATTTTGTTTTTCAAAAACAAGAAAAACCATAATCTTCATTAATACATTTTTGTCTGAATGAAATGGACAAAATTCGAACCATCTTATTGGAAAATCTTTCCACGTTAAGATTATTCTTATTTGTTAATCTTTGGTTGAACTGATATACAGCAATGGCATATTCTGACATTTCCTCTGCCAAGAACACCATCGCTGAGAACACTGCTGGTGATAATACTACTGAAGAATTGGAAATCATCAAGGCTCCTCAGGTTAAATTCTCTCTTGAAGAACTGGATTGGACAAAGTCAAATAACCTCTATGCGCTTCTCGAGTTTCCTCCTCGAAAGCAAGTCACACATCTGGATGATGCTGTGAAATTCCTGAAAAATTGTTGTCTATCTACAGCCCTGACCATAACACCTCTTGCACATCAGCTACTGCTATCCCAATTCTGGTATTCTGCCAGACACTCTCAGCTGCCATCAACCAAAGACTCCTCAAAAACAATCGACGGTATCCTCTGTGATACTGATTATGGCACAATGAAGATCACCCCAATCATTATCCGCAAAGCCCTGAGCCTTCCCATCGCAACCAAAGAAAAACCTTTTGTTCCCCTCCCTGACCACAAGAAACACTCAGATAGGAAAGCCATCACTGCATTCTTCGATGCAATGGGCTATGTTTGGGAAACTGGGAGGGACAAGAAGCCTGGGAAGAAGCTGACCCTCATCAAGAAATCTAAAATGCCCAGCGAGATGAATTTCATCTTCGCTCACTTAATCAGCTGCATGACTGCAAAGACCGGCTCCTCTGATCAAGCCGCTCAACCTCAGCAAGCAATGGGGTATGCTTTGCTGAAAGGTCTACATATAGACTGGGCATCGATAATCTACGATGATCTGGTACTCAGAGTAGACTCCACCACTGACAGATCTCCATGGGTTCCTTATCCTCGATTCATCAGCGTCGTCTTCCAAACAGGCCTGAAAGACAGCTACCCAAAAGAGGGTGACCTGAAACTCTCTCAGGTTGGCCCTAAGGTTCTCGACTTCAAACCTGTGGAAAACGAGGTACGTCTTTCTACACTTTTAACTCTTCTCAACCCCACTTCTTCTACTTCTGCAGCTCCTTCAGCGGACAAACCCACCGCTGATACCCAGGCTGCAACCTCCATTCCTTCTCTTAAAAGGAAACACTCTAATACCCAACTTAGTTCCAAAAGAACTAAGAAAACCAAGGAGCAACCCCAGCAATCTCTTGCTGAAGACTCCTCAGCTCATATCGAAGAGCTGAAGGAACGTTCAGTGGTACGCTCTACTACAGCTGAACAAGCCACCCATTCTATCCTAGCCTCAGCGTCTCTAAACGTTGAGGTTATAAACTTGGAACCTACCCAACCTCCTTCAGTCTCTCCACAGACTGAAGAAGTGATTCTCAGCGAATCCAACGCTGAACTGCGCACCCAACCAACATTCTCAACCTTCGCTCCTCCCTCTACTCAATTGGACTCTACTCTAGTTGTCACTGAAGCACCTGTCATTCCTCCAGAAGCTAAAGTTTATACTCTTCAAGGAATGATGGATGTAGGACCTGCAGAGCTGACCATGCATACACGCACTCTCGCTGACGACATGGAACTTTTCTCAAGACACCGAGATTTTGATGAATTCATAAATCCTCCTGCAGGTATACACCAACCCCTATACACTGTAACTGAACCCCAAACTTCTGAGCTTTCCTCTGTTCACAAGTTCTTATATGTTACAGGTCCTAATTTGGGAGACATCAACACCTCTCTGAAGACAATAGAGACGAATCTGACAGGTCTCACCACTACTCTTTCCGACAACTGTTCAGCTGTAACAAACGCTGGAGAGAATCTTACAAAGCTGACAACAGTGGTGGAAAAGAATGCCTCCAAAGCTGACTTGGAGAAGGTTGATAAATCTCTCAGCGACTTTGCCAAAGTTCACGGTGACATCTACACAGACTACCTCGCCATCAAAACATCAGTTCACACCATGTCCAGCGAAGTCACAACGCTGAAGACATCGGTTGGAAAATTCGAAGGAGATATGTCTGTTGTAAAGACCGACGTGAGTTCCTTGAAGACTGGCGTAAGTTCTTTAAAAACTGACGTTAGTTCTGTAAAGACTGACGTAGGTTCAATGAAGAAAATGATGCAACAGATCCTACACAACATGACCGCCCCTCCTCCTGCACCTGAGCATTTTACTACGGAGGATCGTGCTGAACTCGTGAAGATCAATCCCGCTATCTCTGGTCTAGAAAACAGACTAACAGCGATTGAAATTTGTGTGGGGATCCCTGGCCAAGAAGACAGGGAACCCAAACCTACTGTTGAATCCTCACATTCCTCCCCCACTCATCCTGAGGAAGGGGGGGAGAAGAGCGCTGAAGACCTTCCCCATGATGAATCTATCAGGGGGAAAGACTGAAGACCTTACCCTTGCTGAAGAGGGTGAGAAGACAATTGAAGAAGCAGCCCCTGGACCTCAGGGAGATGAAAACCCTGAGGGAATCGAGAAGCTTACCTCTATATCTGAGGGGGAGAAACTCGAAGAAGAAGCTGGAGAATTTGAGTCTGAAGCTGAAGATGAAGAAGCCATCGACTTATCTGATTATGAACCATCCTCTTCTCCAAAGAATGATGATGATGATGATGACTCTTTTATCGTCAAGCCTGCTCAGAGGTCTAAAGTTCTTAAAGGGATCGTGATAAACGAACCTTCAGGGGAGCGGACCAAATCAAAGCCTTCAGCGTCTGAAGCTGACAAGGGCAAAGAAAAAGGTGTCGCTGAAGACAATGGTAATTTGATGATCTCGCTTCCAAAGCCAGTTTGTCAGGTACACTAAATCTTCCTTGCTCTCATCCCGCCTCTCTCTATACACATTATCAGCTCTACTCTCCACAAAACCTCTATACACAACCACATTCTTTATCTATCTCTATTCTACCCAAGTTCTTACTCGAACGATCGCTGTGTTTCAGCTAGTCCTCTCCCATGTTTGAGGATATCGCTGAAGTTCCTACAGCTATGACTTAAACAACAATAATCCCAGCTCCCAAAGCTGAAGAAATAATCTCGGTCTTGGATTTGATCTCTGAGACTGATGAACCTGAAGAACAGATGCTCTCTCACAAAAACAGACCTTCCTTGGTTCCTCAAAAACCAAGTGAAGAGTAGCAGAAAAGAAGAGATGAGATAATAAAGAAGTTCGAGAATCAGCGAATCATTCTGAAGCGTGATCAACTTCCTTCTATTCCTACAAAGTTCAAACTTTCAAAAAGGGAATACAAGGATCACCTCAGAGCTGAACGTCTAATCGCTGAAAGAAGGGAAGCTGAAGAAAAAGACAGAGAATACGCCATCCAGCTTACTCAACGATCAGTAAAAGACCCCAAGCTGAAAAGAGCTCCAATCGAAGTTCAACGTCAGCTATGGGAAGAAGCCAAGAAGATCGTTGAAGAAAAAAGAACTGTGTCTCAATCTACTTTAGCATGGTGCAAAGAAAAGGTACACTTTAGACATCGACCTTTCAGAATAATCAAGGTACTCATCACTGGAAGATCAACCCTCAAAGTTTCTATCGCTGAAATCGAGATATTCAGAGAGAATGATCAGTACGAAAAATTCTATGATGAAGCCATCACGAAGTACGGTCTCTCTGAATGGTTGGAGATCAGATTAGCCATCCAGAAGTCTCAGTCTAAGTACAAGGATCATTTTGAAAAGCTGATAAACAAACAGATCGACTTAGTCTATTCTTGTGTGGATATTCCTCCTCCTCCTCCTCCTCCTCTCGAAAGTCAGAAAAGAAAGACCTCTGCAAATAAAAAGTCTAAATCTTCAGAAGGTCCTGAGATACGAAACGAAACAGGTATTGGTTTTTCTCTAGTTGAAGTCCTTGGTCCAGAACCTGACCTTTCTGCACTTGACACATCTCTTCCTCCTGGTGAGACTTTTATCCCTGGGAAATTCTTAAGCAAACCCTACGGGATATTCTTCATTGACTGGGATGGACGAAAGCGTTTTCAACGTATCTCTGAACTTCCCATCACTCCCATCGAACAGCTGAAAGATCTCATCTACTGGTTTGACTTCAAGAATGACATTCAGGCACGGCATCTTAAACCCTTGATTTTTGAAGAAGCGCTGAACAAAAGAAATCAAGGAGTAAATGTCCCTGACTGGATGATTCCCACATCAAAGACCCTTAATGAACTTCTCATTAAGGAAGAACCTTTATAAACTGATAGGATCGCCTCATTCTTCTATTGTATCAGTTATTCTTTTGTACCTGTAATTGTATTCGTTGTACTTGTAATTTTTCCACTTCCCTCTGTAATCTTTACAAAGTTTAAAGAAAAATTTCAGCGAATGTACTTTACTCCATCAGTACATAAAAGATCCTAGAAAACAGTAAAAGGGACAAATATTTTATGAGTTCTTTTTATCCTTATGTTTTCATTAAAAATAGCAATTTTCTCTGTTGCTATGTCATAATCAAATAGGGGGAGATTGTTGATCCAAACCCTCAGTGATTTGATAATGACCCTCTCTTATATACTTAGTGAAAATTGTAAGTAACAATATATATCAGAGTTTCACTATCGCTGATAAGTACTAAGATCTTACAGTACCGCTGATAGGAACTCTCGCTCTTTAGATTAAACATTCAGCGAACATTGTTCACCATAATGCTCTGAGTCTGTTCAGTCCTTATGGTGATCGCTGATAAGTTAGTTGTTTACTTATGATCCCTGAAGATAAGTTTCACGTCAACATAGGTTCTACGCTGAAGTCGAAGATCAAGCTCAAGAACCAGCGACAAGTCTCCTAATGAACTGATGCGGATCAGCGAAGACTCAGATTTGTCCACTCAACGTGAAGTATCAAGTACAAGACTTTAGCTATCGCTGAACTCTATCATTCGCTGATATAGAATGATAGATCGCTGAATCAACGAAAAGCTGATCATGAAGTCCTCCGTACAAAGTACTTTTGTCTTAACCACCCTTTGTCAGGATCGATTCTTAACAAGAATTAAACTTCTTAGAAACAGAATTTAGAGAATCTTGCGGAATAGAACTCTAAATCAATTAAAGAACAATCAATAGAATTCAACACACTGTATATATCACACTGTATTACAAGCTTTACACCAAACCTCAATCTTGTTGAACAGGCTCAACAAGACGACTTCTACTTCTCTAGAAATAGGATCTATGATCTTGAGGTTGATTCTCTCTGAATGGCTAAACAACTTTTTGAATAATTGTTCTCTATATCGTGTATCTTGTATATTGTATTTCATGTTCTAATAGCTATCTATCAATACTATTTATACAAAAGTAATTACAAGATAACTATCAAAAGTAAATTGATCTTCTGAATCTTCGTTAAACATATCTTGATCAATTCCTTCTTTGTCTCCAAAAGTATCGCATACCAAACTTATCAAGTCAGCAGTATTAACAATGATTTGGCTCAGCAGCATTAACGACCTTCAGCAGTATTAACCTTCACAGTCTTCTAGCAGTAGTATCTCAGCTCAGCAGTACTAACCATGTCTAGCAGTAGTAATTTGGTCTAGCAGTACTAACCGTGTCTAGCAGTAGTAACTTCGTCTAGCAGTAGTAACTTGGTCTAGCAGTACTAACCTTGTCTAGCAGTAGTAACGAAGAACTGGCAGTAGTAACATTGTCTTGGCAGTACTAACCATACTTAGCATATCTTCAGTTCCCAACAATCTCCCCCTAACTTGACTTTTAGGAAAAGAAGTCAAGTTCTTCAGATGATGCTTTCAAAACCTAATCATACATGCCTAGATTAGGATTCAATCCCAGACTTTGATTGAGAATCCTTTTTACCAAGAATCTACCCATTGCTGAATCCTTGTTGCAGGTCAACTTAGCATGTAGCATTCCTTTCAGCCTCTTCATGCTGTGGTTGTATATTTCATCCACCAGATAGTATTCTTGAGTCGCAGAGTCAAGGGAGATGACATATACTCCACAGTTTTCATAGAGCATCCAGTTGGTAATGGCTTGAAACTGTGTGTTTATCCTATGCTGAACCGCTTCAGGTTTGAACATTTGGCACAAGAATTCAAGTACCATTTTAGAGATTGATATCCCTTGCTCAGTCAGCATGTTTTCATATAGCCTCATTCCAACTTTGAACATCTCTTCTAAGTCTGATCTTGAGCAAGTTCTGACAATTTTTCCCCAAGTTGAAAAGACTTCAAATTTTCCATCTGCTCTTTTTATCCTAATGAACTCCTTTCTACCATCTTTCAAAGTGTCCCAAAAGATGATTTCAGGAGCCTTAGATGATATTGGTTCAGCCTGAATTGGAATTGGGTTAGAGTCAACACCAGTAATATACAAATCACATTGGGCATCAGTTTGTGATTGTACATTGCTAGATTGCCCTGATGGAGTTGCCACTTCTTCTTCAGCAACTTTTGGATCAGATTTTTCTTTCACTGTTTCCTCCTGGGCCTCTTCTGCAGTTGGCTCCACCCTTGGCTTCTTTTCATTTTTCTTCTGTGAAGTTATGGGCTTGGTGCTTGGTCTTTTCTTTGACATCATATTGGTTCTTTTAAGAGTTTTAACAGCTTCAGTAGTTGGTTCAGATGTTTTAAGTTTTTCAGCAGCAATAACCATTTCTGCTGCTATGGCTGTTACTGCTTCTCTTAGAACATGTAATGATGTTGCTTCAACACTGTTCTTCACAATCCAGTATACTTCTTCATCAATTTCAGCTTGAGATGTAGTTACTGCTTCCTGCTTAGTTTCTGCTGCTTTTTCTGTTTGGCCTTCAGCAGCATTAACTGTTTCTGCTGCTTGTTCAATCTCAGCAGCATTAATAGTTTCTGCTGCTGTGGTTTCTGCTGCTGTTGTAGTTTCTGCTTCTTTAACAAGCTCTTCCACCTTTTCTGTCTCCCCCTTATTCTGTGTACTGGACTCCCCCTTAAACTGTGCATTATCCATTTCCATCTCAGTCTCCATCTGAACTGTCTCCCCCTCAGCTTGTGGACCCTTCATATTCAGTTCTGCTTCTGATTCTGACTCTGACTCCCCCTTTTTGGGAGCATCATGAGTTGGAATTCTTCTTCTCAGCACAAATCTTGCCTTTTCCTTTCTGTGCAACAACTTGGTGACCATCTTCTTGAGCTTCTCAATTTGAGACTGTTGGTAGGTGACCACAGTCTTCAGTTGCTCAATCTCCTTCTTCTGTGCCATAACATCCAAGTTGACATTTCCAATGGTTTCCATCAATTCAACATAGTTATATCTATCCTCACCTTGTTTAGAAGTGTTTACCTTCTTTACAGGATCACTGGAAGTAGCCATCAATTCCTCTTTGTTATGTCTATCCTCACCCTTTTTAGAAGTTTTTACCTTCTTTAAGGGATCCTTGGAAGTTTTAGCAGAAGCCTTCTGCCTAGCAGAAGCACTAACTGCCCCCTTGGTTTCTTGGCACCTGGGTCCTCCTAATGATTTCTCATTTAGAGTTGCCATGGGGAAGGTCATATTTATGTTACCACTGTCCTTCTCTGTGCTAGCAGAAGTAGTGGCAGCCTTAGCACCCATATGCTCATCCTTCTCCTTAGAGAGCACCTTCTTGGGGTTGGGAGACACCCCTGTGGTTTCCCTGATGATATTCTCAATTGGAGAATGCTCCAACTGAGGGCTTAAAGGCTTAGGGCTCTGAGTAGGTACATCAAGGGAAGGAACCTTGTGCACCTTTCTTCTTTGAAACTTGTTGGATAAAGCAGGAGTGGGCTTTTGAAGTATGTGCTGAGGGATATTTATAGTGAGTGAAGGTGGGGTTTGGTCATCAGTGGGATGATCTAATGAGGGCCTTGATCCTGATGCCATACCTTCAGAGGGGTGGGACACAACCATCATTGTAGAGAACAATGGTGTGTCAACTCCTTCCGAGTCCCTAGGAAGTCTTTTCATATTTGAAAAAACCTTCCCTTTAGGGGATTTGGGTACATATACCTCAGTAAACTGAGGTAAGTCCATCAATTCCTTGTTAATAACTTCTTGCACAAACCTTGGATACATGTAAAAGCTCTTTTTGGATTCCAAGTTTGATACAAGATCATTAAAGATCATTGCTGAAAAATTGTACTTTCTGGCAGTGGATAAGCAGACCAAGGCATATGCAATGGGACTGCTGAACTCACTCCATCCAGTAGTTTTCTTGGAAATACAGTGCATCAGGGTATGAACAAGAAATCTCCATTGGTTGAAAAATTTTGACTTGTAGAATTTAAAAACACCAATGGGACCTTCATACCCCATTCTTTGTAAAGTCGAATATAAGTCATCAGAAGATAGAGAGGTTATACCTGAGGCATCATCCAAGTGAAGAGAGATGCGAATAACCTCCTCTGTGACTTTCAAGGGTTTATCACAAACCCTTGTTCGAATGGTTTTCTGCCCTTCTTCGAAACTAACAGTGGCATTCTCCCAAAATTGTGTCTGATGTTCGATATAGATGGTTGGGCTCACCGTTAGGGCATAGGAGATGTGCGAGGATTTGAGAAAATCGACGATATCGTGGAATCCCGCAGCTTGTTTCGGCTTCTGAAGCATGGCTATTTCATTGTGCTCATCCACAAACTCAATGATTCCTGAGGATTCTTGAAAGAAAAACACAAAGATTCTGGGGAGACTAGGTTAGAACGAGAGAGAAGAAGTAAATGCGAAGAGTCGTTATGAACTTTGGCGGGCAAACAGGGGTATTTATATGCCCTAGATTATCAAAAGCAGTATTAACGACATAAGCAGTATTAACTACTGAGCAGTATTAACTACTGAGCAGTATTAACTGCACAAGCAGTATTAACTGCTGAGCAGTATTAACTACACAAGCAGTATTAACTGCACAAGCAATATTAACTTCTGAGCAGTATTAACTACACAAGCAGTATTAACTGCTGAGCAGTATTAACTGCACAAGCAGTATTAACTGCACAAGCAGTATTAACTACTGAGCAGTATTAACTACTGAGCAGTATTAACTGCACAAGCAGTATTAACTGCTGAGCAGTATTAACTACACAAGCAGTATTAACTGCACAAGCAATATTAACTTCTGAGCAGTATTAACTACACAAGCAGTATTAACTGCTGAGCAGTATTAACTGCACAAGCAGTATTAACTGCACAAGCAGTATTAACTGCTTAGCAGTATTAACTACACAAGCAGTATTAACTGCACAAGCAGTATTAACTGCTTAGCAGTATTAACTGCAAGGGCAGTATTAACTCTGCACTTTGCATTACTAGTCAAACCCTCAAATGTCATCTTACCTTCTGACACATCACCTTTACCACTTCTCTTACCTCCTGCAGGATTATTTCCAAAAGTAACATGTCCTCCATCAATCTTTTTGAAATTTTTTAGGCAGGCCATGTTACCTGCCATGTGCCTGGAGCAACCACTATCAACATGCCAAATGCTCTTCCCCTTGAGCTGTTGGTTGCCCTGCACATCAAGATAAATCAGTTAGTTTTATTGGGAACCCAAGCCGAAGTGGTCTTGGGTCTCCCTTGCTCATCAAAGTACTTGCACTTGGTTTTGATGAGATTTTCAAATTTAGGTACTGCAGTACTGGAGTACTTTGTCAAAATTATTGGTGTAGCAGCACTAGCATTGTTAGCAGTATTATCTTTTAAGGAGGCATTAACAGTGTTAGCAGCACTAACACTGTTTCCAGAAGTACTAGCCTTCTCAGCAGTATTAACTAACTTAGCAGTACTAACACTAGAAGCAGTATTAATTGTTGAAGAGGTACTAACTGTGTTAGCAGTACTAACACTGCTAGCAACATTATTGCTTCCTGCAGTACTCACATTGTTAGCAGTACTAACTGAGTTGGCAGTATTATCATTAGTACCTTTAGGCATCCATACTCTAACACTTTCTGTTTCTGCCTTTTTCATGTGGCTTTTGGTTTTAACTTGTTTCTTTGCCACAATTTTCTTTGCAGACTTTTTATATCCACCATTCTTTCTGTAACCACCAGGTTTTTGAAAATATCTTTGAGCATTAAACCTTTGGTTAACAGGATTGAAATAACAGTGTTTGGCTAAATGATTTAGCTTACCACAGATGAAACAAGGTTTTGGCCTGTTGATTCTGTTCAGATCAACTCCTTGTCTCATAGCCCACTGGTTATTCCAGTTCCTTTGATTTCCCCTCTGATTATCATGTTTTTGGGGCTTGTTCTCTTTAGATTTCCTGCAAGAACACTGTTTACAAGTATTAGAGTTCACAACTTTGGGCTGTGTGGAATGAACTCCCTTTTCCTTTTCAGTCCTTTTGATCTCAGTGTTCTTAATACATGGACTTTCAGATTCCTCATCAGAGTCTACTTTGTCAGTCTCATCCTCAACAACTACTGTTTCTTCACAAGGATCTATATTAATCTTTAATTCAGGATCCTTCCTATCCTTGGTCTCTAACAAATCAGACTTATGAGGTATGTAGTTGTTATTGTAGGGTGGAGGTGTGGCATTGTACCCTATCCCTACTTTCATCTTGTCATGGATTTGAGCCTTAATGATGGTATCCATGGTTTTAGAAGCACAGGTAAACTTTTCAACATCAAGTTTAACCTTCTTAAGCTCTTCTTTTAATTTCTCATTCTCCTCCCCAGATACTTTCAGCTTAATTTCATACTCATTCTTCTCCCACTTCCAATAGTTAGTATCATAGTGGTGTTGAAGTTCATTAGCTTGAAAAGCTCTAATCTGTTCTTCAAACCTTTCTACAATCCTAACATAATCTTTCACATCTTTCTCTAGCCTCTTAAGGTTATCACACATACCCTGATTGTGATCCCTATATCTTTTAACAGCATCAATGCAAGCTTGAGAACAGAGTTTAGATTGTACCTCAGTGGGAATATCAGATACTTCTGCCATAAGAGCTTGATTCTGACAGGCTTCCTCAGCTTGATCACTCCAATCAAAAGTACTGTTTGATTCAATAGAATTTTCCATATTGACTGTAGAATTCTAAGAAAACCTTGCTCTGATACCACTTGTCAGGGTCGATTCTTAACAAAAATTAAACTTCTTAGAAACAGAATTTAGAGAATCTTGCGGAATAGAACTCTAAATCAATTAAAGAACAATCAATAGAATTCAACACACTGTATATATCACACTGTATTACAAGCTTTACACCAAACCTCAATCTTGTTGAACAGGCTCAACAAGACGACTTCTACTTCTCTAGAAATAGGATCTATGATCTTGAGGTTGATTCTCTCTGAATGGCTAAACAACTTTTTGAATAATTGTTCTCTAAATCGTGTATCTTGTATATTGTATTTCATGTTCTAATAGCTATCTATCAATACTATTTATACAAAAGTAATTACAAGATAACTATCAAAAGTAAATTGATCTTCTGAATCTTCGTTAAACATATCTTGATCAATTCCTTCTTTGTCTCCAAAAGTATCGCATACCAAACTTATCAAGTCAGCAGTATTAACAATGATTTGGCTCAGCAGCATTAACGACCTTCAGCAGTATTAACCTTCACAGTCTTCTAGCAGTAGTATCTCAGCTCAGCAGTACTAACCATGTCTAGCAGTAGTAATTTGGTCTAGCAGTACTAACCGTGTCTAGCAGTAGTAACTTCGTCTAGCAGTAGTAACTTGGTCTAGCAGTACTAACCTTGTCTAGCAGTAGTAACGAAGAACTGGCAGTAGTAACATTGTCTTGGCAGTACTAACCATACTTAGCATATCTTCAGTTCCCAACACCCTTGCACGACTCCGTACGATACGTCAGAAAAAGAACCTCCTTATTGTCTGAAATCGTACAACCACTCTGATACTACACTGTTCAAACATGCGGCAACTAAGGTTGTCAACAAAGGTCAATGACGTACAACCAATGAGTTGCTGCCACGTGTAAAGTGTAAACTGCCATGCATTAAATGCATGCAGTATATAAGAAGAAGAACTCACTTCATTTTGAAGTAACTTGCTAACTCTGGACAAGTTCATCCTTCTTATCTTGAGATAGGTTATTATTAGTAATTTCCTTCTCTTTCTTAGTGCAAGAAACTTAGTGTTCCAACTTGTTTAGATTTAGGTTTATCCTTAATCTTGTTTCCGCAACAAGCTGTAAATTGTTAATGATTTATCAATAAACAATTTAGAAAAGTAAAATCTTAGTGTTTGTATTCAACCCCCCCCCCCCCCCTTCTACAAACTTGTATAGCCCTTCGGGACCAACACTCTTTACAAGGACTGAAGGGAAGTCCTACAGACCTCAACCTAAAACCAGGGTCTATGGTGGGCACTCCAGGAACAGGAGTTGACTCTGGGGCAAGATGTGTTCCCCCAGAGGTTACCACTGGTTCATATGTGACAAAGGATGAGTTCCAATCCTTTGTTACCTCTATAACCACCTCATTCACCGAGTTGCAAAGCTTGGTGAAGTCTTTAACTGCATCAACCAATAACCTGTTGACCTCTCTGTAGATGAAGATAGACTCAGTATCCACAGAGGTCAAGGCCACTGCAACCAAGGTTGATGAACCTAAAACTCAGATCCATCAGATCTCATCACCTACATTCCCAGCAGAAGTTCAAAATGCCATCGACAATCTAACCACAGAGTCAAATCTACAAAGTTTCTCACCGAGGTTCTGAGTAAAAAGATGATTGATCAACCACAATCCTGTATCACCACAGAAGATCTCAGAAAGGCACTAGAGCAAGTACAGGAGATAACCAAGACTCGATTAATGCCTCTTCCACGCACAGACTACATAACCCGCGAGCAGATCACAAATTTGGGTCAGAAGGTAATCTCTAAAGTGTGTGGATTCGTCAAAGCCTTCACTCTAGCAACAACATCCTACGCCAAAGAGTTCAAGGCAAGTGTGGCCCATTTAAGATTTAATTCATAGGCTGAAGTCGCACACATCTTCGGCATTTGTGATGATGTGTGTGATAAACTAGAGGTTGCTTCAATGAACTTACCCAAGAAGCGACCTGCCCCTGACTCCTGCCAAGCATAGTCAAGAAAGAAATTAAGACATGATGACCCTGAAGATGATGGAACTGGTCCATCAGGTCATCATGAGGGGGAGAAAGTTGCAGAGCCTTCTACAACAACCCAACCCTTAGCCATTACCCAAACAAAAACAAATGGAGCTTAAGAAGAGAAATCCACAAAGGCAACACCCACCTCTGTGGAAACCAATACTGAAGATCTTCCCTCACCCACACCCAAAACCGACAACTTACCCTCTCCCACACCCAAAACTAACCCAAACACACCAAGAATGAAAACGGTGGCAACCAAAACTTCTAAGACCAAGAAAGAATCAAGCTTTAAACCCATCGAGAAGAAAACCACAGAGCAACCCCCACAGTAGAAAACCACATAACAACCCCACAGAGCCAACAAACCAAACCCCAAACCCCAAACCCAAAAATCTCAGAGCCAAATACCTAAAGAAACTCCTAAAGGAAAAATCCTCTGCAAAAGATAAAGGGAGAGCTCCACAAAACCCACCCTCTGAACCCCAACAAAACCCTGACCCTACCAAACCTTAGTATCAAGCGTTTGTCACCCCAAAACCTAAACCAGAGGACTGGGATCTTCCACCCCCTCTTGCACCTATAGCTCCTCTTACACCCACTTCAAAATCCAAAGGCAAGGAGAAAGTTACAGAGGACAGAGTCACAAAGGTTATTCAGTCCATGAATACTCTGAAGAAGCCCATTCCCTATCCCAAACCTCTGCAGAAGAATATGGAAGAGGAAGTCCATAAATATCTTTATAGTGTACACATGAATGATATTATCCCAGAGCCCACTCTTAACCCCAAAGTTCTCAGTGACATACAGAAAGATTTCTTCAAAACAAAGGCTCGGTAGAAAGAATATGTATAGTCCAAATCGAAGATCAGAGCAGTCTTTGGCATCACCTTTCACTACTACTGCGGAATAGAGTTCAGATATCGCCAGTACAATATTGAGAGAAAAGAAAAGTCTAGGCATAAGTTCCCAGATACTTGTCTAAGAAACCTTCACCCGTATGACCTGGTAGAGCTCTACGACTAGACTTTGAAGAGGATAGGATGGAGACAAGAGTATGAGCTAGCCCATAGAGTGATCAAAGAGACCATGCGACAGAAGATTAGGATCTACTGTCTAACTTATTTTCAGATCGCTCTGGACCTCGGGGTAAAGAATATCAAGATAACCCGCCCCAGATGAATATTGCCCAAGTTCTGAGAACCTTATTCCCAAGACCATCATAACCTCACCCAGATTTGGCTATGTTTTCAAAGATGCAAAGGGAAGAAACAGGTTGTTCACAAGCTATGATAGCCAGAAGTACGCTACAAATACTCTGTTGAAGTTCAAGAAATCAATTCTTAAGCGCAGAGGATCTGAGTACGTACACCCCGACCTCACAGATCAGATGATTTCAGAGATTGATGCCACTCTGAGATTCAGAGATCTTATCATTTACTTCTACACAGAGCTCAAGAACCATTTTGCCAAGAAGATAAATGATTTTCCCAATGCCAGAGTTTAGCCATTCGTATTTTTCTTGTTATGATCATTGTGTAATTCTTCATTTCCCTGTAATGCCTCTGGCAAGTGAATTTAATGAAAATATCTTTTACAGAGGTTGAAACTTACACCTCTTGTCCTTTTAGCTTAAGTTTTCCATTCTGTAATTTTTCCTTTTTCAATACTTAGGGGGAGATTGTTAGCTCCATTTCATAATATAAAAGTATTGAAAAATAAGCTAAGGACAGAGCGCAGAAGACCTCTATCGGAACATTTACCAAGACCTCTCCGCACAAGCTCCAAGCCTCTGTCGTTTACTCTTCCGAAAGACCAAGCCTAACCTGAAGATCAATCTCGGACCACAAAGCCTCTGGGAAGCTTCCCAGGGCCTCTGAGCGGCCAATGTCTGTGAAGATTAAACTTGTGCATGTCAAGATCAATGAGCTCGTGCCTCTCACGTGGATAAAGTGTACGAAGATTTCATAGTACAATTTGTTGATTACCTTTCTAGGTGTCACCATTTCATTGGTCAAAGCCTTGACTTTGTACACACCACACCACTATATGTAATGCGCATTACCATTGTTGCAAAATGCACGCACAGACATAGATTTCACCGAGATTTACACATAGTGAGAGAGAAACCTTGGAGAGAAAAGCACACACTACTGCGTGTTCTTTGTGTAAAGAATCTTATGAAGATTAATGAGAGATGAATTACTGAAAGTATTACATCTTGTGTTATTCTTCTATTTCTGTGTTGATTAGTCTACCATATAACTCAGACATTAATGTTTATCAAAGCTTCCGCATATATAATCATTTCATACTCGGTTTTTATATTATTGGTTGGAGTTCATTATTTGTTGAGATAAACTGGGATCAACAATTTAGTTTTTACTTCACTAACGATGTGTGTGTGTGTGTGTTAAAAGGTTTTTTCCTCCCTGTACGAAGAATGTGTTTCGTTATGTACGAGTAGTTTCTTTTGGTAACTTTGTGAAGTTGTGATACAAGTTTAGATGTAAAGAATATAAATTAGTTGACCTGAACAAACTTTAATTTCATTATTAAATCAAAACATATTATGATATGAATGCATATTTGCCCACCAATTCTTTATTTGAACTTGCTTAAATTCCAAAACACATCGATAGTAAGTACATCAAAACTTACAATGGTATTTTTGACACTATCAAAGCTTCCAAGGATGTATAACTTTGGATGCAAACTTATTTCTAGCACATTTTCTATATTATATTTTGTCCTTAGAAAATTAAGCTATGAGCAAAATTACTTGAATTTATTATACCTTTTTTTGAAGTTTTACCCTCTTTGTGCTTCTTATAGACTAAGGGTCTAAGTTGTCCTTCCTCTTTAGATGGAGTGAATAAAAAAAGGAGAAACGTCACCAAATTTGAGTCCTCCCAAGGAAGGTATAGCATGTAGCATAAAAATATATGTAATACGGTGAAGTTTCTCAACCTATATAGAGACATTCACACCGAATGTTGTTGACCTTAGGCATGAACCACAATGCCTTGCAAAAATAGGTTTCATGATCATGAGGGATCAATAAGAATCAATGGAAATTTCTTAATTGTTTGGTTCTCCTAAAAATGGTATTTACACGGGTGACCTTATATTTTATTTTCACATTTCATATAAATTGTAGCTAACTATCAAAACCCATTACACGGATCTTTACCCATGGTCAATATGTTGTGTCTCGGTCACATATGTTGAGTCTCAAGTCACGTTATGTGAAGGGCTAACCATAGTTAATGGTCATTTAGATAGTAAAGATACGGAAAAAACGTCGATTACTATAGTATGGAGTTTTTAGCAATATCTCTTCTTTAAAAAAAAGTTGGTTACCATGGATATTCGGTTTAGCTTGTGTGCAACCCAACTAATCATATGCGCCTTGAAGGTAACATCCACAGTGACTCAGTAGAGACTCAAATTGGTACATTACGTTAAACAACTGATAAAATACTATTAGTGTGAGGATTGTGGAAATATTTAACATGTAAAGCACCTCCAATACATTTTTACCATACATTTTACTAATTTCTTAATTGTCATTTAGCAAATTATGTCTCATCTTTAACTTATATCTTCTAATAGCAAATGTTTGTCATCGCGCAATGCGCGTTGCCGAACACTAGTATCATATAGTTTTGATGCACATGATTTCCATCTATCTCAAGCAATTAACTCATCATCAAAGCAATCCCTCAACCTTAGCTTCACGACCTCCATGTCATCGCTCCCATTCACGTCGCAACATTCAGTTTTTCCATTCTACAGCACACAAAAATATTAATTAAAAAGTAGCAAGTTATATCAAAATAAAACATACCTTGTTCTAAAATATAATATATAGGGAGCATAATTACGAATAAAGTACTACGTCTTTGATGCAATTAAGAGAATGAACTATAACTTTTATTCAATAAAGGGAACATATTATCACTTCGTGAACGAAAAAGGGAATGCATTATAGCTTTTAAAACAAAAAATTATCTTTCAAATTTCATTATAAACTTTCTTGTTTGAAATGTCTTGTTATTGACATCAAATGGAGTTTTTGGTAGTAGGTTCCCAAAGATATATAACGGAATAAAGTATGTTTCATTTTGGTAAAATTTGCCCAATGATATAAAAGTAGTCACTTCCATCGATATTCAAACTCACCTCGTTGGGTTTTGTAGTTGGTGACACAACTTGAATTCTGGAGACCAAATTCGCAGAATGGTTGTTAGCGAATTGACAAATTGGCAACCCACGTGAAGCCATGCGAACGTAATTTGTTACGACTTCATTTTCACCAACTTTCTCCACTGAATCAAAGGAAAACACATGTGGTGTTTCACATGGATCGCTAGAGAGCGGTCTTGTATTGAATATGTAATAAGGTGGGTTGGAGTTCCATGACCATGGCTCGAATGTTTCAAAAGGAACCTTCAAGATGCTACGAGGGATTACTGTCTCGTAAACATGGATCGAGTATCCCCACGAGACTGAAAAGGACCAACTTAACTGTCTGTTGTAACATATGGTTTGTTGTACCAAACGGGGTTGGTCAACCTTTGCAGCTTTCATGAGGTGTTTTGTAGATTCGAAACGATCCATGGAGGGGAAGATTGGATCTATATGGTCGAAATGATGGAGGGAAAGCAACGGAGCTTTCGGGTGTGAAGATAGAAAACCTGATACAACTCCATGTAAATCTATCTGTAAAAACAACTCAATTATAATCAAACTTAACAACAAAATCGACATACACTTGTTATATGGTCAAGGACCAACCCATAAAATTAGGACATTTGAAGACTAAAATGAATAATTTTAAAGGTTATTGTTATTATAAATAATGAAGATAAACATTGCTTGAAATGAAAGGAAATTAAAATATATAAAGGTTCGAGTCCAGGCGTCAGCATTCTGTAGCCAGGCTTAGTCTCAGACGGCCGCTTTGTTTGTTTGTTTCCAAATTGCCAAGGATGTAGTCTAGGCAAAGCCTAGATGAACCTTATCCAAAAAAAATTAAAATATATTGTTTTTCTCATGAAATGATAAAGAGAGTACATCACTTCAAATTGAAATTGACTAAAAATACATTCTTATATATATATATATAGAGGCGGGTTCAAACGAGGAGCGTAACAACTTAAGAAAACGCGAGGAGCACCGCCCATGTACAAAATCACATGTGATTCACAATACAAACCGAGGGACAAACCGCGCGCTTTGCAAACTGCGGGACAAACCGCGCACTTTGCATTTTTTAATCACATATGATTTTGTTGTGAATCACATGTGATTTTTTACATGGGAGGTGCTCCTCGCGTTTCTCGTAAATTGTTACGCTCCTCGTTTGAACCTTTCTCTCTCTCTCTCTCTCTCTATATATATATATATATATATATATATATATATATACATATATATATATTGTTAGGTTTAGGTTATTAATTCAATTTGGGTAGGAATGGTAGGAAGCATAGTGAGCTACCGAGGTCGACGGAGGGCATATTGGTCATTTGGCCTACTACATTTTGTGCATGTTTTGTCGATCTTGTTTTTTTTTTTGAACGGCAAGAGGAATTTATTAAAACCGAACCTAGCAAGACGCTAGATTACATGATATCCGAGAAACAGAGATGAGGATTACAACACCAATTTTCCCAACTAAAGTCTTTCCCCAACATGACTATGTTTTTGACCCACAGAAACGAATAAAATTGGACCTCATTCGCCGCTTCCCGGGAAGACAAGAGCTTGCCGTTGAAAACTTTATCGTTCTGACTCCTCCAAATCACCCAACAAGCTGCTATCGCAATGACTGACAGCAGCTGTTTGGACCTTTTATCTCCGACCGGGTTTAGAATCAGCTCCGTAAAATCCTCGAACGAACGGGGATAAGCAGGAATCTCAAGCCACCATTGATGGAGAAGAGCCCACAATTCTTTCGCCGATGAACACTCGAACAGAAGATGCAATTCAGTTTCGTCCCTAATGTTACAGACTGGGCAGAGGGTAGAAGAGACTTCAATTCCTCTACTTGACAGGTTGCACCGGGTAGGGAGCTTTGCCAACCTTGCTCGCCACAACAGGAGGTTAGCTTTTCCAGGAACAACTTTACACCATATTGTCTTCAAATGAGCTTGGGCGAGGGAGCTGTTATCCACCATCTTTCTCAACCCGGCTACAGAGAAAATCCCATAGCATCCGGGGTCCATCTCCAAACATTCTCGTTACAAACAAAGAGATCCCTGAAGTTGATGTTGTAAGACGAAAAGGTGGAATTTAGCTGGGCGATAACACCCCATATGCTAGTTTTGTAACCAGCTGGTACAACAGCTCCTAGTCTACCATGTTGACCGTGGATTGCGCAAATCACCTCCTTCCATAAGGCCTCATCTTCCTTTTTGAACCTCCACCACCATTTTTCAATTAAAGCAAGGTTATGCGCCTTGAGGCTTCCGATATCTAGACCCCCTTTTTCTTTAGAATTTCGAGCTTTACTCCAAGCTACCCAAGTTATTTTCCTGTAATCTAGGTTGCCTCCCCAGAAAAATCGATTGCGGATACTCTCCATTTTGTTGATGATAGACGACGGAGCCTTGAATAACGAGAAAAGGTACGACCCTAAGCTACCCAAAACCGACTTGCAAAGAGTTAACCTTCCACCGAACGAGAGGCTTCTAGCCTTCCAAGCCGATAACTTACTTTCAAATTTTTCTTTTAACGGGATCCAGGAGGCGACTCTATTCATCTTAGCACCCACCGGAATACCAAGATATTTCAACGGGAGAGCCCCTTCTAGACAATTCAGTACCCGTGCCATATCCCCAACTTCTGTACTATTCACCCCGATGCCCACCACTCTACTTTTGGAGAGATTTACCTTGAGACCGGATGCCAAATAGAAACATCTTAACACACAGATGAGATTATGTGCGTTGTTGAGACTCCAATCTCCTAAAAAAAGGGCATCATTGATAACGCCACTTTTTGGCGTTATTTCCGGTTCTCAAACCAATGAGATTGGCTTGTATTCAAGTAAAAAGGCGTGTATTTTACGGTTTATTGAGTGATCTACGCAGGTTATATAAAAGGCGACATTCCTCGGAAAAAGAAGCTAAAAAGAGCCCAAAACGAGTCAAAACGAAGCCTAACGGGAACCCAAAAGCCAAGCCCAAGACCCGCGAACGAACCAAGACCCGACCCGCGAACCAGAACCGACCCAGAAGGGCCTCAGCAACATGCGCGACCTTTTGCGCGACTTGCAAGTCGCGCCAGAAGTCGCGCAACCTACTGTTTGGTCGTTTTTAGCTTTTTAATTCGGGATTTAGGTCACTTTTTCGGTATCCAACTTTCGGCAGACGACCAGGGGCGATTTTGGGGCGATTTCCGGCGACTTTTTGGAGCTTTCGGAGTCACGTTAGAGGGCCAATCACGGAGACAATCATCACGGAACGTAGATACAAGCACGATTGAAGGGAGTTCATCACGCTATTTTTCATGTTTTTAATCTTTCGCGTCACCATGTTTACATACGTAGTTTCATCTTTCTCTCTTGTGTTTGAATCCACCACCGACATGAACTAATCGGTTCATGTTGGGGGTTGGAATGAATTCGGTTTATAAAGCATGTAACCAGATGATTTTAACTTTTATTGGTTTTTCCTTGATAAATGAAGCATGTGATTTTGCGTTTAATGCCTTTGAAAGTCTAGCTAGCTTTTAATTGATTTATTATTTTCAGTTGAGTTCGAGAGAATTAACTGTTAAATAGAACTAGGAATTTCATGCCTAAGACGATAAATCAGTGATAGAGATATACTGAATAAGTCTTAGTCCCAATTAAACCGTTAGGTTTATATCGAGAAATAAAATCTAGCCAATTTAACATAAATCGAGTACTTAATGTGTTTTGGAATCCATAGGTGCGATCGAGAGATTAATCTTATCCTTTTCAAAGTAAAACCCGTTGTGGCTTGAAAGAGAACAACGGTGACCTTAAAAGATTTGGGAATCATTAAGGGGATAAACTGGTAATTGTTTGAGTTGTCTGTGTGCATGTGTAGAACCGAAGGATTTCCAACCCTCAACTTTTCTCTCTATCAAAGTTCCTAATTTGTTCTTTGCTTTGTTTGCGTTTAAGTTGTGATTTGCTAGAATTTAGTTTAAAACCCATCTTCCAAATTCGACAGTCCAGTTAATAGAGCCTATAGTAATTGTGATACTTAGTTCCTAGTTCCCCGTGATTCGATACTCGTACTTTCCAAGTACTATTACTTGACTTCGACCCGTACACTTGCGGTAAGATTCGCGGGGTGTTAAAAACCCCGTGTCAAGTTTTTGGCGCCGTTGTCGGGGAACTAGTTGTAGCTAATAGCACTACCATCTATACGCGCTATTAGATTGGGCATTTTCTTTTCTTGTTATTTTTCCATCACTTTCAGTTTTTGGATTATTGACGTTGCTTTCTCCTTTTCAGGTACCACTTGGTTTATGCCAAGGACAACCCGAGGAAAAGAGATCGAACAATTTGATCCGGAGATCGAAAGAACCGCTCGTCGGCTGCGTAAGGAAGCGAAAGCCAAAAGAAATCTGAAATTCGAGATGTCCGACGACGAGAGACCACCTCGCCGCAACAATCCACCACCACCTCCAGAAAGGGTGCCTATGCGGTCGTTTGCCGACCCGAATGTGGCAGCGGCCCGCATAGGTATCCAGCCGCCTACCACTGCGGCTAACTACTTTGAGATAAATCCGAGTACCATAGTAATGGTACAACAGAATCAGTTCGGGGGAGCACCAACTGAAGACCCCCACGCGCATCTACGAGCCTTTGAACGCATTTGCAGCACCTTCAAGATCAATGGGATGGAGGAGAACGCAATCAAACTGAGGTTATTTAGTTTTTCATTAAAAGGTTGAGCTGAAATATGGATCAAGGGCCTACCATCAGACCTTATCACCACTTGGGCACAATTGAAGGCAGCTTTCCTTCAAAAATTCTTCCCACCGGGAAGAACCGCGCAGTTAATGGCCGATATTACACATTTCGCGCAATGGGACCAAGAGACACTTTACGAGGCATGGGAGAGATATAAGGACATGTTGAAGAAGTGTCCACATCACGGTCTTCATGGGTGGGTCATAATCCAAACGTTCTTTGGAGGCCTTCACCCGCAATTCAAGAATGATATTACGGCTGCAGCAGGGGGAGCGCTCCTGAACAAGACCTATGAAGAAGCGGTCGAGCTGATCGAGAACCTTGCCGAACATAGCTACTCCACTCCACGATCATCCATTGCACGAGTAGCAAGTGTTCGAGAATCGGATGAGCTTAAGGAGATCAAAACCCAATTAGCAGCGATTACGAACCATTTGCAAGCCGGCAGCCATCAAGAACCTGATCAAGTCCATTTTGTGTCATACCGGAGCCAACCGAGAAACGATCCTTTCTCGAATACTTATAACGAGGGGTGGAAAAGACATCCCAATCTTTCATGGAATCAGCCCGGTCAACCACAATCAGGTAATTTTTCTAACTCTTCTAATTTTTCCCAAACTAATAATGTTTATCGTCCTCCAGGATTTCAGCAAAGAAACGAAGGACCATCCGGGGAGAAGAAGCCGGGCCTCGAAGACATGATGATGAAGTGCATTTCAAAAATGGACAGCACGGTCGGAGAGCTAGCGAGCACGGTGAATACGGTAAAAGCCGCAACTGAGCAGAATACGGCCGCATTCAAGATTCTCGAGAGGCAAGTAGGGCAGATTTCTGAAGCCCTACAAACCCGACCTTCCGGAGCATTTCCAAGTATGGCCGAAAAGAGGAATCAAGAGAATTGCAATGCCATTTTTTTGAGAAGTGGCAAGGAGTTGATTAAAGATCCGGTAAGCAAGTCCTCACCAAAGGAAGCCAAAGAAGAGTTCGAGATGGTAAATCTGGAGGAATTAGAGGCTGATAAAGAATCTGAGATGAAAGAGAAACCGGAAGATGAAGAGCCCAAGAAGAGTGAGCCGACCATCCCGAAGCAACCACCGATCAAGCCAGTGGTACCCAAAGTGCCATATCCAAACAGACTGAAAGCAAACAAGGACGATGTTAATTTTTATAAGTTTATCGATGTATTTAAGAAGCTAACCATTAACATCCCGTTTGCAGATGCGTTGGCACAAATACCCTCTTACATGAAATTCATGAAAGAGATCCTTTCCAAAAAGAGGGCAATTGATCACCAATCCACCGTTGCACTCACTGAAGAGTGTAGCGCAATTTTCCAGAATAAGCTTCCCCAGAAGCTCAATGATCCAGGGAGTTTTGCTATCCCTATCCAAATCGGGAAGTTTTCATTTAATAAAGTTTTGTGTGATTTAGGGGCTAGTATTAATTTGATGCCCCTCTCTATTTTCAGGAAACTTGGATTGGGCGAGGCTAGTCCAACGTTCATGACGCTCAAGCTAGCAGACAGATCGATAAGGTATCCATACGGGGTGATCGAAGACGTGCTGATTAAGGTTGGTAAATTCTACTTCCCGGTAGACTTCATGGTGATAGATATAGATGAGGATGAGGAGGTTCCGATGATCTTGGGACGATCATTCCTAGCCACCGGGAGAGCTTTAATTGACATGGAAGAGGGTGAAATCACATTCCGAGTTGGCGGTGAGAACGTGAGATTCAAGTTGCTAGAGAGAAGAAGTAGCGAAAGAGATGAAGGGGTAGAGAAGTCCGCGAAGAACCGTAAGTGTGGACGGTACAATCCCGCGGACACTAAGCCGAGCTGAAACCGCACAGTCGTGCCACGACTTTAAATACGGCGCTGGGTGGGAGGTAACCCACCAAGGTTTGTTTTCTTTTGTTATTTGCTTATTTTGAGTGCGTTTCTTATTCCCGAAAAACCATAAAAATCGAAAAATCGAAAAAAGCGAAAAACGAACAGGGACGTACGCGACTTGCCACGCGGTTTGCAAACCGCGCAAAAAGCCGCGGGGCACTCTGTTGGTTTTCTGAGACAGAGAGTTACGCGGTTTGCCACGCGACTTGCAAGTCGCGGGCTAAACCACGGGAGTCCCCTATTGGTTCTCGTTCATTTTTCGTGCAAATTTTTATTCCTTTCTTGCGTTGTGTGTTTCTATTTTCTTGTTTTTCTTTCGTCGTTTGTTTGGTTCTTTTGTGTGTGCATGCTCTCCCCTCCTTCTTCAAATGTTCAATCTTTCAAGAATCTCCTCGGACCGGGCAAAACAGGTATGTTCTAATCATTTCTCTGCTAAAAGAGTGGTGTTTGATGTGTTGTTCTGTTTTAATTACACGAGATGCAACAAACCTAAGTTTCACTTAGGTTTGGGGTGCCTCAATTTTGAACCATCTACACACTCACATTAGACCCTGTGCAAACCTCGGTTTTACCGAGGTTTGGGGTTGACCTTTTTTTTGGCAAACCTAGGCCACGGCCTAAGTTTGGGGTGCCCAGTATAGAAACTTTGGAGTTCTTTGTGCTTGCTGTGTAATGTTTTACCCGTCCTTTCTATACCTGTAATAACTGCACAACGATTAAGTCGCATCACCGACGACTTTGCTTGCACATTGGGGACAATGTGTGGGTAAGGTTTGGGGTTGCCCAATCGGGCCCAAGTTATGCACGTAGATTTCCTACACTTTTGAGTATCTAGATCACATACGGGCCCCAGTTATGCACGTAGATTTCCTACACTTCTGAGTATCTAGATCACATAGCTAAATTTTTTGTTTTGAATGATTAAGACCAACCATTGTGGGAAGAACCTATTGATAGTGACGTGACCGTTAGGGAAGGACCGGGAAAGGACATGACTAGGGACATTAGTGGAGACCACCCGATAGTGAGTTTTGAGCCTAATAAGACGTTTTTTCATTTCGAGGGATTCATACACGTAATTCTTATACACTTTTCGAATTCCTTGTCGTGAATGTAGAATGATCTCGCTACATTATTGCATTGAGTAGCAAAGACGAACATCGGGATATTAGGTAAGGGTATAGTAGACCATACCGTGTGGACCTTAAGAAATGATTCCAGGCATTGTGTGTTTTGTTTTAACCCGTTTCAGCTATCGTTTTCCCCTTTTACCCTTAGTGTGTACCCATAGCCCAGTTGAAGCCAAACACTCACCCTTAATTCTTTCTAAACCCATCATTCACCCTTAGCCAAAAGCCTTAGCCAACCCTATCCGAAAGTGTGTCAATCGGAAGCAGTAATAAACTTAGAGAGATAGAGCGGAAAAGAAAGAAATCAGGCCAGTCAAGAAAGAGAAAAGAGGGCCAATGTTGCCCCAATCAATAAAGAGGACAAATGAAGTCCCAAAAAAAAACGTAGGTTAGATAGTCTCTAGTAGACTGCATAATAAGTGAGTCAAAGCGACTCCAATAGTGACGAAAAAGGACCAAGTGAGCAAATGTAAAGCAAAGAGAGTTCAGAATTGCAAACGATTGACACGCCGAGGATTTTTGATCCATTATACCCTTCGTTCCTATAACCTTAACCTTAGCCCCGTTACAACCCGTGTAAAGACCTGGATGATCTTCTGGAAAACATGATTAGAGTCTATGACCACCTGTACCGATATTCCCTGTCTTGTTATTTGATTCCATCTGAGATCAAAAGTTTGGACATCTGTGCGTTTTCTTTAGAGTTGTCATGTAATATTTCGAGTATTATTGTACATAACTTCCATACACATGACAACACGAGCGATAACCTAGGTTCGAGAGCGAAACGAGAGTATCCCGTGAGGTAGGGTCGAGGCGAAATGTTTCCCTAGTATGTTCAGACTTAGTCTAACCCTGATGTGATCGGAACAGTCACGAGTTCAACTCCCAATAGAAGGTCATAGATCGGACAAAATAAAGAATGAGGCGAGAGTGAGATAGACATTCACGGGTATGGGAAATCACCGATGCATCACTTGATACCGATTGGGAATTGTGCAGTTATTATATTTTCACTGATATGTGCTTTAATTCTGTTCTATCGCTAATTTGCTTGGGGACAAGCAACACTCGGTTTGGGGTTGTTGATAACGCCACTTTTTGGCGTTATTTCCGGTTCTCAAACCAATGAGATTGGCTTGTATTCAAGTAAAAAGGCGTGTATTTTACGGTTTATTGAGTGATCTACGCAGGTTATATAAAAGGCGACATTCCTCGGAAAAGAAGCTAAAAAGAGCCCAAAACGAGTCAAAACGAAGCCTAACGGGAGCCCAAAAGCCAAGCCCAAGACCCGCGAACGAACCAAGACCCGACCCGCGAACCAGAACCGACCCAGAAGGGCCTCAGCAACACGCGCGACCTTCTGCGCGACTTGCAAGTCGCGCCAGAAGTCGCGCAACCTACTGTTTGGTCGTTTTCAGTTTTTTAATTCGGGATTTAGGTCACTTTTTCGGTATCCAACTTTCGGCAGACGACCAGGGGCGATTTCCGGCGACTTTTCGGAGCTTTCGGAGTCACGTTAGAGGGCCGATCACGGAGACAATCATCACGGAACGTAGATACAAGCACGATTGAAGGGAGTTCATCACGCTATTTTTCATGTTTTTAATCTTTCGCGTCACCATGTTTACATATGTAGTTTCATCTTTCTCTCTTGTGTTTGAATCCACCACCGACATGAACTAACCGGTTCGTGTTGGGGGTTGGAATGAATTCGGTTTATAAAGCATGTAACCAGATGATTTACTTTTATTGGTTTTTCCTTGATAAATGAAGCATGTGATTTTGCGTTTAATTCCTTTGAAAGTCTAGCTAGCTTTTAATTGATTTATTATTTTCAGTTGAGTTCGAGAGAATTAACTGTTAAATAGAACTAGGAATTGCATGCCTAAGACGATAAATCAGTGATAGAGATATACTGAATAAGTCTTAGTCCCAATTAAACCGTTAGGTTTATATCGAGAGATAAAATCTAGCCAATTTAACATAAATCGAGTACTTAATGTGTTTTGGAATCCATAGGTGAGATCGAGAGATTAATCTTATCCTTTTCAAAGTAAAACCCGTTGTGGCTTGAAAGAGAACAACGGTTACCTTAAAAGATTTGGGAATCATTAAGGGGATAAACTGGTAATTGTTTGAGTTGTCTGTGTGCATGTGTAGAACCGGAGGATTTCCAACCCTCAACTTTTCTCTCTATCAAAGTTCCTAATTTGTTCTTTGCTTTGTTTGCGTTTAAGTTGTGATTTGCTAGAATTTAGTTTAAAACCCATCTTCCAAATTCGACAGTCCAGTTAATAGAGCCTATAGTAATTGTGATACTTAGTTCCTAGTTCCCCGTGATTCGATACTCGTACTTTCCAAGTACTATTACTTGACTTCGACCCGTACACTTGCGGTAAGATTCGCGGGGTGTTAAAAACCCCGTGTCAAGTTTTTGGCGCCGTTGCCGGGGAACTAGTTGTAGCTAATAGCACTACCATCTATACGCGCTATTAGATTGGGCATTTTCTTTTCCTGTTATTTTTCCATCACTTTCAGTTTTTGGATTATTGACGTTGCTTTCTCCTTTTCAGGTACCACTTGGTTTATGCCAAGGACAACCCGAGGAAAAGAGATCGAACAATTTGATCCGGAGATCGAAAGAACCGCTCGTCGGCTGCGTAAGGAAGCGAAAGCCAAAAGAAATCTGAAATTAGAGATGTCCGACGACGAGAGACCTCCTCGCCGCAACAATCCACCACCACCTCCAGAAAGGGTGCCTATGCGGTCGTTTGCCGACCCGAATGTGGCAGCGGCCCGCATAGGTATCCAGCCGCCTACCACTGCGGCTAACTACTTTGAGATAAAGCCGAGTACCATAGTAATGGTACAACAGAATCAGTTCGGGGGAGCACCAACTGAAGACCCCCACGCGCATCTACGAGCCTTTGAACGCATTTGCAGCACCTTCAAGATCAATGGGATGGAGGAGAACGCAATCAAACTGAGGTTATTTAGTTTTTCATTAAAAGGTCGAGCTGAAATATGGATCGAGGGCCTACCATCAGACCTTATCACCACTTGGGCACAATTGAAGGCAGCTTTCCTCCAAAAATTCTTCCCACCGGGAAGAACCGCGCAGTTAATGGCCGATATTACACATTTCGCGCAATGGGACCAAGAGACACTTTACGAGGCATGGGAGAGATATAAGGACATGTTGAAGAAGTGTCCACATCACGGTCTTCATGGGTGGGTCATAATCCAAACGTTCTTTGGAGGCCTTCACCCGCAATTCAAGAATGATATTACGGCTGCAGCAGGGGGAGTGCTCCTGAACAAGACCTATGAAGAAGCAGTCGAGCTGATCGAGAACCTTGCCGAACATAGCTACTCCACTCCACGATCATCCATTGCACGAGTAGCAAGTGTTCGAGAATCGGATGAGCTTAAGGAGATCAAAACCCAATTAGCAGCGATTACGAACCATTTGCAAGCCGGCAGCCATCAAGAACCTGATCAAGTCCATTTTGTGTCAAACCGGAGCCAACCGAGAAACGATCCTTTCTCGAATACTTATAACGAGGGGTGGAAAAGACATCCCAATCTTTCATGGAATCAGCCCGGTCAACCACAATCAGGTAATTTTTCTAACTCTTCTAATTTTTCCCAAACTAATAATGTTTATCGTCCTTCAGGATTTCAGCAAAGAAACGAAGGACCATCCGGGGAGAAGAAGCCGGGCCTCGAAGACATGATGATGAAGTTCATGTCAAAAATGGACAGCACGGTCGGAGAGCTAGCGAGCACGGTGAATACGGTAAAAGCCGCAACTGAGCAGAATACGGCCGCAATCAAGATTCTCGAGAGGCAAGTAGGGCAGATTTCTAAAGCCCTACGAACCCGACCTTCCGGAGCATTTCCAAGTATGGCCGAAAAGAGGAATCAAGAGAATTGCAATGCCATTTTTCTGAGAAGTGGCAAGGAGTTGATTAAAGATCCGGTAAGCAAGTCCTCACCAAAGGAAGCCAAAGAAGAGTTCGAGATGGTAAATCTGGAGGAATTAGAGGCTGATAAAGAATCTGAGATGAAAGAGAAACCGGAAGATGAAGAGCCCAAGAAGAGTGAGCCGACCATCCCGAAGCAACCACCGGTCAAGCCAGTGGTACCCAAAGTGCCATATCCAAACAGACTGAAAGCAAACAAGGACGATGTTAATTTTTATAAGTTTATCGATGTATTTAAGAAGCTAATCATTAACATCCCGTTTGCAGATGCGTTGGCACAAATACCCTCTTACATGAAATTCATGAAAGCGATCCTTTCCAAAAAGAGGGCAATTGATCACCAATCCACCGTTGCACTCACTGAAGAGTGTAGCGCAATTTTCCAGAATAAGCTTCCCCAGAAGCTCAATGATCCAGGGAGTTTTGCTATCCCTATCCAAATCGGGAAGTTTTCATTTAATAAAGTTTTGTGTGATTTAGGGGCTAGTATTAATTTGATGCCCCTCTATATTTTCAGGAAACTTGGATTGGGCGAGGCTAGTCCAACGTTCATGACGCTCAATCTAGCAGACAGATCGATAAGGTATCCATACGGGGTGATCGAAGACGTGCTGATTAAGGTTGGTAAATTCTACTTCCCGGTAGACTTCATGGTGATAGATATAGATGAGGATGAGGAGGTTCCGATGATCTTGGGACGATCATTCCTAGCCACCGAGAGAGCTTTAATTGACATGGAAGAGGGTGAAATCACATTCCGAGTTGGCGGTGAGAACGTGAGATTCAAGTTGCTATAGAGAAGAAGTAGCGAAAGAGATGAAGGGGTAGAGAAGTCCGCGAAGAACCGTAAGTGTGGACGGTACAATCCCGCGGACACTAAGCCGAGCTGAAACCGCACAGTCGTGCCACGACTTTAAATACGGCGCTGGGTGGGAGGCAACCCACCAAGGTTTGTTTTCTTTTGTTATTTGCTTATTTTGAGTGCGTTTCTTATTCCCGAAAAACCATAAAAATCGAAAAATCGAAAAAAGTGAAAAACGAACAGGGACGTACGCGACTTGCCACGCGGTTTGCAAACCGCGCAGAAAGCCGCGGGGCACTCTGTTGGTTTTCTGAGACAGAGAGTTACGCGGTTTGCCACGCGACTAAACCGCGGGAGTCCCCTATTGGTTCTCGTTCGTTTTTCGTGCAAATTTTTATTCCTTTCTTGCGTTGTGTGTTTCTATTTTCTTGTTTTTCTTTCGTCGTTTGTTTGGTTCTTTTGTGTGTGCATGCTCTCCCCTCCTTCTTCAAATGTTCAATCTTTCAAGAATCTCCTCGGACCGGGCAAAACAGGTATGTTCTAATCATTTCTCTGCTAAAAGAGTGGTGTTTGATGTGTTGTTCTGTTTTAATTGCACGAGATGCAACAAACCTAAGTTTCACTTAGGTTTGGGGTGCCTCGTTTTTGAACCATCTACACACTCACATTAGACCCTGTGCAAACCTCGGTTTTACCGAGGTTTGGGGTTGACCTTTTTTTTGGCAAACCTAGGCCACGGCCTAAGTTTGGGGTGCCCAGTTTAGAAACTTTGGAGTTCTTTGTGCTTGTTGTGTAATGTTTTACCCGTCCTTTCTATACCTGTAATAACTGCACAACGATTAAGTCGCATCACCGACGACTTTGCTTGCACATTGGGGACAATGTGTGGGTAAGGTTTGGGGTTGCCCAATCGGGCCCAAGTTATGCACGTAGATTTCCTACACTTCTGAGTATCTAGATCACATATGGGCCCAAGTTATGCACGTAGATTTCCTACACTTCTGAGTATCTAGATCACATAGCTAAATTTTTTGTTTTGAATGATTAAGACCAACCATTGTGGGAAGAACCTATTGATAGTGACGTGACCGTTAGGGAAGCACCGGGAAAGGACATGACTAGGGACATTAGTGGAGACCACCCGATAGTGAGTTTTGAGCCTAATAAGACGTTTTTTCATTTCGAGGGATTCATACACGTAATTCTTATACACTTTTCGAATTCCTTGTCGTGAATGTAGAATGATCTCGCTACATTATTGCATTGAGTAGCAAAGACGAACATCGGGATATTAGGTAAGGGTATAGTAGACCATACCGTGTGGACCTTAAGAAATGATTCCAGGCATTGTGTGTTTTGTTTTAACCCGTTTCAGCTATCGTTTTCCCCTTTTACCCTTAGTGTGTACCCATAGCCCAGTTGAAGCCAAACACTCACCCTTAATTCTTTCTAAACCCATCATTCACCCTTAGCCAAAAGCCTTAGCCAACCCTATCGGAAAGTGTGTCAATCGTAAGCAGTAATAAACTTAGAGAGATAGAGCGGAAAAGAAAGAAATCAGGCCAGTCAAGAAAGAGAAAAGAGGGCCAATGTTGCCCCAATCAATAAAGACGACCAATGAAGTCCCAAAAAAAACGTTAGTTAGATAGTCTCTAGTAGACAGTGAGTCAAAGCGACTCCAATAGTGACGAAAAAGGACCAAGTGAGCAAATGTAAAGCAAAGAGAGTTCAGAATTGCAAACGATTGACACGCCGAGGATTTTTGATCCATTATACCCTTCGTTCCTATAACCTTAACCTTAGCCCCGTTACAACCCGTGTAAAGACCTGGATGATCTTCTGGAAAACATGATTAGAGTCTATGACCACCTGTACCGATATTCCCTGTCTTGTTATTTGATTCCATCTGAGATCAAAAGTTTGGACATCTGTGCGTTTTCTTTAGAGTTGTGATGTAATATTTCGAGTATTATTGTACATAACTTCCATACACATGACAACACGAGCGATAACCTAGGTTCGAGAGCGAAACGAGAGTATCCCGTGAGGTAGGGTCGAGGCGAAATGTTTCCCTAGTATGTTCAGACTTAGTCTAACCCTGGTGTGATCGGAACAGTCACGAGTTCAACTCCCAATAGAAGGTCATAGATCGGACAAAATAAAGAATGAGGCGAGAGTGAGATAGACATTCACGGGTATGGGAAATCACCGATGCATCACTTGATACCGATTGGGAATTGTGCAGTTATTATATTTTCACTGATATGTGCTTTAATTCTGTTCTATCGCTAATTTGCTTGGGGACAAGCAACACTCGGTTTGGGGTTGTTGATAACGCCACTTTTTGGCGTTATTTCCGGTTCTCAAACCAATGAGATTGGCTTGTATTCAAGTAAAAAGGCGTGTATTTTACGGTTTATTGAGTGATCTACGCAGGTTATATAAAAGGCGACATTCCTCGGAAAAGAAGCTAAAAAGAGCCCAAAACGAGTCAAAACGAAGCCTAACGGGAGCCCAAAAGCCAAGCCCAAGACCCGCGAACGAACCAAGACCCGACCCGCGAACCAGAACCGACCCAGAAGGGCCTCAGCAACACGCGCGACCTTCTGCGCGACTTGCAAGTCGCGCCAGAAGTCGCGCAACCTACTGTTTGGTCGTTTTCAGTTTTTTAATTCGGGATTTAGGTCACTTTTTCGGTATCCAACTTTCGGCAGACGACCAGGGGCGATTTTGGGGCGATTTCCGGCGACTTTTCGGAGCTTTCGGAGTCACGTTAGAGGGCCGATCACGGAGACAATCATCACGGAACGTAGATACAAGCACGATTGAAGGGAGTTCATCACGCTATTTTTCATGTTTTTAATCTTTCGCGTCACCATGTTTACATATGTAGTTTCATCTTTCTCTCTTGTGTTTGAATCCACCACCGACATGAACTAACTGGTTCGTGTTGGGGGTTGGAATGAATTCGGTTTATAAAGCATGTAACCAGATGATTTACTTTTATTGGTTTTTCCTTGATAAATGAAGCATGTGATTTTGCGTTTAATGCCTTTGAAAGTCTAGCTAGCTTTTAATTGATTTATTATTTTCAGTTGAGTTCGAGAGAATTAACTGTTAAATAGAACTAGGAATTGCATGCCTAAGACGATAAATCAGTGATAGAGATATACTGAATAAGTCTTAGTCCCAATTAAACCGTTAGGTTTATATCGAGAGATAAAATCTAGCCAATTTAACATAAATCGAGTACTTAATGTGTTTTGGAATCCATAGGTGAGATCGAGAGATTAATCTTATCCTTTTCAAAGTAAAACCCGTTGTGGCTTGAAAGAGAACAACGGTTACCTTAAAAGATTTGGGAATCATTAAGGGGATAAACTGGTAATTGTTTGAGTTGTCTGTGTGCATGTGTAGAACCGGAGGATTTCCAACCCTCAACTTTTCTCTCTATCAAAGTTCCTAATTTGTTCTTTGCTTTGTTTGCGTTTAAGTTGTGATTTGCTAGAATTTAGTTTAAAACCCATCTTCCAAATTCGACAGTCCAGTTAATAGAGCCTATAGTAATTGTGATACTTAGTTCCTAGTTCCCCGTGATTCGATACTCGTACTTTCCAAGTACTATTACTTGACTTCGACCCGTACACTTGCGGTAAGATTCGCGGGGTGTTAAAAACCCCGTGTCAAGTTTTTGGCGCCGTTGCCGGGGAACTAGTTGTAGCTAATAGCACTACCATCTATACGCGCTATTAGATTGGGCATTTTCTTTTCCTGTTATTTTTCCATCACTTTCAGTTTTTGGATTATTGACGTTGCTTTCTCCTTTTCAGGTACCACTTGGTTTATGCCAAGGACAACCCGAGGAAAAGAGATCGAACAATTTGATCCGGAGATCGAAAGAACCGCTCATCGGCTGCGTAAGGAAGCGAAAGCCAAAAGAAATCTGAAATTCGAGATGTCCGACGACGAGAGACCTCCTCGCCGCAACAATCCACCACCACCTCCAGAAAGGGTGCCTATGCGGTCGTTTGCCGACCCGAATGTGGCAGCGGCCCGCATAGGTATCCAGCCGCCTACCACTGCGGCTAACTACTTTGAGATAAAGCCGAGTACCATAGTAATGGTATAACAGAATCAGTTCGGGGGAGCACCAACTGAAGACCCCCACGCGCATCTACGAGCCTTTGAACGCATTTGCAGCACCTTCAAGATCAATGGGATGGAGGAGAACGCAATCAAACTGAGGTTATTTAGTTTTTCATTAAAAGGTCGAGCTGAAATATGGATCGAGGGCCTACCATCAGACCTTATCACCACTTGGGCACAATTGAAGGCAGCTTTCCTCCAAAAATTCTTCCCACCGGGAAGAACCGCGCAGTTAATGGCCGATATTACACATTTCGCGCAATGGGACCAAGAGACACTTTACGAGGCATGGGAGAGATATAAGGACATGTTGAAGAAGTGTCCACATCACGGTCTTCATGGGTGGGTCATAATCCAAACGTTCTTTGGAGGCCTTCACCCGCAATTCAAGAATGATATTACGGCTGCAGCAGGGGGAGTGCTCCTGAACAAGACCTATGAAGAAGCAGTCGAGCTGATCGAGAACCTTGCCGAACATAGCTACTCCACTCCACGATCATCCATTGCACGAGTAGCAAGTGTTCGAGAATCGGATGAGCTTAAGGAGATCAAAACCCAATTAGCAGCGATTACGAACCATTTGCAAGCCGACAGCCATCAAGAACCTGATCAAGTCCATTTTGTGTCAAACCGGAGCCAACCGAGAAACGATCCTTTCTCGAATACTTATAACGAGGGGTGGAAAAGACATCCCAATCTTTCATGGAATCAGCCCGGTCAACCACAATCAGGTAATTTTTCTAACTCTTCTAATTTTTCCCAAACTAATAATGTTTATCGTCCTTCAGGATTTCAGCAAAGAAACGAAGGACCATCCGGGGAGAAGAAGCCGGGCCTCGAAGACATGATGATGAAGTTCATGTCAAAAATGGACAGCACGGTCGGAGAGCTAGCGAGCACGGTGAATACGGTAAAAGCCGCAACTGAGCAGAATACGGCCGCAATCAAGATTCTCGAGAGGCAAGTAGGGCAGATTTCTAAAGCCCTACGAACCCGACCTTCCGGAGCATTTCCAAGTATGGCCGAAAAGAGGAATCAAGAGAATTGCAATGCCATTTTTCTGAGAAGTGGCAAGGAGTTGATTAAAGATCCGGTAAGCAAGTCCTCACCAAAGGAAGCCAAAGAAGAGTTCGAGATGGTAAATCTGGAGGAATTAGAGGCTGATAAAGAATCTGAGATGAAAGAGAAACCGGAAGATGAAGAGCCCAAGAAGAGTGAGCCGACCATCCCGAAGCAACCACCGGTCAAGCCAGTGGTACCCAAAGTGCCATATCCAAACAGACTGAAAGCAAACAAGGACGATGTTAATTTTTATAAGTTTATCGATGTATTTAAGAAGCTAATCATTAACATCCCGTTTGCAGATGCGTTGGCACAAATACCCTCTTACATGAAATTCATGAAAGCGATCCTTTCCAAAAAGAGGGCAATTGATCACCAATCCACCGTTGCACTCACTGAAGAGTGTAGCGCAATTTTCCAGAATAAGCTTCCCCAGAAGCTCAATGATCCAGGGAGTTTTGCTATCCCTATCCAAATCGGGAAGTTTTCATTTAATAAAGTTTTGTGTGATTTAGGGGCTAGTATTAATTTGATGCCCCTCTATATTTTCAGGAAACTTGGATTGGGCGAGGCTAGTCCAACGTTCATGACGCTCAATCTAGCAGACAGATCGATAAGGTATCCATACGGGGTGATCGAAGACGTGCTGATTAAGGTTGGTAAATTCTACTTCCCGGTAGACTTCATGGTGATAGATATAGATGAGGATGAGGAGGTTCCGATGATCTTGGGACGATCATTCCTAGCCACCGAGAGAGCTTTAATTGACATGGAAGAGGGTGAAATCACATTCCGAGTTGGCGGTGAGAACGTGAGATTCAAGTTGCTATAGAGAAGAAGTAGCGAAAGAGATGAAGGGGTAGAGAAGTCCGCGAAGAACCGTAAGTGTGGACGGTACAATCCCGCGGACACTAAGCCGAGCTGAAACCGCACAGTCGTGCCACGACTTTAAATACGGCGCTGGGTGGGAGGCAACCCACCAAGGTTTGTTTTCTTTTGTTATTTGCTTATTTTGAGTGTGTTTCTTATTCCCGAAAAACCATAAAAATCGAAAAATCGAAAAAAGTGAAAAACGAACAGGGACGTACGCGACTTGCCACGCGGTTTGCAAACCGCGCAGAAAGCCGCGGGGCACTCTGTTGGTTTTCTGAGACAGAGAGTTACGCGGTTTGCCACGCGACTAAACCGCGGGAGTCCCCTATTGGTTCTCGTTCGTTTTTCGTGCAAATTTTTATTCCTTTCTTGCGTTGTGTGTTTCTATTTTCTTGTTTTTCTTTCGTCGTTTGTTTGGTTCTTTTGTGTGTGCATGCTCTCCCCTCCTTCTTCAAATGTTCAATCTTTCAAGAATCTCCTCGGACCGGGCAAAACAGGTATGTTCTAATCATTTCTCTGCTAAAAGAGTGGTGTTTGATGTGTTGTTCTGTTTTAATTGCACGAGATGCAACAAACCTAAGTTTCACTTAGGTTTGGGGTGCCTCGTTTTTGAACCATCTACACACTCACATTAGACCCTGTGCAAACCTCGGTTTTACCGAGGTTTGGGGTTGACCTTTTTTTTGGCAAACCTAGGCCACGGCCTAAGTTTGGGGTGCCCAGTTTAGAAACTTTGGAGTTCTTTGTGCTTGTTGTGTAATGTTTTACCCGTCCTTTCTATACCTGTAATAACTGCACAACGATTAAGTCGCATCACCGACGACTTTGCTTGCACATTGGGGACAATGTGTGGGTAAGGTTTGGGGTTGCCCAATCGGGCCCAAGTTATGCACGTAGATTTCCTACACTTCTGAGTATCTAGATCACATATGGGCCCAAGTTATGCACGTAGATTTCCTACACTTCTGAGTATCTAGATCACATAGCTAAATTTTTTGTTTTGAATGATTAAGACCAACCATTGTGGGAAGAACCTATTGATAGTGACGTGACCGTTAGGGAAGCACCGGGAAAGGACATGACTAGGGACATTAGTGGAGACCACCCGATAGTGAGTTTTGAGCCTAATAAGACGTTTTTTCATTTCGAGGGATTCATACACGTAATTCTTATACACTTTTCGAATTCCTTGTCGTGAATGTAGAATGATCTCGCTACATTATTGCATTGAGTAGCAAAGACGAACATCGGGATATTAGGTAAGGGTATAGTAGACCATACCGTGTGGACCTTAAGAAATGATTCCAGGCATTGTGTGTTTTGTTTTAACCCGTTTCAGCTATCGTTTTCCCCTTTTACCCTTAGTGTGTACCCATAGCCCAGTTGAAGCCAAACACTCACCCTTAATTCTTTCTAAACCCATCATTCACCCTTAGCCAAAAGCCTTAGCCAACCCTATCTGAAAGTGTGTCAATCGTAAGCAGTAATAAACTTAGAGAGATAGAGCGGAAAAGAAAGAAATCAGGCCAGTCAAGAAAGAGAAAAGAGGGCCAATGTTGCCCCAATCAATAAAGACGACCAATGAAGTCCCAAAAAAAACGTTAGTTAGATAGTCTCTAGTAGACAGTGAGTCAAAGCGACTCCAATAGTGACGAAAAAGGACCAAGTGAGCAAATGTAAAGCAAAGAGAGTTCAGAATTGCAAACGATTGACACGCCGAGGATTTTTTATCCATTATACCCTTCGTTCCTATAACCTTAACCTTAGCCCCGTTACAACCCGTGTAAAGACCTGGATGATCTTCTGGAAAACATGATTAGAGTCTATGACCACCTGTACCGATATTCCCTGTCTTGTTATTTGATTCCATCTGAGATCAAAAGTTTGGACATCTGTGCGTTTTCTTTAGAGTTGTGATGTAATATTTCGAGTATTATTGTACATAACTTCCATACACATGACAACACGAGCGATAACCTAGGTTCGAGAGCGAAACGAGAGTATCCCGTGAGGTAGGGTCGAGGCGAAATGTTTTCCCTAGTATGTTCAGACTTAGTCTAATCCTGGTGTGATCGGAACAGTCACGAGTTCAACTCCCAATAGAAGGTCATAGATCGGACAAAATAAAGAATGAGGCGAGAGTGAGATAGACATTCACGGGTATAGGAAATCACCGATGCATCACTTGATACCGATTGGGAATTGTGCAGTTATTATATTTTCACTGATATGTGCTTTAATTCTGTTCTATCGCTAATTTGCTTGGGGACAAGCAACACTCGGTTTGGGGTTGTTGATAACGCCACTTTTTGGCGTTATTTCCGGTTCTCAAACCAATGAGATTGGCTTGTATTCAAGTAAAAGGCGTGTATTTTACGGTTTATTGAGTGATCTACGCAGGTTATATAAAAGGTGACATTCCTCGGAAAAAGAAGCTAAAAAGAGCCCAAAACGAGTCAAAACGAAGCCTAACGGGAGCCCAAAAGCCAAGCCCAAGACCCGCGAACGAACCAAGACCCGACCCGCGAACCAGAACCGACCCAGAAGGGCCTCAGCAACACGCGCGACCTTCTGCGCGACTTGCAAGTCGCGCCAGAAGTCGCACAACCTACTGTTTGGTCGTTTTCAGCTTTTTAATTCGGGATTTAGGTCACTTTTTCGGTATCCAACTTTCGGCAGACGACCAGGGGCGATTTTGGGGCGATTTCCGGTGACTTTTCGGAGCTTTCGGAGTCACGTTAGAGGGCCGATCACGGAGACAATCATCACGGAACGTAGATACAAGCACGATTGAAGGGAGTTCATCACGCTATTTTTCATGTTTTTAATCTTTCGCGTCACCATGTTTACATACGTAGTTTCATCTTTCTCTCTTGTGTTTGAATCCACCACCGACATGAACTAACCGGTTCGTGTTGGGGGTTGGAATGAATTCGGTTTATAAAGCATGTAACCAGATGATTTGAACTTTTATTGGTTTTTCCTTGATAAATGAAGCATGTGATTTTGCGTTTAATGCCTTTGAAAGTCTAGCTAGCTTTTAATTGATTTATTATTTTCAGTTGAGTTCGAGAGAATTAACTGTTAAATAGAACTAGGAATTGCATGCCTAAGACGATAAATCAGTGATAGAGATATACTGAATAAGTCTTAGTCCCAATTAAACCGTTAGGTTTATATCGAGAGATAAAATCTAGCCAATTTAACATAAATCGAGTACTTAATGTGTTTTGGAATCCATAGGTGAGATCGAGAGATTAATCTTATCCTTTTCAAAGTAAAACCCGTTGTGGCTTGAAAGAGAACAACGGTGACCTTAAAAGATTTGGGAATCATTAAGGGGATAAACTGGTAATTGTTTGAGTTGTCTGTGTGCATGTGTAGAACCGGAGGATTTCCAACCCTCAACTTTTCTCTCTATCAAAGTTCCTAATTTGTTCTTTGCTTTGTTTGCGTTTAAGTTGTGATTTGCTAGAATTTAGTTTAAAACCCATCTTCCAAATTCGACAGTCCAGTTAATAGAGCCTATAGTAATTGTGATACTTAGTTCCTAGTTCCCCGTGATTCGATACTCGTACTTTCCAAGTACTATTACTTGACTTCGACCCGTACACTTGCGGTAAGATTCGCGGGGTGTTAAAAACCCCGTGTCAAGTTTTTGGCGCCGTTGCCGGGGAACTAGTTGTAGCTAATAGCACTACCATCTATACGCGCTATTAGATTGTGCATTTTCTTTTCTTGTTATTTTTCCATCACTTTCAGTTTTTGGATTATTGATGTTGCTTTCTCCTTTTCAGGTACCACTTGGTTTATGCCAAGGACAACCCGAGGAAAAGAGATCGAACAATTTGATCCGGAGATCGAAAGAACCGCTCGTCGGATGCGTAAGGAAGCGAAAGCCAAAAGAAATCTGAAATTCGAGATGTCCGGCGACGAGAGACCACCTCGCCGCAACAATCCACCACCACCTCCAGAAAGGGTGCCTATGCGGTCGTTTGCCGACCCGAATGTGGCAGCGGCCCGCATAGGTATCCAGCCGCCTACCACTGCGGCTAACTACTTTGAGATAAAGCCGAGTACCATAGTAATGGTACAACAGAATCAGTTCGGGGGAGCACCAACTGAAGACCCCCACGCGCATCTACGAGCCTTTGAACGCATTTGCAGCACCTTCAAGATCAATGGGATGGAGGAGAACGCAATCAAACTGAGGTTATTCAGTTTTTCATTAAAAGGTCGAGCTGAAATATGGATCGAGGGCCTACCATCAGACCTTATCACCACTTGGGCACAATTGAAGGCAGCTTTCCTCCAAAAATTCTTCCCATCAGACCTTGTTAATTAAGGTATGTTAACATTTTGGGTCAAGGCGTGTTAACATAAGTTAGGTTATATTTATATATGTGGGTAACCTATGCTAACTTATTATGTTAAGGTACATAATATTCAATTTTTTCATGTTAAGATTGTTAATGTTCATTATTTTTTCACGTTAATGTTCATTATTTTTTATGTTAAGGTATGTTAATGTTAAGTGATTAAATGTTAATACATGCTAAGGTTGTGAGGTGCATATGTTGACTTGTGTTTATAGTTATTAACATATTCTTATTCTTGTTAAAGCCGAGTCTTTTTATTTTTTAACCTCGAATTCCATCGTTCAATTTTTTTCTTTTTTCTAAACAGTAAATTAGAGGTTGATTTTTGTTAACAAAACTTAGAACGTTCATTATTTTTTAACTAAAAAATGAATCTTCATTTAATGATGTCATATAAATTTTTTATACCAAAAAAGATGAAGCTTTATTATTTCACAAAAACGTGATTAAAGGTCATTAGCCTAGCGATATTTGCCAGAAATATTAATCTTTAATATAAATAATAAAAATTTGTAATATTGTTGCCAGCGTCTTACCGTTTATGAGAGTGTCATTCATATTGTTATCATTTTTTTACTTGATTAATCAACTTTTTAGTTAGTACCAGTGATTCAGATTTATTCCAATCATTTTTAAGTGAAACGAGTTTTCTAATAGAACCATGTATAGGGATAGAGAGAAAATTTTGAATACAAATCATGCTATATATTAACTCTACAAACTAATTTTATCTTTATGTGTAGATAATTAACGTTTTGTATTAAATTGGTTCCTAAATTTTCTTACAACCAAATCTTTAACCAATTTGATAATTGTGTCTACATTACAAATTAATCAAAAATTAAGGGTTGAGATTATATTTGTTTTGCAACTATTATTAGGTTTGCATTTGAAACTCTCTCTCTCTCTCTCTCTCTCTCTCTCTCTATATATATATATATATATATATATATATATATATATGGTTTAAATAATAAGGCTAAATATCGTGAGAATATAAGAAACGAAGGTTAAGGAAATATTTATATATGAATACATTAAAAATATGAAAAATGTATTTCAACATGCAAATCTAAACCAATATTATAAATTATTCATATGTCTTCATATATCCATCTTTACATAATCCCCTTCTTTTGTTAACCGTCTATTTAGTGTTAACTGTGTTAACCAATCTAAACCATTCATCTTAATAATCAATTGTCTAAATTTTGATATGCGCATTTCCATTTTAAGAATATATATATAGAGGGAGCTTCAAATGTAAAAAAAAATCGTGTAAACCCGTGTAAACTCTCGATTTCATAGGTTTTTTTGATGAATTTTTTTTATAGAATTGTTTATTTTGATGAAATTGTTTTGCGAAATTTGTAGTTTCATAGGTGAAAACGAAAAATGTATGAAACAGTTCATAAAAATGAAAAACAACCTATGAAACTACAAATTTTATAAAAAAAATCGTCAAGAAATGAATGATATGAAACAATTTCATCAAAATAAACAATTTCATAAAAAAATTCATCAAAAAAACCTATTAAACTACAAAGTTTACACGGTTTACACGAAAAAAAAAGTTTACATTTGAAGGGACTCTATATATATATATATATGTATATATATATATATATATATATATATATATATATATATATATATATATATATATATTCTATGTCTTAACGAGTGGAAATCGTCGGGGTATTTGTGTAAATAGGTATAATCCATGTAATCGTAGAAACTATCAAAATGAAGATAATAACTATAAGTATACAAAAAAAAAAAGAACCCTTTTTTTGTAATACCTATGATGTAATTGGAGCTTATTGGCAAAAACGAATCAATTTAGGTAGTCCTTTGTGGTTCCGGTGGCGACTAGATCAACGCGTTATTGCTGCAAGAGGAGCTCCCATCGAAATTCACTATGAATCTTTGGGGACCTATTATGAGATTTATATATATATATATATATGTGTGTGTGTGTGTGTGTGTTTGTGTGTGTGTGTATCGACATCAGAAGAAGGAAAAGTACATGCAACCCGCTCATCTTCAATGGAATCCAGAATCGATTGTAGCAAAAAAAACGTGAAAAAAGTTGTCTGATACGATAGGAATACTGGGTTTTAGAAGATGAAGATTATCATTAATAATTATAAAAAATATCTGGTGCATGAAATTAAAAAAGTAAATAACCATTAAATAATTAAAATTTAGAAAATCCTAAACTACCCCTACCATAATCGTCTTCCTACCAATAAAACCAGAAACTTATCTTAAATAATATTGATCCAAAAAAGTTAACATGGTTAACACTAAATGAGTGCTTTTACAAAACAAGGCACTTATATATATCGAGAAAGTAAGAATATATATATATATATATATATATATATATATATAGAGAGAGAGAGAGAGAGAGAGAGAGAGAGAGAGAGAGAGAGAGAGAGAGAGAGAGAGAGAGAGAGAGAGAGAGAGAGAGAGAGAGAGAGAGAGAGAGAGGAAGAAGATATAAAACAAAACGGTTGAGAACTTAGGAAATTTTATTTTTAAAATTAAAATAAACTACCCTTTTATTTTTAAAGTAACTAAATAATAAAAGAAAAACTTTTTATTTTGACATTATGTTGGCTTGGGGTTGATAACGGGTTAACCCCAAGCCAAACCGACTCAACCGCCAACCCGTGATGTCGCATTTATAAACAAAAATACTTTTTTATTTAAACAAATTACATCATTATAATCGTCTCGTCGATACCTTCGAAATGAGCCTAATAAAATAATATAACAATTTTATTTTCATGCTAAAAAATATTAAGATTTCGTTATAAATATTTATGTAATATATATGATATATAATAAAATAATTAAATCAAAAAATATTCAATCTTGGGCTCATTTCGAACGTTATAATGGTGTAATTTGTTAAAATTAAAATGTATTTTTTTAACGTATTTTAACTAATATACGATTTTATGTGTTAATATAATAAAGGTATAAAATGAAAATTATAAAAATAAAAGTTTTAAATTAATTTATTTAATTAGTATAAAGGGTAAAATGTAAATATTAAAATTATATTATGTTTGTGAGAGAGATAGAATGGGAGACAAAATTGGCAGGGGTAGGAATCGGGCAGGAATCGTGCAGGAGTATCACCCTATTATTATTATGTTTTTAAATATACCTAATTAGAGAGAGAGAGTACAGACAATAATGAATTTTTAATGATATGTAACAGACATATATATACATTAATACTGACATGTATAATTTTATTATTTTAGTTAATTATTTATTTAAAAATATCACTATAACAAAAATGAGTTTATATCTCTTCACTAATTTATAAACGTTTTAATAAACTACTTTATAAAATATAATTTATAAGACCAAAAATTAAAAACGTTTTATTTAAAGACGTTGTAATAAGTTTATAGGACGCTTTTAGGCGTTTTAACAAGTTTTTAAAAACATTTTTAATATAAGATGTTGTGTTAGCTATTTTATAGAACACTTTTGAAAAAATGTCCATTAAACCCATTTTTTTAGGACACTTGTTTTTATATGACATTTTTCAAATAGTATCTTAATACAATAACTAATACAACAATTTTTTATAAAAATGTTCTAAAACACTTCATACGCCCATAAATGTTTTAAAAACTCATTGCAACGTCTTTAGAATTGATATTTTATTTTTTCTCCTATAGATTAAGTCTATAAACTAACTTTGTTAAAGTGGTATTTAATATTTATATTTTAATAAAATATATTAGGCTTAAGTACCTAATTGTACGATTTTTTAACACCTAGTTAAGAAGTGAAGACAAAAATGTAAGAAAATGAGAATCAAATTATAAAAATGTTTATTCCTAAATATTACCAATAAATTCAAAATTTTAATATATTTCAAATAGAAATCTAACTTGATAATTTAGTTTAGTTAGTTGAATTTATTAGGTTGTAAAAGGTGTTTTATTATATATGTATATAATAAACCGAAATGATGGTATAAACTTGTAAACTAAGGGTATTTGAGTATTTTTCCTTAAATTTGTAATTTTAGGTATAATTCATATTTTTAGCAACAACAAACTTCCTAAATTTTCTCACTTATCTTCATCTCTCTCTCTCTCACTCCGGTGACCTCCCACTCCGGCAACTTCCCTCTAATTCCGGTGAGTTTCATAATTTTTTCGACTTTCATAAATTGTTTTTCGAAAGTTTCAAGTTTTTTAAGTTTCATAAACCGTTATTTTTGAAATTTTCACGTTTCATAAGAAAAAAAACATATGAAACTTGGAAAATATATAATTATTTAAAAAAACTTGAATATGCATATAAGAGAAAATATCTAAAACTTAAAAATCTGATTATTCATATGAGAGAAAAATATATTAATAGATTTTAAATTTAAAATACCTAAAAACTATTCCCAAACTACTATTTCCGTATTTGTTTTAATAGATTTAAATCCGAAAATTTCTCAACCGTCGATCAAAATAACAGATGATGTAGATTGGTCTACATAATTCACAGGATAAAACTGATTTAAAAAAAGCTCCCTCTACATATATATCAAATTAAAAAAATTTCCTCTAGTGAACGATTAAATTTATTATATATTGCAGGTTAAAGATGATTTTTGTGGTTTTGTCAACAACATCTTGTTTTTTCTTAATAATTATTACATCCGCTCCTTATATATCACACGACACGATAATCAAGACATGAAGTAAAAATCACATGATCTTGATTGTTAAAATATTTAAATATTAATGGTTGTAAATGTTTTTAATGCATTCTAAATAGGAAAAAACCGACTACTATGATATATTTGATAATGGTTTTCTTAAAGAATACACAAAGTTCAATTTAAAATATATATATATATATATATATATATATATATATATATATATATATATTTGAAAAATGGTCAATTACCAAAACTTTAGAAGGAAGTTTTGATATTTTTATCAGAGAATAGAAGACATAGGTTCAAATTTAAAAATATCATATATGTTGTAAACCATAAGTTACCGACGAGTAATACCTGATGAAGACCTTGATGAGTTGTCATCGAAACTCCAAAATCATTGACGCAGGTCATTAAAATCAAATCAGCACTATTTAGATATGGATATCGTTTAAAGCAATCTTCAATATTCTGTTGCACCGTTTTTGCCAACGGATAACTCATTATGAGTCCTGCTCCACCAAATCCCATGTCATATGAGTAAATCTGATTTGACACTATACTTTCAGAATGACCACCAATGTATATATATTTATTATGATCGTATTTTGACAAAGCATCCACCAAATTATCAACAAAAAAGATCGAGTCGTCATCTCCCATGATGTACCACCGCACCCCTTCTCTTTCTTCCCTAAAAGCCTCGATCACAGCATGCACCATGCGAACCATGATTGGTGCAACATGCTTCGTTTCTTCTAGTAACTTTGTAATATTATCAGAAACACGAAAAGGGGGGGAGTTTGGTGACCATGGCAGGAGATCATCAGTGGGGTTTGTGTCGAGGTAAAGGTAGCCACGGGTGACATTAGGGCGCCACCATGACTCGATGTAGGATTTTCGATAAGTCCATGCCTTCGTGGACCCCACAAGTCCAAAAACGATATGGGAAATGTTGGTGGTGTCGAGTGGCGGCGAGGCTTGGCGTGTTGTGACTTGGAAGAAGTCGGTTTGGAGACTGTTGCGGTAGTTGGAGAACGAGAAAATGATAAGGATCGAAACCAATACGGCAAATATTGTGCCAAGGGAAGCTGATGTGGGTTTGAGGGTAGAAGCAGCCATTGGTAAAGGGAAGATTGAGAGGGTTGAAAGTTTGAACCCAATATCGAATAGGGTTTGACGGTATTTGTTTCATATGTTTGAGACTTGGTTTACTTTAATTTGATTCTCAAGTTTTGCTTTACATTGTATTAGGTGGCAAACTATTTTAATACTTAAAAGGGAAATGGCCGTTAAAGGTTAAAATAAGCAACAACCTATATATATACATACTATATTTGACTAAATATATTCTATATTATAAATTATTTAGATTTATATTATATATAAAATCTTTTAGTTTAGTAATTTTCCATTTTTACTTTTATAAGCAATAAGAATTTTGAAACTTAGAATAGTTTTTGGACGCTCACACTCCAAAATAAATGTCTTTTATCCATAAAATTTACCTAGTGAAACTTTCATCGCTATGGATCACCCAGCAAATATCAATGGTTCTGTAGAATCCGATGTTTTTTGAGAAAATACCCATGGATCACCCAGAGAATACATACCCATCAGGTCTGCATTACCCACCAACTTTTGTGACGGTTTTGTGACGCAAATCACCCATTAGCAACAGATTTCCCAGGAAAAAGTTCGTATGCAAAAATCTTCTGTTTGGTAGTGTGATATAGGTGAAAAAACTAAATATGCAGTAGACAATTGTAAGCTCTTGTTGTTTTACAATTGTAGGATGCTACAATTAATATTCTTCAAGTTGTTGTAGCATTTATGTTCTCACCTCGCTCATACAAAAGATTTCATGACAAAACTTAATCACTGATTAGTTATAACATTTTGTTGAACTCCAAGAGTGCAATATTAACTTGAACGGTGGAAGAAGGATTTGGAAAAATCTTTAAAAGCAACATATATAGGTACATGTCTTTGCTTGTTTAATTTACGAACCATTCACCACATTCGTCATTTTAATCCATACTGTACATTTGCATAAGCACACAACCCGTTAGATATGAAATGATTATCTTTGACTTGGAAAAGTCTTATTCCGTTTTAATTGCAAACAAAGTTCAATAATTTGGTCCGAAATATAAATTTTAGAAACTTTGCTACATTAGTTGCTAATCTTAAAAACATTTTTTACATTAATTGACAATTTTTATTTACCCCATATATGCATATTATGAACAAATGCAAAATTAGTTACATATTAGTACAAATCCAGGTACTGACACCCAGTTAAGGACTGATTCACATGGACGGTTTGAGATGTGCTTCGCTGCCCTTGGACCCGCGGTACGTATTTTAACACGTCATATGTTTACTCATTATAAACTATAACATTTACAAAGGGAAACCACCTACGTTTTTGCAGATTTGCACATTTCTGGCAAATCTACGTCGTGTCCTGGTAATAGATGTTGCCCATTTAAAGGGCCCTTACTTGGGTATGATGTTCCTGGCGGTTGCCATGGACGGGAATAACTCCATCATTCCAGTAGCTTTCGGAGTAGGCAAGTCCGAAACCGGGGAGGAGTGGACTTGGTTTCTGGCCATGTTGAGACAAGCTATCGGAGACCCGCAAGGGTTGGTGTTTATGTCCGACAGGGCTCCTTCCATAAGCGCCGCAATCTCTGCCATGTACCCAAACGCCCCGCACGCCTTATGTTGTCGACATTTGGAGATGAACGCCAAAACCAAGGACAAACGTATTACCACCTACAAGGATGTCTACTAGAAGGCATGCAGAGCATATACGGCTCGGAAGTTTGACCGGTACATGAATCCTCTACGAGTTAGTGCTCCGAGCGCAACTAAAGTTATGGACGATGTTGGACCGGAGAGGTGGCCGCGACCCATTTTCCTGCACAACGATATGACATTCTAACCTCCAATAGTGCAGAGTCGGTGAATGCACTCTCCCGTTTTGCGCGTAGATGTCTGATTGTTACTCTTATGGAGTACTTTCGGAGCTTTCAACAAGAGTGGTACCAACTTCGATGCCGAAAAGGAGCTGAGCTGCATAATAGACTCACACCAGGGGCGGAGGAGATAGTTCTCCTCAGGGCGCGTCACGCGTCGATATGGAGCGTAAGCGAAATTGGGTATGGGAGGTACCAGGTTCGGGATAACCAACTTGACGCGATTGTCAATATGACCGACCATGTTTGTTCATGTTTTGCAATGGCAAAAATCTGGGTTACAGTGCGGTCATGCCATCGCTGCGACAAGACATATGGGACGTAGAGATTGCAGCGACTTGGCTGTAAATTTCTTCACGTCCGAAACTTACCGGGCAACATACGTAGACGTAATAAATCCAGCTGGGCCCGCTGAAGCATGGGTGTATCCACCCGACCCCCTTCCGCCATGCTATCCACCATTAAATGATAAGAACAGAGTCGGGAGACCAAAAAAGAACGATCGACGTCCATCACGTGGTGAAGGCCCGATACAGCGAAAATGTACCCGGTGCCAATGCGTAGGACATACTCGTGGAGAGTGTCCAACTCCCGCCCCTTCAACCGTGCCAAGGAGTAGACGCACAAGCAGTCAACTAAGTAACATGCAGGGCCCGTCGGAGCTTGAACCACTTGGAACTATAACATATGATACCGTTGATCTGAACATTGATTTTCTTTGATTGTATGTTTAGTGCTCTTGTTTTGATATATAACATGATTTTATCTACTTTATAAAAATTTAGGTTAGATCCCTAATTGATCTTTTAATTAATTTCCCTATTAAATAATTGATCTTTTAATTAATTTCCCTATTAAATAACTTAAAATGGGGAAAACATTTCTTTAATTAATTTCTATATTAAATACATTAAAATGGAAAGGAAACCAAAAAATGATAACCTCAACCACATAAAATAATAACCTAAAAAATAGAGGGACCAAAAACGTAATTTTAAATTTGCCCTAAACTGGAGGGGCCAAAATTGTAAATAGAGGGAAAATCGCAGGACCATCGCGGGTCACTATGGCGGGACAGGGGCCATATGTGTAACTGCGGGCATAGTTGGGGGGGTCAAAATGGCAACTACGGGCATAGTTGAGGGGCCATAGCGGGACTTTTGGCCAAAGAAGGTGGCACGTGGTGCCACGTCCCGCGATCGCGGGCCCCACCGCAGGATTTTTAGGTATTTTTGCAAATCAGAAAAAGTGGGTATTTTGGCAAGTAAAAGTCAAACAATGGGTATTTTAATTAAATTCCCTAAATTATTTATATTTAAATTATATATAAAATCTTTTAGTTTAGTAATTTTCCATTTTTACTTTTATAAGCAATAAGAATTTTGAAACTTAGAATAGTTTTTGGAAGCTTATGCTCCAAAATAAATGTCTTTTATCCATAAAATTTACCTAGTGAAATTTTCATCGGTGATTATCCATGGATCACCCAGCAAATATCAATGGTTCTGTAGAATCCGATGTTTTTCGAGAAAATACTCATGGATCACCCAGAGAATCCATGGGTAATCAGTCACTGATCTGCATTACCCACCAACTTTTGTGACGGTTTTGTGACGCGAATCACCCTTTAGCAACATATTTCCAAGGAAAAAGTTCGTATGCAAAAATCTTCTGTTTGGTAGTGTGATATAGGTGAAAAAACTAAATATGCAGTAGACAATTGTAAGCTCTTGTTGTTTTACAATTGTAGGATGCTACAATTAATATTCTTCAAGTTGTTGTAGCATTTATGTTCTAACCTCGCTCATACAAAAGATTTAATGACAAAACTTAATCACTGATTAGTTATAACATTTTGTTGAACTCCAAGAGTGCAATATTAACTTGAACGGTGGAAGAAGGATTTGGAAAAATCTTTAAAAGCAACATATATAGGTACATGTCTTTGCTTGTTTAGTTTACGAACCATTCACCACATTCGCCATTTTAATCCTTACTATACATTTGCATAAGCACACAACCCGTTAGATATGAAGTGATTATCTTTGACTTGGAAAAGTCTTATTCAGTTTTAATTGCAAACAAAGTTCAATAATTTGGTCCGAAATATAAGTTTTAGAAAGGGAAATTAATTAAAATACCCCAAGTTTGACCAACTGTTACCGAAATACCCTAAATTTTTTCAATTTTGCATAAATACCCAAAATACTCGCGATGGATCCCGCGATCGTGGGCTAGGGCTGACGTGGCACGTATTTTGGCCCCAAATGCCCCGCGAAGCCCCTCAACTTTGGTCGCGGTGCATATTTGGTCCCTGCCCGCGATCGCAGCCCGCGATGGATCAAAATTTACAGTTTTGGTCCCTGAAAAATTACACTTTTGGTCCCTGTACTTAGACGAATCTTGCATGCTTTTACTATTTTTTTCCACAATTATTGTACTTTGAAGACCGATTTGTGGTTGAAATTCATTTGCATGTTTGAGATTTCATCCATAAATATCAGTAATATGCAATTCACAATTCACACTTGTTCTTGCTTTCTTTCTTGATTTCTCTCTTGCTTTCTTTCTTTGAATTGCTTTCTCTCTTGATTTCTCTTCTCTCATTTCATCCACAAATGGCATCGTCATCAAACCCTAAGTCTACTCCTGAAAAAATGCCACCTCAAATCGAGGTCCATAGCAAAAAAGGAAAAGGAGATAGATGAACTAACAGAAGAGTGGAAAAAAATTATGGACAGGAAGGCAGTCCATTTGAGAAAGATCGAAGAGGAAGACAGTGAGATCAAAAGGATGAAAGGGGATATAAAAGCTAGGGAGGCTCGTGTTCGTCGAGAACAAGAAGCAATTCACCATATTCTGCAAGACTTTGCAATTATTCAAGCGAAGGTAAACGAGAAGCAAGCTTGGATTGATGAAACTAAATCAATTTTTAAGTAGGTGGTGGTTGTTTTAGTTGTTTTGTATTTTTTTTTCTTGTTTTGTATTTTTTACTGTGTTGTTGTTTTGTATTTTTTGTTGTTGTTAATTTCTCTGAAAAGTAGTTTTTAAGCCGCTGAATCACGGTTAGGTTGGATACATCATGCAAGGTCAAGTCATAGGTTACCTCATTCGTGGGCCTACTCCTCTTGTAGAATATATGACAACCCTCAACTCATTTGCTAAAGTGTGTGCGGGTTGTGGTACACAATGGCCATACGTGGTTGCAAAAGCAGAAGCCGTTGAAGAAGGGTCAGAAAGATTGAAGATGAAGAGCATGTTGGATGAAATACAAACTAGCTGTGTTATCAATGTTTATTTAAAAGCATATGTATGTGTGTATATATCTAATATGAATATATTTATCATTTACAAACTAGCTGTGTTATCAATGTTCATTTAGAAGCATATGTATGTGTGTATATATATCATTTACAGATCAGTGTTTAGATCAACAGTATCATATGTGTTTGTTCCAACAAAAATGTCAAGAAATGATCATTTCCAGATCTTACAGATAAAGGTCTCCTTTTTTAAGTCTTCTTCTTCTTCATATATACATATAATATATATATATCTAAAAAGCTAGAAACCTGCTTCCATTCTTGCTACTAATCTTTCTTGCTATATAAACAGACATGTGTACTCAGAGTTAACATTCACTGCCATGGTAACAATCAACCTTTCTTCTTTCTTTCGCTTATCATATCAAACTCCTATTTTCTTTATGTGTGTAAATATATAATACGAATATATATATCATTTACAAACTAGCTGTGTTATCAATGTTCATTTAGAAGCATATGTATGTGTGTTGGGAACTGAAAATGAGCTAAGTATGGATAGTGCTGCTAGTTCATGATTTCTACTGCTAAGTCTACATTAATACTGCCAGAAGAAAGTTAATTATGCAAGGTTACTACTGCTAGACGAAGTTACTACTGCTAGACAAGGTTACTACTGCTAGACACAGTTACTACTGCAAGTCAAGGTTAGTACTGCTGGTGCATAATTGAATATCTGTTAGTACTGCTCATGATTAATACTGCTGGAGTAATGTTAATACTGCTGGAGATGAAATCGGTTAATACTGCTGAAGATTGTTAGTACTGCTCATGAAGAATGAAGGTTAATACTGCTGACTTGATAAGTTTGGTATGCGATACTTTTGGAGACAAAGAAGGAATTGATCAAGATATGTTTAACGAAGATTCAGAAGATCAATTTACTTATGATAGTTATCTTGTAATTATTTCTGTATAAATAGTATTGATAGATAGCTATTAGAATATATACAATATATGATAGACGAGTTAATATACGTGTGAAAAGCAATTCGATATTGTTTTCAGAGAGATTTAACCTCAAGGTGTAAGAACCCTATTTCTAGAGAAGTAGAAGTCGTCTTGTTGAGCCTGTTCAACAAGATTGAGGTTTGGTTGTTAATATTGTGATTCAAAACAGTGAATACAAAAGGTGGTGAATTTTCTGTTACATTGTTCTTGATTGTGAGAATTAAAGTTCTTTTCCGCAGATTCTTTAATTCTGAATTCTAAGTGTTTATTGTCTTGTTAAGATTCGATCCTGACAAGTGGTATCAGAGCTAGTGTCTCTTAGAATTCTACAATCATTATGGAAAATTCTATTGAATCAAACAGTACTTTTGATTGGAGTGATCAAGCAGAAGAGGCAATACAGAATCAAGCTCTTATGGCAGAAGTATCTGATATTCCCACTGAGGTACAATCTAAACTCTGTTCTCAAGCTTGCATTGATGCTGTTAAAAGATATAGGGATCACAATCAGGGTATGTGTGATAACCTTAAGAGGCTAGAGAAAGATGTGAAAGATTATGTTAGGATTGTAGAAAGGTTTGAGGAACAGATTAGAGCTTTTCAAGCTAATGAACTCCAACATTCATATGATACTAACTACTGGAAGTGGGAAAAAGGTGATCTTGAGTTCCAATTAAAAGAGTCTAGGGAGGAGAATGAGAAATTAAAAGAAGAGCTTAAGAAGGTTAAACTTGATGTTGAAAAGTTTACATGTGCTTCTAAAACCATGGATACCATCATTAAGGCTCAAATCCATGACAAGATGAAAGTAGGGATAGGGTACAATGCCACACCTCCACCCTACAATAACAACTACATACCTCCTAAGTCTGATTTGTTAGAGACCAAGGATAGGAAGGATCCTGAATTAAAGATTAATATAGATCCTTGTGAAGAAGAAGTAGTAGTTAAGGATAAAACAGAGAAGGAAGAATCTAAGAAGAATAAGAGTGTTAGTAGTAAGGTTCCCTTAGACAATGAAATTGTGACCAATGAGAAAGATGGAAATCCTTGGGGAAAGAACAATGAGATCAAAAGGACTGAAAAGGAAAAGGGAGTTCATTACACACAGACCACAGTTGTGAACTCCAATACGTGTAAACAGTGTTCTTGCAGGAAATCTAAAGAGAACAAGCCCCAAAAACATGATAATCAGAGGGGAAATCAAAGGAACTGGAATAACCAGTGGGCTATGAGACAAGGAGTTGATCTGAACAGAATTAACAGGCCAAAACCTTGTTTCATCTGTGGTAAGCTAAATCATTTAGCCAAACACTGTTATTTCAATCCTGTTAACCAAAGGTTTAATGCTCAAAGATATTTTCAAAAACCTGGTGGTTACAGAAAGAATGGTGGCTATAAAAAGTCTGTGAGGAAAGTTGTGGCAAAGAAACAAGTTAAAACCAAAAGCCACATGAAAAAGGCAGAAACAGAAAGTGTTAGAGTATGGATGCCTAAAGGTACTAATGATAATAATGCCAACTCAGTTAGTACTGCTAACAATGTTAGTACTGCAGGAAGCAATAATGTTGCTAGCAGTGTTAGTACTGCTAACACAGTTAGTACCTCTTCAACAATTAATACTGCTTCTAGCGTTAGTACTGCTAAGTTAGTTAATATTGCTAAGAAGGCTAGTACTTCTGGAAGCAGTGTTAGTGCTGCTAACACTGTTAATGCCTCCTTAAAAGATAATACTGCTAACAATGTTAGTGCTGCTAACAAAGTTAGTACTTCTGCATCAGTTAGTACTGCTTCTAGACCTATCATCAAAACAAAGTACTCAAGCACTGATGTTCCTCACTTTGACAAGCTCATCAAAACAGAATGTAAGTATTTTGATGATCTAGGGAGACCCAAGACCACTATGGCTTGGGTCCCTAACAAAAACTAACTGTTTTATCAGATGTGCAGGGCAACCAACAGCTCAAGGGGAAGAGCATCTGACATGTTGATAGTGGTTGCTCCAGGCACATGACAGGTAACATGGCCTTCCTCAAGAATTTCAAATGAATTGATGGAGGACATGTTACTTTTGGAAATAATCCTGCAGAAGGTAAGAGAAGTGGTAAAGGTGATGTGTCAGAAGGTAAGATGACATTTGAGGATTTGACTAGTAATGCCAGTGCAGAGTTACTACTGCTAGTGCAGAGTTAATACTGCCTTTGCAGTTAATACTGCTTTGCAGTTAATACTGCTCAGCAGTTAATACTGCTTGTGTAGTTAATACTGCTCAGCAGTTAACACTGCTTGTGTAGTTAATACTGCTCAGCAGTTAATACTGCTTGTGCAGTTAATACTGCTCAATAGTTAATACTGCTTTGCAGTTAATACTGCTCAGCAGTTAATACTGCTTGTGCAGTTAATACTGCTCAGTCGTTAATACTGCTTATGTCGTTAATACTGCTTTTGATAATCTAGGGCAAATACTGCAATAAATACCCCTGTTTGCCCGCCAAAGTTCATAACGACTCTTCGCATTAACTTCTTCTCTCTCGTTCTAACCTATTCTCCCCAGAATCTTTGTGTTTTTCTTTCAAGAATCCTCAGGAATCATGGAGTTTGTTGATGAGCACAATGAAATAGCCATGCTTCAGAAGCCGAAACAAGCTGCGGGATTCCACGATATCGTCGATTTTCTTAAATCCTCGCACATCTCCTATGCCCTAACGGTGAGCCCAACCATCTATATCGAACATCAGACGCAATTTTGGGAGAATGCCACTGTTAGTTTCGAAGAAGGGCAGAAAACCATTCGAACAAGGGTTTGTGATAAACCCTTGAAAGTCACAGAGGAGGTTATTCGCATCTCTCTTCACTTGGATGATGCCTCAGGTATAACCTCTCTATCTTCTGATGACCTATATTCGACTTTACAAAGAATGGGGTATGAAGGTCCCATTGGTGTTTTTAAATTCTACAAGTCAAAATTTGTCAACCAATGGAGATTTCTTGTTCATACCCTGATGCACTGTATTTCCAAGAAAACTACTGGATGGAGTGAGTTCAGCAGTCCCATTGCATATGCGTTGGTCTGCTTATCCACTGCCAGAAAGTACAATTTTTCAGCTATGATCTTTAATGATCTTGTATCAAACTTGGAATCCAAAAAGAGCTTTTACATGTATCCAAGGTTTGTGTAAGAAGTTATTAACAAGGAATTGATGGACTTACCTCAGTTTACTGAGGTATATGTACCCAAACCCCCTAAAGGGAAGGTTTTTTCAAATATGAGAAGAATTCCTAGGGACTCGGAAGGAGTTGACACACCATTGTTCTCTACAATGATGGTTGTGTCCCACCCCTCTGAAGGTATGGCATCAGGATCAAGGCCCTCATTAGATCATCCCACTGATGGCCAACCCCTACCTTCACTCACTATAAATATACCTCAGCACATACTTCAAAAGCCCACTCCTGTGTTATCCAACAAGTTTCAAAGAAGAAAGGTGCACAAGGTTCCTTCCCTTGATGTACCTACTCAGAGCCCTAAGCCTTTAAGCCCTCAGTTGGAGCATTCTCCAATTGAGAATATCAACAGGGAAACCACAGGGGTGTCTCCCAACCCCAAGAAGGTGCTCTCTAAGGAGAAGGATGAGCATATGGGTGCTAAGGCTGCCACTACTTCTGCTAGCACAGAGAAGGACAGTGGTAACATAAATAAGACCTTCCCCATGGCAACTCTAAATGAGAAATCATTAGGAGGACCCAGGTGCCAAGAAACCAAGGGGGCAGTTAGTGCTTCTGCTAGGCAGAAGGCTTCTGCTAAAACTTCCAAGGATCCCTTAAAGAAGGTAAAAACTTCTAAAAAGGGTGAGGATAGACATAACAAAGAGGAATTGATGGCTACTTCCAGTGATCCTTTAAAGAAGGTAAACACTTCTAAACAAGGTGAGGATAGATATAACAATGATGAATTGATGGAAACCATTGGAAATGTCAACTTGGATGTTATGGCACAGCAGAAGGAGATTGAGCAACTGAAGACTGTGGTCACCTACCAACAGTCTCAAATTGAGAAGCTCAAGAAGATGGTCACCAAGTTGTTGCACAGAAAGAAAAAGGCAAGATTTGTGCTGAGAAGAAGAATTCCAACTGATGATGCTCCCAAAAAGGGGGAGTCAGAGTCAGAATCAGAAGCAGAACTGAATATGAAGGGTCTACAAGTTGAGGGGGAGACAGTTCAGATGGAGACTGAGATGGAAATTGATAATGCACAGTTTAAGGGGGAGTCCAGTGCACAGAATAAGGGGGAGACAGAAAAGGTGGAAGAGCTTGTTAAAGAAGCAGAAACTGTAAAGGCAGTAGTAACTGAAGTTCCAAAAGAAGCAGAAACTGTTAATGCTGCAAATGTTCATGAAGCAGCAGAAATCATACAAGAAGTAGTAACAGAAATCTTGAAAGCAGCAGTAACAGAGAAAGAGCCTGAAACTGAAGTAGCAGCAGAAACTGTTAATGCTGCTGACTCTAAGCAAGCAGCAGAAACAGTTAATGCTGCTCAATCTACAAAGAAAGCAGTAACAGAAACAGAAGCTGAAACAGTAACAGAGAAGCTTACAGTAGAAGAAGTGGAGGTTGTAGAGGCTTTAATCAAAGCCAAACATGATACACCTCCAACTGCCAAGAAACAGGAAGAAACTAAGGATGCAAAGATGGTTTTCAGCAGAAAGAGAACAAAGTCTGTGGCTACTAAAAAGAAGTGTGTAAAGAAGCAAAGGGTAGAACCTGTTGAGAAACCAGTGGTAGAAGAGAAAGAAAAGGGAGAAGTTGCCAAGGATGAAGGACAAGGAGATAGTAAGACAGGTCAATCCAGTAATGCACAATCACTTAGCAATGAACAATGTGACTTGTACATCACTATGGTTGATACTGAACCAATCAAAGTGACTCCATTAGATTCAAAACCTCCTGAAATCAGTCACTGGGATACTTTGATAGATGAGAGAAAGGAGTATATCAGACTCAAGAGAGCTGATGGGCAGTTTGAAGTCTACAGAACATGGGGACAAGTTATAAGAAGATGCTCAAGATCTGACTTGGAAGAGATGTTCAAAGTAGGCATGCAGATCTATGGTAACATGTTGACAGAAAGAGGTATGTCTATCACAAAGATGGTGTTAGAATACCTATGCCTAATGTTCAGACCAGAAGTAGTTCAGCACATAACAGCAAGACCTTTTCAAGCAGTAACCCACTGGATGATCTATGAAAATTGTGGAGTGTATGTTATATCAATTGACAACACATATCAGGAGTATTATCTGGTGGATGAAAGCTACAAACACTGCATGAAAAGACTGAAAGGGATGTTACATGTAAAATTGGTCTGCAACAAAGATTCTGCTATGGGAAGATTCTTGGTAAGAAGGATTGTAAATCAGAGTCTAGGTGTAAGTCCTGATCTATGCTTATATGATGACTAAGTTTTGGTAGCATCATTTGAAGAACTTGACTTCTTTTCCTAAAAGTCAAGTTAGGGGGAGATTGTTGGGAACTGAAAATGAGCTAAGTATGGATAGTGCTGCTAGTTCATGATTTCTACTGCTAAGTCTACATTAATACTGCCAGAAGAAAGTTAATTATGCAAGGTTACTACTGCTAGACGAAGTTACTACTGCTAGACAAGGTTACTACTGCTAGACACAGTTACTACTGCAAGTCAAGGTTAGTACTGCTGGTGCATAATTGAATATCTGTTAGTACTGCTCATGATTAATACTGCTGGAGTAATGTTAATACTGCTGGAGATGAAATCGGTTAATACTGCTGAAGATTGTTAGTACTGCTCATGAAGAATGAAGGTTAATACTGCTGACTTGATAAGTTTGGTATGCGATACTTTTGGAGACAAAGAAGGAATTGATCAAGATATGTTTAACGAAGATTCAGAAGATCAATTTACTTATGATAGTTATCTTGTAATTATTTCTGTATAAATAGTATTGATAGATAGCTATTAGAATATATACAATATATGATAGACGAGTTAATATACGTGTGAAAAGCAATTCGATATTGTTTTCAGAGAGATTTAACCTCAAGGTGTAAGAACCCTATTTCTAGAGAAGTAGAAGTCGTCTTGTTGAGCCTGTTCAACAAGATTGAGGTTTGGTTGTTAATATTGTGATTCAAAACAGTGAATACAAAAGGTGGTGAATTTTCTGTTACATTGTTCTTGATTGTGAGAATTAAAGTTCTTTTCCGCAGATTCTTTAATTCTGAATTCTAAGTGTTTATTGTCTTGTTAAGATTCGATCCTGACAATGTGTGTATATATATCATTTACAAATCAGTGTTTAGATCAACAGTATCATATGGGTTTGTTCCATATGGTTCAAGCTGTGACGGGCCCGGGGTGTGACTGACATAATGTCTCCTTGGCACGGTTGAAGGGGCGGGATTTGGACACTCTCCACGAGTGTGTCCTACGCATTGGCACCGAGTACATCTTCGTTGTATCGAACTTTCACCACGTGATGGACGTCGGTCGTTCTTTCTCGGTCTCCCGGCCCTGTTCTTATCCATTAAAGGTGGATAGCATGGTGGAAGCGGGTCGGGTGGATACACCCATGCTGCAGGGGGTCCAGCTGGGTTTATTACCTCCACGTATGTTTTCCGGTAATATTCGGACGTGAAGAAAGGTACAGCCAAGTCGCTGCAATCTGTACGACCCATATATGTTGCTGCAGCGATGGCATGGCCGCACGGTAACCCAGATTTATCCCATTCGCGACACGAACAAAGGTGGTCTTCCATATTCACAATCGTGTGAATATAGTCATCATGCACCTCGTACTTCCCATACCCGATTGCTCTTACCGGCCATGTCGCCGCACGACGCGCCCTGTACTGAACGATATTCTCCGTCGTTGGTGTGAGTGCATTTTGCATCTCAGCTCCTTTTAGGCGTCGAATTTGGTACCACTCTTGTTGAAAGGCCCAAAAGTAGTCCATAAGATTAACAATCGGACATCTACGCGCAAAACGGGAGAGTGCATTCACAGACTCTGCACTATTCGAGGTCAGAATGTCATACCGTTGTCCAGGAAAATGGGCCGCGGACCACCTCTCCGGTCCAGCATCGTCAAAGACTTTGGCTGCTTCCTTGACACTGTGTCGTAGCATATTCATGTACTTGTTAAACTCCCGATCCGTATATGCTCTGCATGCCGCCCAATAGACATCCTTGTAGGTGGTAATACGTTTGTCCTTGGATTTGGCGTTCATCTCCAAATGTCGACAGCATATGGCGTGAGGGGCGTTTGGGTACATGGCAGAGATTGCGGCGCTTATGAAAGGAGCCCTGTCAGACATAAACACCAACCCTTGCGGGTCTCCGATAGCTTGTCTCAACATGGACATAAACCAAGTCCACTCATCCCCGGTTTCAGACTTGCCTACGCCGAAAGCTACTGGAACGATGGAGTTATCCCCGTCCATGGCAACCGCCAGGAACATCATACCCAAGTAACGGCCCTTTAAATGGGCTGCGTCTATTATCAGGACACGACGTAGATTTGCCACAAATGTGCGGATCTGCAAAAACATAGGTTAAAATGTTATAGCTAATAATGTGTAAATGTTATAGTTTATAATGTGTAAACATATGACGTGTTAAAATACGTACCGCGGGTCCAAGGGCCACGAAGCACATCTCACACCGTCCACGTGAATCGGTCCGTAGCTGCGTGACAGTACAAGGGTTCTGCAGCTGCAAATTATATAAATATGTCGGGAGTCGTTCATACGACTCCTCGAACGTGCCTCTCACCATAAACAGTGCATGGCAGCGCGCACGCCACGCTTGGTGGTAATCAATCGTGACGCCGAACTGCCGGTGAACGTCGTGGACGATGTCCTTTGGACGCAATGACCTGCTAACATCAAGAAATTTGTTTTTCAGGATCGCACCCAAAGTCTTTTTGCCAGCTTGTTTGTGGTGGGGATTAAGTTGCGTCCTCGTACAAGTGTGTACGTTGTGCAACTTTTTAATCATTATCGCCCCTCCTTTGGGACCCATGTGAATCGCGTACAACCTCCACTCACACTTTTCTCTAGCACATTCAACTACGTATTTGCTTTTGTCAGATGCCCACACGCGACTTTGGAAACCCTCTTCCAAGAACTTGAGTCCGATCTGACTTGCTAAGAGATCCTTCGAATCGAATATCTGACCTGCTGTTAAACTTTCACTGCGAATATAAGGTGTAGGTTCGTAGCTTTGTGTCTGGGTATGGGAGTCTGGAAGAATAGGGGGCATATCAAAAAAGTCATTTATCTGACTACATGATTTTCTACTAGGGGTATATTCTTCGTGATCATCATTATCGGTGTCTGATCTGTCTATTTCAGAATTACCCGTTCTGAAAACGTGGGTTTCGTCATCAGCAACTCCAGCAGTACGCCATTCGTGTGGTTGTGGTGGTTGTTGTTGTTGAGAATCAGGCTGCTCTATTTGGAGGCCTTCGTCGTCGTCACCCTCCTCGTCACCGTCGTCGTCACCGTCGGATACGCCGGGATACACAAAGAGTAATGGGGGTCTTTCTGAATCGACTGCAAGGTGCAGAAAAGTAGAGATATCCCCATCGTTGGATAAATCCACAAATGATCCATCGCCATTTTTAAACACTAACTTGCAAACATCAGAAGAGTTGATTCCACATTTTTGCATGGCGTATGCAACAAACTTCTGATAAGTATAGTTTACTGACACTTTTACACCATGCTTAGATTTATAAGCAAAATTCCACTCATTGTTATCTTGCACTCATTCACCATCAAAACAGAAATATAGCTTAGCTTTTGCAACAGATGAACTCATTTTTTTAGTAGTATCTCAAACACAAAATATTGCAGAAAGAAATATTGCAACAATGAAATCGTTGTGTGGGGATTATGGCTTGCATTTTACGTCTATTTATCAATGAAACAACCAACATATCAGAAAACCAATCTCTCATTTCATCCACAAACTGGTATTCCAAAAACATTGATTTAACATTGATTCAAACATGCAAATGAATTTCAACCACAAATCGGTCTTTAAAGTGTAATAATTGTGGAAAAAAACAGTAAAAACATGCAAAATTCGTCTAAGTTTAGGGGCTGAAAGTGTAAATTTCAGGGGCTGAAAGTGTAAAATTTCGGGCCATCGCGGGCTGCGATCGCGGGCAGGGACCAAAAGTGCACCGCGGCCAAAGTTGAGGGGCTTCGCGGGGCATTTGGGGCCAAAATACGTGTCACGTCAGCTCTAGCCCGCGATCGCGGGATCCATCGCGGGTATTTTGGGTATTTTTGCAAAATTGAAAAAATTTAGGGTATTTTGGTAACTCAATGTTTGACTTAGGGTATTTTAATTAATTTCCCTTTTAGAAACTTTGCTACATTAGTTGCCAATCTTAAAAACATTTTTTACATTAATTGACAATTTTTATTGGGAATTTAATTAAAATACCCAAAGTTTGACTTTAACTTAGCAAAATACCCATTTTTTTCAACTTTTGTCAAAATACCCATTTTCCCGCGATATGTCCTGCGATCGCGGAATATGGTTCATTTTGAAAATTTTGATCCTGCTATAGTGGGATGAGTCCCCGCGGCTGCCCCAAAATTTGTGATTTATAATTCAATGTTACACTTTCAACCCCTATACTTATTACTTACTTTACTTTATATCTTTTACTTTTCTAATTTTAATTTTACACCTTCATCATATTAACACATATAATCGTATTATTAACAAAAATACGTTAAAAATACGTTTTAATTTTAACAAGTTACACCATTGTACTCGTCTCTTCGATACCTTCGAAATAAGCCCAATATTGAATATTTTTGGATTTATTTTGTTATATATCATATATACTACATAAAAATATTTTTAATATTTACAATTCATACTCTTATAGTTAATTATTTAATTTATGGTACATCTCTTATTTTTTTAATTTTGTTTTACACTCCTATCGCATTAACATAATAATCATATATTAAGTAATTCATTAAATCGTTTTTGGACTCATCCCGCTATAGCAGGATCAAATTTTTCAAAATGAACCCTATCCCACGATCGCGGGACATATCGCGGGAAAAATGGGTATTTTGACAAAAGTTGAAAAAATGGATATTTTGGTAAGTCAGTCAAATTTAGGTATTTTAATTAAATTCCCATTTTTATTTACCCCATATATGCATATTATGAACAAATGCAAAATTAGTTACATATTATTACAACTAGTCTTTGGCTCGCCCGTTGCGCGACGATCAATTTTGTGTTTTAAGTTAATTATTTGGTGTTTAATAGTTGTTGTATAATTTTGTGACGCATACAATAATTGATAAAAACAAAACAAAAATTCCACAAATAGGGAATATTATCTTGAAGATAAAAATATGTCTATTAAGTTTGATACATATTATAAATGTCGTTACTAAATGAATTTATCAAACGAATACACAATAATTGCATATTTATATTTTTGAAAAATGTTCGAACTCATAATCCAAAAGTCAGTTGATAAGTGATATCTTTTTTTTCCAAGTAATTAAATCTCTTATGATAATTGTAAGGGTGTTGACAGAATGGAATTTAATAGAATTGTAATTCGTCGAAATAATTCGACTTTGAAGTAAAAATTGATATGAAATTGCAAAAAGAAAATCACGACAATTTAGTGATTATTTGTATCAAATCCATACTAATTTCAACAAATCTCATACCAATCACGACGAATTCGTATATATTTATGATATTTAATAATATAATTAAATCCAAATATATTCAATATTGGGCTCATTTCGAAGGTATTGACAAAGCGATTACAATGGTATAATTTGTAAAAAATAGAAATGTTTTTTTTAATGCATTTTAGTTCATATACATTATTTATGTTTATATGATAAGAGTCTAAAATTAAAAATAAAACAATAAGGGATTAAAAGTAAACTACATACCTAATTATAAGGGTAGTAAATGTAACGTACAAATTAAAAAAAAATTTGAATTAAGGAGGAGTGAATGTGGGTGTGCTAATTGAACTTATAATGTAAACTGCGTTCAGATACATGTTTAGGCAGGAAAATACTGAAGTTGGCTCACCAGAAGACGACACGTGGCATGCTAGTTACTCATTTATTATATGTATAGATTTTTGGGATTACTATACACGATTAAGATTTTTTTGAATTTATTATAAGTATGGATATGTACGTATGTATCAAAAAATATTCAATATTGGGTTTATTTCGAAGGTATTTACGAAACGATTACAATAGTATAATTTGTAAAAAATAGAAATGTTTTTTAATGCATTTTAGTTCATATACATTATTTATCTTTATATGATAAGAGTCTAAAATGAAAAATAAAAAAAGTCATGGATTAAAAGTAACTACATAGGTAATTATAAGGGTAATAAATGTAACGTATAAATATTAAAATTTTAATTAAGGAGAGATTTAAGGAGGAGTGAATGTGGGTGTGTTAATTGAACCTATAATGTTAAGGCGTCCAGATACATGTTTAGGCGGAAAAACAATAAAGCCGGTTCACCAGACGACGACACGTGTCAATGTAATTACTTATTTATTATATGTATAAATTTTCTCATTTATGTTTGGCCATACAATTAGTCAAGGATTGAAAAAACATTTCACGCATCTTGGGTCCCTATTAATGTATAATAAATATCATCAAAGCCCAATATTAACAAACAGTTAAATAAAGTACGTCATCCGCAAAGTATGGAAAAATATAAATAACTTCCCTGGTACCACATCCTACGTATACCCCTACCTATAATAGTTATATGGGGTAACCAAATTAATCTTTGTTCATACATACGCTAAGCTAGTTTACCAAATAAATTGATAAGCGGAGCATTTTCAGTCCATCAAGCGAAATCGACGGTTTCTTGCTCATGACCAACTAAAGTTAATGTTCCATTATGGTGAATAATTAGTCCCATTGTGTATACCATTTTTTCTTGTGAATTAAGTTATACAACGGATTGGGAATCCATCGAGACCAATCAAGAACCATCAAGATCGATCAAGTACCCATCTGGACGATCGACATAAATCGAGACTAATCAAGAACCCATCCATTGACTTGGGGTGTGGTTGTGTGTTAAAATCATAACCTAATACCTTCATTTTCATCAAGACCGATTGAAAACCTACTGATTAATTTATTGTGTAAAACCATAACCTATCATTTTTAACCTTTATCGAGATGGATCAAAAAATCTATCGAGGCGAATTGGGAACTCATCGAGATCAATCGAGAACCCAATAAAGAAAAACTAGAGTATGTAGAGTTGAAAATGTAGTATATTCTTTATGAATAATATGTATATGCATGATGAATGTTATGGTAAAAAATAATATTTATAATAAATAACATACTAACATAAATATAGAGAATTATTGTATATATGAATTATACATAAATATCCATAATGGATAATATGTACGTTCATGATTAATAGTATAAATATTCATGTTGAATGTTATAATGAAAATATAAATATTCATAATGAATGATATGTATATTCATGATGGATGGTATTTATATCCATGATGAATGTTATAGTGAAAATGTATATTAATGACGAATATCACACTAATGTAATGTTATAATGTTGTTGTATAAGTGTGACATATATAAATATTCATGGTGAATAATATATAGATTCATGAAGAATGTTATAGTAAAAATGTATATTAACGATAATTGTCATAGTGTTGTATGAATACTGAAAACACGTGAAAATATATAACTATTCATGATCAATGTTATATTAAGTTGTATATTTATAATGAATATCACACTAATAGATGAATATTAAAGAGTTGTTGTAAATATATGAACATCATAAATATTCTTGATAATACACAGATATATCATTTTACGTAAAAAACGATAAAACGAAAAAAATATATATCGAGTTTGATGTCATATCGAAAAGAATGAAATGCTCATTTTTTGATATAATTTATTTGATTAGAATATTAGTTATTTTTAAGATAATTCAGTTTAAAATTAAGGAGGTAAATTTTTTTTTATTAAAAATAAAATAAAAAGTCAAAGAAGGTAGACATGAACTTAAGTTTACATTTTTGCCATTAATCACTTCTCAATTAACCTTATTACGTCTTAACCATTAATTGGTTTTCTTAAATTTGATTAATGGTCAAGATTAGTCGTCATCTTCACAATGAAATTGTGGTTTTTCATTTGAACCCCCCCTCTCTCTCTCTCTCTCTCTCTCTCTATATATATATATATATATATATATATATATAGAGAGAGAGAGAGAGAGAGAGAGGGAGAGAGAAAAGTTCAATTGAAAACATATTTTTGGTTGTGAAGCGAGGGACAAAGGAGATCGCGACTCGTGTCCCGGGAGTCTACATTCAACATGAATAACGAAGATGAACATTAATGCACTATTAAGATGAATAATACACGATTCATGATCTATGTATTTTTTTTGAAGTAAATAATTCATATATTATTCATCATGAATCGTGTACTATTAATCATGAATGTTATGTTATTCATCATGAAATGAGACATTATTCATTATGAATGTTGTGTTATTCATCATGACATGATACATTATTTATGATGAATGACTCGTGAAGGTATCGACGCGTGGCGCTCTCTCCTTTGTCCCATGGTTCACAACCGAAAACCAGTTGAGCATGTCCCAATATATATATATATATATACTAGTTGTGTGTCCGCGCAATACGGCGGGACGTAAAATTTTTGTTAAGATTTTTAAATTTTGAAATCACAAATTCTTTGAAGATGTCACAAAGTCTGCTACATTTGTACCTACATTCGAGATGATTTTACAAATTAGAGATCTTTGTTTGGTTTTGTTTTCAATAAATTCGATATAATCCAACAGTACGTGTAAAACTTGCTAATAGAACAGTATGGAGAAAATATGATCTTACACGATGAAAGAACAAAATAAGTCTCAATTTCAATATTTAAGAACAGTCTTTTTTATGTTTGTTATGTTTGTTGTTTTATCATACTCATGCAAATTGCCTTTTGTCTTTTTTCCTGTATCTTTGACGTATAATGTAAATATTAGGATGAAAACTTGAACATGCATATGTGCACTCTGGAAATAGAGGAGAAGCTATTAGTGAAGTGTTGTTAGTCCTATTAGTGATGTCAAGAAGTATCAACTATGGACATAAAATAAATATCAGGGGTAGGGGTCGTTTATCAAATGCTTATCCGGGTAAGCGTTTATCGGTAAAATTTGACACTATCACTTACTTGTCGGGTAGGACTTTAGACCACCAAAATGATATCGTATTGGTTATCGCTAACCGTGGTAAAAGTCTTCGCTACCAGGTAAGACTCTCGCTCTTTGCCTTGGATCTTACAGGGTAAGATTCTTGGTCCTTGTTATATTCACCCATAAGGTAATATGTGACTTGTTAAGCGCTTACCGGGTAAGCGTTTGATAATGGCCCCTTAGTAGTTTGTAATTACTTTCTGTTTACAAAGAGCAGAAGATCTTTGGTGCTAAAAATGTGGCTCTCCACTTCAACATCCAAATTAGAGTATGAATTTTTTTGAGTCTGATATAGAACGTGCGTTCATGTAGGTCTCATATAAATTGCAAATTAATAATCCTTGCAAAGCAACAAAGTTTCATATGAGAACTTTATTACCAGAATTTACATATTACCTTATCTTCCATGCTTAAAAGTGAAGAACCATACATAAACATATACTATAGAAAATGTGAAAAACTGTTGATGTTACAACTTGTAAAAGGGTATGAGAAATTATACACACAAAAACAATCTACAAGATACAGGGCGTAAGGCAGAGATCTAAGTGTAATACCCCGGGTAAGTTCGTTAGTTAAATCATAGTTCCGTTAAAATTTATTTAATTATATAATTGATGTTTAGGGTAAGTTTGGGTTAAATTATAAGTTTAAGGGTGTTTTGGTCATTAGTGGATAGTTAAAGGACTTAAGTGGTAAATATGGATAGATATTATCCTTTAATGGAATCAGATATTTCATAACAGCAAATATCCAGAAAATCAGTGTGTGTGTGTGTTTTAGAAAGAAAAGAAGCAAAAGAAGAAAGGGAGGTTAGGGATTCAAATGGGTGACCTTGGAAGTGATTTCAGGTATGTTTCTTTTACAATTTATGTGTGTAATTGCTATTAGGTAGTTTCTATCGGAGTAGAATAACCGATTTCATATCTGGTAATGATTCAGTCGGATTCTGGGTAGAAAAGTGATGAACAGTCAGTAGTTTCCGGATAAGTTGAAGGTATCCGGGTAGTTTTGTTGGTAGTGTCCGGATAACGTTCTGAAGGTGTCCGGACAGGGTTTTATCCGGGTAAGGTGATCTTTTCTATGTTTTCCGGATGGCGTCCGGATTACTTTGGTGTCCGGATTCCTTATGCTGTCCGGGAAGTTGTTCTGTCCGGATTAGTCATGCTGTCCGGGAAAAGTAGTGTTGTCCGGATTCTTTGTGTTGTCCGGAAAGTTGTCCGGATAGCTTGAGGTTTCCGGATAACTTGGCTGTTTGGGTAGTTTTGAGGATAAAAGTTATGTAGATGTATCTAGAGTCCATAACCTGCTAGTAAGTCTTATACATAAGTTGGTAAGGAGATATTTGTATGTAAATGGTTTCAGATTCTGAGAATTTTGGATAAAGGATCGGATAGCTCGGAGAAAGGTTTGGAAGCATATTGTAAGCATTCAGGTGAGTTTTACTTTAAACGTTTTCAACTGGGGAACATATATATGTGTTTATATATATATGAGCATGTGTGGATTGAGAATGTGTGGAATATACATATATATGTGTTTATATATATATGAGCATGTGTGGATTGAGAATGTGTGGAATATACATATATATATGTGTTTATATATATATATATATGAAAAGGATATGTGTGATGGTGTGGTATATCGTATATTGAGATACGATTGAGTATATGATTTTAAATATAATATAATGAGACGTTATATTTATGTAAGTATTATACTGCACGAGAGCACGCCGAACTATGCCGGCTGAAGTGTGTGTCGTAGTTGTTGTACGGCGTTGTTGGTCGTAGATGTTGTACGGCGTTGTTGGTCGTAGATGTTGTACGGCGTTGTGTGTCGTAGTTGTTGTACGGCGTTGATTTATTAGTTGGCTTGCTACCAACTAATATGGCCATGGGAACGAGGATGAGGATGAGTGGAGCACGATGCACGAGTCTTGTTTGGTATTTATATACGTGTGGTATATGTGGTATTTATATACAAGAGGTATATGTGTGTATGGGCGAAAGGTTTCATATAAACTATTTTGATACAAAGGATTTACATAAAAGGTTTTATAATGATTTTGGAAAGGACCGGGATTAACTCACTAGACCCGTTTGGTCTAACCCTCATTTTGTTTTCAAAAATATGTTTTCCAGGTTAAGGATCGACAAAGGAAAGGATTAAGAGTAAGGAGCATTTGATGGGCGTTGATTAGGAAGCTTAATGTATTTTGTAGTTTCGAGACCGAAGGGACCGTTTGTGGTTTATTTTGTATTTTTATTATGAATGTAATGAAGTTATGCAATGTATGTTATTTGAAGCATGTTTGGGAAACCGGGTTGTTACAAATGGTATCAGAGCCCTAGTTTAAGGGATTTAGGTATTTGTACCCGTACCTAGACTTAAACTGCATATGAAGTAGGATGTCCTTATTATTTTAGAACCTTGGGATGTTAAGTATAAAAAGGTAGAAGGAACATCATGTAAGGTATGTTCAAATTACACCTGGCCAGTGTAAGCGGGAACTTACAAGTACATGTTGAACCGGAATACCTTATTATATGGGGTATGTGCTTACGTGTATATTAACCTTGTTGAATCAACAGAGTGGCAAGCCGGACTCGACGTATGGATAGAGATGAAGACAGGTATATTTATTAAACTCTACACGTGCTAAAGTGCTATTTGACTTCGGTGCAAACCGAATTAATTGTGTTTTCATTCTTTTGTTGCTTAATTATATTAGAAAAGAACTTGATAATTGTGTTGGCGATATAGATGGGTGTGGAGTGCCTATTAAGTTATTCTCGATAATCTTGTTAGAATTTGAAGTAGTAGTAAGCATAGGAGGATGTTGGAACTTGATCTTGTTAACATTTTGATTAGGTAATGATAAGGGATCCTCGATAATTTGGTATGAGAAGATAAAGTTGATATACTGGAATAACTGAGGTTATGATGAAAGTAAGGAATTGTTGGGGGATTGATTTATAGATTTCGATTTTTGCAAATTCGATTGGAGATGTAAAGAAAGAGTTGCATCATGGTTGTAGTCATCTTCTTCAAAGTCTGATTTCTTCTTATTTTCTTCTCTTTATTGATTAGGCAAGTTTAGGGCTAGGGATTTGATAATCCTATCGTGGGATGAGTTTTAACCCATAAGAAAGAAGGCAAATGATTTTGGGATTGATTCCCTATGAATTTTGATCAAATCAGTAAGAAGTTTCATCATAATTGTTTGATAATCTTCATTTTTCCATGGATTGAGTTTTTGAGCTTTGGAGTGATAGATTTGATGGGTTTTATGTCGTTTAAAATGATGATTATTGGTTCTTAATGTTTAGAGTATCTAAAATATCGATTTGGGGGCCTTAGAACTGATTTGAGAATGTTTTGGGGATGTAATTAGATAGTTAACACCATTTTTGGTGGCGATCATTTTAGGTGTTCGGTTTGAACTAAAGTGTATCCCGGAGCGTGTCGAAGTGCTAAGGCTAAGGTGAGTTCCCTTACCTTCTTTGTGTGAATGAAAGGTTTTACGAAAGGTTTTCATAATTGATATTGGTTACGAGCATGTTGATCAGATTAAATTATTTGAAAGGTTTTCTATTACGTGATAGGAAAACGTGTATTAAAGCATGCGTGTTGTTTATATGTTCAATTCTACGTAATTGTTGATTGCATGCTGTTGTGATGTTGTTGTTATGTGTGGAGACGGGTTGCACAGTGGAGAATAATTGTGAATGTCGTACCTGGTTTAATAAGGTGATGAAAACTTGAGACCACTGTGCAATACCCTTATGTGGAGTCGAGATTTTGAATTTGGAATGTCGGTATGATAGTAGTTTGAACTATTGCTTGGTTATGTAAGATTGGTTTTATTTACAGTAAGATTTGAAAGGGGTCGAAGTGAATCCTTGTGGTGGAATGGTAATAAGTAGCATTGTGTTACTTGATGTAATATTATCGGCGATGGGTCTGAGTATTGTGTTACTGTTGTGACGTTGTTGTTATGTGTGGAGAACGGTGGGGGTATAAGTTGGTTATGAAGCTTTGGATGAAGTGGGTTCTGTTAGGAAGTATGATGGGTGTGCTTAATTACTGTTGTTCTGTTTTGGTTAATGTGTGAAGTGTGATGACCTGAGTATAAAGAATAATAATAGTGTGTAGAACGTGAGGATTATGTGTGGAGGATACGGTAGTGTGTGAAGTCTTGACCTGGTTATGAAGGCGACGGTTTAGTGTGTTGTGTAGATTATACTTATTGTGATTGTCGGCACTATCTAAAAGGTTATGGTTTAAAGGTGTGGGATGATGTGGATAAGATGATGGCAGTTTATAGTTAGTGAGCGTGTGAGGCGTGGTAGTGATGAATTTTTGTAAGTGATGAATTAGTAATGATATGTGGTGAGTATAAGTGGAAACATCTGCTCGGGATTTTGTTTATAAGTTGTTCAGATGTGACAAAAATATATGTGGAGAGGCATGGATGTCTAAGTGGTGGTTAGCTAAGGAGTGGAGTATTACGGTTTAAGAAATGAAAAGTGTGTGGTTGTATCGAGTATTAAGTGTGATTTCGAATTAACTCAGTTAAGTTCCTGATATGAGGTGTGGTGAAATTGTTGGTTAAGTATGGTAATCATTGAAATTGGGTGTGTGCGGTTGGTTTGGAAGTGAAAGAAAGCCAGCTCGTGGGTGAGCACCTCCTAGTGAGCTGTCCTTGGGGAAACATGTTTTATATTGAGAAGAGAGTGGAGGAAAGTAGTCAAATGTAATGCTCAGGATGAAGGACCATTGTATAGGATATGGTAGTAGTGCGAGAGTGATGTTGTGGCAAGTGTGGGAATCAATTGTTATCTATGGTTTGTGATCGGTGTAATTCAGGCAAGAAAGTGTTGTCTATATTAGATATGTTTTGGATTAGAGAAGTGACGGTAGAGTTGGGGATGACCTATGGAGAAAAGTTCAATTAACGGTTAAGGTGATACTCCGAGTTGTTGTCGTAACCTATTGGGAAGTAGAATGTTGTTATTTTTGGAGTATTGGATTGTTGGGACATGTTAGAGTCGGTGATTGAAAGCGCGGTGTGTACAATCGGCCGATGCCAAGGGAAAAGGTAGAGTACTCAGTGTAAATTTTGCTTTCTAGAACATGGGAGTATGTATGCTAGATTGCCTGGTACTTATTACACTTTGTTGCATGACTATTACATGCTAGTAGGAATTTATGTTAGTCTTGATAGGTTGTTAAGTGAATGCCTTATAAGTGGTGTACAGTAGGAACTAAATAGCCTTAGAATAATTGATTTAGTTCTATTGCGCAACTCTTGTTTGAGTCTAACCGTTGTGGGATAGAATCTTTATTTCGAATGTCTATCTGATTTCACACTGTATGCGAATGTGCATTCGCGAGGCGACTCATCATGACTAGTGGAGATTCCGTCATAGTAAGGGTAGTAGGATGAGGTGAACCTGGAGTCTGGATTTGTGAATGATATTGGTATGATTGATCTGGGATATTATACCTTGTTTGTATCACGCGGGTTTTCTTCTTGGAGTAAGAATTGTTTTAAACTTAGTGCAGGACTTTGCATGTTAAGCCGTTAATGAGTTATATGGGTAGTGACAGGAAATTTTTAACGGAGTTGTGATGAATTCTTTTCGGCTTAGTTTTGTAGTGAAATTATTATATGATGATTTGGTAATTATATTAGTTGGGTAAGGTGAGACCGGTGTTGATGAATTTCAAATTGCGGAATGGTTTAAGTGAAGCAAATGTCTAAAGTTTTGTGTTAGTATTTTTGTGCTAAGTTGGAGATTGTGTTTTGCTGATATTCTATTTAGACCTTATTTTAATTTGATATCTTTTCAATAGTAGTTATCCCAGTTCGTTGCTTAACCGAATTCCGGGACGGAATTCTTTTGAGGGGGAGATGATGTAATACCCCGGGTAAGTTCGTTAGTTAAATCATAGTTCCGTTAAAATTTATTTAATTATATAATTGATGTTTAGGGTAAGTTTGGGTTAAATTATAAGTTTAAGGGTGTTTTGGTCATTAGTGGATAGTTAAAGGACTTAAGTGGTAAATATGGATAGATATTATCCTTTAATGGAATCAGATATTTCATAACAGCAAATATCCAGAAAATCAGTGTGTGTGTGTGTTTTAGAAAGAAAAGAAGCAAAAGAAGAAAGGGAGGTTAGGGATTCAAATGGGTGACCTTGGAAGTGATTTCAGGTATGTTTCTTTTACAATTTATGTGTGTAATTGCTATTAGGTAGTTTCTATCGGAGTAGAATAACCGATTTCATATCTGGTAATGATTCAGTCGGATTCTGGGTAGAAAAGTGATGAACAGTCAGTAGTTTCCGGATAAGTTGAAGGTATCCGGGTAGTTTTGTTGGTAGTGTCCGGATAACGTTCTGAAGGTGTCCGGACAGGGTTTTATCCGGGTAAGGTGATCTTTTCTATGTTTTCCGGATGGCGTCCGGATTACTTTGGTGTCCAGATTCCTTATGCTGTCCGGGAAGTTGTTCTGTCCGGATTAGTCATGCTGTCCGGGAAAAGTAGTGTTGTCCGGATTCTTTGTGTTGTCCGGAAAGTTGTCCGGATAGCTTGAGGTTTCCGGATAACTTGGCTGTTTGGGTAGTTTTGAGGATAAAAGTTATGTAGATGTATCTAGAGTCCATAACCTGCTAGTAAGTCTTATACATAAGTTGGTAAGGAGATATTTGTATGTAAATGGTTTCAGATTCTGAGAATTTTGGATAAAGGATCGGATAGCTCGGAGAAAGGTTTGGAAGCATATTGTAAGCATTCAGGTGAGTTTTACTTTAAACGTTTTCAACTGGGGAACATATATATGTGTTTATATATATATGAGCATGTGTGGATTGAGAATGTGTGGAATATACATATATATGTGTTTATATATATATGAGCATGTGTGGATTGAGAATGTGTGGAATATACATATATATATATGTGTTTATATATATATATGAAAAGGATATGTGTGATGGTGTGGTATATCGTATATTGAGATACGATTGAGTATATGCTTTTAAATATAATATAATGAGACGTTATATTTATGTAAGTATTATACTGCACGAGAGCACGCCGAACTATGCCGGCTGAAGTGTGTGTCGTAGTTGTTGTACGGCGTTGTTGGTCGTAGATGTTGTACGGCGTTGTTGGTCGTAGATGTTGTACGGCGTTGTGTGTCGTAGTTGTTGTACGGCGTTGATTTATTAGTTGGCTTGCTACCAACTAATATGGCCATGGGAACGAGGATGAGGATGAGTGGAGCACGATGCACGAGTCTTGTTTGATATTTATATACGTGTGGTATATGTGGTATTTATATACAAGAGGTATATGTGTGTATGGGCGAAAGGTTTCATATAAACTATTTTGATACAAAGGATTTACATAAAAGGTTTTATAATGATTTTGGAAAGGACCGGGATTAACTCACTAGACCCGTTTGGTCTAACCCTCATTTTGTTTTCAAAAATATGTTTTCCAGGTTAAGGATCGACAAAGGAAAGGATTAAGAGTAAGGAGCATTTGATGGGCGTTGATTAGGAAGCTTAATGTATTTTGTAGTTTCGAGACCGAAGGGACCGTTTGTGGTTTATTTTGTATTTTTATTATGAATGTAATGAAGTTATGCAATGTATGTTATTTGAAGCATGTTTGGGAAACCGGGTTGTTACACTAAGCCTGAGAACTTAATCTCAGAAGATAGTGCTGAATTTACGGGTAAGTAAGTGACAGTGTTGAATTTACGGTTACGGGTAAGGGCCGTTTACCAAAAGCTTACCCGGGTAAGTGGTTACCGGCAAAATTAAAACTATGGCTTACTTACCGGGTAAGATTTTAGTCCACCAAAATGCTATCATATGCACCAATTTACCCAGTAAACGCTAATCGTGGTAAGAGTCGTCGCTCTCACTTACCGGGTAAGACCTTTTATACAATCCAATCCAAGCCTAATACCACTCAAACAAATTTAGTTTGCATCATTATATCTAATTATGGCACTCTGACCTTTTAGATTTCAACTTTTAATCCAAATTAATTCATAAATTCGTAAATCAACCGAAATCATATAATTACCAACTTTCTAATGAATAAAAAAATTTTCATACATGAATTAACCTTTCAAACACTTCTGATGAATTGTTCTCACATCCTTTTCAAACAGCCACTGCTAGATAACAACTTGATTTTCAGAAACCCTTTTAATAAGGTGCCACTAAATCAGAGAGAGTCCATTAAAATAATAAACAGGAGTTGCCCATTTTGAGACCTCAAAAAAATACATGAAACATAATCCAAAACACATGAATATTAAGATCAATTCATGGCGTCCCCTACTTCCAGCAACATCCACATAATGTCAGATCCATAAGAAACTAAAAAACAGAACATTATCCAAACATGTTAATATCCCAAAGAGCTCCAAACGAAATTGTTTTAACATTTGTAATATGTAACAACCCAAACTTCATAAAATATAAATTATAACATTACAACCAAAAACGGTCCTAAAGTCTACAATTTACCTCCACACTATACTAGGTTCGCAGCGGATCACCTCCACAACTGAGATGCTACAGGAAGCCCGACGGTAATCTACAAGTCCTCTCTAGACGTTACCTCTTCTATAGCGCCACAACTTTCCATCTTGGAAAGATGGAATCCCCAAACGATAGGCTCTAACCTGAAAATGGTTTTAATTTTTGAAAATCGAGGATTAGACCATGAGGTCTAGTGAATTCCCTCTTTAAAAACAGTTTAACAAACCATATATATATCGATATGCAAACCGCCATAAAGGCCCATTAAAACATTTCAACCAATCCACGTCACACATGGGTAATTGCACAGTGTTCGTAGACCATCTCTACCACACGGTTGTATCCACGATTGGGGCCCAAGCCGACTCCCCTTTCGCCTACGGGGCCCAAGCAGACTCCCCATTCCCACATACACAGGAAACGGATTCCATGCATACGGGGTGAATAAATCAACTCCCAAGGGATATATGATATCCCAAGGTACACTACTCCCACTGTGCAACCCGACTCCAAAACATCAAGTCAAGTAATGGATAATATCACGTAAGCCAAACATGTGCATTTATAAACATTTTCATAACATGCGTGTATTTATAAACAGTCCCACGTCATGTAATAACAAAGCTTTTCATAGTGTAAAATCATGCCATCATACTCAATACCAAATTCAGTTATGAAAACTTTAGGAAAAACATTTCATTTGCACAAAGGAGTTAAGAGAACTCACATGAGCTTTAGCAAATCGACACACGCTCCGAACTTTAGCTCAAACCGAACACCTGAATTGGACGTTATAACAGTGGTGTTAACCCATCTAATTACATCCCAAAACATCCTTAATAAACCCCAAAACAACCCTTAGATGATACCACAATCATATCCTCAAACAATACACGAAACAAGGGTCGAAAACACGCGACAGAGCTTGGCGCTACTGCTCATGCTAGTCCACTCGCGCCAAGAGCCGCGCGGGACACTGGGCAGAGCTTGGCGCTACTGCTGGCGTGGATGGACCCGCGCCGCCATCCGCGCAGAGCTTCTGCACTAAATTTTCAGCCGAAAGCTCACCCTTTCACAACCCCAACTCATCCTAAATCGATTTTAAACCTCTAAGATGAGATAATTGATGTTCTAAACCTTTCCCCTCAATTTCCAAACATCAACACATCATTTAATCTAATGAAACCCATTCAAAACTCATCCATTGATTCATGATTCAAACCCAAAAATTCAAAATTCATTCCATAGCAAGAATGGAGATTACCAAACAAAAAGGATGAAATTTCTTAATGACTTGATCAAAAATCATAAGGGGATCAATCCCAAAATCATTTGTTTCCTTTTCCAATGATTAGAAATCACAATATCATGGTTAAATCAAAACTTTAGATCATCAATCAAGCTAATCACACAATGAGGAAGAAAGAAGATTAACCATACCTTGAAGATGACACCACCAATTCCCTTGATGCTACTCTTCTCCCATACTCCCAATTTAGGTTTTTGGTCCTTTAATCCTTCTCTCCCCATTGCTCCAGCCGACAAAGATGAAGAAGGAAGGAATTTTAGGGTTTTACCCCCTTATATACATACATATACTTTCAGATTTTGCCACAAGGCCCTTAAAGTTGTACACTTCATACTTTAGCCCCAAAATTCCAAAAGGTTCGGATTTTAAGGACTTGGGGTGTTACAATACCTCCCCCTCAAAAGAATTCCGTCCTCGGAATTCCATTGCAGGACACATGCTGAAATTTGGAGTTAGTTTCTGTTTCCAATTCTTACATTGCCCAATAACTCTTAAGGTGTTGCAATTACATCTCTACAAGACCAACTTCTTTGCCTTTCAAATTCTCGACCATCCAGCCAAATGATCATTTCCAACGATACAACAAAATCCAACTCCTCAATCATTCGCATTGTTTGCAAAGATAACACCATATTGCCTTCCAACCAACATTCTAAAATAAGGATGTGAAACACACCATGAATTTTCCATAACTTCACCGGGTACCTTTAATTCATACATTATTTCCCCAATTCTTTCGATAACTGCCATTAATCCATTACAATGTGGCCCAACTCCCTTTCCTCTTGAAACACGCTACTCCATTCCATGGGAACGTTTTCCCATCCAGCTGTTCCCCCGACTTGAGATTGAAAATACTCATGCTTTTCAATCCAATCATCTTAGCCCCATTCACTTATCCATACATTCCTGATCAGAACCGACAACGTACGACATCCTTTGAAATCGCTCCTCGGCCAACTACAACGTTCTTAGGTCGGTAACATGCAAAACATACACACTTGCAATCTCCTCGGTCAATTATACTAATCACACCAGGCCAACCGTACCAAGTATTGTCCACTTCTCCCACACTTGGGCTCACAGTCATTTAAATGTGCCCAATTTAAGGGTTTCACACACCAAATTACTCTCTTAAAAGAAAGCAACTATACTAGAGTCAATGCCACAACAACCCGAATCTCTAAACAGAGACTAACCACTCCCTTTGTCGACATCACACAAGATCGTCCTTATATCGTTACCTTATTCTCACCACAGAATAACATTTATTTCAAAACGAAAGTCGTAATCCCACCAATATAGCGTTCGTCTGGTACAAATAGCATTTCCCCGAAACCACACTAATCACACATGTAACAACAGTTGCCAAACAATGGTCCAAACACAACAATCATCATGCCATAACCCGTTTCCATACGCAATTATATGGAGGAGACTTGCACAGGTTAATATCCGAATAATCCGCTCACTCTAGCTGATCCGATCTTACGGACACACGTCATATTTCTCACAAAATCCCCCAAATGTTTCCACTATTTAGGAATTACCTCCAAAATTCCTTGCCCTCCCACAAGGAGAAGTGACCAAGCTCGCTCAAACTATTCCCATTGATCGAATACTGAACGACACATTCACGTGAAACCTTTTCCACGACAATACCGAATCCACTCCAAAGGTCTTTCAACCAGGGCATCACATTCGACCACCTGTTTCTATTCCATATTGGAAACATCGAAGATTCTTTAAAAGAACTGCTCGCCAATATGTGCCAGTTTCAGACCGGTAGCGCGAAATTAGTATTCTCAACTCTTTAACCATGATATACACAATGATTCTTTCTTCTCGTGCCCTTTAAATAACGGTTCCCTAATCATAGCCCCACCTTTCAGTGTCTCATGACGTCATCTTACCTCAAATTTATATACTTGATCTGGCATACCATCTTTACTTCCTCTCGTGCTTGCACGGAACGCCCATCACACGTCGCTACGGCCCAAACGGACGGTTTCACCAAAATCCTCAGTCGAGACTTTTAGCCAAGTTCTCACGAAGTACTTAACACTGAGAACTACCACGAGTTTCTAACTCTCCAACACAGTCGACCCACTCATTGTATTTCTTTACACCCACGGAATACTTCAACGTTCCCAACTAAACTTCATAACAAAGCACCCCAGCTTAACGGATACAACATCCTCTTCGTCATTAAAGTGGAGTATGATAAACTCACCCAAAAATCCAATGGGATCGAGAAGAACAAGGGTTCTCCTTTTAGTCAGTCACCAACCACAACTCAATCTCTTGATCTCAAAATAGCATTAACGTACGCTGCCTGAAAATTCATACGCCTCAATCGAGCACACTTGCCACCTTTGGATACTTCCCCAAGTAATCTCCAAACTAGGTTTTTACACCTACTCTTGACCCATATTACAGCACAACAATGCCTCAATAAAACGGCAAACCATCATTACATCTATGACTTACACATTCCCTTGGTACTAAGTGCTATCAGTTTTTCCACACCACTATCGCACCACGAGACGACATGCCAAACAAGCTATTCATGATGCCTTTACACACACCAAAGATATTACTTCCTTCATACCAACCATAACACAATTACATTTGAAATAAAGTCATGCCGTGACTTTGTCTTTCTCTTATTCAGACGAACCATAAAATCATGATCATCTAATTCACTCACACAAGGCGGTCCAACATTAAACCGGGTGCGCACACACTTATCTCGATGTGCCTCTTACACCCTTGAATAATTTCAATAACATGACCACGCCTGAGTTACTTCTCCGATTCCAACCTTCTGATAACGACCACAACAACGGTCGTTGATTTCAACATCGACAACCGACGTGCTAATGCCCATCCACCTCACGACAGATTAGGATTCCTGAAGGAATCTACTCCTTCTAACTCCTCAAACAAGTTCTCATTTCTCGTCAACTCCTCGCGATCTATCTCCGCTGTGCTAAACACTTCACGCATAAGCGAATCGTCAAAACCTCATTGGAAATCACATCCACATTGGTGATCTTCTGTTCTCCTAATGCCCCCACTAGGTGGTCCCACACCATGCCATTTACACCTTCTCGAGCGACCTCATCCGTTCACACACAACGGATTTATTTCTCAAGTTTCAATCTCCTGACAAAACCTCCAACTTGGGATATATTAAACAGTCGTAAACCTCTGTATCATAGGACAACATGATGATGATTCCATACCTTCCCGACAATCCAGGTTTCCTAACGGAACCCACTTCATCCAACGCACCCTAACCAACTTATACCCCATCGTTCTCACTTGAGGAAAGCATAAGGATTTTCTTAGCGCTAAATCTAATTACCATACCATCTCAGTACTCGGCCTCAAAGCCGATAACACTACATCGAGTAACGTAACGCTACTTATTACCATTCTACCAACAGAAACACTTTGACCAATTCGAATTTCACCGCAATTATAACCATTCTCACATAACCGGACAAGGGCTTAAACTACAATCATATCAACAGTTCCGAGTTCATTGTCTAAGACTTCTACTATTCACCATCCTCTTCTAACGGAAACACGAAGGTAATTAATACGACCAAAACCTACTCAATCGACATATTCAACTCAACTGACAATTTCAATTCCCCAAGCCTTTCCTTAACCTCAATTGTAATATCCTTCTCGACCTAACGAGTTCATAGCTTTCATGTATGACAAAACAACGATTGAAATCATTTTGCACGTTTGAAAATTCAAGATACATCATAAAACAAGCTTGAGTATGTATGACATACCACTACTCAAGCTGAATAATAAAACACAGCGACCTCAAAGATCGTTCACATGCAACCCCACGATGATTCTCAACCTTGTCCAACCAAATCGATGTCGGCACAACAAAATATGACCAATGAAACCTTTCAAATACGACTAGAAAAGTTTTGAACCAAATCACTTACACCAAGTGAGTCTGTCGACTCCAACACTCATCCATATGATAATAGCGTGTCAATACTCATTTTGTTTATAAAACAAAACCTCACAATAAAACGTTTCCAATATTTTCGTAACGAAGATTCTCTCCACAAGAAAAAGCGTGAAATAATTCGTAGATCACTAAGTTCAAAGTTTTATCGTGCAACGAAAACAAGTTTGTCTTTTTCTTTAAACACACGCTTGCACACATTGACTTATTTTCGAAACAAAGAATTCGTTATGTGTGTACATACCTTTAACATGAAAGAACTCCAGTAACACATTTAGTGACATAATGCATGAAACACGATATGCAATTGAAGGCTATTCACTCTAATGAGGTCAACTGTTGCATTCACATCAACTTATTACCGACACTCTATATTGACCAACGGTCACTTCCTCACCCTTGCAACATCTTGCTATACAGGTGCTTCACAACCCACCTGATCAACGACCCCACATGGTTTGCCAATCGACCCAATATCTCACTTTCTACTCTTATGCATACAACACTGATACTTTTCCTTCATTATCCTTGCCACTAAACCGCTTGACTAAAGGGTCAAAGGCTAGATTCCCTCACTCGATCTTGAATTGAAGCTTTCAGGATTCCAACATAGTCCTCACTTCATATCCCAGCTGATCGACACATCAATTCAAAGAACGGGGACTCACTAGAAACTAGGAGTTTGCCCTTAACCAACCATTCATCCCTTTGAATCTCAACAATTATACCCCTAGCCGGTTCACTGACATACCAAATAATACCTCTTCTAGAAGGTATAAACATCACATCATACGTGATCTCCCATGACATATCAGCCATTTGCCATCAATTGTCAGGTTAGAACTTTCTACACACTGCCACACTCACCACTTATCCCAACAAAAGAGGTTGAGTACACCCATGCACCTGTAAATTCATAATAGCATTGGCCAGATGCGATTTTGAATTTACCTTACATGAGGGTTCTCACAACCATTGTTAAGGTATCCTATGATTAAGGTATTTCCTATTGGCTTCCTATATCCCAGTTGTGTCTCACTCTAATCCACAGTTTAAGTTTAGGCCCATCCGGTCACCTAAATCCCTTAAACTATGGCTCTGATACCATTTGTAACAACCCAAACTTCATAAAATATAAATTATAACATTACAACCAAAAACGGTCCCAAAGTCTATAATTTACCTCCACACTATACTAGGTTCGCAGCGGATCACCTCCACAACTGAGATGCTACAGGAAGCCCGATGGTAATCTACAAGTCCTCTCTAGACGTTACGTCTTCTATAGGGCCACAACTTTCCATCTTGGAAAGATGGAATCCCCAAACGATAGGCTCTAACCTGAAAATGGTTTTAATTTTTGAAAAGCGAGGGTTAGACCATGAGGTCTAGTGAATTCCCTATTTAAAAACAGTTTAACAAACCATATATATATATAAATATATATATATATATATATCGATATGCAAACCGCCAAAAAGGCCCATTAAAACATTTCAACCAATCCACGTCACACATGGGTAATTTCACAGTGTTCGTAGACCATCTCTACCACACGGTTGTATCCACGATCGGGGCCCAAGCCGACTCCCCTTTCGCCTACGGGGCCCAAGCAGACTCCCCATTCCCACATACAAAGAAAATAGATTCCATGCATACGGGGTGAATAAATCAACTCCCAAGGGATATATGATATCCCAAGGTACACTACTCCCACTGTGCAACCCGACATCAAAACATCAAGTCAGGTAATGGATAATATCACGTAAGCCAAACATATGCATTTATTAACATTTTCATAACATGCGTGTATTTATAAACAGTCCCACGTCATGTAATAACAAAGCTTTTCATAGTGTAAAATCATACCATCATGCTCAATACCAAATTTAATTATGAAAACTTTAGGAAAAACATTTCATTTACACAAAAGAGTTAAGGGAACTCACCTGAGCTTTAGCAAATCGACACACGCTCCGAAACACACTTTAGCTCAAACCGAACACCTGAGTTGGACGTCATAACAGTGGTGTTAATCCATCTAATTACATCCCAAACATCCTTAATAAACCCCAAAACAACCCTTAGATGATACCACAATCATATCCTCAAACAGTACGCAAAACAAGGGTCGAAAACACGCGACAGAGCTTGGCGCTACTGCTCGTGCTAATCCACTCGCGCCAAGAGCCGCGCGGGACACTTTCACAACCCCAACTCATCCTAAATCGATTTTAAACCTCTAAGATGAGATAATTGATATTCTAAACCTTTCCCCTCAATTTCCAAACATTAACACATCATTTAATCTAATGAAACCCATTCAAAACCCATCCATTGATTCATGATTCAAACCCAAAAACTCAAAATTGATTCCATAGCAAGAATGTAGATTACCAAACAAAAAGGATGAAATTTCTTAATGACTTGATCAAAAATCATAAGGGAATCAATCCCAAAATCATTTGTTTCCTTTTCCATTGATTAGAAATCACAATCTCATGGTTAAATCAAAACTTTAGATCATCAATCAAGTTAATCACACAATGAGGAAGAAGGAAGATTAATCATACCTTGAAGATGACACCACCAATTCCCTTGATGCTACTCTTCTCCCACACTCCCAATTTAGGGTTTTGGTCCTCTAATCCTTCTCTCCCCATTGCTCCAGCCGACAAAAATGAAGAAGGAAGGAATTTTAGGGTTTTACCCCCTTATATACTGTTGGTCCCGAAAGGGTTATACAAGTTTGTAGAAGGGGGGGGGGGGTTGAATAAAAACACACAAATTTTACTTTTCTAAATTGTTTATTGATTTGTATCAAACAATTTACAACTTGTTGCAGAACAAGATTAAGGATAAAACCTAATCTAAACAAGTTAAGAGAAACACTAAGTTTTCTTGCACTAGAAATGAGTTAGAAAGGAGATAAGAATATTAAAGACTAATATTCTAACACAAAGTAGTAGAGAGAAGAAGATGGCCGAGCACTTCAGTTCTGAAGTAGGGTTCTTCTTATATACTGCATGCATTTAATGCATATCAGAACAACTTTACACGTGGCAGCAGCTGATTGGTTGCATGGTTTGAACTTTGTAGACAACCTAGTAGCCGCATGATGAACAGTGTAGAATCAGAGTTGGTTGTATGATTCTGGACAAAAGGGATGTCCATTCTGACATTTTGTACAGAGGTGTGCAAGGGGGTAAGACAAAAGTAACTTGTAGAGGAAACTTCATGATCAACGTTCGCTGAATAGATCTTTATCAGCGAGTGATAAAGTTCAGCGTTCGCTGAAGTCTTCTACTTGAAACTTCATGTTGAGTGGACAGGTCTTGGCTTCGTTGATATCCACATTAGTTCATTAGTAGACTTGTCGCTGGTTCTTTGGCTTGATCTTCGACTTCAGCGTAGAACATAGTTGACGTGAAACTTGTCTTTAGGGATCATAAGTAAACAACTAAAATTATCAGCGATCATCAACAAGACTGAACAGGCTCAGGTGTCATTGAAGAACAGTATCGCTGAATGTATAAATTAAGAGCATGAGTTTCCTATCAGCGGTACTGTAACATTCTTAGTACTTATCAGCGATAGTGAAACTCTAATACATATTGTCTACTTACAATTTTCACTAAGTGATTCTCAGAGAGTCATTATCAAATCACTGAGGGGTTGGATCAACAATCTCCCCCTATTTGATTATGACTTAGCAACAAAAGAAAATTGCTAACTATGAAAACATAAGGATAAAAAGAACTCATAAAATATTTGTCCTTTTTACTGTTTTCTGGGATCTTTTAAGTACTGATGGAGTAAAGTATATTCGCTGAAATTTTTCTTTAAACTTCGTATAAGTTACAGAGGGAAGTGGAAAAACTACAAGTACAGCAAATAAATTTACAAGTACAAAAGATATAAGCTGATAAAGATAGAAGAATTACAAGGAATCCTATCAGCTATACAGGTTCATCCTTAACGAGAAGTTCATCAAGGGATTTTGTGGTAGGGATCATCCAGTCAGGGACTTTTTCACCAAGATCCCGTCTATTCTTTGCTTCTTTGAATATCAGGGGCTTCATGAAGTATCCGAGAAGATCATCTCTGAATCCGCACCAATAGATGAGATCTCTGAGCTGTTCGATAGGAGTGATGGGTAGCTCAGAGATGCGTTGAAAGCATTCTCGTCCATCGTAGTCGTGAAAGAAGATACCATAGGGATCGCTTAAGACTTTTCCAGGGATGAAGCGTTCACCAGGGGGCAGGGAGATGTCAAGAGCTGTGAGATCAGGTTCAGGACCAAGAACTTCAGTGCGTGAGAAGCCAATTCCGGTTTCATTTCGGATAGGAGGACCTGTGTCTGAAGGAGTTGTCTTCTTCTTTGCAGCAGGCCTTCTTCTTCTTTGAGCTGGAGCAGGAAGAGGAAGAATATCCACAGCAGATGTAACCAAGTCGATCTGTTTGTTTTAAACTTTCTCGACATGGTCTTTGAATGTTGAGCGTGATTGCTGAATGGCTATTCTCATCTCCAACCACTCAGAGAAACCGTACTTGCTGATTGATGAAGCATAAATGGTTTCCTTAGTACCATTTTCTCAGAGTATGTTGACATCAACAACTGGAACAGTTACTGATATTCTTCCCCTGATGTACACCTTGTTGATTCTGGAGACCTTGCATCGATAGTTCAGTCTTTCTTTGCACCATTCAAGGGTAGAATCAGATACCTTGGTTTTCTTCTCGATGATCTTCTTGGCGTCCTTCCACAATTGATGTTGGACATCAATGGGAGTCTTTTTTAGATCAGGATCTTTCACCGAACGTTGAGCGAGCTCGATAACATAAGCTTTATCTCTTTCTCCAGCCCTTCTTCGTTCAGCGAGTTGTCTTTCAGCTTTATGGTGTTCAACGATCTCCTTTCTTTTGATTTTGTATCGAGGAAGGATGATTCGCTGATCTTCAAGCTGTTTGATCATTGCTTCTCTCTTTTTCTGATCCTCTTCACTTAGCTTTTGAGGAGCCAAGGAAGGTATGTTGTTGTGAGAGAGCAGTTGTTCTTCAGGTTCATCAGTCTCGGTGAAATCCAAGACTGGGATTATTTCTTCAGCTCTAGTGGCTAGGATTATTGTTGATGTAGCAGGAGGAACTTCAGCTGTATCCTCAAGCAGGGGAGAGGACTAGCTGAAACATAGCGATCGTTTAAGTAAGATCATTTGGGAGAAAAAATAGAGAAAGAACGAGGTTTAAGTGCATAGAGGTTTTATGAAGATGAGAACTGATGTTGAGAAGGGATAGAGGAGGGATGCAGATTAAGGGAAGAGAGTGTATGTTACCTGACAAACTGGCTTGCTGAAAAGAATAGCCAAGTTGTCTTCAGATGAAACACCTTTGTTCTTGCCTTTGTCAGCTTCGGTCGCTGCAGGCTTTTTCGTGGTCCCCTCCCCTGAAGATTCTTTTATCATAACCCCTTTTTGAGCAGGGGCCCTTTCAGGATGGAAGAAGAAGTCGATGTCATCATCATCGTCATCATCATCATTTTTAGGGGATGATGATGGTTCATCATCAGCAATATCGACGTCTTCATAGTCTTCTTCTTCTTCAGCTTCAGATTCTTCCTCATCAGCATAAGGTTCGGTGACATCAGCATCAGCTTCCTCATCAAGTTGCTCCCCCTTAAGTTCAGAGGGAGGTTTCTCGGTTCCCTCAGGGTGTTCAACTCCCTGAGGTTCTTCAGCATTTGTAGAAATAATACCCTCCCCCTCAGAATTCTGGGGAAGGTCTTCTTGATTTTTCTTCTCCCCCTCAACATTATGGGGAAGGTCTTCAGTCTTCTCCCCATCTTCCACATAATGGATGGGGGAGGAAATAAGAATATCAGCAGCAACAACATCATCAGTTTTGGGGTCACTGTCTTCTAGGCCAGTGATCCCCATGAAGGTTTCAATCACTGCTATTCTGTCTTCTTGGCCAAAAATAGCAGGAATGATCTTTTGAAGGTCTTCTTGATCAGCCTAAGTGAAGTGACATGGAACACATGTAGAAGCATTCAGGCGATCAAGGATTTGCTGCAAAAGGTTGGTCGCAGTGCTAACATCTGTCTTTAGAATAGACACTTCTCCCTGAAGATTACCAGCCACTGTCTTCAGCGTTATGACTTCGCCGGACAGGGTTGAGAAGTTGGTGGAGAGAGTGTTGTTGGCAGTGGAGTTTTCAGCGAGAGTAGTACCAAGATGACCGAGACTACCTTCCACCTTCAGCAAGTCAGCACTGGATGCCTTTCCTTTCACCTCATCAGTGAGCGTCTTGAGAGCCTCTCCAGCGTTTGTAACCACTGAAGAGTTTGTAGAAAGAGTGGTGGTGAGAGATTCCACCTTGTTGGATAGATCCGTGAGCGATGTGTTGATGTCGCCCAAATTAGGACCTGAAAAAGTTGAGAACTTTGGAGTTATGTGTATACCTGCGGGATGGTTTATGAAGTCCTCGAAGTCTCGATGACCTGTCAATGTTTCCATGTCGTCTTCCAGTGTACCTTTACGCTGAGAAGTGCCCGCAGGTCCTATGTTTGTATCCATCATCCTCTGTAAAGTTTCAGCATTTGTATCTTGGAGGATGATGTTTTTTGAAGAGAATGGGGGGAAAATAGGTGGAGTGTCCAAAGAGAAAGTGGGAGGAATGATGGTTGAGAAGAGGGATTGGGTAAGAGGTTCATCGTTGGATCCGCTGAGAATTACTTCCTCAGTACTTAGAGGTACTGAGGGTGGGAGGTTGTGTTCCAAGTTAATAACCTCAGCGTTTAGAGACGCTGAAGTTGGTATGGAAGGGGTGGCTTTTTCAGTTATGGCAGAGCGTACCACTGAACTATCCAACGGCTCTTGTGAAGATAGAACTGTGGAGTCTTCAGCCTGGAAAGGCTTGGGGGGTTGCTCTGTTGAGGACTTCTTGGGCTTAGGGGCGCCAAGTGGGGATTTAGAGGGTTTCCTTTTTTTAGAAGGAGTGGAGGTTGCAGCCTGGGCACCAGCGGTTGGGATTACCGTGGAGGTAGCTGCAGAAGTAGAAGAAGTGGGGGGGTTTGAGAAGAGATAAGAGTGTAGAAACACGTACCTCGTTTGGCATGGGGGCGAAGTCGAGAATCTTGGTGCCAACTTGTGAGAGTTTCAGGTCGCCCACCTTCGGGTATTTGTCATCGAGCCCTTGTAGGAAGAGAGCGCTGACAAATCGAGGGTATGGAACAGTCTTTTGTCTCTTTGCTTCTTCGACTCGCTGAATCATGTCGTCAAAGATGATTTTGGCCCAATCGATGTGTAGGCCCTTCAGCAGTGCATACCCCATAGCCTGCTGGGGTTGGGATGCTTGGTCAGAGGAACCAACTTTAGCTGTCATGCAGCTTATCAGATAAGCGAAGATGAAATTCATCTCGCTTGGCATTTTGGATTTCTTGATCAGGGTCAGCTTCTTCTGAGGGAGGCCATCTCTCCTTGTTTCCCAAACATACTTCATTGCATCAAGGAATGCAATGAGTGCTTCTCTATCCGCTGGGTTTTTGGGATTTGGTAGAGGGATAAAGCATTTTTCTTTTGTGCCAGCGGGGAGGCTTAGGGCACACCTGATATTACTAGGTGTAATCTTGGAGGTAACATGTATGGTGTCAGAAAGGATGAACTCGATTTCCTTTTTGGGATCTTTAGTGGAGGTGATCATAACTCTTCTGGCAGTATACCAGAACTGAGCGAGTAAGTTCTTATCAGCAGAAGGTGTGACGGTCAGAGCTGTGGATAGAGGGCAAGTCTTAAGAAAATTCACAGCGTCGTCTAGGTGTGTGATTTGCTTTCTCGGAGGGAAGTTGAAGAGAGCATAAGGGTTGTTGCCTTGAAAGTTAATTTGCTCGAATTTGAACCCAACTTGAGGAGCTGGAGTGAGTTCAGTTCTTTTAGGAGCAGTAGGAGACTGAGTTGAAGGAGCTTCAGTAGATGCCATTTCTATTTATAATTACACACAGGAAGAATGATAAAGAATAAAGTCTTAATGTGGAAAGATTTTTCCAAAATAAGATGTTTTTGGGTTTTGCACATTTCATTCAGACAAAAGATATCTTAATGGAGATTAGGGTTTTTCTTGTTTTGAAAAAGAGTACAAAACATAGTGAACATTTGTCTTCTAGTTTCTTTTTAAAGAAGAGATTCTGGAAAAACATATGGAGATGCAAGTTTAAGATTTTTGTTTTAAACTTGAAGAACAATCTGTTTCCAAATTATTTTCATAAAATCATGAAGAGAAAATGATTTCATTTTAAGAAAGTTCATTTGTTTGATCTTATAAAAACAAGGATAAGATCTGAAACATGTTTATAAAGGCAAATAATAAGAAGATTAACCTTTGATGTTGAAGATGAAGATGAACAGTTTTCTGGATAAAAAGAGTTCGAATGCAATAGTTGTTCTTGCTTGAAGAAGATGATGTTCGCGTAAAAGGTAAAAATATAAACGCAATGTGTTTATATAGTGAGAGTAGAGAGAGAAAAACTGTGAGCGGGAAAGTTTTTCATGATGACACGGACACGTCCCTTGAATTTGATTAGACAAGGAAGACGAAACGGGCGAACGTGTCAAGGAAAACGTGCCATGGTTTATCCATTTGATGACGTCACAAACGTCCTTTCATTTTTTAAAGTGTCTCTGAGGTTTTTGAAAAGTTCAGGGACATTTTGAAAAAATAGAAACACTGAATAGAAGTATCAGTGTTTAGTTTAGAAATTTCAAAGTATCACTAAAAGGAAGAGATATTCAGCGATTCAATTTGTTTTGAAATCTTGCATTCATAGGCGAACGTCAGCGAGTAAGAGAGAACATACCTTGATATCAGCGAATCAATTTTGTTCAGAGAGTAGGTGATAAATATGGTTATACAAGTTCATCTTATAAGCACTTATCAAATGTGAACCGCTGAAGATTTTACTCTTCTAAGTTCAGCATTCCAAGCTCGCTGATGAGAAAGTTGAATCTTGTCTCATCAAGAGGTTTGGTGAACAGATCAGCTAACTGAAAGTCAGTTAGGATAAAATGAAGTTCTATATCACCATTCATCACATGATCTCTGATAAAATGATACCTGATTTCGATGTGTTTGGTCTTTAAGTGTAACACTGGATTGTTGGCTATAGCGATGGCACTAGTGCTGTCGCAATAGATTAGAACTTTGGAGAGCTTAAGGTCATAGTCCAGTAGTTGATTTCTCATCCACAAGACCTGAGAACAACAGCTTCCAGCAGCTACATACTCAGCTTCAGCGGTTGAGGTGGACACTGAGTTTTGCTTTTTACTTGTCCAACTCGCCAGTTTTCCACCTAGGAGCTGACAGCCTCTTGTGGTGCTTTTCCTATCCAATTTTCAACCTGCAAAATCACTATCTGAATAGGCGATTAGATCAAACCCTGAGTCTTTGGGATACCAAAGACCTAGGTTAGGAGTACCGTTAAGGTAACGAAAGATTCGCTTTACAGCGATCAAATGAGATTCCTTAGGTTCAGCTTGATATCGTGCACACAAACAGGTTTCATACATAATATCAAGTTGGCTAGCTGTAAGATATAGAAGAGAGCCGATCATCCCACGGTACATCGTGACATTAACAGGTTTTCTAGAAGGATCCTTGTTTAGTGTCAGCGGTGGTGCCATAGGGGTTTTCATAGCTGAACTCTGAGTTAAATCAAATTTCTTCAGCATATCTTTAACATATTTTCCTTGGTGAATGAAAGTACCTTTTTCACTCTGTTTGATTTGAATACCTAGGAAATATGTTAGCTCACCCATCATACTCATTTTATATTCAGCTTTCATTCTATCAGTGAAACGAGTACAAAGGTCAGGGTTAGTGGAACCAAATATAATATCATCGACATATATTTGACCAAGAATAATATGACCTTTTATTTTCCTGAAAAATAGAGTTTTATCGATTTTACCTCGCTCAAACTTTTCGATTTGGAGATAAGAGGAGAGAGTGTCATACCATGCACGAGGAGCTTGCTTTAAGCCATAAAGTGCCTTATCCAGTTTATAAACATAACCCGGATGCTTAGGATCCGAGAATCCTGGAGGTTGTTCCACGTAGACTTCTTCGTTCAGCTTTCCATTTAGGAACGCTGATTTGACATCCATTTGATAAAATTTGAAGTCTTTGTGTACAGCGTAAGCTAAGAATAGACGAATGGCTTCTAGTCTTGCCACTGGAGCAAATGTTTCATCGTAATCTATACCTTCCTCTTGTCTGTATCCCTGAGCAACAAGACGACCCTTGTTGCGGGTTACAGTTCCATGTTCATCCAACTTGTTTCGATAAACCCATTTAGTGCACAACACTGATTTGTCGGATGGTCTGGGAACGAGCTTCCAAACTTTGTTTCTTTCGAATTCTGTCAGCTCTACTTGCATAGCGCTGATCCAGTTTGGATCTCTGAGGGCATCATCTATTTTCTTTGGTTCAATTATAGAAATAAAGTTAACGAATAAACAAATGTTACCTGCACTTCTTCGAGTCTGAACATCAGTGTTTGGATCACCAAGAATTTGATCAATGGGGTGATTGATAGTCCATCACTGAGCCGGAGCATAAGTCGCTGACTCAATTTGAACTTCTGGAGAAGCTGAAGATGAGGCTTCAGCAACTTCTGGTATATCAGCCAAGAGAGGAAGAGGTTCAGTTGTCATTTCATTCACTGATTGCTGAGAAGTAGATGGTATATCTGAGATAGAAGGTTCAGAGGCAGGCATAGTGTTAATAGGAACAGCTGAGACCCATGATGTTTCAGTTTCACTTGTCTGCATGCTGGGGATGATAGTAGGATCATCATCTTTAGCGGAATGAGTATGAGATGGAGGAGTGGGAACATCTTCTGAATCACCAAGATGAGAAAACATCCATTGATTCAGTTCTTCAGTATCAGCAGAAGGTCTAGAGTTCGCTGAACGGGATTCGTCAAAGGTGACGTGGATTGTTTCTTCTACAGTTTGTCTTCTTCGATTGAAGACTCTGAAGGCTTTGGAGACTGAAGAGTATCCAAGAAAGATTCCATCATCAGCCTTAGGATCAAACTTTCCAAGGGCATCTGTTGTTCAGTATGAAACACTGACATCCAAAGATGTGAAGAAAGCTAATTGAATGCTTTCTCCCAAGGAAGAGTTCATAGGCTGTCTTCTTGAATCTTTTGACAATCAGCGACCTGTTTTGAGTAAAACAAGCAGTGTTGATGGATTCTGCCCAAAACTGAGTAGGTAGATGAGAATCGCTGAGCATTGAACGTGCAGCTTCAATGATAGTTCGATTTCTTCTTTTAGAGACTCCATTTTGTTGAGGTGTTGTCACTGAGGAAAAGTTGTGAGAAATACCCTTACTTTACCCTTCTGAGGTTTTTGGTTGAAAACTTTTTCTTTACCCTTACCTTTAGAAATTAAGGTAGGTTTTTCCTCAGGGATGGGAGTTTTAGAAGAAGAACACTGAGATGAGGAAGTGTCAGGGATAGAGGACACGAACATTCCAAACTTAATCATGAAATGATCAGTGGTAGGTTCTAGAGTATCAGCTTTGTAAGCAAGACTACGTTTGTCACTCAAGGGAATCTGAGACTTTATTTTCTCAGTGGTCGTTGTTGAGGATTTACACCATCCTTCAACAGTAGCTTTTTCAACTTTCAATGCAGCGATAGCTTCTTCACGTTCGATTTTGACTAGTTGATTTATATGAACCTGATCTTTTAAATCTTCTTCAATTTTTGAAAGCTTTTCTATTTGAAGGTGACAGTTTTTAAGTTGTTCAGCGAGATCAAGGTTTTGATTTTCAGCAACGGTTTTGCCATTCATAGCATCATATAAACTCATAGTCAGAAGATCGATTTTTTGAAGACTATCAGCTTCATCAATATCTGAAATATTGGTAAAGAAAGAAGTTGATACCTTAGTAGCAGAGGATGAAGTAGAGGGAAGGTCAGAATTTTCTTCCTCTTCTTCGATTTTTGCCATGAGGCAGAGATTGGCCTCATCATCATCTTCTGAGTCAGATGATTCTTCTTCATCAGAGGCAGCCCAGTCAAAGTCAGCCATCAGGCCTTTGCCTTTCTTCTTAAAGCTTTTCAGCTTTGCGTACTTTTCTTTCAGCTTTTGATACTTATCATCTCTAGCCCTGGGGTTAGAGGATTTCTTGGAGAAAGCTGAGGGTTTAAAGACTTTCTTTGACCTGCATTCACTAGCAAAGTGTCCTACTTTTTCACAGTTAAAGCAGGTAGCAGTAGCCTTATCAACAGGGGTTGATGATTTAGGCTTGTCAGTGAGTGCAAGGGGTTTGTTCCTTCTGAAATTATTCTTTCTGGCGAATCTCCTGAACTTATTAGATAGGAGTGCCATAGATTCATCAAGATCTGAAGAGACAGCATCTGATGAGCATTCAGAGTTAGTCTCCAACTCAGTGACAGTGATAGTAGATTGCTGAGTGGAAGGTGACTCTAAGAGTAAAGCAACAGGTGTGCTTTCGGAATATTTTACAAGATTATTCTTAAGATGACACGACTGCTCATGATTGAGCATAGTGCCAAATAAGGTAGAAAGAGTCATAGATTTTAGATCCTTGATAGCTTGAGACACATTGAATAACTGTCCCAGCTTTCAGGTAAACATTCTAGGAACTTTGTCAGTATTTCAATGTTAGAATATTCCTTACCAACGGTTTTCAGATCAATAATTAAATAGTTAAACCGCTGATGTACTTCAGTGAGAGATTCATTCTTACCACAAATGAATTTTTCGTACTGTACTATCGCTGAACTTTATCATCTGCTGAATAGTAAATGATAATCGCTGAATCAACGAAAGCTGATCATGAAGTCCTCCGTACAAAGTACTTTTGTCTTAACCTCCCTTGCACGCCACCGTACGAAATGTCAGAAAAGAACCTCCGAAAATCTGAAATCGTACAACCACTCTGACACTACACTGTTCATTCATGCGGCTACTAAGGTTGTCATCAAAGGTCAATGACATGCAACCAATCCGCTAATGACACGTGTAAAGTATATACTGGATTGCATTAAATGCATGCAGTATATAAAGAGATGAACTCACTTCATTTGAAGTAACTTGCTAACTCTGGACAAGTTCAAATCTCTCAAGATAGGATTTTATTAGTAATCTCCTTATCTTTCTTAGTGCAAGAAAACCTTAGTGTTCCAACTTGTTTAGATTTAGGTTTATCCTTAATCTTGTTTCCGCAACAAGCTGTAAATTGTTAATGATTTATCAATAAACAATTTAGAAAAGTAAAATAGTGTGTTTGTATTCAACCCCCCCCCCCTTCTACAAACTTGTTTAAGCCTTTCGGGACCAACAAGTGGTATCAGAGCAGATTTGTTTAATCTCATAAACAAGATCTAATCTAAGATATTTTCTCTTCCTTGCTATTATCTGAAAATGGCCAACTCAAACACAAACACTCACTATATCGACAATGGTTCTCTTGCAAAACCCCCTAGATTTTCCAGAGACAACTTCAACTTATGGAAAAATAGGATGACACTCTTCTTAGAAGGTGTAGACCCTACTATACCTTACTATCTTGAAAACGGTCCACACATCCCTGTAACGATTGATCCTGCCGTTCCAGCCACTGCAACTAGAGCTGCTATTCCAGAAAGGCTGATTCCAAAGGAAATCCATCATTGGACCGATGAAGACAAGAAGAAAGTGGCTATAGATACAAAAGCCAGATCCATACTATCCATGGCCCTTCCTGACGAAGTCTACCATTCCGTCATGAACCTGAAATCCTCGAAGGCCATGTGGGACACAATATGTGTTCAGTATGAAGGAACGTCTGAAGTCCAGGATTCAAGAAAGATCAACCAGGTAAGACAATACGAAAGTTTCATCTCTGGTAAGAATGAAACTCTCTCTGAAGTACATCAACGTTTTAACTGCTTAATTATAGATCTTAAAACGGTTGGTAAGGAATATTCTAACTTTGAAGTTCTGACAAAGTTTTTAGAATGTTTACCTGAAAGCTGGGACAATTATTCCATGTGTCTCAAGCTGTCAAAAGATCTAAGATCAATGACACTCGCTACCTTATATGGCACATTGCTGAATCATGAGCAATCTAGCCATCTTAAGAAGAATCTTGTAAAAGATTCCAAAAGCACCCCTGTTGCTTTAATCTCAGAGGAACCTTCTACTCAGCGACCCGTGGTCACTATCACTGAGTTAGAAAGTAACTCTGAAAGATCATCAGATTCTGATTCCTCAGATGATGAATCCTTGGCTCTCCTAACTAAAAAGTTCAGGAGATTCGCCAAGAAGAAAATGTTTAGAAAGAACAAAACTCTTTCTATAGCTGACAAGCCTAAGTCATCAGCTTTTGTTGATAAGGCTACTGCTACTTGTTTTAACTGCGAAAAGACAGGTCATTTCGCTAACGAGTGCAGGTCAAAGAAAATCATGAGACCTTCAGCCTTTACAAAGAAATCCTTTGTTCCAAGGAATAAAGACGACAAATACTTAAAGCTGAAGGAGAAGTATGCAAAGCTGAAAAGCTTTAAGAAGAAGGGAAAATGCCTAATGGCTGACTATGATTGGGCTGCTTCTGATGAAGAAGCCTCATCATCTGATTCTGAAGATGATGAAGCAAATCAATGTCTCATGGCCAAGATTGAAGAAGAGGAAGAAAGTTCAGACATACCCTCCACTTCAACATCTGCCATTCAGGTATCACCTTCCTTCTTTACCAATATTGTAAATATTGATGAAGCTGATAGTCTCCGTAAAATCGAACTACTGACTAGAAGCTTATACGAAGCCATGAACGGCAAAGCTGTGGTTGAAAACCAAAATCTTGATCTCGCTGAAAAGCTTAAAAATTGCCACCTTCAAATAGAAAAGCTTTCTAAATTTGAAGAAGATTTTAAAGATCAAGTCCATTTAAATCAGCTAGTCAAAATTGAACGAGCGGAAGCTATCGCTGCATTAAAAGCTGAACAAGCTACTGTTGAAGGATGGTGTAATTCTTCAACAAAGATCACTGAGATAATTAAGGCTCAGATTCCTCTGAGTGATAAACGTGGTCTGGGTTATAAATATGATACTCCAATACCAACCACTGAACGTTCAATGCTTAAATTTGGAACGTTCGTATCCTCAGTAGCTGACACTTCTTCATCTCAGTACTCCTCGTCGATTACACCAATCCCTGAGGAAACTCCTACCTCCTCAAAAGGTAAGGAGAAAATGGTTTATTCAAAACCTACCTCTGTCTCTAAAGATAAAGGTAAAGGAATTGTAATTTATCAAAATCCTCAGAAGGGTACTTTAGTACCTAAGCTGAATGCTTCCAAAGCCTTAGTGATTCATTCATCTGGTTCTAGAAATCAGACCTCTGGATCAGTTCAGCGACCTACTCCTAGACTCAGAGTAGATGTCCTTGGTAAGAAATCTGAAGAACTGAATGTTCGTCCTATTTCAAAAACCAATAGTGTACTTGGTGCTGGCACTTCTAATTCCAAATTAAAAGCTCAGCACACAAGTGGTCCTAGAACTAATTTTAGTTATAGGAAATGTTATCACTGTGAACTTACCGATCATATTGCAAGTAAGTGTCCCACAGCCACCAAAGCTGATAAGATAGCTAAGGTGAAGATAGCACCAAAGAAGACCAAACCAGTTGCAAGTCAGGTCAAGGTGACTCATACCGCTGAGGTCAAGAAATTGACCAAAGTGAAGAAAGACAAAGCTGAATCTTCAAATGCTGCGAAGACTGCTGAACCCATTCCAACCACTTCCACTGACAAACGCGTATACATGGTGAAGTGGGTACCCAAGCAAAACTAATCTTCCTTTGTATTGCAGGTTAAGAAGGGTATCTGGTATCTCGATAGCGGATGCTCTAGACACATGACTGGAAAGAAAAGCCTGCTCGCTGAATACAAGGAAGAGAAGGGTCCCTCTGTAACTTTCGGTGGAAATGGAAAAGGACACACCCGAGGGTATGGTGTACTTTCAAATGGTACAACATCCTTCAGAAGAGTCGCATATGTTGAAGGGCTGAAGCATAATCTTCTGAGCATCAGTCAGCTTTGCGACATGGATAACAAAGTGATTTTCACCAAGGAATCCTGCTTTGTCTCTGACAAAAAGGAGAAGATAGCTCTCAGCGGTTATCGTTTGGAAAATGTTTACGTTATAAACATGGACTCAACAACCACTGAGAACTCCTGTTTCTTCTCAAAGGCATCTTCTGATGTCAACTGGCTATGGCACAAGAGACTCTCACATCTCAACTTCAAGACACTGAATACTCTTTCATCCAAAGAGTTAGTCACTGGTCTACCTCAATATTCATACGCCAAAGAATCCTTATGTTCAGCGTGTGAAAAAGGGAAGCAGACCAAGGCAAGCTTTAAGTCCAAGCAAGTTTCCTCAGTGTCATCTCCTCTTCAACTACTCCATATGGATTTGTTTGGCCCCGTTAACAAACAATCCATCGCTGGAAAGAAATATACGCTGGTCATAGTTGATGAATTCTCTCGTTATACATGGGTAATGTTTCTCCGTTCTAAGAGTGACACCCCTGAAGAACTCATCACCTTTGTTCGGAAGATGGAAACTCTGAACAATATGACTGTTCGCTCAATAAGGAGTGATCATGGAACTGAATTCAAAAACAGTTCTCTTGATTCCTTCCTTGAGAGCAAGGGTATTTCTCATAACTTTTCGTCAGTGAGAACACCACAACAAAACGGAGTCGCTGAAAGAAGAAATAGAACAATTATTGAAGCTGCACGTTCAATGCTCAGCGATTCTCACCTGCCTACTCAGTTTTGGGCAGAAGCTGTCAACACGGCTTGTTTTACGCAAAACAGGTCGCTGATAGTCAAAAGATTCAAAAAGACAGCCTATGAACTCTTTCATGGGAGAAAGCCTTCAATCAGCTTTCTTCACATCTTTGGTTGTCAGTGTTTCATACTGAACAACAGAGATGCCCTTGGAAAGTTTGATCCTAAGGCTGATGATGGAATCTTTCTTGGATACTCCTCAGTTTCCAAAGCCTTCAGAGTCTTCAACCGAAGAAGACAAACTGTAGAAGAAACTATTCACGTCACGTTTGACGAATCCCGTTCAGCGAACTCTAAACCGAACGCTGATACAGAAGAACTGAATCAATGGATGTTTTCTCATCTTGGTGATTCAGAAGATGTTCCCACTACTCATACTCATACAACTGAAAATGATGGTCCTACTATCATTCCCAATATGCAGAATAGTGAAGCTGAAACATCTTGGGTCTCAGCTGTTCCTATAAATACTATACCCGCAGTTGATCCAAATGTCTCAGAAATTCCATCTATTTCTCAGCAATCAGTGAATGAAGTGACAAATGCAAGCATTCCTCTCTTAGCTGATTATCCAGAAGTAGCTGAAGCCTCATCTTCAGTTTCTCCAGTTCAGACTGCGTCAGCGACGCATGCTCCGGCTCAGCGATGGACTGTAAATCACCCAATCGATCAAATTCTTGGTGATCCCAACGCTGGTATTCAGACTCGTAGAAGTGCAGGTAATATTTGTTTATTTGTTAACTTTATTTCTCTAACTGAACCAAAGAAAATAGATGATGCCCTCAGAGATCCAAACTGGGTCAGCGCTATGCAAGAAGAGCTGACTGAATTCGAAAGAAACAAAGTTTGGAAACTTGTTCGGAGACCAACTGACAAAACAGTGATAGGCACTAAGTGGGTCTATCGAAACAAGTTGGACGAACATGGTACTGTAACTCGCAACAAAGCTCGTCTTGTTGCTCAGGGATACAGACAAGAGGAAGGTATAGATTATGACGAAACCTTTGCTCCTGTAGCAAGACTTGAATCTATTCGTCTTTTCTTAGCATATGCTGTACACAAAAACTTCACTGTACATCAAATGGATGTTAAGTCAGCGTTTCTAAATGGAAAGCTGAATGAAGAAGTTTATGTGGAACAACCTCCAGGATTCTCAGATCCTAAGCGTCCAGGTTATGTTTATAAGCTGGATAAGGCACTTTATGGCTTGAAGCAAGCTCCTCGTGCATGGTATGACACTCTTTCTACGTATCTCCACCTTGAAAAATTTGAGAGAGGTAAGATTGACAAAACTTTGTTTTTTAGAAAAATAAAAGGTCATATCATTTTAGTTCAAATATATGTTGATGACATTATATTTGGTTCTACTAACCCTGAGCTTTGTACTCGTTTCGCTGATAGAATGAAAGATGAGTATAAAATGAGTATGATGGGTGAACTAACATATTTCCTTGGTCTTCAGATTAAGCAAACTGAAAAAGGAACTTTTATAAATCAGGGAAAGTATGTTAAAGATATGCTGAAAAAATTCGACTTAACTGAAAGTTCAGCTATGAAAACCCCTATGGCACCACCGCTGATACTTGATAAGGACACAAAGGGTGTTCCTATCAATGTCACGCTGTACCGTGGGATGATCGGCTCACTACTGTATCTTACAGCTAGCCGACCCGATATTATGTTTGCAACATGTCTGTGCGCACGATATCAAGCTGAACCTAAGATATCTCATATGAAAGCTGTAAAGCGAATCTTTCGATATCTTAAGGGTACATCGAATCTAGGTCTTTGGTATCCCAAAGATTCAGGATTCGATCTAACCGCCTATTCAGACAGTGATTTTGCAGGTTGCAAAATGGATAGGAAAAGCACCACAGGAGGATGTCAGCTCCTGGGTGGAAAGCTGGTAAGTTGGACAAGTAAGAAGCAAAACTCGGTGTCCACTTCCACAGCTGAAGCTGAGTATGTAGCCGCTGGAAGCTGCTGTTCTCAAGTCTTGTGGATGAGAAATCAACTACTAGACTATGATCTTCAGCTCTCCAAAATTCCAATCTATTGCGACAGCACAAGTGCCATCGCTATAGCAAACAATCCAGTGCTACACTCAAAGACAAAACACATAGAAATCAGATATCATTTTATCAGAGATCATGTGATGAATGGTGATATAGAACTTCATTTTATCCTAACTGATTATCAGTTAGCTGATTTGTTTACCAAACCTCTTGATGAGACAAGATTCAACTTTCTCATCAGCGAGCTTGGAATGCTGAACTTTGAAGGATAAATCTTCAGCGGTTCACATTTAATCAGCGATACGTTTATACATTCTTGTATAGGCTCTGGATAAAATAAACTAGTACAATCTATTTCATCATCTTCTCTCTGAATAAATTGGGTTAAACTGATATCAAGGTATGTTTTCTCTCTCTGACAAAACGCATGAAAATGCAAGATTTCAAATTCTTACATCGCTGAATATCTCTTCCTTAACAGCGATATTTTGAAATTTCTTAAAACCCTCACTGATATTTCTATTCAGTGCTTCATATTTTCCAAAGAGTCCCTGAGTTTTTCTTTCAAAACCTCAGAGACAACGAAAGAATGTGAAAGGACAGTTGTGACGTCATTGCAACGGATAACACCAGGCACGTTTCTTTTTCTGACACACGTTTGCACGTTTCGTTGTCTATCCAATCAAATGCAAACACGTGTCCGTGTCATGATGAAAAACTTTCCCGCTCAAGTTTTTCTCTCTCTACTCTCTTCCTATATAAACTCTCTCAAAGTTTATATTTGTCTTTTATGCGAATCAATCTTTCTCCGCAAGAAAAGAACACTGTTGCATTTTGTGCTCTCGATCTTCAAGAACTGTTCATCATCTTCTTCATCAAACTCAAGGTCAATATGTTCTTATCTTTTATCAAATGCAAATAACTTGTTTTCGATCTTATCATTGTTTTACACAAGATCAAACAAAAGAACTCAAAAATAAAATCATTTTCTTTCATGGTTTTATAAACACAACCATTTCATGGTTGTTCTTCAAGTTTTAAATCTAAAATCTTAAACTTGTTCTTCTTTCGTATCCATTTTTAAAAAAAAAAAAAAAAAAAACTGGAATACAAGGCTTATAGGTGTTATATTCGTTTTTTTTTTTTAAAAAAAAACAAGAAAAACCCTAATCTTCATTAAGAACTTTTTGTCTGAATGAAATGGACAAAATTCGAAAAATCTCAATGGAAATTCTCTTTCCACATTAAGATATTTCTTATTTGTTAACATCTTTGGTTGAACTGATAATACAGTGAAATGGCAACTTCAAAGCTGAATGTTACCGCTGAGTCCATCTCCAGTGATTCTGAGGAACTGGAAATCACCAAAGCTCCTCAGGTTAAGTTTGAGCTGGATCAACTAGACTGGACAAAGGCAAACAACCTTTCAGCGCTTCTCGAGTTTCCTCCTCGGAAGCAGGTATCCCATCTAGACGACGCTGTGATTTTTTTTGAAGAATAGCCCCATATACACAGCACTGACAATCACACCTCCTGCCAGTCAGCGTCTATTATCCCAATTCTGGTACTCTGCCAGACACACCAACCTACCCTCAGCCAAAGATCCATCTAAAACCATCGACTGCATACTCAGCGATACTGAGTATGGCACCATCAAGATAACCCCCGCAATAATCCGTAAAGCTCTGAAATTCCCTAACGCTACCTCAGAAAATCCTTTCATTCCATTTCCTGACCACAAGAAGCACGCTGACAGGGAAGAAATCATTGCTTTCCTTGATGCGATGGGTTACATCTGGGAGACTGGAAGAGACAAGCTACCTGAGAAGAAGCTGACGCTGATAAAGAAATCCAAGATGCCCAGCGAGATGAACTTCATCTTCGCTCACCTGATCAGCTGCATGACAGCGAAATCCGGATCTTCTGATCAAGCCGCTCAACCTCAGCAGGCCATGGGTTACGCACTGCTGAAAGGTCTCAACATTGACTGGGCCTCCATCATCTATGAAGACCTCATTCAACGTGTTGATTCTGCCGCTGACCGACCAACATGGGTTCCTTACCCGCGATTCATCAGCGCCATCTTTCAATATGGCCTGAAGGACAGCTATCCTGAAGAGGGTGATCTGAAACTCTCTCAGATTGGCCCTAAAGTTCTCGACTTCAAGCCTGTCGCCAACGAGGTACGTCTCTCTACTCTTCTCACTCTTCTTAATTCTCCGCTTTCTGTGGCTCCTTCAGCGACAATACCCATCGCTGATACCCCGGCCACAAAATCCATTCCTTCTAAGAAAAGGAAACAATCTCTTACCCCTCTTGATTCCAAAAGGATCAAGAAAACCAAGGAGCAATCCCAGCAGTTGCATGCTGAAGACTCCTCAGCTCATTCTGAAGAGCTGAAGGAAAGTTCCGTGGTACGCTCTGCCACACCAATTCAAGCCATCCCTTCTAAACCTACTTCAGCGTCCCTAAACGCTGAGGTTAGAACTTTGGATTCTACCCAACCTTCGTCAGTCTCTCAAAAGACTGATGAAGTACTTCTCAGCGAATCCAACGCTGAACTTGAACTCCAACCCCAATTCTTATCCTTCGCTCCTCCCTCTACTTCTTTGGACACTCCTCCAGTCAAAACTGGAGATGCCATCATTCAAGAAGCCGTTGAAGCTTCTCAGCGAATGACGAAGAAAGGACCTGCAGAGATCTCCATTCCTCACGGAACTTTTGAGGGAGATATGGAACACTATGGAGGGACTCGAAACTTTGATGAGTTCGTCAACGCTCCTGCAGGTACAGATCCCACCTTAAACACTGTAACTAAACCTGAAACTTCTGAGCTTTCCTTTGTTCACAAGTACTTATATGTTACAGGTCCTTTTTTGGGAGACATCAACCAGTCTCTGAAGTCTATGGAGATGAAACTTACGGATCTCACCACCGGTCTATCAAATAACTCTACAGCTGTAACAAACGCTGGAGAGAATCTGACGAAGCTGACTACTGTGGTGGAAAAGAAGGCCTCCTCTGATGACATCAAAGATCTTGATAAAACTCTCGCCGACTTTGCCAAAGTGCTCTCCGACATCTACACTGACTACACCAACCTCAAATCATCAGTTTCCACCATTTCCAGCGAAGTTACAACGCTGAAGAAATCGGTTGGTACACTCGAAGGTGATATGTCAGTGGTCAAGACCGACTTGGGCTCAGTGAAGACCGACCTTGGTTCCGTCAAGACAATGATCGAGACGCTGGTGAACAAGGCAAATAATCCAGCTCCTGCTCCGGCCCCTGCACCTGTTTTGGACTCATTCACCGCAGAGGATCGCCAAGAGCTGAAGAAAATCACGCATGCTATTTCTGGCCTAGAAGACAGAATAGCTAAGCTTGAAGGTTGTGTGAAAATCTCTGGCCCAGAAGACAGAGACAACACCAATGCTGAATCTACCCATTCCTCCCCCGCCAATCATGAGAAAGAGGGGGAGAAGAGCGCTGAACAGGAGAAGAGCGCTGAAGACCTTTCCCATGATGAATCTACCAGGGGAGAGGGTAATGAAGATCGGATTACTGGACCTCAGGGAGATGAAAACCCTGAGGGAACCGAGAACCTCGCCTCTATATCTGAGGGGGAGCAACTTGATGAAGATGCTGAGGAATCTGAAGCAGAAGAAGACGAAGACTTCGACATCCCTGAAGCTGAACCATCCTCCTCTCCAAGGAACGATGATGATGATGATGAAGATGACGATGATTTCTTTGTTGTCAAACCTTCTCCTCGAACCAAAGCTCTTAAAGGTATTTCAATAAAAGAACCTTCAGGGGAGAAGACAAAGACAAAGCACTCAGCCTCTGGCGCTGAGAAAAGCAAAGACAAAGGCATCGCTGAAGATGATAATCTGGCGATCCTACTTGCAAAGCCGATTTGTCAGGTACACTAAACTTATTTTTCCTTCCCTGATCATCTATGAAAAATCAGTTATCCATTCCACAAACACCATACACATCCACATTTTTTTCTATCTTTTCTACCCAAGTTCTTCTACCCAGTTCTTATTTGTAAGATCGCTGCGTTTCAGCTAGTCCTCTCCCCTGTTTGAGGATATCGCTGAAAGATCTGTTGCGACTTCACCAATAATTCCAGCTAACGCTGAAGACATAATCCCAGTCTTAGATTTAATCTCTGAGACTGATGAACCAGAAGAACAACCTCTCTCGCACAGAAACAGACCTTCCTCAGTTGCTCAAAGGCTGAGTGAAGAAGATCAAAAGAGGAGAGAAGAAATTATAAAGCGATTCGAGGATCAGCGAATCATCCTAAGGCGCGATCAACTACCTTCAGTTCCTCCTAAGTTCAGAATTTCAAAAGCTGAATACCAAGATCATCTCAGAGCTGAACGCCTCATCGCTGAAAGAAAGGAAGCTGAAGATAAAGACAGAGAATACGCCATCAAGCTCACTCAAGAATCTGTCAAAGACCCCAAGCTGAAGCGTATTCCCATTCAAATCCAACGAAAGCTTTGGGAACAAGCCCAGAAGATCGTGGAAAAGAAAGCTGAAGTTTCTCAGACCACCCTGATCTGGTGTAAAGAGAAAATCCACTTCAGATATCGTCCAGCGAAGATCAACAATGTATTCATCTCTGGAAGAACCTCCGTCGGAGTACCTATTGTTGACATCAAACTGTTCAGAGAAGATGACTCATCTGAAACCTTTCGTGCTGACACTGTAAAAAGGTATGGTCTCTCTGAATGGCTGGAGATGAGGTTAGCTATCCAACCGTCAAAATCTAAGTACAAGGATCATTTCGAAAAGCTGATAAACAGACAGATCGATTTGATATCTTCTTGTGTGGATATTCCTCCTGTTCCTGATCTAAAGCCGAAAAGAAAAAAGGACTCTCCAAGGAAGAAACGTCAAGATTCAAACTCAGGTCCTGTCATACGAAATGAAACTGGAATTGGTTTCTCTCGCGCTGAAGTACTTGGTCCTGATCCTGATCTATCTGCCCTTGATGTCTCTTTGCCACCATGTGAACTTTTCGTCCCTGGTAAAGTCATCAGTAATCCTTATGGAATATTCTTTCTTGACTACGACGGACGTAAATGCTTTCAACGGATCGCTGAGCTTCCAATCACTCCAATCGAACAGCTCAAAGATCTCATCTACTGGTGCGACTTCAGAAAAGACATTCAGGCACGACACCTAAAACCCTTGATTTTTGAAGCTGCTCTGAAGCTAAAGAATAAAGGAGAAAAGGTTCCTGACTGGATGATTCCAACTGAAAAGACAACCCTTGATGAACTTCTCATTAAGGAAGAACCCTTTGAAGGCTGACAACAATCACCATTTTCTCTATTGTATCAGTCATCCTTCAGTACTTGTAATTTATTTCGCTTGTACTTGTAATCTTTCTTATTCATATTGTAACCTGATTCAAAGATTTAAAGAAAGATTTCAGCGAATGTACTTTACTCCATCAGTACTGAAAAGATCCCAGAAAACAGTAAAAGGGACAAATATTTTATGAGTTCTTTTTATCCTTATGTTTTCATTAAATAGCAATTTTCTCTGTTGCTATGTCATAATCAAATAGGGGGAGATTGTTGATCCAAACCCTCAGTGATTTGATAATGACCCTATCTTAAATACTTAGTGAAAATTGTAAGTAAACAATATGTATCAGAGTTTCACTATCGCTGATAAGTACTAAGATCTTACAGTACTGCTGATAGGAACTCTCGCACTTTTAGATTAAACATTCAGCGAACACTGTTCACCATAAATGCTGAGTCTGTTCAGTCATTATGGTGATCGCTGATAAGTTAGTTGTTTACTTATGATCCCTGAAGACAAGATTCACGTCAACAAAGGTTCTACGCTGAAGTCGAAGATCAAGCTCAAGAACCAGCGACAAGTCTCCTAATGAACTGATGCGGATCAGCGAAGACTCAGATTTGTCCACTCAACGTGAAGTATCAAGTACAAGACTTCAACTATCGCTGAACTTTATCATCTGCTGAATAGTAAATGATAATCGCTGAATCAACGAAAGCTGATCATGAAGTCCTCCGTACAAAGTACTTTTGTCTTAACCTCCCTTGCACGCCACCGTACGAAATGTCAGAAAAGAACCTCCGAAAATCTGAAATCGTACAACCACTCTGACACTACACTGTTCATTCATGCGGCTACTAAGGTTGTCATCAAAGGTCAATGACATGCAACCAATCCGCTAATGACACGTGTAAAGTATATACTGGATTGCATTAAATGCATGCAGTATATAAAGAGATGAACTCACTTCATTTGAAGTAACTTGCTAACTCTGGACAAGTTCAAATCTCTCAAGATAGGATTTTATTAGTAATCTCCTTATCTTTCTTAGTGCAAGAAAACCTTAGTGTTCCAACTTGTTTAGATTTAGGTTTATCCTTAATCTTGTTTCCGCAACAAGCTGTAAATTGTTAATGATTTATCAATAAACAATTTAGAAAAGTAAAATAGTGTGTTTGTATTCAACCCCCCCCCCCCCCCCCCCTTCTACAAACTTGTTTAAGCCTTTCGGGACCAACAAGAATATTCCTTACCAACGGTTTTCAGATCAATAATTAAATAGTTAAACCGCTGATGTACTTCAGTGAGAGATTCATTCTTACCACAAATGAATTTTTCGTACTGTCTTACCAGGTTGATCTTTCTTGAGTCCTGGACTTCAGACGTACCTTCATATTGAACACAGATTGTGTCCCACATGGCTTTGGAGGTTTTCAGGTTCATGACGGAATGGTAGACTTCGTCAGGAAGAGCCATGGAAAGAATGGATCTGGCTTTAGTGTCGATAGCCACTTTCTTCTTATCTTCATCAGACCAATTGTGAGGTTCCTTAGGAATGATTCTTTCAGGAATGGCAGCTCTAGTTGTAGTTCCTGGAACTTCAGGATCAATCCTAACAGAAATATATGGGCCATTTTCGATGTAATAAGGCATAGTAGGGTCTACACCTTCTAAGAAGAGTATCATCCTATTTTTCCATAGATTAAAGTTATCTCTAGAAAATCTAGGGGGTTTTGTAAGAGAACCATTGTCGATATAGTTTGTGTTTGTGTTGGTAACCATTATAAGAAATAGTAAGTAAGAGAAAAGATATTAGTATAAGCGAGATCTTGTTTATGAGATTAAACAATCCGCTCTGATACCACTTGTTGGTCCCGAAAGGGTTATACAAGTTTGTAGAAGGGGGGGGGGGGGGGGGGGGGGTTGAATACAAACACACAGATTTTACTTTTCTAAATTGTTTATTGATATGTATCAAATAATTCACAACTTGTTGCGGAACAAGATTAAGGATAAAACCTAATCTAAACAAGTTAAGAGAAACACTAAGTTTTCTTGCACTAGAAATGAGTTAGAAAGGAGATAAGAATATTAAAGACTAATATTCTAACACAAAGTAGTAGAGAGAAGAAGATGGCCGAGCACTTCATTTCTGAAGTAGGGTTCTTCTTATATACTGCATGCATTTAATGCATATCAGAACAACTTTACATGTGGCAACAACTGACTGGTTGCATGGTTTGACCTTTGTAGACAACCTAGTAGCCGCATGACGAACAGTGTAGAATCAGAGTTGGTTGTATGATTCTGGACAAAAGGGATGTCCATTCTGACATTTCGTACGGAGGCGTGCAAGGGGGTAAGACAAAAGTAACTTGTAGAGGAAACTTCATGATCAGCGTTCGCTGAATAGATCTTTATCAGCGAGTGATAAAGTTCTGCGTTCACTGAAGTCTTCTACTTGAAACTTCACGTTGAGTGGACAGGTCTTGGCTTCGCTGATATCCGCATCAGTTCATTAGTAGACTTGTCGCTGGTTCTTTGGCTTGATCTTCGACTTCAGCGTAGAACATAGTTGATGTGAAACTTGTCTTTAGGGATCATAAGTAAACAACTAAAATTATCAGCGATCATCAACAAGACTGAACAGGCTCAGGTCTCATTGAAGAACAGTATCACTGAATGTATAAATTAAGAGCATGCGTTTCCTATCAGCGGTACTGTAACATTCTTAGTACTTATCAACGATAGTGAAACTCTAATACATATTGTCTACTTACAATTTTCACTAAGTGATTCTCAGAGAGTCATTATCAAATCACTGAGGGTTTGGATCATATAGTTCAACCATCGTGTTAGACCGTTGGTTGAATATCTAAAATGCCAAAACCCGATTCTAATTCCTATCATAGGAAGAAAAAAGAAGGAAAAGTAACCGTCTCAATACCTTCAAACATCGATCTCAATTTACAAATACAAACAATTTGAAGCTGAATCGTTAAGAAAATAAACGGAAATCAGAACATAATCTAAGGGTGGAGGTATAAACAAAAAGATCACAAGAGAACATTCATTGTACAAAAAATGCATTGGGCCATAGTTGAAACCATTCCATTATGAATACCTTGGCTCCCGGTTCAACATGCTTAAGTTTTTCTTCCTGTTCTGCTGTTTGAAATATGATATCAATCAGAAAGAAAATAAAGATAATTAATGTTAGATTCTCATGTTACAAAACACTAATGTTTTCAGCAAAGCAGTAATACAATATACACTAATCTTTGAACAAATCAAAACATTCACCTAGAGTTAAAAAAACAATACCAAACACACCTTTATCAACATCAGGATGAGAAGACAAAGGAGCACCCACTTCTGAACCTAATCCTAAGAAATGAAAAATATAAGGGCAGTAAGAACCATAAATGCGGCGACACTAAGAAAATGTTTTCAACAAAAACATTAAAAACAACCATTACCCGTTTGTACATGTGAACATTGAGAGGAAAATGAGAACCTACCTGTTAACAAAAAAAGCAGGTTGAAGCAGAAAAACTAAGAAATCTAAGTGAAATTTGAAAAACCCTAAAATTTGAAACTACCTGATTTCGGTCTGCAGAGGATTCCATTGATAACAATTACCCATCATCCTCGTCACTTTTATTTTACAGCAAACTGCAAAGAATCATAGAACATAGAATAGCAGGGCGGGGGTCTTTCTGTTTATTTGAATCGGACAGAAGCATTGTTTATTTGTTTAAAGACGACGCACGTCAATAAATCTGGCGTGTGAAATCTTCCAACAGGTATGGTGGGTATGGTCTGAAACGTGAAAGAAGGGAGAGGTTAGGAAGCATGGGGCTGGAGTATACTCACTATTGGCCCATTTTAGATTGCATAAAAGTCTTGTATATTATGTTTTATCAATTGTACTTAAGAGTTTTTTGAATTTGATGCTTTAAAATGTTGTACCTTGTGTTTTAAGGGTTGTCTTTAAGACTTTTGGTTAGAACCAATATATAAGTAGTATAGATATAGATATATATAGGATACAAATCAAATACAAACCATGTATTTGTTGCACCCTTTTTAAACCAATGTGCATATGTGAACAATGTGTGCATAATCTGAGATGCATATATGCATTATCCCATATGAATGTATCTCCATTATATGTATATTCTTGCACATATGCATATGTATATGCACATTGTTCACATATGCACACTATGGTTTGTAAGGTGTACAACAAATGCAAGGTTTGCATTTTACGGAGCCTCTCTCTCTCTCTCTCTCTATATATATATATATATATATATATATATATATATATATATATATATATATATATATATATATATATATATATATATATATATATATAAGAGATTTTGGGGTTGGGTTCCGGTGAGGATGAAAGTTACGGTAAAAAGGGTAATAATAGATCTCCACCCTTGGATTAATTGAAAATAAAACTAATCAGATGCACCGATATGCACCACATCAATTCACTTTTAAAGCGCAATTCATGGGTTGTTTTGAGATTAAAAGTGACCAAATGTCAAATTACCTTCTTACATTTCATAAGAATAACTATTTTTCTCACACAATCCTTTGTTTGATATTATGTTGTTTTGTTGTTGATTTTTAGTGAAATCATTAGTTTATTTTAAGTAATTGGATTCACTAGATAATAATAGGGTTGATAGCTAAGCTATAACACGAGCTAGAAGGTGTGAAGTGCACACTCATGTAAGCTAACTAGAACCTGAGATCATTGGATGATTATGTTTGGCGAGTACTAAGTGGAAAATGGATGTGCACGACCCATGCGTTTTCCTCTTATAAATGGCACAACTCGTGCGTTTTTGTTCATAAAGAGCACGGACCGTGAGAAACTCGTGCATTTGTCGACATAAGATTTTGCAAGAAACGTGCGTTTTTCTCTTGAAAATGGCACGTGTCGTTGTGAGTCCCAGATTGACAGGTAACAATCAAATCAATAAGCAATAACAAGAACAACCGTGGATTTCAACTTGTCATCCATCTCGTATTCATTCAAAGTATCGTTCAGAGAATATTACAATTCAAAGTAAATGAACGATTTCTAAAACAATAAGCTCTAATGAATTGCTCTAACCTAAAACTAGGCTAACACTAATCCTTTTATACTTAGGCCTTAGCTAAACAAGGCCCAAGCCCATTAAACAATTAAGCCCAAATAATACAATTAAGGCTTTTACAATAATTAATTAAACTAATCAAACTCTATAATTAAGCTATATAGTTCTTTCTAATATGTAGGACATTTATGGTCCTAACAATCTCCCCCTAAAGATATATAAAGAAAAATCGGTTTTGAAATCTTCAAGTCTTGACCTTCTCTTCCTTCTGAATCTTTGAAACACTTTGGTGTTGCTTGTCTTCATGTCTTTCGAAGCTCCCCCTTGAATAAAGCTCTTATCTCCCCTTCTGATCTTCAACTTAATCACCAGATTCAATGAACAATAACCTCGACTGAGTGCACGAAAAGCAGCTTTTAACTGTAGAAACTCAACACATCGGATAAGCACACAAGAATGATAATGTACGAGTTTCGTGACATTCTACAGTGCGACTTCAGTTTAAAATCAAGAATCTGTCTTTGTACCGCGAGTTGAACTGGCTTTGAAAAACTTCAGAACTTGTCAAACGCTTGAAGGAGAAACTAATAACTTGTAGCGAACACCACTTGATGAAGGATAAGAAGAACTTGTCAATCTGTAGGCGCTTTGAACTTTGATAAACTCTCGGAACTGATCAAACGACGGTTACTCCCCCCCCCCCCCCCTCAACTTCTGCTAACTCCCCCTCAACTTGATATTCGGTGTCTTTGAATTTGTATCATTACTCCCCCTTATGATGAGTAGGAGCATCCGTAGCATCATGTATGTTCAAAGACAATAGTGACGAGTAGCAAAAAATCCAGATCAAAACATTAAGTAACCAGAACGGGGTAAAAGTCTAACACAGAAACACAAAAGTAACTGTTATCACAACAATTTAAAAAATTGTGTGGCCTATGTTCAGAGTTGGCAATGGTGAATCTCTGATAGGACTTCTAGTTATCACTGAAGTAAAATTTTAAAAATTATTTCTCAAACTGTTCCGGCAATATCACGAAGATATGTGAAAGAAAATAAACTCTATCTGTTAGGCTAAAAAAATTTAACTTAGGACTCAAGTTAAAAATCAATTGACACAGTGATTAGAATGTGAAGTTCGGAGACCGGAGCTGATATCTTCCTTTTTTAATATCTAAGACCTCCGAGTGAAGAATAGATAGATTATGTGTTAATTCTCCGTGAATATATGAAACAAGCATCTGTTGTGAGATACTTGAGTGGCTAGGTGAGGTGACACAAGTTATCGACACTGGGTCCATGTCTGTTTCAATATTGATCTCCAAAGAACGAGAATGAATAGATTGTGTGGTTACCCGGATAACTGACTCGGTTTGGTAAGGACCAATTAATTCTTTTAAGTCATTTCACATCCTCACCATATTCTTTTCACTCCGAACTCATCTATCAATCTAGACCCCTCACTGTTGTCTATAACTGGATGTGTTTCTTGGGTAGGTCCTTCCGTTTCTGGATAGACCATAGAAACTATGTAAATCCTAACACTCCTTTCATGCATCGAGTAGTACAGGTTAGTAAAACAGTGAAGTACGACTTCTAAACTGAAGTGTTTAGAAGTCGAACTTTTAAGAACGAGTCCTGATCTGAGATTATCAGAAGTCATAAAAATGAAGTGCGAGTTCTGATCTGAGGTAATCAGAAGTCATAAAAATGAAGTACATTTGAAATATGGAATTTCAAGAAACAGAATCAAGCGCTAAACAGATTGACTCAGTAAGCATAGTATTTGCAATAATGAGACAATGATCAAAAAGTTTAATTGTGAAGAACAAGTCACAATTATTATATCAGATAAGAATGGAATCATTTGCAAGAAATAGCGAACTTGGAAAACAACTAGGAATTCAAACGAGTGTATTTCCATCGAAAAATCAACAAATATGTGAGACATGGAAATAACTAAGTCAATGAAACATAACATGTGGCAATCATGGAAGTTAAATTGGAGAATAACAAACACAAGTTAGTTATTCAGAATGAATTACTACGGTATTTGAATTCAGTTAAAGTTCACTTACCTTTCATAGTACTCCCCCTCAAATGTGGCATAACCTTTGAATGCAGTCATGTGAAAAAAAAATGTTCTGAACTAAGTGCACATGACGTTCCTGCAAAATAAATTAGAAGGATTTTGGTATCCATCCAATGATGGATCCTTGACGGTTAGATGCCCTATGATAGTGAGGACCGGGGATACTATAAGTACCGTACCAATGAGATGAATATTTACGGTCAACAAAATCATTCGAACCACATGTAGAACAACAAATACAATCATGTGAGAGTTGAAGCAATTGTTGAATTGAATAAAGTCTTAAAGGAAACTTCACACATTGTTCAACAGAAGTTCGATAATTAAACGCATCATGATTGTGATTGTATGTCCTAGCATGCGAAACTGGCTTAAATGACTTTGTATTCGTCTTGCTTTCATTAGAATTTTTCACTACCCAAACTTGTTTGAACCCTTTTCTTCGGCCATTATTATCTGAATTACCATTAAATGTATGACCAGTAGAGTTTGAGTAGGCAGGACGTTTATAAGTCGATCGACCGGTCTTTTGCCGGGGCTGTGATTGTTTTTTAGAACAAGAATCAGTTTTAGGAACCTTGATCACAGCCGGGGTCTTAGGTTTTGTAGAACATTCGCCTTTTTGAAAATTGACCGGGCGATTTACCGCTTTTGAAATAAAGTCGGTATGACTTGGAAGAGGTTTGTCAAATGGAAACGATTCGAACTCTTCATCTGACCTACCCTCGAAATTCATAACTTTGGAAAAATCTTTATCCAGAATCACTGGACTTGGACTGGTCGAGGGAGGTGAGGAACACTTTGTGCCTGTGTGTTTCGGGGAATTCGGTGCGGAAGCTAGGAAAAAGTCAGAGTTTAAATTCCTTAACACACAGTTATCTTGAGACTCTTTACCGTCTTGTGAAGAGAATTTTCCAATGAAAGCTTTACACGAGGATGTATCAGATGAGTTGGAGGAAAGTTCGGGTGAAATCTGCTTTTTATTTTGGAGTAGGCCAATCTGCTGTTGGAGTTGACCATTTCTCGTATGCTTCTTCATCGCTTCTGTTGCCAAGGCAGACAGTTTTGATGTGAGCTTATTGATTTCACACCGAAGGATTTCCTGTCCTTCATCCGACACAACTTCGGTTTTCTCGGATTTGAGTTTCTCAAGTTCTGTGATAAGCGCTTGCTTTTCCTTTTGAAAACAAGACCTTTCCTTCTCGAGTGACTCTTCTAACTCGACTATTTTTGCTTCCAAGACGAGAGGGGGAACATAGAGTTTGAACTCATCCGTCTCAGTTTTGGGTTCGGTTGCTTGGACCTCATCCTTTTTGGAGGAATCCTTGGGCGTCACAACCTTATAGCAGTCAAAATAGTCATTCGAGAGGTATTTCTCATAATAATAGTTTGTGGGCTCGTAGCAAAAAGGAAGTTGCATTTTGGTCGTGTGTTTGCGCTTGTATTCCTCAGTTTCCTTTTTTTCTCAGGTTCAAGAGGACCAGCCCATTTTATCCCATATTCAGGATACTTTTTGTCTATACCGAGACAGCCAAAGTCATAAAGTGTCGGTCTTTTGAATATACCCCTTTTCAAGTACTGTGGGTTATCGTATATGATTCCCCATTCCTTGTTAAAATATGTGAATTCCTTGGGTTTATTCATGTGAATAGTCTGGTCTGTTTGACCTCTTTTGTGGAGTTTGGTTTCAAGATCAGTTATTTTAGCAATAAACTCCTTGTGTTGAATTTGAAGAGCAGAGCATTGATAGACAATCTCTGCTTTCTCATTCTCACACTGATCAAGCTTTAAGGTCAGATCAGATATTTTGGCCCTTAAGTCCTTTGGTGCTATTGAAAGATTAACACACTTTTCTTTAAGATTGGCATTTTCGGACTTGTATTTCTCAGTGATTCTCTTTTGGACATCTAGCTTTTCTTTTAAAGAGTTAATTTCAAGCATATGTTCATTAGAGGTAAACATATAGGACTCTACCTTTTGACCAAGCAGTTAAATCTTATCAACTAAATCGTTATGAGTTGGTAGACATACTTGACAAGTTGCTGCAGATTGAGACGAATAAGACATTTGTTACCTGAAAAATGATGATCGTTAATCGGTGTTGTTTTGAAGAATCGAAAAATGCGGAAGAAAATCAAAAATTGAATTTGAAAAACAAATCTAAAAATAAATTCGTTTCCAAAAATTAAGATCTGATTATTGAATCTGAACGAATAAAACCTGCAAGATAAAGGCAACCGGTTAGATCAATAATGGTGAAATAAATCACATAAAATGATAACCGTTGTGAATAAGCTCAAAGACGTCGCAATAATTCTCAAACCGTCACTAAAACTCAAAAAAAATGATTGTGGAAAAGTTCGCAACTTACCGGACAATTAAATTATCGGGTGATGAGACGTGCGATAACTCGGGTACCGACGAGAACTTACCAATCAAAACTTACCAAACACAACTTATCAACCAAAAACTTACGATATATTCGAGATACTCCAACGAGATTAGCAATTACGAAGAAAAAAAATGAATATATATATATATATAATGAAGTCATGCATATGAAGGTGATTGTGACAATTATAAAAAAAATTCAAAGACGCAAATGAAAAAAGAAAAAAAACCGGTCAACAGGGGTGAGAGTGGTCAAAGAAAGTAGGCTAAGGGAATGGAAATAGGCATCCGGGTACTTTGTTTTAGCCGGAAAGTTGTGTTTCATCCGGAAAGTTTATGTTTCATCCGGAAAGTTGGTGCAACATGGTTTCATCCGGTAACCCAAAAATAATTCATCCGATAACCCAAAAAAAAATCATTCGGTAAGTGGAAGGCGTCCGGTAACCTTGAGTTACCAGGTACGTGCATGTACCCGGTAACTTTGAGTTACCCGGAAAGTTACAGAGAAAAATTGACTTACCCGGATTGTTTTAAGGAACTTCCGGTAACCACGGCTGGTTGAGAAATTCGGATCAGGGTTCGATAGGGTTGCTTGATTTCACTCCTGTAGGGTTAGATTTTGACCAAAAACACAAAAACAAACATACCCAAATCGATTTCTAAGCAAAATATATCATATTTTTCAATAACCACCACAAAAAATTAAGAACACCAAAAACTCAAGAATTGATTTTTAAATTGAAAAATTAATACCTTTGAGAATCGATGTAAACACAGATAAACAGCAGATTAAGAACGACTAAACAATCGAGAATTTACAAACGAATTATTAAATCAACGAAAGAAATTTGCAAACCCGAGATTGATGAACGATTTTCCCACAGAAAACTGCAGTATTTCGAAAATAAAACAGGTGCCTTCTGGACCTCAAACAATTAATCCAACCGTTCAGAATGTAAAACAGAATGTCGTGAAGCTACTGTCCAAAAATTGCGACGATCCGACGGTTCAAACTCCGGGTATAGGTAAAACGGCTCACTACGATTTCCAGAAAATTTAATACGAATTTTATGCTTTTTCTTGCTTTCGTTCGATTTCTTCTATTCTTCAAATCACCGATTAGGCTCTGATACCAATTGTGAGTTTCAGATCCGTGCAATGAACAATAAGAAATCAATAGATAATAACAGTTTGTATGATTTCAACTGGTCATCCAATTCACTTTCAATTGTAGAGAGAATTACAATACGTTTCAGGAAGGTGTAAATAGACAACTAGCCTAAAACTAAAGCTAAACAATACATTATATATGCTGAGCCCGTGGTAACAAGCCCACGGCCCGTTCACAAATAAGACTCAAAATAAAGAATTGCAATTCAGCCCTTGAACTTCTATTCAATCAAATATTGCCCTAACAGTCGTGCATTTGTCGACAAAAGGTTTTGCATGGCCGGTGCGTTTTTCTTCTTCAAATGGCACGCGTCGTGCGATATTATCAGTTTTGTAACTGATATCATTTTTTGTAACCGCCACTATTTATGTCCAATAATCAATGTCATTTAATAGCGAATTATTATCATTCTTAATATGAGGTCGGTTATGGTTCTCTAAGTGTTTACATAGGATTGATTTATGTAAATCGATACCGAGATTTGAAATTATCTTCGAGTGAATTTCGTGATACCCAGGCAGAATAGGGTCGAAATATCACTTAAGAAAAGGGAGCTCTCACACGATCTCAAATTCTTTATCCGGATTCTAATCGTTCCATGTCTCCCTCGATTTTTTGCACCTATTCCCCATCAAGTTCAACATTTATATGTTTATCTCTTGTTTAACTAGCTAGTTATATATATATATATATCTATATATATATAGGGGTGCGTTCAAATGAAAACTCATTTTTCATTGTGCACTTGAGGACCAATATTAGCCATTGATTAAAATTTAGAAAACTAATCTATGGTTAAAACTTAATGAAATCAATTGAAAGTGATTAGGGACAAATCTGGAAATTTGAATCAGCGTCTACCATCTTTGTCTTTTTATTTTCTTTTCTAATTAAAAACTTTTACCCCCTTAAAGTTTAAAATAAATTATTTTAAAAATTACTAATATTTTAATCAAACAAATTACATCAAAAAAACGAGAATTTTCTTTATTTTAACAGTTTTTACGTAAAATGTTATGTATGTGTTATATTCATTATGAATATGTATGCATGTTTCCTGGTGCCCATATTCAGTATGAATACCAAAGGAGAACGTTCATTTACTTGTAACGTCCCAAAAATTTCAAGGAAATTTAAATTTTCTAAAACATATATTCCATTTTAAAACAACCACATTTTAATAAACCGTAACTCAATTTAAGTTAATATCGTCAACTCAAACAGTCAAAAGAATTCATGCAGCGGAAATATTATAAATAAAGTCTAAAAGTTTAAAAGCGTAAATTCCAACAATTCTCGGCGCCCGCGCGTAGTGTGTGTGTACCGTCATGCCCGATCGCCACTCGCACCTGAAACCACAACAAAATGGGAAAGGGGTAAGCTAAACGCTTAATGAATCCAACCACACACGTAGGTAGCAACCCCACGCATATCACCCCTACTCGCAAGTAGGCAACATTACCATCACCACGAATATCAAACCACATAATGATTATTATATAAGTACGAACTTCGGTCCCACCGAGTACACAAAATACATTAATACAAGCTCAGTCCCACCGAGCCCTCGGTCCCACCGAGTAAAGATTAATGTACTAGCTTAGTCCCACCAAGCCCTCGGTCCCACCGAGTAAAGATTACTGTACTAGCTTAGTCCCACCAAGCCCTCGGTCCCACCGAGCCCCTCAGTCCCACCGAGGTGTACACATGCATAAATATTCCACATACGAATTCAACAAATCACAACCAGTTATCACATCCCAACTAGTTCATATAAGCACATAAATACACGTAATAACACGTAACACAAAAGAACGACATACATGAAATTCCTAACTACGCGGTGAGAGAACTCACCTCGAATGCGCCTAGCTCACAAACAATATTCCAAGCTCCACAATCCAAAATCACTTCCCAACACCTAAACGAACGTTAAAATATATTAACGCGAGACCCGGACCCTAAAACACGACGCACGCTTAAACTGTCACTAAAATGACTTTTCTGTCTAGCCAAACAGGTCTGTTCGGGACCTGTTCCGACCTCCCCAAACACAGAAAATCCTCAATTACATTACATCACCAGAAAGTGCTCTGAGTTAGGGTTCCAAGGACATATTATACTCCTTCTAACGATTTTTCTACAGTTTAATACGGATTTTACAAAAACGGTTCGCAGAACAGCGAAAACAGAACCTTTCAGTACAAAACGACGATTTGACCTAAGCTACGTTCCGAACTGGTTTTTGCACAAAACATAGAAACGTTACTAGACTCAAAATGGGAACTTTTGGTACTGATTTCGCCCCAATCCGAGTTACGAGGAAAACGTTACGGTTTAAGCAAAACAGTGGCAGATTACTAAATTTTCACATGAAATGACACTATTGATTATTAACCCATTAAGTCGTGGCTTAATCCCAACAGACCCGAAAAGCATATGAACTACTGAATATGGGTTACCCTAGGCTGGACAACAGCCGTTCACCACCCCCTGCCGCCTCCGGCGGCGGTGGTGGTTGGCGGCGTTTCTTTGACATACGATAACAACAAACGAGAAATAGACGAACTTACCTCGACGAACCCTTCTTCCTCCTCTTTTCCGACCAAACTTGCCGGCGATCGCCTCCTTCCTCCTCTCTCCTCGTCGCCGGCAGCAACCTCTATCACCCTCTCGGTTCCTCTCTCACTCTCTCGGCTTCTTTCTTTCTCTCTCTCTCTAGTTCTCTTCTTGGCCGAACACACAACAAAGGGGGATGGGGAAAAGGTTTTTGGGAGTTGTTTAAGTGAAAATGAAAGGGGAAGGGGGAGGGGATCGGTCATATGGCTGGTCCCTTGCACAAGTTTGGTGCATTGACCCAAATGGCCCCTCAACTTCCTTTCCTTGCAAAGACCAAAACAAGGTTGACTCCGTTAACTTTTTATCCCATTTCATCTAATTCCGTTAACTAACACCAAGCTAGGGAGAAGGTTTAAAAAGATATTAATAAAAATAATAAAGAAAAGGCATACCGGAGTACAGACTTTACAACTCTCCCCCGCTTGAAATTAGACTTCGTCCTCGAAGTCTTGACCGATGAATAGCTCGGGATAATTCTCGCGCATCTCCGCTTCGGGCTCCCACGTCCACTCTGAACCCTTCCGGTGCTGCCACTCAACTTTCACCAGTCCAATGACCTTGTTGCGCAGGTTTTTTGTCTTCCTCTCAATGACAACTATCGGCTTCTCCACGTAGTTGAGCCTCTCGTCAATCTGAATGTCCTCGAGAGGGATCACTGCAGCCTCGTCCACTACACACTTCCGCAATTGGGACACATGGAAGGTGTTGTGAATCAAACTCAGTTCTTCAGGTAACTCTAACCGGTAAGCCACTTTCCCCACACGGGCGATGACCTGGTAAGGCCCAATATAACGAGGCCCTAGCTTCCCCCGCTTACGAAACCGGATCACCCCTTTCCAGGGTGAAACCTTCAACAATACATAATCACCCACCTGAAATTCCAAGTCGGATCGCCTTTTGTCGGCGTAGCTCTTCTGCCGACTCTGTGCAGTAACCAAACGGTCCCGCACCATCTGAATCATCTCGGTCGTTCTCAACACATTGTCAGTACTCCATAACACCCGATGACCAACCTCGCCCCAACAAACGGGCGTCCTGCACTTCCTACCATACAACAACTCGTACGGCGGCATGCCAATACCAGAGTGAAAACTGTTGTTGTAGGAGAATTCTGCTAGAGGAAGGTGCTGATCCCAGCTACCTCCAAAATCGATAACACAAGATCGAAGTATATCCTCGAGGGTCTGGATGGTTCGCTCGCTCTGTCCGTCCGTCTGCGGGTGAAAAGCCGTGCTAAAGTGTAACCGGGTACCCATCTCTGACTAGAACTTCTCCCAAAACCGGGAGGTAAAACGAGTTTCCCTGTCAGAGACAATCGAAACTGGCACCCCGTGCCTGGCCACGATCTCACGTACAAACACCTCCGCAAGTTTCTCCGCCGAGGAGCTCTCCCTGATGGCCAAGAAGTGAGCACTCTTGGTCAGACGGTCAACGATCACCCAAATAGCATCGTTCCCACGGGGAGTCCTTGGGAGTTTCGTTATGAAGTCCATAGTAATCTTTTCCCGTTTCCAAACCGGGACCTCCAACGGCTGCAATTTCCCATGTGGTCGTTGATGTTCCGCTTTGACCTTCCGACAGGTCATACATACCTCAACACATCTAGCAACATCCCGTTTCATGCCGGGCCACCAATAACCTTCACGCAAGTCTCTGTACATCTTTGTAGCTCCCGGGTGAATCGAGAACTTGGACTTATGTGCCTCATCCATTAGTACCTGCCGGTTCCTACCGATGAATGGAACCCAAACCCTACCATGTCGAGTTAACAACCCCCGACTGTCACGAACAAAATTCGGGATTTCCCTCGACACTCTTTCCCGCTTTGCATTTTCCTCCAAAACAGCCACCTCCTGAGCGCTTCCTATCGACTCCAGAATCGGTGTAACCACTGTCAATCGCTGACATAAACCCCTTAGTGGCTCACCGACCGGATGTCGGCTGAGTGCGTCCGCAACCACGTTCTCTTTACCCGGGTGGTAAAGTATCTCGCAGTCATAATCCTTGACCACATCGAGCCACCTTCGCTGACGCATATTAAGGTTCTGCTGATCCATCAAGTACTTGAGGCTCTTATGGTCAGTGTAGATCGTACACTTGACACCATAGAGATAGTGTCTCCAAATTTTAAGGGCAAACACCACCGCTCCCAACTCCAGGTCATGAGTCGGGTAATTCGCTTCATGAGGCTTAAGCTGCCTCGAAGCATAGGCTATGACCTTGCCACGTTGCATAAGCACGACACCCAAACCTTGGTGTGAAGCGTCACAGTATACTACCAAATCCTCCATGCCCTCGGGCAAGGTTAACACAGGAGCCTCGCACAAACGCCTGCGTAGCTCCTCGAACGCCTTATGTTTTTCCTCACCCCAACTGAACGCCACAGATTTCTTCGTCAATCGCGTCATAGGCATCGCGATCTTGGAGAAATCCTGAATAAACCTTCGGTAATACCCTGCCAAACCTAGAAAGCTTCGCACCTCAGTAGGAGTCTTCGGCACTTCCCACCGCATCACTGCTGAAATCTTAGCTGGGTCGACCATAATGCCATCCTGATTTACGACATGTCCTAGGAACTGGACCTCTCGCAACCAGAACTCGCACTTGGAAAACTTAGCGTATAACTTCTCTCGCCTCAATACTTCCAACACTTCTCGAAGATGCACCTCGTGCTCCTTCTTGGACTTTGAATACACCAGAATATCGTCGATGAACACAATCACCGATCGGTCCAACATCGGGCTACACACTCGGTTCTTGAGATCCATGAATGCTGCCGGTGCATTGGTGAGCCCAAAAGGCATCACCACGAACTCGTAATGACCGTACCGCGTACGGAAGGCCGTCTTCTCCGTGTCCTCACTCCTGACCCGCATCTGGTGGTACCCCGACCGTAAATCAATCTTGGAGAACCACGAGGCCCCCTGAAGCTGGTCGAACAAATCGTCAATCCTTGGTAAAGGATAACGATTCTTTACCGTAAGCTTATTCAGCTCCCGGTAGTCTATGCACATCCGCTGCGACCCGTCCTTCTTCTTCACGAATAAGATAGGTGCTCCCCACGGCGAACAACTCGGTCTAATGAACTCCTTTCCGAGAAGTTCCTGCAACTGGGCGTACAGCTCTTTCATTTCTAGTGGAGCCAGGCGATAGGGTGCCTTGGCCACCGGAGCAGCACCCGGGATCAGATCGATCCGAAACTCTACCTGTTCGGGAGGTATCCCCGGCAAATCCTCGGGAAATACGTCGGTGAACTCCCGTACCACTGGCACGTCTTCCGCAGACTCCTTCGCTTCCCCAACACGCGTGTCTATCACGTATGCCAAATATCCCTGACCACTATGCCGAAGGTACCTCCGAGCTCTCGCAGCCGAACATATGGCCGTAGTCCGTCTAAACGAATCTCCCTGCACTAACAGTTCTCCCCTGCTTGGGGTTCGAACTCGCACTTGTTTGTGACGACAAACAATCTCCGCGTCAAACTTATCCATTCAATCCATGCCCACAATCACACAAAGCTCCCGCATAGCGATCGGGATCAGGTCAATGGGAGACCGCACTCCTGAGATCTCTAAAGTGCACCCGCGAAACACGTCCGTGACCGTCAAGGTCCTATCATCAGCCACCTCAACAACAAGAGGATGACTCAAACGTCCTACCACTCGGCCCAAACCCTCTCTAAAAGTGCGAGACACAAAAGAGTGAGTAGCCCCGCTATCAAACATCACAACCGCAGGCACCGAGTTAAATAGGAACGTACCTGTAACCACTTTAGGCGTCGCCTGCGCCTCATCCACCGTCAACTAGTGAACTCTACCTCGAGGCGCTCCCGCCCCCGGCAGACCTGCTCGACCATCGGTAATACGTAACGGGGCATTCCCAGGCGCCCTCTATGCTCCACCCCCAATAGCTACCCCTGCTCTAGGACAGTTGGCCTTTACATGGCCCATCTGATTACAGTTAAAACAGACCACTAGCGGTACCTTACAATCCCGGCTAAGGTGACCGGGTTGGCCACACTTAAAACACCCCTACTACGCTCACGCTCCACTCCTTGGCTTCCTCGTGACTCTCCCCGACTCGAGTATGGATCCTGTGCTTCAGATAGTAGGAGCTCTGCTACTACCCTTCACACCTATCCTTACTCGTTTCGAGTCCTGTCCCGGGACGTCCAAGTAGTTTCTTACCACAAACAAACACATATGTCCACTCCGGCATATGTAAACACTTTTCCTAGCTCCCTAGAAAAGTCGTAACAACCCACTACCCTTGCTAGAACGGGACCCCCACTAACCCTGACGAGTCGCCTCGTAAACGCACAGTCGTATACAGTGAAACTAGATAGACATTCGAATATAGGATTCTATCCTACAACGGTTGGACTCAAACAAGAGCTGCGCAATAGAACTAAATCCAACATTCTAAGGCTATTCGGTTCCTACCGCATACAACCTATAGTGCATTCGCTTAACAACCTATCAAAGTTAGCATAAGTCCCTAATAGCAAGCAACAACCATACAATACAGTGTATTAAGCACCAAGCAATCTAGCATACATACTCCTATGTTCTAGAAAGCAATTTTGCATACGTACTCATATGTAAACGCTATTCCCAGCTCACTAGGAATTTCATCTCATCCCACTACCCTTGCTACAACGGAATCCCTGTTAGCCATAACGAGTTGCCTCGCGAATACCCAGTCGCATGCAGCGTGAATCAAATAGACATTCGAATACAAGATTCTATCCTAGAACGGTTGGACTCAAACAAGAGCTGCGCAATAGAACTAAATCAAATATTCTGAGGCTATATGATTCTGACTGCATACAACCTATAGGGCCTTCACTTAACAACCTACTATAACTAGCATTGATTCCTACTAGCAAGCAGTCATCATACAGTACAGTGTAAACAACATAGGCAATCTAGCATGCATACCCTATGCCTAGAAAGCAATAAATACACTAAGCATTGTACCTTCCCACATAGCGTCGGCTGACTGTACACACTGCGCCCCCGATCACCGTTTCCCAAACGGGTTTTCCTTTTTCCTTTATTCTCAAAGATTTTAGTAAAAGAGTTTAAAACTTCATAGCCGCAGCTTGAGACCAAACACACCGAGGTGTGTTTGATTCACTCAAGCTGTGCTCTGATACCAAGTTGTAACGTCCCAAAAATTTCAAGGAAATTTAAAATTTCTAAAACATATATTCCATTTTAAAACAACCACATTTTAATAAACCGTAACTCAATTTAAGTTAATATCGTCAACTCAAACAGTCAAAAGAATTCATGCAGCGGAAATATTATAAATAAAGTCTAAAAGTTTAAAAGCGTAAATTCCAACAATTCTCGGCGCCCGCGCGTAGTGTGTGTGTACCGTCATGCCCGACCGCCACTCGCACCTGAAACCACAACAAAATGGGAAAGGGGTAAGCTAAACGCTTAGTGAATCCAACCACACACGTAGGTAGCAACCCCACGCATATCACCCCTACTCGCAAGTAGGCAACATTACCATCACCACGAATATCAAACCACATAATGATTATTATATAAGTACGAACCTCGGTCCCACCGAGTACACAAAATACATTAATACAAGCTCAGTCCCACCGAGCCCTCGGTCCCACCGAGTAAAGATTAATGTACTAGCTTAGTCCCACCAAGCCCTCGGTCCCACCGAGTAAAGATTACTGTACTAGCTTAGTCCCACCAAGCCCTCGGTCCCACCGAGCCCCTCAGTCCCACCGAGGTGTACACATGCATAAATATTCCACATACGAATTCAACAAATCACAACCAGTTATCACATCCCAACTAGTTCATATAAGCACATAAATACACGTAATAACACGTAACACAAAAGAACGACATACATGAAATTCCTAACTACGCGGTGAGAGAACTCACCTCGAATGCGCGCCTAGCTCATAAACAATAGTCCAAGCTCCACAATCCAAAATCACTTCCCAACACCTAAACGAACGTTAAAATATATTAACGCGAGACCCAGACCCTAAAACACGACGCACGCTTAAACTGTCACTAAAATGACTTTTCTGTCTAGCCAAACAGGTCTGTTCGGGACCTGTTCCGACCTCCCCAAACACAGAAAATCCTCAATTACATTACATCACCATAAAGTGCTCTGAGTTAGGGTTCCAAGGACATATTATACTCCTTCTAACGATTTTTCTACAGTTTAATACGGATTTTACAAAAACGGTTCGCAGAACAGCGAAAACAGAACCTTTCAGTAGAAAACGACGATTTGACCTAAGCTACGTTCCGAACTGGTTTTTGCACAAAACATAGAAACGTTACTAGACTCAAAATGGGAACTTTTGGCACCGATTTCGCCCCAATCCGAGTTACGAGGAAAAAGTTACGGTTTAAGCAAAACAGTGGCAGATTACTAAATTTTCACATGAAATGACACTATTGATTATTAACCCATTAAGTCGTGGCTTAATCCCAACAGACCCGAAAAGCATATGAACTACTGAATATGGGTTACCCTAGGCTGGACAACAGCCGTGCACCACCCCCTGCCGCCTCCGGCGGCGGTGGTGGTTGGCGACGTTTCTTTGACATACGATAACAACAAACGAGAAATAGACGAACTTACCTCGACGAACCCTTCTTCCTCCTCTTTTCCGACCAAACTTGCCGGCGATCGCCTCCTTCCTCCTCTCTCCTCGTCGCCGGCAGCAACCTCTATCACCCTCTCGGTTCCTCTCTCACTCTCTCGGCTTCTTTCTTTCTCTCTCTCTCTAGTTCTCTTCTTGGCCGAACACACAACAAAGGGGGATGGGGAAAAGGTTTTTGGGAGTTGTTTAAGTGAAAATGAAAGGGGAAGGGGGAGGGGATCGGTCATATGGCTGGTCCCTTGCACAAGTTTGGTGCATTGACCCAAATGGCCCCTCAACTTCCTTTCCTTGCAAAGACCAAAACAAGGTTGACCCCGTTAACTTTTTATCCCATTTCATCTAATTCCGTTAACTAACACCAAGCTAGGGAGAAGGTTTAAAAAGAAATTAATAAAAATAATAAAGAAAAGGCATACCGGAGTACGGACTTTACATTACTATTCATGACGAATAATACAATATTCAAAATGAATAATACAACATTCAGGATGAATAATACACGAGTTCATGATCCATGTATTATTTATCATAAATCGTGTATTATTCACCTTGAATGTTGTATTATTCATCCTGAATGATACATTATTCATGATGAATAATATATGAATGACCCGTGAAGGTGTGGACACATGACACACTCTCTTTTGTTCACCGATTCATAACTGAAACCTGGTTTTATTCATTATGAATATGTATGCACATCTCTAGGTGTCCACATTTAGTATGCATAACAAAGGTGAACGTTCATTCACTATTCATGATGAATAGTACAGTATTCAGGATGAATTATACAACATTTAAGATGCATAATACACGAATTCATGAATCGTGTATTATTCACCCTGAATGATATATTATTCATACTGAATGATACATTATTCATGATGAATTATACATGAGTGACCCGTGAAGGTGTGGAGACGTGGCGCACTCTCTTTTGTTCCTCTATTCACAACCGAAACTCGATAGGTTCCCAATTCATCTCGATGGGTGTTGGGTTACGGTAATGAAGTACACGATGTCTTACGACATTGAAGAAAGTGTTGTAGAAGGTGATGTCGAGTTACAGACTTACGGTGTCGAGACGTTGTACACACTTGAACGTACATAAATATTCATAATGAATATAACTCGTATATGACATTTCACGTAAAAAACGGTTAAAACAAAAAAAACTATATCGAGATGGATGTCATATCGAAGAGCACAAACTTCTCGTTCTTTTGATGTAATTTGTTTGATTAAATATTATTAATTTTTAAGATAATTTATTTTAAACTTTAAAGGGGGTAAAATTTTTTGATTAACAAAGAAAATAAAAAGTCAAACATGGTAGGCGTGAGTTTAAATTATCTTCCGTTTTAACCCATAATCACCCTAATTAATAATTCTAATTAAACACTCTATTTAATATGAGTTGTTGGATCAATAGAGATGGAGTGAGCTAGATTTCTCCTCACGTGCACAATGAAAATCTAGTTTTCATTTGAACTTTCTCTCTCTCTCTCTCTATATATATATATGTATATATAGAGTATATTTGCAGAAGAGTTCCTTCTCACGCCCTAATGTCTTTCAATTAGTAATCGTAAATCTACAAAATTTGACACTACCAAACCCAAATCAAAAGTAAGACATTGTTTGGCAAACAAAAAATCAGTTTATAAGCTAGCTTATTTTTTGGATACATGTTTGAATAACCATAAATTACCTTATAAGTTAACTTTTTGAAACGCTAGTTGGAGTAGTTTTTCAGTAGTTTTTTTGTGAATATTCCAATATTGTCCTTATTAATATTAATTATTATTTATTAAATATTACTATAAATAAATGTTAAAATTTTAAAGTTAATTATTATTAATTAATAAATATTAACTTAAAATTATTAAATTAAATTTTAATTATACATTGATATTAGTTTTTAATTATTTAGAGTTATTGTTAATCATATAAATTATTTTTATTTATTTTTTAATATTGATCAATATATTTTAATTATCAATTACTATTATCTTTTTAATTATTATTTGATTTTTTTTTGTCATATTGTATGTAACGGTTATTTAAAATCACAAGTTAATATATATTTTTTCTAAAACTTGTTTTAACAAATTCAAAATTTATAGTATATGTATAATAATAAATTTTAAATTCTTTTAGTTAAAATGTTATATTATTTAATTTTTTATTATTACATTGGTTATATTAGTTAACATATTATATTGCTATAAACCTGTTTTAATTATATAATTAAATATTGTAATAAATAATTTGGTGAATATGTCATTTTTTGTCATTTTACATGCTTATAAGCTAGTTTTTGCCAAACGTGATTTCTTCATCAGATAGCTTATCATTCAACAGCTAGCTTATCAGCTACCAACTAGCTTATAATTTAGTTTGTCAAATATAGCATAGTATTTTGTAATAGGGGTGTTTGCGGTCCAGTTTGGGCAGTTTAACCCCTCAGACCATATATCAAACCGCAAGTGGCGGTCTACTAAATATTCAAACCGAGCGGTTTGACATCAAGTGCCCGGTCAAAACCAGACCGCGGTTTAGGCTGTTTGGTCCGATCGATTTAGACGATTTGGGCTTTTTATGGGCTTTAAATTTTAAATTTAAAAAAACATATATAATTTGTAATTTAATATATATTTTAACAAAACAAAATATCCAAAATTTCACGCCTACCTCCAAGGCTCCAAGGCTTGAGTCCATTTGAAGTAAGCAAAATTCAAAAAAAAAAAATCCACAAAATAGTAGATAATACGTCCAACGAAACATTAAAAAAAGAAATATGCAAACAAAGTCCACTTCATAAGGATTTCGAAATATACTTTTATGTTTGGGCTATTAGGAGTTTATGATCAAACCGCCAAAAAAAGTCCATTTAACTTGGTTCGACCGATTTAAATGGTCCAGCGGTATTTATTTTTAAGACCCCTATTTTATAAGATAATGAATCCTTATATTTGATCATCAGCCCGACCCGTGAACATGAATTTAACCCGATTGATATAACCAAAGATGGAGTATATTTTAATAAAATTAAGTAGTTAATTAATTAAATGATTATAACTTTGATTGAAGGCCCTATTCAACTCTCTTTAGGTACATCTCCTCTTCGCTATTCTTGCACCAAAACCAATCATTTGCTCATCAATCAAATAGTTAATATATTTTTGACTAAGACATAAATAAGATTACTTAAAAGCCATAATCAATCCAATAATCAATATTCTTTTAATGCATAAATTAGTAAATAGAGTGGAAATTTTCCAAAATAAATTTAAGACGACTTCAAAATATAAAGGGTGCTCTAACGGAAATACTTTTTACCATAAGACCATCTCCAATCAACCCTCTATAATTTTACTCTCTACCTTTATTTTGCTCTCTAAAACATCTTCAATAAACCCTCTATTTTACTCTCTGTATTTTGATATAATGATGAGATTGATGGTGGTCATCTCAGATACTGCAAAAACAATATAGCCTACCCATGAATCATATGGTGAAAGTTAAGAAAAGGGTCAGAGGTTGTATGGAAGGAGGTGGGGGTCGGCTCGGCTGATTAATATTTAGGGTTGTTGTTTGAAAGTCATGGATGGGACCATATCTTGTAAAAGGCCATATATAATCAGGAATCTGAAGCTGCTGAAATGGTGTTATCGATCCACCTCCTCCGATAATATTACTGCCGCCGGAGTTGTACAAACCATGAGGCATCTGAGCATGAAACTCATGAGGAAATTCATATAATTATTTCCATATAAACCCAACAAATTTATCGTAGTTATAAAAAATAATCTTAAAGATTAATAAACTTTTAATTAAACAAATTATATTAAAAACGAGCATTTTATTCTCTTTAATTTGATATATATATATATATATAGAGAGAGAGAGAGGAAAGTTCAAATAAAAACTCAATTTTCATTGGACACATAAGGACGAATCTCGGCCCTCCATTTCTATTAATTCAACAACTCATATTAAATAAAGTTTTTAAATTAAATTATTAATTAGGATGATTACGGTAAAAATGGAAGATAATTCAAACATAGGCCTACCATATGTGACTTTTTATTTTATTTTTTATCAAAAACTTTTACCCCTTAAAGTTTAAAATTAATAAATTATCTAAAAAATTACTAGTATTTTAATCAAACAAATTACATAAAAAACGAGAATTTCGTGCTCTTCGATATGACATCCATCTCGATATAGTTTATTTTGTTGTTTTAACCAATTTTATGTGAAATCCTATATATGTGTTATATTCATTATGAATATTAATGTACGTTCAAGTATGTACAATACCTCGACATCGTAAGTCCGTAACTCGGCATCACCTTCTTCAACATTTTCTTCAACGTCGTAAAGCATCGTGTTCTTCTTCACCGTAACCCAACACCCATCGAGACGAATCGAGAACCTATCGAGTTTCGGTTGTGAACCGGGGAACGAAAGAGAGTGCGTCACGTCTCCACACCTTCACGAGTCAATCAAGTATTATTCATCATTAATAATGTATCATTGAGAATTAATAAAACAACATTCAGGGTGAATAATACACGATTCATGAATTCGTGTATTATTCATCCAGAAGGTCATGAATAGTGAATGAACTCATACTGAATGTGGATACCCGAGGATGTGCATACATATTCATAATGAATAAAATAAAGTTTTTATTGTGAATCGGGGAACAAAAGAGAGTGCACCATGTGTCCACAACTTCACGGGTCACTCATATATTATTCATATGAATAATGTATCATTCAGGATGAATAATATAGCATTCAAGGTGAATAATACACGATTCATGATGAATAATACATGAATCATGAATTCGTGTACTATTCATCATGAATACTATATTATTTCATCTTGAATAGTAAATGAACGTTCACAGTTTGTTATTCATACTGAATGTGGACACCCGGGGACATGCGTACATATTAATAATGAATAAAACACATATATAGTATTTCACGTAAAAAATTGTTTTAATGAAAAAAAACTATGTCGATATGGATGTCATATCGAAAAGCACGAAATTTTTGTTTTTTTTGATGTAATTTGTTTGATCAAAATATTAATAATTTTTAAGATAATTTATTTTAAACTTTAAGAAGGTAAAAGATTTTTAATTAAAAAAGAAAATAAAAAGCCAAATAAGGTAGACGCTGATTCAAATTTCCAGTTTTGTCCCTAATCACTTCTTAATTAATCTTATTATATTTTAACCATTCATTAGTTTTCTAAATTTTGATCAATGGCAAAATTTAGTACTCACGTGCACAATGACAAACGAGTTTTCATTTGAACCCACCCCTATATATATGTATGTATGTAGAGGAAAGTTCAACTGAAAACTCAATTTTTATCGTGAACATGAGACTTGATCTCGGCCCTCCTATCTCTATTGGTCAAACAACTCATATTAAATATAATTTTTAACTAAAATTATTAATTAAGGTGAATAGAGGTAAAAATGAAAGTTTTAATTTCAATCTTACCCCTACCAAAATTTAATTTTTTTTAATTAAAAACTTTTACCCTTTAATGCTTACAATAAAATTATCTTAAAATTACTAATATTTTAATCAAACAAATTACATCAAAAAAACCAGAATTTCGTGCTCTTCTATATGACATCCATCTCGGTATAGTTCTTTAACCGTTTTATACGTGAAATGTTATATATGTGTTATATTCATTATGAATATATGTACGTTCAAATGTGCACAACACCTCGACACCTAAAGTCTGTAACTCGACATCACTTTCTTCAATGACGTAAGACATTGCGTTCTCCATCACCGTAACCCAACACCGACCGAGACGAATCGAGAACCCATCGAGACTGATTGGGAACCTATCGAGAAAGGTCGAGATCCATTCATTGACTTGGTGCGTGTTTTGTGTGTGTGTTAAACCATACCCTACCACCTTCATTTTCCATAAAGAACGTATCGTTTGATTTATTATTTATTTTCATGTGTAAAAGCATAGCCTATCACTTTCAGTTTTTATCGAGACAGATCGGGAACCCATCGAGACCAATCAAGAACATATCGAGATCGATTGAGAACCCATCGGGACCGATCGGCACCAATCGAGAATAGTTGAGAACCCATCAAGACCAATCAAGACTAATCAAGACACACCCATTGACTTAGTGTGTGGTTGTGTGTTTAAATCATAACCTAACACCTTCATTTTTCATGGGGACCGATTGAGAACCTATTAACTATTTTAGTGTGTGTTTGTTTCTGTAAAACCATAACCTACCACTTCTAACTTCTATCGAGATGGATCGCGAAATCTATCGAGATGAATCCAAAACTCATCAATATCAATCGATAACCCAATAAAGAAAAAGAAAAAGAAAAATAGAGTATGTAGAATTGAAATTGTATTATATTCATGATGAATAATGTGTATATCCATGATGAATAATATGTATATGTATGATGAATAATATGTATATGTATGATGAATATATGCTAAAATTAACTTTTATGATATATATCATATTAGGGACGAGTTCAAATGAAAACCAAGTTTCGGTTGTGAATCCGGGGACGCAGGAGAACATGCCATGTGTGCACACATTAACAGGTCATTCATGTATTATTCATCATGAATAACCTATCATTCAGGACGAATAGTACAACATTAGTGTGAATAATGCACGATTTATGAAAGAATACATGAATCCTGAATTCGTATATTATTCATCCTAAATGTTGTGTTATTAATCCTGAATATTGTATTATTCATCATGAATAATGTATGAACGTTCACCTTTGTTATTAATACTGAATGTACACACCCGAAGACATGTGTCACGCTCTCCTTTGTCCCCCGGTTCACAACCGAGAACCTGGTTCGCAATTGAACTTTTCCCTATCATGCTAATATAAATACCAACGAGTTATTGTATACACGTGATCATACATAAATATTCATGATGAATAATATGTATATTCATGATGAATAGTCTATTTATTTCATGATGAATGTTTTAGTGAAAATGTATATTCATGATGAATATCATATTGATATATGAATGTTGAAATGTTGTTGTATACACGTGAACATATATAAATAGTTATGATGAATGTTGTATTAAAAATGTATATTAATGATGAATGTCATAGTGATGTATGAATATTGAAGATTTATTGAATACACATGTAAATATATAAAAATTCATGATAAATGTTATACTAAGTTGTATATTCGTGATGAATATCATAGTAATAGATGAATAATAAGAGTTATCGTAAACATATGAATGTGCATAAATATTTATAATGAATATAACACATATATAGTATTTCACGTAAAAACGGTTAATACGGGAACAAACCTATATCGAGATGGATGTCATATCGAAGAACACGGAATTATTGTTTCTTATGTAATTTGTTTGATTAAAATATTAGTAATTTTAAAGATAATTTATTTTTAAACATTAAAAGGTAAAAGTTTTTTAATTAAAAAATAAAATAAAAAGTCAAATAAGGTAGACGTTGATTAAAACTTCCATTTATACCCCTAAGCACTTCTCAATTAATCTTATTATGTTTTAACCATTGATTAGTTTCTAAAATTTGATCAATGCCAAGATTGATCCTCATGTTCACAATTAAAATGTGGTTTTCATTTGAACCCACCCCGATGTAGCCTTAGGTTCATTTGAGAAATGATAAATGTACGAGAAATAGAGAAGTGGTCATGTCCATTGGTTTAAACTAATCTGATTTTTTAAGGAAGGACAATATTGTAATTAGCATCATACCGAATTACCGATTAGAATCAAATTCAAATTAAACAGGTCTTTTCGTGAATTAGCGTCAATCGTATCCTTAACATGTATCCAATTCAGTTATCGAATCCAGATTCATGATATATACTCTCGTTTTCTTCTTCTTGTATCGCAAAATTTAGGTTTTGAAAAGTTATCGCAAAATCCAGATTCTTCTTAATATGAGGTCGAATCCAGAAACCGCTCCTGATCAAGAAGTTGATCAATTATCGAACGACGATGATGTGATTGCTGAAGATGAAGGTATTGTTTTTGATTTTATGTTTTGATTTTTGAATATTCAACTGTTTTGCGATTGATGAAGATGTTATTGATAAAGATGAAGGTTTAAGTAATTAATCTATGAAGATTTGTGTTTTACTTTTACAGTTATGTTTCTAGTCGAAATTTGAACAATTTTAGGTCTTTACAACTTTTTAGTTCATAATTGAATATGAATTTGTGGTTCTGTCTGTTAGAAACAATATAGATTCATATATGAATTTGAGTAATTTAATTTGATTTGATTATGTTCATTATAATACTAGTTCATTTGTGAATTTGAATAGTTATAAAACGTTCATAAATGAATTCTTTGAATTGTTATAAACGTTCATATATGAATTATTTGATGCATTACTTATATTTAACAGAATGAAATAGATTCATATATGAACATTTTAAATTAATTCAAATTCATATATGAACATTTGTTGAATTTGAATTGCTTTAAAATGTTCATATATGAATTATTTGAATTGTTATAAAACATTCATATATGAATTATTTGTTTTTTAGTTGATGCATTACTTTTATTTAAAAGAATGAAATAGATTCATATGTGAACTTATGAATATCTATATGTCAATTTAGTCTTCTCTGTAATAGGTTCAAATCATTCTTTGACGTATACATCTGTTGTTCATCATGTCTTTTTTTCACCGTATGGTTCGATGTTTTGAATACCAAATGTGCATGTTGATTTGAAGCCAAGAATAGGTACCTTTTTTCAGTCTTGTCAGCAAGCCATTTCAATGTATGAATGGTATGCTGAGAAAGGTGGGTTTGATGTTAGACTTTCAACAACTGTTAATGGTGATCATGGTATTGTGAAGATAAAGTATGTTGTGTGTAGTAAAGAAAGGGATCCACCCAAAAAGAGTTTTAATACGGTTCATGATAGTATTGAAGGTAAAAGACATCGTAATTCAATTGCGAAGAGGACAGGTTGTAAAACATGCATTAGGGTGCGTTTTGTACCTTCAAAATCATTGTATGAGCTTAATCATTTTGAAGAGAAACATAATCATATGCTTCTTGATGAAAATGATATGAGCATGTCTCGAAAACGAAGGCAATTGTATTTAACTGATCAAGTTTTTATTCACAATGCTGCAAGTTGTAATATTGGAGCATCGAAGGCGCGTACGTTGCATATGTCTTTGAAAGGTGGTTTTGATCTTTTTGGTTGCATTGTTGATGATTATAAGAATTTTAGGAGAGATTTGAATGCATTTTTTTGGTGCTGGTGAGATGGTTCTTGGTATGTTGGAAGATAGATCAAAAAATGATGCAGAATTTTCTTTTGAATATAATCGACAGGATAATCAATTATGTGGAATTTTTTGTTGATGTTATTTCATTTGATGCTACGTTTCGCACAAACCAGTAAGTTTGTCAATTGTAATTCATTTTTTCAGATTTTTTATATGTTTGTTTTTATGTTTTTACCTTTTATTTATGTTATATTTTTTGTTTTACAGGTATAGAATGGTGTTTGTTCCATTTACTACTGTTGATAATCATAAAAAATCTATTACCGTTGGTGCTGCTTTGTTGTCTGGTGAAACTCTTGATAGTTTTAAGTGGGTTCTTGAAGCGTTTTTGAAAGAACATTGTGGGAAGCAACCTAGTTTGGTTTTAACAGATCAGTGTTTGGCAATGAAACAAGCTATTCCATTGTTTTTTACGCAATCACGTCACAGATTATGTATGTGGCATATCATGGCCAAAGTTCCAAACAAGGTTAGTATCTATTCATATATGAATTATTTATATGTAATTAAAGTTCATATATGAATTATTGTTTTAGCATTCTATGTGTTCATATCTGAATTATTGTTTACTTAGCATTACATCTGTTCATATATGAATTATTTTCATATAATGAAAGTTCATATATGAATTATTTTCATATAATGAAAGTTCATATATGAATTATTTTCATATAATGAAAGTTCATATATGAATTATTGTTTACTTAGTATTCTGTTCATATATGAATTATTTTCATATAATGAAAGTTCATATAGGAATTATTGTTTACTTAGTATTCTGTTCATATATGCATATAAAATTGTTCTTAATCAACAATTATATATGCTCCATTATATAGTTGTGTTTGAGTTATAAAACATTATTTATATATACCGATTTTGTAGGTTAGCACAACGATATACAGGGAGACAGATTTTAACAAACGGTTTAATAAACTTGTTTGGAATGTTCAATTAGAGCCTGAAGAGTTTGAAACTATGTGGTTAGATTTGATTACTGAGTTCAAACTTCAGAAGAGCAAATGGTTTTCATACATGTTTCGTATTCGTCAACGATGGATTCCTGCTTATTTCAAGTCTATTCCTTTTTGTTCATTGATGAAAACTACATCAAGGTCAGAGAGCATAAATTCCCTTTTCAACAAATTTGCTCACCATGGTAACAACTTTGTAACATTCATGCTTCCATTTGAAAATGCAATCCGTAAGCAAAGAAATTCTCAACGTAAGCTTGGCCATATGACAAAGACAACTATCCCTTATATGTGCACTCCGAAGGCAGTTGAGAAACATGCATATGAAGTTTACACACGGTCTATATTTTTGGAAGTTCAAAAGGAGATTAATAAAGGAGCTTGGTCGTGTGTTCAACAGAATGTTGTTAAAAAGGATGAATGCCAAGTTTATATAATTTTGCAAAATGACAAGGATTATAATAAAAAGAAGATGTTCAAGGTAAAAACAATTATTAATATATGCATTTTCATTATTATTTATTAACACAACTTACGTTTTCTTGTTCATGTTTGGTGTAGGTTGTGTGGAATCAATTGGATTCAACATTTGAATGTAAATGCAATCATTTTGTTCAACATGGATTTTTATGTCGTCATGTTTTCAAAGTCTTAATGAATGAGAACTTTAATGAGATACGAGAGAAGTATATATGTCGACGATGGAGAAGAGATTTGATATGCTTGAATCTTTGGCAAACTTCATGGAGACAAGGAGACCCAAATGGTGAAATGGCAAGAATTTGCTATGATGCACAAGCATCTTTGGATTATATTTTGATGAGTCTTAGAAATGATAAAAAGAATCTTAAATAGGTTGCTGACAAGATTCACAGTTTGAAGGCTGAGGTAGATGCCAATATTCTGTAGATCCCAGTTTGATCAAGTAACAATGTATAAAACGAAACGATTAATCTTATTGATCGAATGTAGAGAGTGAAGAACACAACTCTCTCTAAACCTATGAAGCGCACGATTAATCTCTCAAAGCTTACCTAAAGATTAGAAAACCAACTTTAAATACGTATGGCTTAGAGTTAAAGCCCATGGCCCATTAAGCTAATATAAGCCCATTAATCATAAATAAGGCTTTTACAATGCTTTAATAATAAATATAAAACATTTATATTACTTTCTATTATAATAGGACATTCATGGTCCTAACAATCTCCCCTAAAGTTATATAAAGGAAAAATATGGTCTTGAAATCTCCAGGTCTTGATCTTCTCTCCCTCTTGAATCCTTGAAAAACTTTAGTGTCGCTTGTCTTCATGTCTTTCCAAGCCCCCCCTTGAATAAAGCTCTTAATCTTCGTAGTTTCAACTTTATCACCAGATTCAGTGACATTCCACAATGCAACTTCAGTTAAAAATCAATAATATGTCTTTGAACTGCAAGTTGAATTAGCTTTGAAAAACTTCAGAATTTGTCGAACCAATATGCTCGAACAAGGAATCAACTTGTTGCGAACACTTCTTGATAAGGGATGAGAAGAACCATGCACTTGTAATCTTTTCTGCACAGATCATAACAGTTACTCCCCCTCAACTTGATAATCTGGGTCTTTGAACTTTTATAACGTTTCCCCCTGTCGTGATGATGATCTGTGTCTTTGAATCTGTATCATTTCTCCCCCTCATGATGATTAGGAGCATCCTTAGCATCATGTAACTTCAAAGACAACAATGATGAGTAGCAAAATACCAGATAAGACGTTAGGTAACCAAAATGGGGAAATATCTAACACAGAAACACAATAGTAACTATTATCACACCAATAAAACTAATCGTGTGGCCTATGTTCAGAGTTGGCATTAGGGTATCTCTGATAGGACTTCCAGTTATCACTGAAGTAAAATAATTAAAATTACTTCTCAAACTGTTCCGACAATATCACGAAGATATGTGATGGGAATCACAAAGACTCGTGCATGTGTGAAAGAAATAAATTATATCTGTTTGGCTCAAATATTGATTTAACTTGGGACGTAAGTTAAAAATCAATAAACATAGTGAGTAGAAAATGAAGTTCGAAGATCGGAGCTGATGTTTGCCTTTTTCAATATCTAAGACCTCTGAGTGAGGAATAGATAGATTATGTGTTAAATCTTCGTGAATATATGAAACAAGCATCTGTTGTGAGATACTTTAGTGGCTAGGTGGGGTGACACGAGTTATCGATGGCTAGGTGGGGTGACACGAGTTATCGATATTAGGTCCATGTCTGTTTCAATATTCATCTCCAAAGAATGAGAATGAATAGATTATGTGGTTACCCGGATAACTGACTCGGTTTGGTAAGGACCAATAATTCTTTTAAGTCTTGTCACATCCTCACCAAATTCTTTTCGCTCCAAACTCATCTATGTATCTAGACCCCTCACTATTGTCTATAAATGGATGTGTTTCTTAGGTAGGTCCTTCTGGTTCTGGATAGACCATAGAAACAATATAAGTCCTAACACTCATTTTCATTTACCAAATTAAAACATTGAAGTACACAATGAAGTACGAGTCCTGAACTGATTTGTTCAGAAGTCATAGCATTTAAGAACGAGTCCTAATCCGAGATGATCAGAAGCCATAATTGAAATAATATGATTTCAATGAACAAGATCAAACGCTAAACAGAATGACTCAGTAAGCTCAGTATGGGCAAAAAATTAATCAACAATTAGAAGGGTTAATTGTGATGAACAAATCACAATTAATATATCAGATAAGAATCAAATCATCAAAACAACGTACTTTGAATCACAAGTAGGAATTCAAGCGAGTGTATTTCCACCAAAATAATTCAAAAAAATATATATATGAGATATGGAAATAACTAAATCAATAAAATATAACACGTGGCAATTCTGGAATTTAAGATCGACGAAAAACAAACACAAGTAAGTTTTTCAGAATAAATTACCACGGTTCTTTGAATTCACTTAAAATTCACTTACTTTTCACACAATAGTACTCCCCCTCAAAAATGGCATAACCTTTTATTGCTGTCATGTGAAAGGAGTATTCTGAATTGTGTTACACATGACATTCCTGCAAAACAGATTAGAAAGATTTTGGTATCCATGCTTTGATAGATCCTTGGCGGTTAGATGCCTTAACTGTAAAATAGGGATTGGGGATGCTATAGGTACCATACCAGTTATTCACATACCCTGGATGCACAAAGTCGCTCTTTCCACAATAAGTGCCATAGATCTTTGCTCGGTTTAGACTGATCAGCTTAGCTATAGGGTAAACATGAGCAGGTGAACCAGTCTTGGAAATAAATGACTTTGTATCAACTACAGGAGAATTATGAGACTTGTTTCAATCACAGTCTTCTGTAGTTGATTTCTTTCTCCATACCATTTTTACTTTTAAAAAAACATGATTATCTGAAGAATCATTAAGCTCACTGTCAGAAGACCTAGAGTAGTAAGATTGTCTTTTCCTAGAGTTCCCGATCTTTAGGTGTTTCTGTGAACGCCTTTTAGATTTTGATTTTGAAACCTTGTTCACAGAAGCCTTTTGAGGGACAGATGTAGAACATTCACCCTTGTAAAAACTTACCGGTTTACTCCCGTTATCAAGAAATTGAACATGACTCGAAAGCTCTGGTGCGAAGTCCATCTTAGCAACTTCATCATCTGGACAAACGGTGGAATTCATGAACGCAGAAAACCGGAGTTCATTATCAAATTTGTCATCATTGTCCGAGTCGGATGAGAAACAATTTAGATTTTGGAAGGAATCAACAGCGAAAGGGTTTTCGAAATCAGAGAGAAGATTCCTTTCACAAAAATCTGTTTGAACCTCTTTACCTTTACTTGAAAAACTCAAAGCCTTGTCATTTGTGTCTGAAGACAACACACCTAAGAAGGCTTTGCACGAGGAACTATCTGAGTTAGTTGAAGATGGTTCGACTGAGATTGGTTCGGGATTGCTAATTCTGGTAGGAGTAACAAAGTTGTTAGTATATGCCTTAGCAACTCCTTCTTGAAGAACTTCTGTCGCCAAAGCAGACAGTCAGTCTAGCGATCTCAGTTTTAAAAGCAGTTCTTTCGGATTCAGATAGAGGCTTGGTTTTGGTTTGTTGAATCTCATGAAAGGTGGACAAAATTACAGTTCTTTCGTAATCAAAAGTTGCCCTTTCTCTATCAATTGATTATTCGAGTTGAAAAATAATGTTTTCCAATATAAGAGGTGAAACATACTGTTTTTACTCTGATGGTTCCGAAGATCCCTCATCTGGTGTTGCCTCAACCGGAACTGGAGTTTCCGTTGCTTTGGCAACCGAACAGATGTCGAAGTAATCATTTGAAAGATAAGAAGTTTTATTTTTCAAATACGATGCATTTAGCTTTTCATATACAAAAGGAACTTGAACATTTATGTTTTTTCGAGGTGGTTCATTATCCTTATTTGAATTGACATCATCAGGCTTTTCCCCTACTATTGGTAGAGGAATACCAGTGTGTCTTTTTATTGTTTCCTGCTCCTCATCCTCCGGAGAAAATTTGGTCCATTTGATTTTGTACTCTAGGTACCTCTTATCCAGTCCCAAAAATTGAAACTCATAGAGAGTGGGGACTCTTGATAAGATCTTCTTTAGGTAACATGGATTGTTATATCCAAGTCCCCAAAGGGCGTTGTAATACTTGAATTCCTTCGGTTTGTTCAAATGGATTGTTTGATCTGTTTGACCTCGCTTGTACAGTTTAGATTCAGGATCTTTAAGCTTGTTCGTCAACTTATCATTTTCATTTTGAACAACGGAATGAAAATTTACAATCTTATTATACTCATCCTGAGACTTACTTAGCTTTTCAGTGATTTCAGATAATTGGGTTTCTAAGGATTCAGTCTTTTTGGACATAGCTGCACATTCTTCTTTAAAATATTCAATGATGCATTTATGTTCAGCTTTTTTGATGGCTAGTTTACCTATTGTGTCGTATTTCCGTTTGACGTTAGCTTCTAGGTCAGTTATTTGGGCTTCTAAATGAGAAACTTTCTCTTTGAGCTCATAGTATGTTGGGTAAGACATTGTTACTTGAAACAATATGATCGTGAGACAAAAGAGGTGATCCAAAAACAAATTCAGATAGTGTATCACATAATACACAAATGTCCCCCTTCGGCGACTTAGCACGGGGGTCCCGCTAAGACCGGGAATTAGGATCCGGGAAAGGAGGCGCTAGGACCGGAACCGGGACCTAGTACCGGGTAAAGATAACCGGGTTGGGAAACCGAGAATCTAAATTCGGAACACCAGGTGGGAACCCGGTATTGAGAACCGAGAAAATGTTTCCGGGAAATGGCGACCCGGTATTGGAACCGGGATCGGGCAAGGCCGGGATCCGGTATGATCCAGAATAGGGAATCAATCCGGGTTCAGGAACCAATCCGGGATCGGGAATACACAGGGAATTTACGAAAATACGTACCTGGAAGCCGACGATGCAAAGAACACAGATCTGGGTTTGCCTTTTCTTTTGCAGATTATGGTTCCTGAAGATTGTTAGCACAACCAAAACACGAAAATACACCAAATACTAATCGATTTTGCTCCTAAAATCAACCTATTATTTCAAAATCTTGAAATATGAAGAAACATAGATTCAAACCCAGTAAATCGATTTTTGACAAAATTGATATTCAAAACTTCAAAATTGAATGTGAAATTTTACCAAAATCAGTTTAAGATAATACATAATGGATTAGAACAAACCGATTTCAATACGATTGCACAAATCAAAAACCCAAAAAATTAAGATGAATACAACGACGTTTTTCAGGAAGAACTCGATAACAATGAATCAGTAGAAAATTACTTTTGGATCGATTGTCTCTCTACTCTGATACAACATGTAGAACCCATTTGATCAAGTAACAATGTATAAAACGAAACGATTAATCTTATTGATCGAATGTACAGAGTTACAATATTAGAATGAAGAACACAACTAAGTCTCTCTAAACCTATGAAGCGCACAACTAATCTCTCAAAGCTTACCTAAAGATTAGAAAACCAACTTTAAATACCTAGGGCTTAGAGTTAAAGCCCATGGCCTATTAAGCTAATCTAAGCCCATTAATCATAAATAAGGCTTTTACAATGCTTTAATAATAAATATAAAATATTTATATAACTTTCTATTTAATATGATATTTATGGTCCTAACATATTCCTTACCAAAGCAAATTAAAGAAGAATAATGAGACGATAAGAAATCTCATTGGTGTTAATAAACCACAAAAATTGATATCCAACCACCATTAGGCACCCGCAACAAAGGTTGTGGAACTGGAAAACGTTTGATCGGTGCAGCAGAGAAATCTGCGATAAAGAATCAAAAGACGAAGAGATTGTGTAGAAATTGTCAAAAGTTGGGGGTATCATGATTCTCGTAAGTGCCCATTAAAGAATGTGGATGAGTATATACATATTTTTGGTTATTTTTTAACTCAATAATTACTGTTGATAGTAATAATTTCAATAATAAATGTTGATTTCCTTTTTAATGAGTATTAGAATTTGTTTTATAGTTGTTTTTGTATTCATGTTCATATATGAACACAAAGGTTCATATATGAACACGAAGGTTCATATTAAATACATGTTCAAATATGAACACAAAGGTTGATATATGAACACGAATGTTTATATATGAACACGAAGGTTCATATTAAATTCATATTCATATATGAACACAATGGTTCATATATGAACACGAAGGTTCATATTAAATACATGTTCAAATATAAACACAAAGGTTCATATACGAACACGAACGTTCATATATGAACACGAAGGTTCATATATGAACACGAAGGTTCATACTCAATTCATATTCATATATGAAGTCAATGGTTACTATATGAACTCATATATGAACTCAAAGGTTCATATATGAATATGAACTCATATATTCACACATGAACTCAAAGGTTCATATATGAACTCATATATTCACATATTTTATATATGAACTTTTTAAAAGAAAAACATGTACATATTCATACATGCACTTATGTTATATGAATAATTCAAAAACATAACTATTTTTAAACCACCCATGACCATCCATTACCACCCATTACAACCCATATACCACCAACATACAACACATGAAATATTGTTTGAAAATACCACAATAACAAATGTATCTTCACCCCATGACGCATCACCACCACCATGCCAAATGCATCACCATAGTAATTGTAGTAGAAAATATTGTTTTTTTTAACCAATCCCCTATTCCCCCAAACATACAAATCAATCAACACATACCATCAACAGACCCATCACCACCTACAACATATGTTGCCTCTGTTTCTTTAATGTCTTTGCAAGAGATTCCAGATATTTCTTCTTTGTTTCATTAAATGAGTCAAACACATTGGCTTCAGCGATAACCTTCGTCTTGTGCAAATTCTTCTCTGAAAGCAACAACTTCGTTGCATACTTGAATCTTAGGCGATAGATTTGTTGTTTATGAGATTTTTCATTTGTGAGAAATCCATAATCCCACTTTTGTATATCTTGGACTATGTAGTGCTCCATATGGCGCATGATGAAGATCCCACAATCAACTTTGTTTTTTTTCCTGAGCACCACTTCATTATATGTCTTTGTGGTTGTAGTTGAGCCATTGCTACAGCCTTCGGATGCTCAACCGACCTCAAGTATTTGATAAAAAATTCATGCTGCATAATATTATTATTCATATAAGTAAAGTTGATAATATATTCATTTATGAACTTACAAAAATTTAAACAGTACTATGCTTACCAATGTTGTCGGTACGTTCCCATATTTGTTTGCTATGGAGACGTTGGTAGACATGTTGTTTATAACACGAAGTTGTGTGATCTTGAAGTTGTAAACAAATAGAAAGTAATGGCTTGATTGTATGATTGGAAAAAATACATGTTTTCATTATACAAATGCAAAATCATTAAAAATTTCACTCAAATTTGTATGTTGTGTATATATTTTAGATACGTACCAGATCATATTCCCTCAAGTTTGTTAAATCTTAATTATTTTTAATGCATCTCTGATGTTTGATTTGAAGATCTGAAAACTTTCTTCTGAAGTGCTTTCTTTCTTCAATACTCTATCCGGCTAGGTAAACAAAGTAATTATATGTGAATGTTTGATTTTCACAAAGGTTCAAATATGAACAAGAAGGTTTATATTCGTATATGAACACAAAGGTTTATATTCATATATGAACACGAAGGTTCATATATGAACACGAAGGTTCTTATTCAATTCATGTTCATATATGGACTCAATGGTTCATATATGAACTAATATATGAACTAAAACAAAATAATTATGAAAATCTTCAAATAATAAGATGTTTTCATATATGAATCAAAACAGATTTTTGTAAACAAAGTTCTTAAGTTACAATCATTCATATATGAATCTTTGTATTTAAATAACACTTTGAAAACAAATCAGTATATGATGTTCATCTAAAACTCATGCATATATGAACTAGACTAAAAAATATATATATTTTAATTATAAACATGTTAGGTATATTGTTTAATATATGAATCAAATCATACCATTACTGTTGTGTTAAGGAAAAGACGGTGAGGGGATTCTCTGCTTCGTAACTCCTCCTCTGTGTTCAGTAATGCAACCCAAGTATCAATCACATTTGCGACTACATATGTGTTTGGCATTAAACTCTCAGCTGCCACTTTTATCATTTGTGCTCCATCGGTTGTTTCACAAATCATCTCACTATAAGGCAATGAAATTATATTAATTTATCATATATGCACATCATAAACTTTTTAAAGTAACATATTTAAAAGTATAATATTAAAGGTGTTACTTACAACCAATCTCCTGTTAACGCAAACAACCATCTACCAACTTGGTTTTCAGTGATTGACAGACATTTTCCTATCAATACAATTCTGTCAACATACAACGATCTTAGGCTTTCTGCCACTTTCATTTCTCTCTTCCCCAAAGCTTTCTCCTCTTTTCCTTCCTCCTTCTTTCCTTCCTCTTCTTTCTTTTCATTCTCATCTTCCTTCTTTTCATCTTCATCTTCTACTGTTGATCCCAGTTTATCTCAACAATGATGAACTCAAACTCAAAAACAGATTACAAATATAAACAGGTGCGGAGGCTTTGATTAAAGTAAACGAGTTTGAGTATTGGTAGATTTAACACACAACAATAAGAAGAAATGATACAAGATATCAAACATTCAATAAGTCATCTCTCATTCAATATTCAGAAAGGCATTACACCAAGAACACACACTTGTGTGTGATTTTCTCTCCAAGAATTCTCTCACTAGCTATTGAGGATCCCAGAGTGAGGAATAGATACATTATGTGCTAATTCTTCGTGAATATATGAAACAAGCATCTGTTGTGAGATACTTGAGTGTCTAGGTGGGGTGACACGAGTTATCAACACTGGGTCCATGTATGTTTCAATATTTATCTCCAAAGAGCGAGAATGAATAGATTGTGTGGTTACCCGGATAACTGACTCGGTTTGATAAGGACCAATAATTCTTTTAAGGCTTGTCACATCCTCACCCAATTCTTTTCACTCCGAACTCATCTATCAAGCTAGACACTTATAAATGGATGTGTTTCTTGGGTAGGTCCTTCCGGTTCTGGATAGACCATAGAAACGATGTAATTCCTAACACTCGTTGCATGCATTGAGTAGAACAATTTAGTAAACAGTGAAGTACGAGTTCTAAACTGAAAGTTTAGAAGTCATAGCATTTAAGAATGAGTCCTGATCTGAGATGATCAGAAGTCATACTTTTAAGAACGAGTTCTGAACTGAATTGTTCAGAAGTCATAGTTGAAATAACAGAATTTCAATGAACAAAATCAAACTCTAAATATAATGACTCAGTAAGCACAATATTTGCAATAAATGAGACAATGATCATAAAATTTAATTGTGAAGAACAAGTCACAATTACTATATCAGACATGAAGTGAATCATTAGCGAGAAATGGCAAACTTTGAGAAACAAATAGGAATTCAAACGAGTGTATTTCCATCAAAAAAATCAACAAACATATGAGACATGGAAATAACTATGTCAAGAAAATATTGGACGTGGCAATCATGGAATTTAAAATTGGAGAATAACAAACGCAAGTAAGTTATTCAGAATGAATTACCACTGACTTTGAATTCACTTAAAATCTCATGTATGGGTCAAATACCTGATGCTTCCCCCTAAAAAATGGCATAACCTTTGAATGTTCGTCATGTGTTGTGAATAATATGAGTTAAAGCGCACATGACATTCCTGCAAAATAGATTTAGAAGGATTTTGGTATCCATCATTTGATGGATCCTTGATGGTTAGATTCCCTATTATAGTGAGGACCGGGGATACTATAAGTATCGTACCAATGAGATGAATATTTACGGTCAACAAAATCATTCATACCACATGCAGAACAACTGTTAGGGATAATTAATGTTGAATAGAAGTTGAAAGGGTTTATTATGTAAAAGTGTTATTTTGGCTTAAATGTTTATATGGGCCATGGGCTTGCTAGTTTAGGCCCTAAGTATATAATGTTATGTTAGCCTTAGAATTTAGGCTAATCGTCATTATCATTCATATTATCATATTGTAATTCTCTAAAAGCTTAACGCAATATATGGATGACCAGTTGAAATCATATTGATCTATTATCTATTCTGTTGATTTCATCGTCTATGCACTACTCTAGAACTCTCAATTGGTATCAGATCATACGAACAATTCGATTCAAGGTGATTCAAAGTTTTCTGGTAAGATTCATCAAACTTTAGTCGACTGTGTTCTTGGCTTAAAACTTCATATTTTGATTCGGTCAAAATTGCTAGTTTCTGTTTGTTGCATTCTATTAGCATCATCATCATAAACGTTTCTTCAAATTTTTACAGCCTAATTCGATCATCTGATTAGTTTTTAAGCAAAATCAAGTTCTTTGGTTTTTGGTCTCTGTTCATACCAAAAATCCAATTTTTTCATCAAAATCGTGTTATTTTGCTTCAAAATCGATTAGGGTAGTGTTATTTCGTTGTTTTGGAAGGTTTCTAATCTTTCAGGAGTCACTTTGGGCAACCCTAATCGCATTCCAGTCGAATTTTTAGCCACAACCGCAGTTACCGGACACCAGCCGCGCTTTCCGGAACTTCTCTATACTTTCCGGGTAAGTTCATTCTTTACTCTACTTTCCGGGTAAATCAAAGTATCCGGTACCTTTCCGGATACTGATAGTCTCCGGACACATCTCACCCGGTAACTCGAGGTTTTCGGGTACCCCATCATTCCGGACATCTATCCGGATTCACTTGTTCCCGGTAAGTTTCATCATTCGGTAAGTATTTCATTCGGTAACTTACATTTGTTCCGGAAACTACTTACTGTCCGGTAAGTTAATTTTATCCGGTAACTCTTAGCTATCCGGTAACCAAGTTATCCGATATCTATATTCTATCCGGTAAACTCAGTTCATCCGGTAACTACTTGTTATCCGGTAACGTCTGTTCACCCGGACACTCTTGCTATGTGAACAAATTCACACACATCTGATCCGGAAACTTCCAAATCAGACACTGTTTCATCTGGATTCCTATCCGGTAAGTTCAGTTTAGCTAATTTCTTACCTGTTTTAGTCTACACCATTCTTAGAATCTGCGTTAGGACATCACTCTTAGTGCCTTGCGTTAGGATTCCACATTCAATTGAACAAACGTCTGACGATCACATTAGTGCAATCAACAAAGATGTCTCGTGACGCTCTTGCTATCGGCACCGACTCCAAGCCCCCGACCCTCTACCAGGGAGAATACAGCCAATGGCGGGACAGATTCCTGATATTCATCGAGTCGAAGGACAACTACGAGTACATCTAGTGTGCTCTAACTGATGGCCCACAAGATGAACCCGTGAACATCATTCCAGCACAAGAAGAAGGTGGTCAAGCTCGAAGGGAGCCCAAGAAATACTTGGATATGAGCGACGAGGAAAAGGGCATGTTTGATGGCAAAAAGCATGCCAAGCGATATCTGGTTCAGGATCTACCAAATTCGATCTACATAGCCATTGACAGCTACAAGGACACATCAAATGGCATGTGGGATCAGGTAGCAAAGATGATGAGTGGGAGCAAAGTCGGCAACCAACTGAAGATCAACAGCTGCATAACCAAGTTTGAAGATTCAAGCAGCGCGGCGAATCACTCTCCCAGACTTATGAGAACAAGTCTGAACAAGCTCCAAAAGAACAACATCAATCGATCAAATACAGAGAATGCGCTCAAATTTCTAAACAACCTCTTGCCTGAATGGAAAGTGTTTGCTTCTCACATCAAACACAACCATATGATGGAGAACGTTGCAATCCATGAGCTCTACGAGATGCTTCTTCAAGATGAGGACAAACTCATGGAGATACTGAGCAACAAGAAGTCCGCTTCAAAGTCACCTGCTGATCCACTTGCTCTTGTTTCTTCAAAACGAGGTAAATCTTCCAGCCGTCGATCCAAACGAGCCCAAGAGCCAAGTGAATCTGAACCAGAATCTGAGGAAGAAGAAGAGGACAGTGATTCTGATCCAGAATTGACTGCTGTGAAGAAAGCAATGGCCCTGCTCTCGAGATCCTTCAAGCAGAAGAAATTCTTCAAGAAGCCTTCATCCAATAATCAGCGCTATTCACCTCCTCCAACAAGCGCCATGATTATCAGGATAAGTATGAAGGAAAGAAGAAGGCAGATGAACACAAGCAACCTGACAAAAAGAAGAAGAATGAGAAGGAAGATCGCAAGCCCGAGACAAAAAAGAAGGACAAACCCGTCACTTGCTACAACTGCGGGAAATTGGGTCACTTTGCAAAGGATTATAGAAAGCCTGTTCTGAAGAACTCCCACTACCACAAAGCCAAACTTCTTCTAGCAGAACAGAAAGAGACAGGAGAAGCTCTATTTGTTGAAGATGACCACTGGCTGGCTTGTTCTGATAGTAAAAGCGATTCTGAAGATGCCGATGCTTTCATGGGCTACCATTCTCCTCCGGAAGAAAAGGCAAAGATGTGTCAGGTATGTGAAGCTATTCATAAAGGCTTAATCGAACAGTTGGAACCTCTTGTTGAATGAATAGATTCTTATAAGGCCACCACTAATGAACAACGGCTTGAAATTAACTCGTTAAAAGAAAAGCTAGATGTTCAAAAGCGCATAACTGAAAAATACAAGTCCAAAAATGCTAATTTAAAAGAAAAATGCACAAATCTTTCAATAGCACCTAAGGACTTAAGGGCCAAAATATCTGAACTGACTTCAAAGCTTGATCAGTGTGAAGATGAGAAAGCAGAGATTGTTTATCAATGCTCCTCTCTTCAAATTCAGCACAAAGAAATGGTTTCCAAAATAACTGATTTTGAAACCAAACTGCACAAAAGAGGTCAAACTGATCAGACCATCCACATGAACAAACCCAAGGAATTCACATACTTCAACAAGGAATGGGGAATCGGATACAATAACCCTTAGTACTTGAAAAAGATTTTGACCAAAAGACCGACACTTTATCACTTTGGTTTTCTCGGTCTGGACAAAAAGTATCCTGAATATAAAATTAGATGGACTGGTCCTCTTGAACCTGAGAAAGAAGATGAAACTGAGGAATATAAGCGTGCACACACCACTAAGATGCAACTTCCTTTTGCGTATGAGCGTATGAACTATTCATACAAGACTAACACAAAGAAATACCTCACGAATAACTACTTTGACGGCTATAAGGTAGCGACACCCAATGATTCCTCCAAAAAGGATGAGGCCAAAGCATCTGAACCCAAAACTGAGACGGACGAGTTTAAACTCTATGTCCCTCCTCTCGTTTTGGAAGCAAAAATAGTCGAGTTACAGGAGTCACTCGAGAAGGAAGGAACCAGTTTTCAAAAGGAAAAGCAAGCGCTTAAAACAGAACTTGAGAATCTAAAATCCGTAAAAACCGAATCTGTGTCGGATGAGGGACAGGAAATCCTTCGGAACGAAATCAATCGGCTCACATCAAAACTGTCTGCTTTGGAAATAGAAATGACGAAGGAGAACGCGAGAAATGGTCAACTTCAAGAGAGGATAGACCTACTCCAAAACGAAAAGATGATTTCACCCGAAGCTTCCTCGGACTCGTCTGATACATCGTCGTGTAAAGCTTTCATTGGTAAAACTTCTTCACGAAACGGTAAAGAGTCTCAAGATGAGTGTGTTTTAAAGAATTTAAACTCTGACTTTTTGTTAGCTTCCGCACAAGATTCACCTAAACACACAGACACAAAGTGTTCCTCACCTCCCTCGACCAAACCTAGTCCATCGATTCCGGATATCGATTTTTCTAATTTCATGAATTCCGAGGGTAGTTCAGATGAAGAGTTTGAATCATTTCCATTTGACAAACCTCTTCCAAGTCATACCGAATTTCTTTCAACAACGGTAAATCGCCCGGTCAATTTTCAAAAAGGCGAATGCTCTGCAAAACCTAAGACCTCGGTTGTGATCAAGGTTCCTAAAATTGATTCTTGTTCTAAAAAACAATCACAGCCGCGACAAAAGACCGGTCAATCAACTAATAAGAATCCTGTCTACTCAAACCCTGCTGACCATGCCGTTAATGCTGTTTCAGATAAAAATGGTAGGGCTAAACAAGACAAACCAAAGTGGGTAGCCAAGGAATCTATCGAGAACAATGCAGCATCAAAGTCATTTAATATTGTTTTCTATCCTAGAATGAACATGAATGATTGTGCTTTGAATCACAAGAATGATTTTGTTGAACACGATGTTAATTTTCCGATTAAACTTTATTCAGTTCAGCAATTGATTCAATTATCGCATGATTGCTTATGTTGTTCTAGTTGTGGTTTGAATGACTTTGATGACATTAGAAATTCAACTAATTGGTTTGGGTCTTATCATGTCTATAATTCTAAACCAACACGCAAACTCCGTAAAAACAAAAAGAAACCCATTTCAAAACGGGGTCCCCAATCAAAGGTTAAACCTAAACACGAAAGGAAACCCATCTCAAAACGGGTTCCTCAACCAGAGGTTAAACCTACATCCAAGAGGAAACCTGCTTCAAAACATGTTCCTCAGCCAGGTGTCAAACCTAACCCTCCAGGACCCATTTTCAAATGGGTACCTAAAATCCGTTAATCTTGTTTTTGCAGGACAGTCATGTGTGGTACTTAGACTCAGGATGCTCCAAGCACATGACCGGGAGGAGGGAGCTGCTCACGAACTACACCGAGAAATACTGCGGAGACGTGAGATTCGGTAATGATGACAAGGCGCCAATTTTGGGCTACGACGACATTGTCCAAGACAAGATCACCATAAAGAAGGTATGATACATCGTGGGATTGGGACACAACTTGTTCAGCATCGGCCAATTCTGCGATAAAGATCTAGAGGTCAGATTCAAAGCAAAAAGGTGTAGCGTCCGCACTGACGACGGAACGGAACTGCTGGTTGGAACGCGAAAGACCAACCTCTACACCATCGAACTCTCTGCCCTGAAGACCAATGACTCAGTCTGCCTGATGTCGAAAGCCAGTTCTCAGTAAGCGTGGATTTGGCACCGACGTCTCTCGCACCTCAACTTATAGAGTATCAACAAGCTGGTGCTAGGTGAACACCTGAAAGGCATGCCCAATCTTCAATTCATGAAGGACCGACTCTACGGGGCATGCGAGATGGGGAAGATGAAGTGAGCGACACACAAGCCAAAGGCCGCTCCGAGCATGTCTCGGTCCCTCGAACTTATCCATATGGATTTGTGCGGACCGATGCGTGTTCAAACCATCAACAAACGGAAATACGTCCTGGTAATGGTTGTTGACTTCTCATGCTACACTTGGGTAAAGTTCCTGTGATCGAAGGACGAAACCCCAGAGCTGATAATCAACCATTTGAAGACCATCCAACTGAACCTTCGACATCAAGTTCAGACCATCAGGACCGACAACGGGACAGAGTTTAAGAATCAAACGGTGAATGAATACCTGATATCCGTCGGTATCTCACAAACCTTCTCTGCGGCGCACACTCCTCAACAAAACGACGTGGTGGAAAGAAGAAACCGTACCCTTGTCGAAGACGCTCGCACAATGCTATCGCAATCAAAGATGCCACTATTTTTCTGGGCTGAAGTGGTGTCAACTGCCTGCTACACGCAAAACCGCTCCATCATCAATAAGCGGTTCAACATGACGCCATACGAGATCATCAATAACCGCATCCCGAACATCAAATACTTCCACGCATTCGGATGCACGTGCTACGTCCTCAATGACAAGGATGATCTTGGGAAATTCAGTCCGAAGGCAGACGAAGGAGTCTTCATAGGATACTCCATGCAGGCTAAGGCGCATCGCATTTACAACAAACGGACAAAATCCGTTATCGAGAGTGTAAACGTGACATTCGACGAAGCCGCAAATTTGGCTTCTGAACAACTCAGTTCTGAATCCGGTTTAACTGGCGTGTTAGCTTCCGAACTTTCACGTTCAAGATCTGCACAACCCCCAGTAGATCCAACTCATGCATCTACGTCGAATGCACATCTTTATTTAGATTTACTGTTTCAACATTTCTATGATGATTTCTTTAATGATCCTAACCCTCGTGTCTCAGCGCAACCCAGAATTGAAGCTGCTTAAATCGAGGACTCCGCGAATCTTTCTGGTCCGCCGCCTTCGACGAGCACTCCTACGATCACTCTAGAGACACCTCAACCCTCAACCGACAAATCATCAACTGATACGACAATTCCCCAGAGGAACCTGTACAAAACCCGGAGATCGCTCCTGAAGATTTATCCTCCACTACACTCATTGATCAACCTCTGAATTCCCCGGAACCAGAAGATGTTCAACCTTCGACGAACCCTGCCAAGTCTCCTCCGAGAAACCGACATGCAACACTTGAAGTTGTTCAAGACCATCCAACAGGTAGTTATGTGGATCCGGACACCTCTCATTCTACTCAACAACCGCTTCCACACACCACCAAATGGACCAAGGCTCATCTCCTGCACCAAATTATCGGTGATCCCTCTACTCCAGTACGAACGCGAGGCGCATCGGCCAACTTCTGCATCTTCTCTGGATTTCTCAGTAAGATCGAGCCAACAACCATCTCCGAAGCATTAGAAGATCTGGACTGGGTCATGGCCATGCAAGAGGAACTCAACAATTTGAGGCCCTCAAGGTATGGCGACTTGTCCCACGTCCAACTCATAAGACGGTGATCGGCACAAAATGGATCTTCAAGAATAAGAAGGACGAAGATGGTATCATTGTGCGGAATAAGGCGCGTCTCGTGGCCAAGGGATACCACCAACAAGAAGGGATAGACTACGACGAGACATACGCACCGGTTGCCAGAATCAAATCCATACGTATGTTCCTTGCATACGCCGCGCACACAAACTTCACGGTCTTCCAGATGGATGTGAAGACCGCTTTCCTCAACGGCGAGATCAAGGAAGAGGTGTACGTATCGCAACCGGACGTTGACGAAAAGAATCCTAATCATGTCTACATTCTAGATAAGGCGTTACATGGTTTGAAGCAAGCTCCACGGGCCTGGTATGATGTATTGTCTAAGTTTTTAATAAAATCGGGATTTTCAAAAGGTAAAATCGATACAACCCTGTTTATTAAAAACAAAAACGGTCATATTATGTTGGTTCAAGTGTATGTTGACGACATAATTTTCGGTTCTACTAAACCACTATATTGTAAGAACTTTGCCACATTAATGGGAGAATATTTTCAAATGAGTATGTTGTGTGAGATAAATTTTTTCCTTGGTCTTCAAGTTAAACAACAGTCAACCGGGATATTCATAAATCAAGCTAAGTACATCCGGGACATTCTTCGGAAATTCCAGATGGAACAGTCCTCACCAATGAAAACTCCCATGGCACCCGGTACAAAGTTACACGTCGATCCTAACGGAAAGGATGTGGACAAAAAAACGTACCGGGGAATGATTGGTTCTTTAATGTACTTAACTGCTAGTAGACCGGACATCATGTTTTCTACCTTTCTTTGCGCCCGGTTTCAGTCAAAACCTAAAGAGTCTCATTTAATTGTTGTTAAACGAATTTTTCGTTACTTGAGAGGTACTGCTGATCTTGGCTTGTGGTACCCGAAAGAGATAGGTTTTGAGCTTTCCGTATACTCCGACGCGGGTGGGCAGCATGATGGATCGGAAGAGCACATCGGCACATGTGCAGTTCTTGGGCGACAGTTTGGTGAATTGGGCATCCAAGAAGCAGCAGTGCGTTTCTACATCGACTGTTGAGGCGGAGTACGTCGCCGCCGCGAGCTGCTGTTTGCAAGTTATCTGGATGCGCACATAACTCAAGGACTACGGCTTCACATACACCAAAGTGCCCATCTACTGCGACTCGAAGAGCGCCATTGCCATATCCAGCAATCCGGTCCAGCATACAAAGACGAAGCACATAGACGTTCGGTACCACTTTATCAAGGATCATGTCAAAAGAGGTACAGTCCAACTCTATTTTGTTAATATAAAACATCAATTAGCAGACCTGTTTACAAAACCCCTGGACGAAAAACACTTTAATTATCTTTTGTCCAGGTTAGGTATGCTAAATCTGAAGATTTGATCAGATCGTGCGCCCGATACAAGTTCCATACATCTACGAGAAACTGTCTATTCATCATCTGTTGTCTAAACTCCAGATGAGTGAGTACACACTTTCTCGCATCTGTATTCTACTTGTATCGTTTACACTTTTCAGTTGAATCTCTGTATTAATTAAGTAGATTTCGTTTGTTTGCTTTCTTTTAATGTGTGTTTCCTTTTATGTTTAATACTGTCGTCTACTTTATTTTTTTGGATATTTCTGTGCTTTCACAATGTGCTCATGTGTTCAGGGGGAGCACATTAGCGTATCAGGTTAGTATATTCTATCTTTGAGGGGGAGTGTCACACAAATTGGTTTTTAACTTCTAAATGTCTTTTATGTGTGGACATTCCCATTTGTTCTTCACATCACACCACTTGCACAATTCTAGGGGGGCAAGTTTCTACTTGTTCATTAGTTGAGGGGGAGCGACACTCAGATTTTCTTTAAAGTGATAAAAGCTTTTTATGTGTGGTCACCCTTTAAAATTCACTCACATGCACGATCCGAGGGGGAGCGAGAAAATGTTCTTTCATAACCAAAAAGATATTTTTTATGAAATTTGAAAGAACAGGGGAATTCTTGGAAAAAATCCCAAAGTGTCCGGACAGGTTCCCGGAAACCAATCTATCCGGACAGGTTTCCGGACCGGACACCTATCCGAACCGGATAGGTATCCAGGTAACCCATCCGGTAAGTTGAACCCCTATATAAGCGATCCGGAAACCCTAATTTTCATTATTTTTAGGTATTCAAAAACCCTCTAAAACCTCTCGTTTTTCTCTCTCGAACGGATACCCTCGGCTCACCTCACGTTTCGATCGATTTCGGTGTCTCCTACACATGTATGCTTTCCATTTCTTTATCTAACCTGTTTCGATCTCAATCTCGCACAAACCCACCGTGAATCGACCCACGGTTCATCTAATTGGGGTTTTCGAAACCCACTTTTGGCGTCGTTTCACATTCGGGCTCGTTTACCTCGATTAGGCCCGAATTCTTGTGTTGTGTTGCTGATTTCATTGTATAGAATCGATCTAAATGCTTAGATCTGTGGATTAGGTTTGTTTATTAGTCGATCAGATGAAACCGGATGTCGTCCAGAAAGTCTCGACCCATCCGGACACAGTCAAGACTTATCCGGAAAGTATTCATGTCTTAGCTATTTTCTCCGGGTAGTCATGTCACCCGGAAACCATGGTTGTCCGGAAACTTTAGAGTTTCCGGTAAGTTCAACTATCCGAGTGTTCGTGGTTGTCCGGATACTCCAATTGTTCGGATACCTTATTTATCCGAAAACCTCCTTTGTCCGGATACCCATTTTGTCCGGAAACCTTTGCCTTATCCGGAAACAATTGATTTGTCCGGACACTCTGTTTGTCCGGATACCGTGTTTGTCCGGTAACTTTCTTTTTCCCGGATGAATTTTGTCCGGACACTTCCGACAGTCTAGTACCCTGTTTGTTACTGCCAGTCCTCAATCCGATTCAGATTGAGCCGATTTATGCCAAGGTACGTGCCGACAATTGATCATCCGACTATATTCTAACATTGCATCTTTCAGGTATACTTATGGCGGATCAAGAACAACAACCTCCACAAGAGAACATTCCTCCTCAAGAGGAATTTATGGACGAAGAGGCAGACAATACCTTGGTACCAGCGGACCACGACATTGAAATCGAAGCTAACAACCATCATCTTGACGCTGTCGGGTTTCGACCACAACATCGTGTGGTCGTGGACATTCTCCTCGGCCACCCTCTTCGCGAGGCACTCACAACAACGACCGACGTTCCTGTTCTATATGTCTATCAAGTCTGGCTTTCAGCTCAAGTTTTCACGGCTGCCAATTCTTAGAAAATCACGGCGCAGATCGATAATACACTCACACCTGAATCGTTTCGACGTCTTCTATCGTTGCTTGAAGCTAGTGCCGGCGGTCATGCAGCTTACGACTCCACGGTCAATGACACGACTCTATGTGCCGAAATCCGAGCACTAGGCTACAACCATGCACTCGACCGCCCATCAGCATTCAACCGCAAGTACCTGGCACCCATCTGGTACACGCTGTTCACGATACTGAACAGATGTCTGTCATCCAGATGGAAGGGAATAGATCAGTGCACGAGCGACTTTCTACGACTATTCCATTCCGTCTGCTACAACTGCCACATCGACTACGCAATGGTCATCTGGCGCGAACTCGTTCAAGCGATCCGGCAAATCGGCGAAACAAAATAGAAGAAATTCCTTCCGTATCCACGATTCCTTTCGCTGGCCGTCCGTCAGCACATGGACGCGAATCTCAACATACCGCGGCGACTGAACCACCCGGTATGTCCTCTTTTTCACTTACGTTATCTGGTGATTCGAAACCCGTCCAACGCCCAACCACTTCCGTTACCTGAAGCCTTACTGGCATATGCGGACCCCAATGCACCGAGTGTGTTAGCGTATAGATAAGTGATAGGTGCTCCTGTGGTCCAGCCAGAGCCGGAGGGACCTCCCCAGGGAGTTAGACCTGAGAGGCGTGAGGGTCCGAGGACTCGTGGAGGTAGAGTCCAGGTTGCTGGGGCTCCCGGACGGGGTGTGTTGAGAGTACATCATGGGAAGAGAACAGGCGTGGGCGGTGCATTGGATATGCATTCCAGTACTACCCATTCCAGCCAAGCCGGAACTAGCCAACAACCCCTAATTCACACCACCCGAACCACGACTGAAACCGGACCGTTGACTAGCCTAAACGAGGTTCCGGTTGTCACTGCCCCACTACTAGAAGAAGACCCTGGCATGGATACGACAGAACCAATCTCACCATTCACCCAACCTGAGGTTGTAGAATCCGATAGCACTGACACCGATACGGATCAGACATTACACACATCCCTGATTCCACCCCGTATCGGACGTCAACCTCCGATTACTGAAGGATCTCCTTCTGACTCACCCACACCCCCATCATTCCTATATCCCAGCCTATTACGAGAGACACAAGGAGAGAGGAGGGAGTATTAGTTGAAAATCTTAAACAGGTGAGTCGGAGAGAATGGAGATCGAAAAAGAATCAAGAGAGAACGAGCATAAGAACTAGAGAGGCTCGTGAGCGAATCCACACCAGCGTTAGCCAGGTAGCCACATCTGCTATCTCGTCTCATCCGTTCGGACGAGGTATTGAAGAAGCCGCCGTGGACCTAGCGGCGCAATTGCACAACCTCCCTAGCCACTCACCCGTCTCTCAACAGATGGGTGTTTCACATTCACACGGGGACTTAGCACAAAATCTACCGATCTCTTACTCGGAGAGTATTGGTATTGAAATAAGAGACCAGCCTCCCCTGGTCTCGACTTCTTTCGATGCACGTTCGAGTCTAGAGCCACTTGATATTATAATTCCTTCGGCTAGGACACAGAACGAGACATCAACCATCGGTGCTCTTAGTGACCCGATTGGAACTTCCGTAGTATCTCTGCCATTGGGCGGAATGCGAGGATCGGAAGGAAATACTACCACGGCTACACCATTGCCATCCGTGAACGTAGGTGGTACTACCTCTACGGTAGATACCTCAACGGGTAATCTAGGTGATCCCGTGTTGATCCAAACCCTCAGTGATTTGATTATAACCCTCTCTTTAACACTTAGTGAAAATTGTAAGTAAACAATATGTATTATAGTTTCACTATCGCTGATAAGTACTAAGACTTTACAGTACCGCTGATAGGAACTCTCGCTCTTTAGATTAGACATTCAGCGAACACTGTTCATCCAGTAGTTCTGAGCCTGTTCAGTGTCTGTGATGATTGCTGGTAGTTTAGTTGTTTACTTATGATTCCTGAAGACAAGTTTCACGTCAACAAAGGTTCTACGCTGAAGTCGAAGATTAAGCCCAAGAACCAGCGACAAGTCTACTAATGAACTGATGCGGATATCAGCGAAGTCACAGAATTGTCCATTCAACGTGAAGTATCAAGTAGAAGACTTCAGCAATCGCTGAACTTTATCATTCGCTGATAAAGTACTGATTCAACAAAAGTTGATCATGAAGTCTCCTTACAAAGTACTATTGTCTTACCTCCCTTGCACGTCTCCGTACGAAATGTCAGAACGGACCTCCCTCCTGTCTAGAATCGTACAAGAAACTCTGATTCTACATTGTGCACCATGCGGCTACTAAGGTTGTCTACAAAGGTCAAAACATGCAACCACTCAGTTGCTGCCACGTGTAAAGTAACACTGCTATGCATTGAATGCATGCAGTATATAAGAAGAACCCTACTTCAGAAATGCAGTGCTCGGGCCATCTTCTTCTTCCTTACTACTGTGTGTTAGGTTATTATTCGTAATTTACTTATCTCCTTTGTCTTCATTCTAGTTCAAAGAAACTTAGTGTTCTTAACTTGTTTAGATTAGGTTAATCCTTAATCTTGTTCCGCAACAAGTTATAAATTGTTTTGATTTATCAATAAACAATTTATAAAGTAAAAATTGTGTGTTTGTATTCAACCCCCCCCCCCCCCCCCCTTCTACAAACTTGTATAACCCTTCGGGACCAACAAGTGGTATCATAGCGGATTTGTTTAATCTCATAAACAAGATCTTATCTATACTACTCTCTTCTTCCTTGCTATTTCTTAAAATGGCTACCAACACAAACACAAACTATATTGACAACGGTTCTCTTGCAAAACCCCCTAGAATCTCCAGAGATAACTTTAATCTGTGGAAAAATAGGATGATTCTTTTCTTAGAAGGTGTAGACCCAACTATACCTTATTACATCGAAATGGTCCATATATTCCTATAAGAATTGATCCTGAAGTTCCAGCCGCTGAGAAATTCATACGTAGACTGATGAAGATAAGAAGAAAGTGGCTCTCGACACTAAAGCCAAATCCATTCTTTCAATGGCTCTTCCTGACGAAGTCTACCATTCCGTCATGAACCTGAAGACCTCCAAAGCCATGTGGGACACAATCTATGTTCAGTATGAAGGTACTTCTGAAGTCCAGGACTCACGTAAGATCAACCTGGTAAGACAGTACGAAAGCTTCATTTGTGGTAAGAATGAATCTCTCTTTGAAGTACACCAACGTTTTAACTGCTTCATAATAGATCTAAAAACCGTTGGTAAGGAATATTCTAACTTTGAAGTGTTGATCCAAGCCCTCAGTGATTTGATAATGACCCTCTCTTATATACTTAGTGAAAATTGTAAATAAACAATATGTATCAGAGTTTCACTATCGCTGATAAGTACTAAGATCTTACAGTACCACTGATAGGAACTCTCGCTCTTTAAATTAAACATTCAGCGAACACTGTTCACCATTAATGCTCTGAGTCTGTTCAGTCATTATGATGATTGCTGATAAGTTAGTTGTTTACTTATGATCCCTGATAACAAGTTTCACGTCAACAAAGGTTCTACGCTTAAGTCGAAGATCAAGCTCAAGAACCAGCGACAAGTCTCCTAATGAACTGATGCGGATCAGCGAAGACTCAGATTTGTCCACTCAACATGAAGTATCAAGTACAAGACTTCAGCTATCGCTGAACTTTATCATTCGCTGAATAGATAATGATAATGCTCTGAATCAACGAAAGCTGATCATGAAGTCATCCGTACAAAGTACTTTTGTCTTAACCACCCTTGCACGACTCCGTACGAAATGTCAGAAAAGAACCTTCGACTGTCTGAAATCGTACAACCACTCTGATACTACATTGTTCATCCATTCGGCTACTAAGGTTGTCAACAAAGGTCAATGACATGCAACCAACCAGCTGATGACACGTGTAAAGTGTATACTGACTTGCATTAAATGCATGCAGTATATAAAGAGATGAACCCACTTCATTTGAAGTAACTTGCTAATTCTGGACAAGTTCAATCTCTTATCTCAAGATATGTTATTATTAGTAATTTCCTTATCTCTCTTAGTGCAAGAAACCTTAGTGTTCCAACTTGTTTAGATTTAGGTTTATCCTTAATCTTGTTTCCGCAACAAGCTGTAAATTGTTAATGATTTATCAATAAACAATTTAGAAAAGTAAAATCTGTGTGTTTGTATTCAACCCCCCCTTCTACAAACTTGTATAGGCCTTCGGGACCAACAAGTGGTATCAGAGCGGATTTGTTTAATCTCATAAACAAGATATAATCTAAGATATTTCTCTTCCTTGCTATTATCTGAAAATGGCCACCAACACAAACACAAATTATATAGACAATGGTTCTCTTGCTAAACCCCCTAGATTTTCCAGAGATAACTTCAACTTATGGAAAAATAGGATGACACTCTTCTTAGAAGGTGTAGACCCTACTATGCCTTACTATCTAGAGAATGGTCCATTCATCCCTGTAAGAATTGATGCTGCAGTTCCAGCCGCTGAGAATAGACCTGCTATTCCAGAAAGGCTGGTCCCTAAGGAAATATTTCAATGGACTGACGAAGATAAGAAGAAAGTGGCTATAGATACAAAAGCCATATCCATACTATCCATGGCTCTTCCTGACGAAGTCTACCATTCCGTCATGAATCTGAAAACATCAAAAGCCATGTGGGACACAATATGTGTTCAGTATGAAGGAACGTCTGAAGTCCAGGACTCAAGAAAGATCAACCTGGTAAGACAATACGAAAGCTTCATTTCTGGTAAGAATGAATCTCTCTTTGAAGTACACCAACGTTTTAACTGCTTAATAATAGATCTAAAAACCGTTGGTAAGGAATATTCTAACTTTGAAGTGTTGATCCAAGCCCTCAGTGATTTGATAATGACCCTCTCTTATATACTTAGTGAAAATTGTAAATAAACAATATGTATCAGAGTTTCACTATCGCTGATAAGAACTAAGATCTTACAGTACCACTGATAGGAACTCTCGCTCTTTAAATTAAACATTCAGCGAACACTGTTCACCATTAATGCTCTGAGTCTGTTCAGTCATTATGATGATCGCTGATAAGTTAGTTGTTTACTTATGATCCCTGATAACAAGTTTCACGTCAACAAAGGTTCTACGCTTAAGTCGAAGATCAAGCTCAAGAACCAGCGACAAGTCTCCTAATGAACTGATGCGGATCAGCGAAGACTCAGATTTGTCCACTCAACATGAAGTATCAAGTACAAGACTTCAGCTATCGCTGAACTTTATCATTCGCTGAATAGATAATGATAATTCTCTGAATCAACGAAAGCTGATCATGAAGTCCTCCGTACAAAGTACTTTTGTCTTAACCACCCTTGCACGACTCCGTACGAAATGTCAGAAAAGAACCTTCGACTGTCTGAAATCGTACAACCACTCTGATACTACATTGTTCATCCATGCGGCTACTAAGGTTGTCAACAAAGGTCAATGACATGCAACCAACCAGCTGATGACACGTGTAAAGTGTATACTGACTTGCATTAAATGCATGCAGTATATAAAGAGATGAACCCACTTCATTTGAAGTAACTTGCTAATTCTGGACAAGTTCAATCTCTTATCTCAAGATATGTTATTATTAGTAATTTCCTTATCTCTCTTAGTGCAAGAAACCTTAGTGTTCCAACTTGTTTAGATTTAGGTTTATCCTTAATCTTGTTTCCGCAACAAGCTGTAAATTGTTAATGATTTATCAATAAACAATTTAGAAAAGTAAAATCTGTGTGTTTGTATTCAACCCCCCCTTCTACAAATTTGTATAGGCCTTCGGGACCAACAAGTGGTATCAGAGCGGATTTGTTTAATCTCATAAACAAGATATAATCTAAGATATTTCTCTTCCTTGCTATTATCTGAAAATGGCCACCAACACAAACACAAATTATATAGACAATGGTTCTCTTGCTAAACCCCCTAGATTTTCCAGAGATAACTTCAACTTATGGAAAAATAGGATGACACTCTTCTTAGAAGGTGTAGACCCTACTATGCCTTACTATCTAGAGAATGGTCCATTCATCCCTGTAAGAATTGATGCTGCAGTTCCAGCCGCTGAGAATAGACCTGCTATTCCAGAAAGGCTGGTCCCTAAGGAAATATTTCAATGGACTGACGAAGATAAGAAGAAAGTGGCTATAGATACAAAAGCCATATCCATACTATCCATGGCTCTTCCTGACGAAGTCTACCATTCCGTCATGAATCTGAAAACATCAAAAGCCATGTGGGACACAATATGTGTTCAGTATGAAGGAACGTCTGAAGTCCAGGACTCAAGAAAGATCAACCTGGTAAGACAATACGAAAGCTTCATTTCTGGTAAGAATGAATCTCTCTTTGAAGTACACCAACGTTTTAACTGCTTAATAATAGATCTAAAAACCGTTGGTAAGGAATATTCTAACTTTGAAGTGTTGATCCAAGCCCTCAGTGATTTGATAATGACCCTCTCTTATATACTTAGTGAAAATTGTAAATAAACAATATGTATCAGAGTTTCACTACCGCTGATAAGTACTAAGATCTTACAGTACCACTGATAGGAACTCTCGCTCTTTAAATTAAACATTCAGCGAACACTGTTCACCATTAATGCTCTGAGTCTGTTCAGTCATTATGATGATCGCTGATAAGTTAGTTGTTTACTTATGATCCCTGATAACAAGTTTCACGTCAACAAAGGTTCTACGCTTAAGTCGAAGATCAAGCTCAAGAACCAGCGACAAGTCTCCTAATGAACTGATGCGGATCAGCGAAGACTCAGATTTGTCCACTCAACATGAAGTATCAAGTACAAGACTTCAGCTATCGCTGAACTTTATCATTCGCTGAATAGATAATGATAATGCTCTGAATCAACGAAAGCTGATCATGAAGTCCTCCGTACAAAGTACTTTTGTCTTAACCACCCTTGCACGACTCCGTACGAAATGTCAGAAAAGAACCTTCGACTGTCTGAAATCGTACAACCACTCTGATACTACATTGTTCATCCATGCGGCTACTAAGGTTGTCAACAAAGGTCAATGACATGCAACCAACCAGCTGATGACACGTGTAAAGTGTATACTGACTTGCATTAAATGCATGCAGTATATAAAGAGATGAACCCACTTCATTTGAAGTAACTTGCTAATTCTGGACAAGTTCAATCTCTTATCTCAAGATATGTTATTATTAGTAATTTCCTTATCTCTCTTAGTGCAAGAAACCTTAGTGTTCCAACTTGTTTAGATTTAGGTTTATCCTTAATCTTGTTTCCGCAACAAGCTGTAAATTGTTAATGATTTATCAATAAACAATTTAGAAAAGTAAAATCTGTGTGTTTGTATTCAACCCCCCCTTCTACAAACTTGTATAGGCCTTCGGGACCAACAAGTGGTATCAGAGCGGATTTGTTTAATCTCATAAACAAGATATAATCTAAGATATTTCTCTTCCTTGCTATTATCTGAAAATGGCCACCAACACAAACACAAATTATATAGACAATGGTTCTCTTGCTAAACCCCCTAGATTTTCCAGAGATAACTTCAACTTATGGAAAAATAGGATGACACTCTTCTTAGAAGGTGTAGACCCTACTATGCCTTACTATCTAGAGAATGGTCCATTCATCCCTGTAAGAATTGATGCTGCAGTTCCAGCCGCTGAGAATAGACTTGCTATTCCAGAAAGGCTGGTCCCTAAGGAAATATTTCAATGGACTGACGAAGATAAGAAGAAAGTGGCTATAGATACAAAAGCCATATCCATACTATCCATGGCTCTTCCTGACGAAGTCTACCATTCCGTCATGAATCTGAAAACATCAAAAGCCATGTGGGACACAATATGTGTTCAGTATGAAGGAACGTCTGAAGTCCAGGACTCAAGAAAGATCAACCTGGTAAGACAATACGAAAGCTTCATTTCTGGTAAGAATGAATCTATCTCTGAAGTTCACCAACGTTTTAATTGTTTAATTATAGATCTGAAAACTGTTGGTAAGGAATATTCTAACTTTGAAGTTCTGACAAAGTTTCTAGAATGTTTACCTGAAAGCTGGGACAATTATTCTATGTGTCTCAAGCTGTCAAAGGATCTAAAATCAATGACCCTTTCAACCTTATATGGCACGTTGCTGAATCATGAGCAATCGAGCCATCTTAAGAAGAATCTTGTAAAAGATTCCAAAAGCACCCCTGTTGCTTTAATATCAGAGGAACCTTCTACTCAGCGACCCTCGGTCACTATCACTGAGTTAGAGAGTAACTCTGAAAGGTCATCAGATTCTGATTCTTCAGATGATGATGAATCTTTAGCTCTCCTAACTAAAAAGTTCAGGAGATTTGCCAAAAAGAAAATGTTTAGAAAGAACAAACCTCTTTCCATAACTGACAAGCCTAGATCATCAGCTTTTGTTGACAAGGCTACTGCTACTTGTTTTAACTGCGAAAAGACAGGACATTTCGCTAACGAGTGCAGGTCTAAGAAAGTTTCTAGACCCTCAGCTTTCACAAAGAAATCCTTTGTTCCAAGGAATAAAGATGACAAATATTCAAAGCTGAAAGAAAAATATGCTAAGCTGAAAAGCTCTAAGAAGAAGAATAAAGGCCTGATGGCTAACTATGATTGGGCTGCTTCTAATGAAGAAGCATCATCATCTGACTCTGAAGATAATGAAGCAAATCTATGTCTTATGGCCAAGATTGAAGAAGAGGAAGAAAGTTCAGACATTCCCTCCATTTCAACATCTGCTATTCAGGTATCACCTTCCTTCTTTACCAATATTGCAAATATTGATGAAGCTGATAGTCTCCGTAAGATCGATCTCTTGACTAGAAGTTTATACGAAGCCATGAACGGCAAAACTGTGGTTGAAAACCAAAACCTTGATCTCGCTGAAAAGCTTAAAAACTGCCACCTTCAAATAGAAAAGCTTTCTAAAATTGAAGAAGATTTTAAAGATCAAGTATATTTAAATCAGCTAGTCAAAATCGAACGAGCAGAAGCTATCGCTGCATTAAAAGCTGAAAAAGCTACTGTTGAAGGATGGTGTAATTCTTCAACAAAGATCACTGAGATAATAAAGTCTCAGATTCCCCTAAGTGATAAACGTGGTCTGGGTTACAAATATGATACTCCAAAACCAACCACTGAGCGTTCAATGCTTAAATTTGGAACGTTCGTATCCTCAGTCGCTGATAATTCATCTTCTCAGTGCTCCTCGTCCAATACACCAATCCCTGAGGAAAGTCCTACCTCCTCAAAAGGCAAGGAGAAAATGGTTTATTCAAAACCTACCTCTGTCTCTAAAGACAAAGGTAAAGGAATTGTTATTTACCAGAATCCTCAAAAGGATACCTTAGTACCAAAGCTAAATGCTTCTAAAGCTTAAGTATCTCATCCCTATGGATCAAGGAAGCAGATCTCTAGATCTATTCAGCGATCTACTCCTAGACTCAGAGTGGATGTCCTTGGTAAGAAATATGAAGAACTGAATATTCGTCCCATTTCTAAAGCCAATAGTTTACTTGGTGATGGCATTTCTAATTCGAAATCAAAAGTTCAGCATTCAAATGGTCCTAGAACTATTTTTAGTTATAGGAAATGTTATCACTGTGGACTTACCGATCATATTGCTAGTAAGTGCACCACAGCCACCAAAGCTGAAAAGATAGCTAAGGTGAAGATTGCCCCCAAGGCAAAGAAGACCAACCCTGGTGCAAATCAGGTCAAGGTGAATCCTACCACTGAAGTTAAGAAATTAACCAAAGTGAAGAAAGACAAAACTGAATCTTCAAATGCTGCGAAGACTGCTGAATCTTCCATTCCAACTACTTCCACTGACAAATGTGTATACATGGTTAAGTGGGTACCCAAGAAAAACTAATCTTCCTTTGTATTGTAGGTTAAGAAGGGTATCTGGTATCTCGATAGCGGATGCTCTAGACACATGACTGGAAAGAAAAACCTGCTCGCTGAATACAAGGAAGAGAAGGGTCCCTCTGTAACTTTCGGTGGAAATGGAAAAGGACATACCTGAGGGTATGGTGTACTTTCAAATGGTACAACATCCTTCAGAAGAGTCGCATATGTTGAAGGGCTAAAGCATAATCTTCTAAGCATCAGTCAGCTTTGCGACATGGATAACAAAGTAATCTTTACTAAGGAATCCTGCTTTGTCACTGACAAAAAGGAGAAGATAGCTCCCAGCGGTTATCGTTTGGAAAATGTTTATGTAATAAACATGGACTCAACAACCACTGAGAACTCCTGTTTCTTCTCAAAGGCCTCATCTGATGTCAACTGGCTATGGCATAAGAGGCTATCTCATCTAAATTTCAAGACACTGAACACTCTTTCTTCAAAAGAGTTAGTCACTGGTCTACCTCAACATTCATACGCCAAAGAGTCTTTATGTTCAGCGTGTGAAAAAGGGAAGCAGACCAAAGCAAGCTTTAAATCTAAGCAAGTTTCATCAGTGTCATCTCCTCTACAACTACTCCATATGGATTTGTTTGGCCCTGTTAACAAACAATCCATCGCTGGAAAGAAATATACGCTGGTCATAGTTGATGAATTCTCTCGCTTCACTTGGGTAATGTTTCTCCGTTCTAAGAGTGACACCCCTGAAGAACTCATCACCTTTGTTCGGAAGATGGAAACCTTGAACAATCTGACCGTTCGCTCAATAAGGAGTGATCATGGGACTGATTCAAAAACAGTTCTCTTGATTCCTTCCTTGAGAGTAAGGGTATTTCTCACAACTTCTATTCAGTGAGAACACCGCAACAAAATGGAGTCGCTGAAAGAAGAAATAGAACAATTATTGAAGCTGCACGTTCAATGCTCAGCGATTCTCACCTGCCTACTCAGTTTTGGGCAGAAGCTGTCAACACTGCTTGTTTTACGCAAAATAGGTCGCTGATAGTTAAAAGATTCAAAAAGACAGCCTATGAACTCTTTCATGGGAGAAAGCCTTCAATCAGCTTTCTTCACATCTTTGGATGTCAGTGTTTCATACTGAACAATAGAGATGCTCTTGGAAAGTTTGATCCTAAAGATGATGATGGAATCTTTCTTGGATACTCCTCTGTTTCCAAAGCCTTCAGAGTCTTCAATCGTAGAAGACAAACTGTAGAAGAAACTATTCACGTCACGTTTGACGAATCCCGTTCAGCGAACTCTAAACCGTCCGCTGATACTGAAGAACTGAATCAATGGATGTTTTCTCATCTTGGTGATTCAGAAGATAATCCCACTCCTCATGCTCATCCAGTAGAAGATGATAGTCCTCCTATCATTCCAAACATGCAGAATAGTTAAGCTGAAACATCATGGGTCTCAGTTGTTCCTATAAACACTATACCTACCGCTGAACCAAATGCCTCAGACATTCCATCTATCTCTCAGCAATCAGTAAATGAAATAACAAATGCAAGTATTCCTCTCTTAGCTGAAACTCCAGTAGTAGCTGAAGCCTCATCTTCAGCTCCTCCAGTTCAAGATGAGTCAGCGACTTATGCTCCGGCTTAACGATGGACCGTAAATCACCCAATTGATCAAATTCTCGGTGATCCAAACGCTGGTGTTCAGACTCGACGAAGTGCAGGTAATATTTGTTTATTTGTTAACTTTATTTCTCTAACTGAACCAAAGAAAATAGATGATGCCTTCAAAGATCCAAACTGGGTCAGCGCCATGCAAGAAGAGCTGACTGAATTCGAAAGAAACAAAGTTTGGAAACTTGTTCGGAGACCAACTGATAAAACAGTAATAGGCACTAAATGGGTCTATCGAAACAAGTTGGACGAACATGGTACTGTAACCCGCAACAAAGCTCGTCTTCTTGCTCAGGGATACAGACAAGAGGAAGGTAAAGATTATGACGAAACATTTGCTCCAGTAGCAAGACTTGAATCTATTCGTCTATTCTTAGCATATGCTGTACACAAAAACTTCAAAGTACATCAGATGGATGTTAAGTCAGCGTTTCTGAATGGAAAGATGAATGAAGAAGTGTATGTGGAAAAACCTCCAGGATTCTCAGATTCTAAGCATCCAGGTTATGTTTATAAACTGGATAAGTCACTTTATGGCTTAAAGCAAGCTCCTCGTGCATGGTATGACACTCTTTCTACTTATCTCCATATTGAAAAATTTGAGCGAGGTAAGATTGACAAAACTCTTATTTTTTTAGAAAAGTGAAAGGTCATATCATTCTAGTTCAAATATATGTTGATGACATTATATTTGGTTCTACTAACCCTGAGCTTTGTACTCGTTTCGCTGATAGAATAAAAGATGAGTATAAAATGAGCATGATGGGTGAACTAACATATTTACTTGGTCTTCAGATTAAGCAAACTAAAAAAGGAACGTTTATTAATCCGGGAAAGTATGTTAAAGATAAGCTGAAGAAATTTGATTTAACTCATAGTTCAGCTATGAAAACCCCTATGGCACCACCGCTGACACTTGACAAGGATTCAAAGGGAATACCTGTTAATGTCACGCTGTACCGTGGGATGATCGGCTCTCTCTTGTATCTTACAGCTAGCCGACCCGATATTATGTATGCAACATGTTTGTGTGCACTATATCAAGCTGAACCTATGCTATCTCATATGAAAGCTGTAAAGCGAATCTTTCGATACCTTAAGGGTACAACGAACCTAGGTCTTTGGTATCCCAAAGATTCAGGATTCGATCTAACCGCCTATTCAGATAGTGATTTTGCAGGTTGCAAAATGGATAGGAAAAGCACCACAGGAGGATGTCAGCTCCCGGGTGGAAAGCTGGTAAGTTGGACAAGTAAAAAGCAAAATCCAGTGTCCACTTCCACAGCTGAAGTTGAATATGTAGCTGCTGGAAGCTGTTGTTCTCAAGTCTTGTGGATGAGAAATCAGCTACTAGACTATGATCTTCAGCTCTTCAAAATTCCAATCTATTGCGACAGCACAAGTGCCATCGCCATAGCAAACAATCCAGTACTACATTCAAAGACCAAACACATAGAAATCAGATATCATTTTATCAGAGATCATGTGATGAATGGTGATATAGAACTTCATTTTATCCCAACTGATTATCAGTTAGCTGATTTATTTACCAAACCTCTTGATGAGACAAGATTCAACTTTCTCATCAGCGAGCTTGGAATGTTGAACTTTGAAGGGTAAAATCCTCAACGGTTCACATTGATCAGCGATAGGATAAAATCAACTCGTATAACCTATTCAATCATCTTCTCTCTGAATAAAACATGGTTAAGCTGATATCAAGGTATGTTTTCTCTCTCTGACAATCGCATGAAAATGCAAGATTTCAAAATAAAATGCATCGCTGAATATCTCTTCTTTAACAACGATATTTTGAAAATTCTTAAAACCATCACTGATATTTTCACTCAGTACTTCATGTTTGTAAAAGAGTCCCTGAGCTTTCAAAACCTCAGAGACATCCTAAAAGAATATGAAAGGACATTTGTGACGTCATCGCAACGGATAAACCCCGGCACGTTTCTCTTTATGACACACGTTTGCACGTCTCGTTCAAACTTCCAATCAAATGCAAACACGTGTCCGTGTCATGATGAAAATCTTTTCCCGCTCAAGATTTTCTCTCTCTAATCTCTCTATATAAACAAACTCGTGGTTTATATTTTTCTTTTACGCGAATAATCTTCCTTCGCAAGAAAGAAGTCACTGTTGCATTTGTGCTTTCTAAAACTTCAAGAACTGTTCATCATCTTCTTCATCAAACATCAAGGTTAATATGTTCTTATTTATTACCGAATGCGTATAACTTGTTTCCGATCTTTTCCTTGTTTAAACAAGATCAAACAAAAGAACTTCTTAAAATGAAATCATTTTTTTTCATGGTTTTATGAACACAACCATTTCATGGTTGTTCTTCAAGTTTAAATGCAAAAATATTAAACTTGTTCTTCATTCGTTTCCAGAATCTATTTCTTCATAGAAAACTGGATAACAAGAATAAATGGGTTTTACATTTAGTTTCTTAAAATCAAGAAAAACCCTAATCTTCATTAAGACATTTTTGTCTGAATGAAATGAATAAAATTTGAACCATCTTAATGGAAAATCTTTCCACATTAAGATTATTCTTATTTGTTCACATCTTTGGTTGAACTGATAATACAGAGAAATGGCATCGTCTGAAATTCCTGCTACCGCTGAGAACATCTCCGCTGATTCTGAGGAAGTGGAAATTATCAAGGCTCCTCAGGTTAAGTTCACTCTGGATCAACTAGATTGGACCAAAACGAACAACCTTTCTGCGCTTCTCGAGTTTCCTCCTCGAAAGCAAGTCACACATCTGAAAGATGCTGTGAATTTCCTAAAGAATTGCTGCATTTCAACAGCCCTGACCATCTCACCTCCTGCAAGTCAGCTACTACTATCCCAGTTCTGGTACTCTGCCAGACACTCTCAGTTACCATCCGCCAAAGATCCCTCCAAAACAATTGATTGTATCCTCAGCGATACTGAGTATGGCACGATAAAGATCACACCTGCCATGATTCGCAAAACTCTGAACTTTCCCAACGCTACAAAAGAAAAGCCTTTTGTTCCTTTCCCTGACCATAAGAAACTTGCTGACAAAGAAGCTCTTATTGCATTTTTCGATGCAATAGGCTATGTATGGGAAATTGGCAGAGACAAGAAGCCCGAGAAGAAGCTGACCCTGCTGAAGAAGTCGAAAATGCCCAGCGAGATGTACTTCATCTTCGCTCACTTAATCAGCTGCATGACTGCCAAGACCGGCTCCTCTGACCAAGCCGCTCAACCTCAACAAGCAATGGGATACGCTCTGCTGAAAGGTCTACACATTGACTGGGCATCTCTTATCTATGATGACTTGGTGCAAAGAGTAGACTCTGCCGCTGACAGACCTCCATGGGTTCCTTACCCCCGATTCATCAGCGCCATCTTCCAATATGGCCTGAAGGACAGCTACCCGCAAGAGGGTGACCTGAAACTCTCTCAGGTTGGCCCTAAGGTACTTGACTTCAAACCAGTTGAAAATGAGGTACGTCTTTCTACCCTTTAAACTCTTCTCAACCCTTCTTCTTCTACTTATGTGGCTCCTTCAGCGACAATACCCATCGCTGATACCCTGGCCATAAAATCCTCTCCTTCTAAGAAAAGGAAACAATCATCTACCACACTTGGTTCTAAAAGGATCAAGAAAACAAAGGAGCAACCCCAGCAATCTCATGCTGAAGACTCATCAGCTCTTTCTGCAGAGCTGAAGGAACGTTCAGTGGTACGCTCTGCCACACCTGAACAACCCATCCATTCCATCCCAACTTCAGCGTCTCTAAACGCCGAGGTTACAAACTTGGAACCTACCCAACCTCCTTCAGTCTCTCAAAAGACTGATGAAGTGCTTCTCAGCGAATCCAACGCTGAACTCAGAACCCAACCTCCATTCTTATCCTTCGCTCCTCCCTCTACTCATTTGGTCTATCCTCCAGTTTTCGCTGGAGATGCCATCATTTCTACGGAAACTAAAGCTGATTCTCTAGAAATGATGAAGACAGGATCTGCAGGACAATCCATGGGCACTTTTGAAGATGACATGGAACATTTTTCAGGAACCCGTAATTTTGACGAGTTCATCAATCCTCCTGCAGGTACACACCAACCCATAAACACTGTCACTAAACCCCAAACTTCTGAGCTTTCCTATGTTCACAAGTTCTTATATGTTACAGGTCCTAATTTGGGAGACATCAACGCCTCTCTGAAGTCCGTGGAGACAAAGCTGACAGGTCTCACCACTACTCTTTCAAATAACTCTACAGCTGTAACAAACACTGGAGAGAATCTTACAAAGTTGACAATGGTGGTGGAGAAGAAGGCTTCCACAGATGACATGAAGCAGGTTGATAAAACTCTCAGCGACTTTGCCAAGGTGCTCGCTGACATCTACACAGACTACACCTCTCTCAAAAATTCAGTTTCATCCATGTCCAGCGAGGTCACAACGCTGAAGACATCGGTTGGACAACTAGAGGGAGATATGTCTACTGTAAAGACTGACTTAGGCTTTGTAAAGACCGATGTTAGTTCGATGAAAACGATGATCGAGCAGCTACTACATAAAGCGAATACTCCTGCTCTTGCCCCTGCCTCTGTCCCTGCATCTGACAATTTCACAGCGGCGGATCGCACTGAGCTGGAGAAGATCAATCCTGCTATTTCTGGCCTTCAAGACAGAATAGCAAAGATTGAAGTTTGTATAGGTATCTTTGGCCAAGAAGACAGAGAACCTACCAACGCTGCTGAGTCATCCCATTCCTCCCCCACTCATCATGAGAAAGAGGGGGAGAAGAGCGCTGAAAATCTCTCCAAGAGCGCTGAAGACCTTTCCCATGATGAATCTATCAGGGGAGAGAAGAAGGACGCTGAAGAAACCACCGCTGGACTTCAGGGAGATGAAAACCCTGAGGAAACCGGGAAGCTCGCCTCTGTATCTGAGGGGGAGCAACTCGAAGAAGAAGTTGATAAAACCGAATCCGAAGCAGAAGATGATGAAGCCGTCGACATCCCTGATAATGAACCATACTCGTCTCCAAAGAATGATGATGATGATGACGAAGATGACGATGACTTCTTTATCGTCAAACCTGCTCCGAGGATCAAAGTTCTTAAGGGAATCTCGATAAATGAACCTTCAGGGGAGCGGACAAAGACAAAGCCCTCAGCCTCTGGAGCTGAGAAAGGAAAAGGCAAAAGCGTCGCTGAAGATGACAATCTGACGATCTTGCTTGAAAAGCCGGTTTGTCAGGTACACTAAACATCTCTCACTCCATCCCTCTTCTATCATACACTATCAGTTCTACTACCCAAGCCTATACACTTGAACAAATTTTCTCTCTCTGATTCTACCCAAGTTCTTACTTGTAAGATCGCTGTGTTTCAGCTAGTCCTCTCCCCTGTTTGAGGATATCGCTGAAGGTTCCACAACCACGACTTCACTAATAATACCAGCCGCTGCTGAAGAAATAATCCCAATCTTAGATTTGAACTCTGAGACTGATGAACCAGAAGAACAACTACTCTCGCACAGACACAGACCTTCCTTAGCTCCTCAAAAGTTAAGTGAAGAGGATCAGAAAAGAAGAGAGGAGATAATAAAGCAATTCGAGGATCAGCGAATCATTCTGAGGCGTGATCAACTTCCTTCAGTTCCTCCAAAGTTCAGAATTTCCAAAAAGGAATACAAGGATCACCTCAGAGCTGAAAGATTAATCGCTGAAAGAAAGGAAGCTGAAGAAAAGGACAGAGAATACGCCATCCAGCTTTCTAAACGATCAATAAAAGACCCCAAGCTGAAAAGAGTTCCATTGATGTTCAACGTCAGCTCTGGGAAAACGCCAAGAAGATAACTGAAGAAAAGAGAACTGTGTCTCAGTCCACTTTAGTCTGGTGCAAAGAAAAGGTCAACTACAGACTCTCTCCTGCCAAAATCAACAAGGTATTCATCTCTGGAAGAACAACCCTTGTTTCAAGCACTGAAGTCGAGATATTCAGAGAAGATAAAAAGTACGAAAATTTTTATACTGAAGCCATAACGAAGTACGGTCTCTCTGAATGGTTGGAGATCAGGTTAGCCATCCAGAAGTCCAAGTCGAAGTACAAGGAACATGTTGAAAAGCTGATCAACAAACAAATCGACTTAGTCTACTCCTGTGTGGATATTCCTCCTCCTCCTCCTCCTCTCGAAAGTCAGAAAAGAAAGCCTCAACGAAGAAGAAGAAATCTATATCTTCAATTGATGGCCCTGTCATACGAAATGAAACAGGTATTGGTTTTTCACGTGCTGAAGTCCTTGGTCCTGATCCTGATCTTTCCATGCTTGACACATCTCTTCCTCCTGGTGAGACTTTCATCCCTGGCAAAGTCATAAGCGAACCCTACGGGATATTTTTCCATGACTACGATGGTGGAAAGCATTTTCAACGCATCTCCGAACTTCACATCACTCCTATCGAACAACTGAGAGATCTCATCTACTGGTGTGACTTCAGGAATGACCCTCAGGCACGACATCTGAAACACTTGATTTTTGAAGAAGCGCTGATCAAAAGAAAACAAGGTGTAACCGTTTGTAGCGTCCCAAAATTACAAGGAAATTTAAAAATTTTAAAACATACATTTCATTATAAAACAACCATGATTTAATAATTCACGTCTTAAATACAATTAACGTCGTTACTTCAAACCATCAACAAAGTTCATGCAGCGGAAAATTACATAATTAAATTCAAAGGGTTTGTAAGTGAGAGTTTAGCAATATCTGACACTCCGCGCTCTATGTGTGTACGGTCACGCCCGACTGCCGCCCGCACCTGAAATAACAACATATTGGGAAAGGGTAAGCTAAACGCTTAGTGAATCCAACCACGCACGTAGGTAGCAACCCCACGCATATCGCCCCTACTCGCAAGTAGGCAATATCACCATCACCACGTATATCAAACCACATAATGATTATTACCTAAGCACGAACCTCGGTCCCACCGAGTACACAAAATACATTGATACCAGCTTAGTCCCACCGAGCCCTCGGTCCCACCGAGTAAAAATTGTTGTACTAGCTTAGTCCCACCAAGCCCTCGGTCCCACCGAGCCCCTCAGTCCCACCGAGGTGTACGCATGCATATATATATATTCCACATACGAATTTAACAAATCACAACCAGTTATCACATCCCATCTAGTTCACGTAAGCACATAAATACACGTAATAACACGTAACACAAAAGAACGACATACATGAAATTCCTAACTACGCGGTGAGAGAACTCACCTCAAGGCTAAGCAATGTGCTCACGGATCGCAACACCAACACGGCAATCTTCTTCACTTTCTCCCACCTAAATACGTATAAAAAGTCAAAGGAACGTCCCAACCCATAACACGTTTACTAACTTCCAAAAGACTAAATATTCCAGCTTTTTATTAAAAGTTACGGGTCTGTTCGGGACCTGTTTTATCCCCCTTAAAACTGATAAATACAGAAATTAAAATCCACAATTACGAAGTTCTAAGTCTTACGATTTCAGGGACGTATCGCACGCGCCCTAACGATTTTTCTATAATTTACTATAGATTTTACAAAAATGATTCGCAGAACAGCGAACACCCGGACCTTTCAGTACAACATGGCAACTTCGCCCTAGCTATAGTCCGAATTGGTCTTTCCGCAAAACAGAGGAAACTTAATAGACTCCGAAACGAAACTTTGGGCACCAGTCCCATCCCAAACCGACATTCCAAGCAAAAGTTATGCATAAAACAAAACAGGGACAGAAAGCTGGAGGTTTTTCGGACCAGGCTGTATAAACAGCCCCATACGGCCCAGCTACAGGCCTAAACAGACTTTCGGCAAAACACGAAAAACTTTCCTGACTCGATTAGTGAACTTCGGCAACTGATTTCATATCAATCCGAGCTACGAGTAAAAAGTTACGGCCACGACAAAACAGTGGCAGAAAATCGACCTTCACATAAAATGACAAATCACCAATTTGCGACCACCTTTTCACCTAGCTAGAGGCTGAACCAGTTTTCCGCTAAATCACGGAAAACGTGACCGACCCCGTACTGGAACCGTGGGTACTAATTTTGGCTCAATCGGAGTTACGAGCAGAGAGTTATGAGCTACGCAAAACAGTGGCAGATTACAATAATTCACATGAAATGATAAAACGGTTTTTGAGATTAGGATTAACGGTTTATGGTTTAGGGTTACGGTCAGGGGGGTTTTAGGGTTACGCCACGGGCGCCACCCACTGCCACCTCCGGCAGTGGGGCACGGCGGCGGCGGCGGCGTTCCGGCGACACCCACACCCACACCCACACCCCATCTCTCCATACCACCCTCACCCTCTCGCTCCCCCTCACGGCTACCACATGCGAACTCCTACCAGCACACACACGCAACCAAGACCGCCCAGCCCTCAGCCACCCCAGCGGCGGCGTACGACGGCTGTGGCTTCGCGGTGGTCGTTTTGCCGGAAACAAGAGAAAGGAAAAGGGAGCGAGACGAAGGAACGACTTACCTTGTTAAGACGCCACACAACCGCACCTCCCTGCTTCTCTCTCCGTCGAGACCTCCGACGAACACAATCTACGGCGGTTTCCGGCGAACTCCAGGCGGCAGCAGTAGCAGCGTCGGCAGGAGATTTTCCGGCCAACTTCTTCTCCTTCTCACGGTCTCTCTCTATCTCGCAAACTCTTTCCCTCCTTCCTACTCCGGCCAAAACGAACGATGAGGAAAATGAAACCAAACATAAAATAATTGGTTGTTTGTGGGTGCCGTGTGGAAACTGTCGAGAAGAGGAAGAGGGGGGGGGGGGTCGGTCCCCCTTCTCCTTTAGCCGTTCCAACCAAACATCCCCCATTTTCACCTTTAACCCTCCTCGTTTCCGCCCTTGGCATTTCTGGTCCCTGGTTTTTCGTCATAAACAAAAAGGTAAGCAATGTCGCCACGTATAACATTCGAGGTCCCCATTGACAACTTTCGATAAAGAGACTCGCTTTAAAAAAATAAAAACATTAAGAATTTTTTTTAAAAAGAAAAAAAAAACCATACCGGGACACGGGCTTTACAACTCTCCCCCGCTTGAATTAGACTTCGTCCCCGAAGTCTACACCCACAAACAGCTCCGGATAATTCTCTCGCATCTCCGCTTCAGGTTCCCAAGTCCACTCGGAACCCTTTCGGTGTCTCCATTGAACCTTCACCAAACCAACAACCTTGTTCCGCGAGGTTCTCGTCCTCCTGTCAAGAATAGCAACTGGCTTTTCCACGTAATTAAGCCGCTCGTCGATCTGAATATCTTCGAGCGGTACTACTGCAGACTCATCCATCACACACTTTCGCAATTGCGAAACGTGGAAGGTGTTGTGAATCAGGTTCAGTTCCTCCGGTAGCTCCAACCGGTAAGCCACTTTCCCCACGCGGGCGATGATCCGGTAAGGACCAATATAACGAGGCCCTAGCTTCCCCCGCTTACGAAACCGGATCACCCCTTTCCAGGGTGAAACCTTCAACAATACATAATCACCCACCTGAAACTCCAAGTCGGATCGCCTTTTGTCGGCGTAGCTCTTCTGCCGACTCTGTGCAGTAACCAAACGATCCCGCACCATCTGAATTGTCTCGGTCGTCTTCAACACGATGTCAGTACTCCCTAACACCCGATGCCCAACCTCGCCCCAACAAACGGGCGTCCTGCATTTCCTACCGTACAACAACTCGTATGGCGGCATGCCAATACTAGAGTGGTAGCTGTTGTTGTAGGAAAATTCCGCCAAGGGTAAGTACTGATCCCAACTACCTCCAAAATCGATGACACAAGCTCGAAGCATATCCTCGAGGGTCTGAATGGTTCGCTCGCTCTGCCCGTCCGTCTGTGGATGAAAGGCCGTGCTAAAGTGTAACCGTGTACCCATCTCCGACTGGAACTTCTCCCAAAACCGAGAGGTAAAACGAGTATCCCTGTCGGAGACAATCGAAACTGGCACCCCGTGCCTGGCCACGATCTCACGCACAAACACCTCCGCAAGCTTCTCCGCCGAGGAGCTCTCCCTGATGGCCAAGAAGTGAGCACTCTTGGTCAGACGGCCAACAATCACCCAAATGGCATCGTTCCCACGGGGAGTCCTTGGGAGTTTCGTTATGAAGTCCATAGTAATCTCTTCCCATTTCCAAACCGGGACCTCCAACGGTTGCAATTTCCCATGAGGTCGTTGATGTTCCGCTTTGACCTTCCGACAGGTCATACATACCTCAACACACCTAGCTACATCCCGCTTCATGCCGGGCCACCAGTAACCTTCGTGCAAGTCCCTGTACATCTTTGTAGCCCCCGGGTGAATCGAGAACTTGGACTTATGCGCCTCATCCATTAGTACCTGCCGGTTCCCGCCGATGAATGGAACCCAAACCCTACCATGTCGAGTTAACAACCCCCAACTATCACGAATAAAATTCGAGATTTCCCCCGACACTCTTTCCCGCTTTGCATTTTCCTCCAAGACAGCCACCTCTTGAGCGCTTCCTATCGACTCCAGGATAGGTGAAATCACTGTCAATAACCCTTCAGCGGCTCTCCGACCGGATGTCTGTTGAGTGCGTCCGCGACCACGTTCGCCTTACCTGGGTGGTAAAGTATCTCGCAGTCATAATCCTTAACCACATCGAGCCACCTTCGCTGACGCATATTAAGGTTTTGCTGATCCATCAAGTACTTGAGGCTCTTATGGTCAGTGTAGATCGTACACTTGACACCATAGAGATAGTGCCTCCAAATTTTAAGGGCAAACACTACCGCTCCCAACTCCAGGTCATGAGTCGGGTAATTTGCTTCGTGAGGCTTCAGCTGTCTAGAAGCGTAGGCTATGACCTTGCCGCGCTGCATAAGCACGGCACCCAAACCCTGATGTGAGGCGTCACAATATACTACCAAATCCTCCATGCCCTAGGGTAAGGTTAACACAGGAGCCTCACACAACCGCCTGCGTAGCTCCTCGAACGCCTTCTGTTGTTCCTCCCCCCAACTAAAAGCCGCATATTTCTTTGTCAATCGCGTCATGGGTAACGCGATCTTAGAGAAATCCTGTATAAACCTTCGATAATACCCCACTAATCCCAGAAAGCTTCTCACCTCAGTAGGAGTCTTCGGCGCCTCCCACCGCATCACGGCTGCAATCTTAGCTGGGTCAACCATAATACCATCCTGATTCACGACATGTCCTAGGAACTGGACCTCTCGTAACCAGAATTCGCACATGGAAAACTTAGCGTATAACTTCTCTCGCCTCTATACTTCCAACACTTCTCGAAGATGCATCTCGTGCTCCTCCTTGGTCTTCGAATACACCAGAATGTCATCGATGAACACAATCACCGAGCGGTCCAACATCGGGCTACACACCCGGTTCATGAGGTCCATGAACGCTGCAGGTGCATTGGTGAGTCGAAAAGGAATTACCACAAACTCGTAATGACCGTATCGCGTACGGAAAGCCGTCTTTTCCGTGTCCTCACTCCTGACCCGCATCTGGTGGTACCCCGATCGTAGATCAATCTTGGAGAACCATGAGGCCCCCTGAAGCTGGTCGAACAAATCGTCAATCCTTGGCAAAGGGTAACGATTCTTTATCGTAAGCTTATTCAGCTCTCGATAGTCTATGCACATCCGTTGTGATCCATCCTTCTTCTTCACGAATAAGATAGGTGCCCCCCACGGCGAACAGCTCGGTCTAATGAACTCCTTTTCGAGTAGTTCTTGCAGCTGGGCGTACAGCTCTTTCATTTCCGGTGGAGCCAGGCGGTAGGGTGCCTTAGCCACCGGAGCAACACCCGGAATCAGATCGATTCGAAACTCTACCTGTCGTTCAGGAGGTATCCCCGGTAACTCGTCAGGAAACACATCGGCAAACTCCCTCACGACTGGCACATCTTCGGCAGTCTTCTTCGCCTCGTCAACACGCGTATCTATCACATACGCTAAGTACCCCTGACCACCATGCTGAAGGTGTCTCCGAGCCCTCACCGCGGAACATATTGCCGTAGACCGTCTGGGCGAGTCTCCCTGAATCAACAGTTCTCCCCCGCTTGGGGTTCGAACTCGCACTTGTTTGTGATGACAAACAATCTCTGCGTCGAACTTATCCATCCAATCCATGCCCACAATCACACAAAGCTCCCGCATAGCAATCGGGATCAGGTCAATGGGAAACCTCACCCCTGAGATCTCTAAGGTGCACCGCGAAACACGTCTGTGACCGTCAAGGTCCTATCATCAACCACCTCAATAACCAGAGGATAACTCAAGCGTCCTACAACTCGGCCTAAACCCTCGCTAAATGTGCGGGACACAAAGGAGTGAGTAGCCCCGCTATCAAACATCACAACTGCAGGCACCGAGTTAACTAGGAATGTACCTAACATATAGTTCGACCACAAATAAATACATGACATGGAAAGGAAAGGAAAGACAAAAGGAAAGAAGTAAGGGATATACCTGTCACCACTTTAGGCGTCGTCTGTGCCTCATCCACCGTCAACTGGTGAACTCTACCTCGGGCCGCTCCCGTCCCTGGCTGACCAGCTCGACCATCAGTAATGCGCAACGGGGCATTCCCAGGCACCCTCTGAGCTCCACCCCCAGCAGCTACCCCTGCTCTAGGACAGTTGGCCCTTACGTGGCCCGTCTGATTACAATTGAAACAGACCATTAACGGCGTCTTACAATCCCGGCTGAGGTGACCGGGTTGGCCACACTTAAAACACCCCTCTATTCTCCTTGCTCCGGTATCACGGGGCTTAAACCCGCCACTGCTAGAACCCGTGCGCGTACCTGTGAACCTCGAGCGCTTCGGCACTGCCGAGATGGGCGTCACTGGCTGTGCCGCCTTCCGCTTCTTAGCTTGGGTCTCCAGCTCAAGCTCCCTCCTTCGAGCGGCGTCCATCATGGCGGATAATGAAGTGTACTGTGCCGTGCTAACAAATTCTCGGATCTCCGTGCGTAGCATATCTTTATACCTTGACATCTTCATCTCTTCCGAGGCGGCATACTGAGGACAGAATAATGCCATCTCGGTAAATTTCATGTTCATCTCTTTTACCGTCTCTGTTGTCTGGGTGAGCTCTAGGAATTCTTTAGCGATTCGTTCCATCTCTACTGGCGGTACATACTCCGCACGGAAACGAGTGACAAACTCGTCCCAAGTCAAAGTAGTGCGCTCGGCAGGCGTCAATGCCGTGGCGCACCAATCCTTTGCGCCGTCACGGAGTAGATTCACTGCAAAACGGACCTTTAGGTTGTCCGGGCAACCACTGGTCAAAAATGCGAACTCCATGTCAGATACCCATCGCATACTGGTAATCGGATCCAGGTCTCCCTTAAACTCTGGCGGGGAACAGGCGGAGAGATCCCGGTATTGGAACTCTCGGTTACGGGGATGACCCTCCGCAGGCAGTGGAATAGCTGCAATACGCTCCTCCAGTAGGATCACCACCTCCTCTCGAATAGCAGTGATGATCTCGGGGATCGCCTCCCCGATCGCGTGGGAAACCTCAGTAGCAATCAGTTCCCTAATACGCTCCTCAGTAATCCCCGCCCCGGCTCGCGGCGTCGCCGCGTTGTTCCTTCTTGTATTGACCATTCTAGAAAGAGAAAATTCAGAGATCTATAAGCATATATAACTCACCCTACCACGCTCATACTCCACTCCTTGGCTCCCTCGTGACTCTCCCCGACTCGAGCATGGATCCTGTGCTTCAGATAGTAGGAGCTCTTCTACTACCCTTCACACCTATCCTTACTCGTTTCGAGTCCTGTCCCGAGACATTCAAGTAGTCGATTACCACAAATAAACACATATTGCCAATCCAACCCGTACAAACACCTTTCCTATCTCCCTAGAAAGGTCATATCACCCACTATCCTTGCTAACACGGAAACCCCACTAACCCTGACGAGTCGCCTCGTGAATGCACGGTCGTATACAGTGTAAAACCAGATAGACGTTCGAATAAGAGATTCTATCCTAGAACGGTTGGACTCAAACAAGAGCTGCGCAATAGAACTAAATCTAATATTCTAAGGCTATTCAGTTCCTACTGCATATAACCTAGAGTGCATTCGCTTAACAACCTATCAAAGCTAGCATGAGTTCCTATAAGCGATAAACCAGCATACGGTACCATACAGTTCACATAAGCAATCTAGCATGCATACACTATACCTGAAAAGCAATAGATACACTAAGTTCCTTACCTTCCCAGCTGGCGTCGGCTGACTGTACACACTGCACCCACGATCACCGTTTCCCAAACGGGTTTTCTCTTTTCATTTAATTTTAAAAGATTTTAGTAAAAGAATTTAAAGATCTCTTAGCCGCAACTTGAGACCAAACACACCGAGATGTGCTTGATTCACTCAAGCTGTGCTCTGATACCAAGTTGAAACGTCCCAAAATTACAAGGAAATTTAAAAATTTTAAAACATACATTTCATTATAAAACAACCATGATTTAATAATTCACGTCTTAAATACAATTAACGTCGTTACTTCAAACCATCAACAAAGTTCATGCAGCGGAAAATTACATAATTAAATTCAAAGGGTTTGTAAGTGAGATTTTAGCAATATCTGACACTCCGCGCTCTATGTGTGTACGGTCACGCCCGACTGCCGCCCGCACCTGAAATAACAACATATTGGGAAAGGGTAAGCTAAACGCTTAGTGAATCCAACCACGCACGTAGGTAGCAACCCCACGCATATCGCCCCTACTCGCAAGTAGGCAATATCACCATCACCACGTATATCAAACCACATAATGATTATTACCTAAGCACGAACCTCGGTCCCACCGAGTACACAAAATACATTGATACCAGCTCAGTCCCACCGAGCCCTCGGTCCCACCGAGTAAAAATTGTTGTACTAGCTTAGTCCCACCAAGCCCTCGGTCCCACCGAGCCCCTCAGTCCCACCGAGGTGTACGCATGCATATATATATTCCACATATGAATTTAACAAATCACAACCAGTTATCACATCCCATCTAGTTCACGTAAGCACATAAATACACGTAATAACACGTAACACAAAAGAACGACATACATGAAATTCCTAACTACGCGGTGAGAGAACTCACCTCAAGGCTAAGCAATGTGCTCACGGATCGCAACACCAACACGGCAATCTTCTTCACTTTCTCCCACCTAAATACGTATAAAAAGTCAAAGGAACGTCCCAACCCATAACACGTTTACTAACTTCCAAAAGACTAAATATTCCAGCTTTTTATTAAAAGTTACGGGTCTGTTCGGGACCTGTTTTACCCCCCTTAAAACTGATAAATACAGAAATTAAAATCCACAATTACGAAGTTCTAAGTCTTACGATTTCAGGGACGTATCGCACACGCCGTAACGATTTTTCTATAATTTACTATAGATTTTACAAAAATGATTTGCAGAACAGCGAACACCCGGACCTTTCAGTACAACATGGCAACTTCGCCCTAGCTATGGTCCGAATTGGTCTTTCCGCAAAACAGAGGAAACTTAGTAGACTCCGAAACGAAACTTTTGGCAACAGTCCCATCCCAAACCGACATTCCAAGCAAAGGTTATGCATAAAACAAAACAGGGACAGAAAGCTGGAGGTTTTTCGGACCAGGCTGTATAAACAGCCCCATACGGCCCAGCTACAGGCCTAAACAGACTTTCGGCAAAACACGAAAAACTTTCCTGACTCGATTAGTGAACTTCGGCCACTGATTTCATATCAATCCGAGCTACGAGTAAAAAGTTACGGCCACGACAAAACAGTGGCAGAAAATCGACCTTCACATAAAATGACAAATCACCAATTTGCGACCACCTTTTCACCTAGCTAGAGGCTGAACCAGTTTTCCGCTAAATCACGGAAAACGTGACCGACCCCGTACTGGAACCGTGGGTACTAATTTTGGCTCAATCGGAGTTACGAGCAGAGAGTTATGAGCTACGCAAAACAGTGGCAGATTACAATAATTCACATGAAATGATAAAACGGTTTTTGAGATTAGGATTAACGGTTTATGGTTTAGGGTTACGGTCAGGGGGGTTTTAGGGTTACGCCACGGGCGCCACCCACTGCCACCTCCGGCAGTGGGGCACGACGGCGGCGGCGGCGTTCCGGCGACACCCACACCCACACACACACCCCATCTCTCCATACCACCCTCACCCTCTCGCTCCCCCTCACAGCTGCCACATGCGAACTCCTACCAGCACACACACGCAACCAAGACCGCCCAGCCCTCGGCCACCCCAGCGGCGGCGTACGGCGGCTGTGGCTTCGCGGTGGCGTTTTGCCGGAAACAAGAGAAAGGAAAAGGGAGCGAGACGAAGGAACGACTTACCTTGTTAAGACGCCACACAACCGCACCTCCCTGCTTCTCTCTCCGTCGAGACCTCCGACGAACACAATCTACGGCGGTTTCCGGCGAACTCCCGGCGGCAGCAGTAGCAGCGACGGCAGGAGATTTTCCGGCCAACTTCTTCTCCTTCTCACGGTCTCTCTCTATCTCGCAAACTCTTTCTCTCCTTCCTACTCCGGCCAAAACGAACGATGAGGAAAATGAAACCAAACACAAAATAATTGGCTGTTTGTGGGTGCCGTGTGGAAACTGTCGAGAAGAGGAAGAGGGGGGGGGGGTCGGTCCCCCTTCTCCTTTAGCCGTTCCAACCAAACATCCCCCATTTTCACCTTTAACCCTCCTCGTTTCCGCCCTTGGCATTTCTGGTCCCTGGTTTTTCGTCATAAACAAAAAGGTAAGCAATGTCGCCACGTATAACATTCGAGGTCCCCTTTGACAACTTCCGATAAAGAGACTCGCTTTAAAAAAATAAAAACATTAAGAATTTTTTTTTTAAAAGAAAAAAAAACCATACCGGGACACGGGCTTTACACCGTTCCTGACTGGATGATTCCCACCACATGAATGACCCTTGATGAACTTCTCATTAAGGAGGAACCCTTTACAAACTGATATGATCGCCTATTTCTCTATTGTATCAGTTATTCTTTTGTACTTGTAATTTATTTCGCTTGTACTTGTAATCTTTCCATTTCTCTTTGTAACCTGATTCAAAGTTTTAAAGAAAGATTTCAGCGAATGTACTTTACTCCATCAGTACTGAAAAGATCCCAGAAAACAGTAAAAGGGACAAATATTTTATGAGTTCTTTTTATCCTTATGTTTTCATTAAATAGCAATTTTCTTTGTTGCTATGTCATAATCAAATAGGGGTAGATTGTTGATCCAAACCCTCAGTGATTTGATAATGACCCTCTCTTATATACTTAGTGAAAATTGTAAGTAAACAATATGTATCAGAGTTTCACTATCACTGATAAGTACTAAGATCTTACAGTACCGTTGATAGGAACTCTCGCTCTTTAAATTAAACATTCAGCGAACACTGTTCACCATTAATGCTCTGAGTCTGTTCAGTAATTATGATGATCGCTGATAAGTTAGTTGTTTACTTATGATCCCTGAAGACAAGTTTCACGTCAACAAAGGTTCTACGCTGATGTCGAAGATCAAGCTCAAGAACCAGCGACAAGTCTCCTAATGAACTGATGCGGATCAGCGAAGACTCAGATTTGTCCACTCAACATGAAGTATCAAGTACAAGACTTCAGCTATCGCTGAACTTTATCATTCGCTGAATAGATAATGATAATGCTCTGAATCAATGAAAGCTGATCATGAAGTCCTCCGTACAAAGTACTTTTGTCTTAACCACCCTTGCACGACTCTGTACGAAATGTCAGAAAAGAACCTTCGACTATCTGAAATCGTACAACCACTCTGATACTACATTGTTCATACATGCGGCTACTAAGGTTGTCAACAAAGGTCAATGACATGCAACCAACCAGCTGATGACACATGTAAAGTGTATACCGACTTGCTTAAATGCATGCAGTATATAAAGAGATGAACCCACTTCATTTGAAGTAACTTGCTAACTCTGGACAAGTTCAATCTCTTATCTCAAGATAGGTTATTATTAGTAATTTCCTTATCTCTCTTAGTGCAAGAAACCTTAGTGTTCCAACTTGTTTAGATTTAGGTTTATCCTTAATCTTGGTTCCACAACAAGCTGTAAATTGTTAATGATTTATCAATAAACAATTTAGAAAAGTAAAATCTGTGTGTTTGTATTCAACCCCCCCTTCTACAAACTTGTATAGGCCTTCGGGACCAACATGAAGTACTGACAAAGTTCTTAGAATGTTTACCTGAAAGCTGGGACAGTTATTCAATGTGTCTCAAGCTATCAAAGGATCTAAAATCCATGACTCTTTCTACCTTATATGGCACGATGCTTAATCATGAGCAATCGAGTCATCTTAAGAAGAATCTTGTAAAAGACTCAAAAAGCACCCCTGTTGCTTTACTCTCAGAGTTACCTTCCACTCAGCGATCTACTATCACTGTCACTGAGTTGGAAACTAACTCTGAACGTTCATCAGATTCTTACGCTTTAGAAGATGATGAAACTCTGGCATTCCTGGCTAATAAGTTCAGGAGATTTGCTAGAAAGAGTAATTTCAGAAAGAACAAACCTCTTGCTATTACTGACAAGCCAAGATCATCAACCCCTGTTGATAAGGCTACTGCTACATGCTATAACTGTGAAAAGACAGGACCTTTTGCTAGCGAGTGCAGGTCAAAGAAAGTATCTAGATCCTCAGCTTTTCCCAAGAAAAACTTTACTCCCAGGACTAGAGATGAAAAATACAAAAAGCTGAAAGAAAGGTATTCAAAGCTAAAAACCTTTAAGAAGAAAGGCAAAGGCCTGATGGCTGACTATGATTGGGCTGCCTCTGACGAAGAAGAATCATCTGACTCTAAAGATGATGATGAAGCCAATCTATGTCTCATGGCCAAACTTGAAGATGAGGAAGAAAATTCTGACATTCCCTCTACTTCAACCTCTGCTACTAATGTATCACCTTCCTTCTTTAACTATATTTTAAATATTGATTAAGCCGATAGTCTTCGAAAGATCGATCTCTTGACTAGAAGTTTATATGAAGCCATGAATGGCAAAACTGTTATTGAAAATCAAAACCTTGACCTCGCTGAACAGCTTAAAAACTGTCACCTTCAAATAGAAAAGCTTTCTAAAATTGAAGTAGATTTTAAAGATCAAGTTCATTTAAATCAGCTAGTCAAAATCGAACGCGAAGAAGCTATCGCTGCATTAAAAGCTGAAAAAGCTACTGTTGAGGGATGGTATAACTCCTCAACAAAGATCACTGAGATAATTAAGTCTCAGATTCCCCCGAGTGATAAACGTGGTCTTGGTTACAAATCTGATACTCTAGAACAAACCACTGACCGTTCCATGCTTAAGTTTGGAATGTTCGTATCCTCAATCCCTGACACTTTCTCATCTCAGTGTTCCTCTTCAAAACCTCCCATCCCTGAGGAAATCTCTACCTTAACTTCGAAAGGTAAAGAGAAAATTATTTATCCAAAACCTACCTCAGTCTCTAAAGACAAAGGTAAAGGAATTGCTTTTAACCAAAAACCTCAGAAGGGTACTTGTGTACCTAAGCTAAATGCTTCTAAAGCGTCAGTGACTTATCCTTCTACTTCTAAGAACAAGATCCCTGGATTTATTCAACGATCTATTCCTAGACTTAAAGTGGATATAACTGGTAGGAAATCTGAAGAACTGAAAGTTCCTCTCATTTCCAATGCCAAACGTATACTTTGTGCTAGCCCTGCTCATTTAAACCTAACGGCTAAGCATGCAAATGGTCCTAGAACTACTTTTAGTTATAGGAAATGTTATCACTGTGGACTTACAAATCATATTGCTAGTAAGTTCCCTACAACCACCAAAGCTGAAAAAATTGCTAAGGTGAAGATTATTGCTCCCAAGGCAAAGAAGACCACTGAGGTTAAGAAATTAACAAAAGTGAAGACTGATAAAGCTGAATCTTCAAATGCTGCGAAGAATGCTGAACATTCCATTCCATCTACCTCTACTGACAAGTGTGTACACATGATGAAATGGGTGCCCAAGTCAAACTAATCTTCCTTTGTTTGCAGGTTAAGAAGGGTATCTGGTATCTCGATAGCGGATGCTCTAGACACATGACTGGTAAGAAGAACCTGCTCACTGAGTATAAGGAAGAGAAGGGTCCCTCTGTAACTTTCGGTGGAAACGGAAAAGGACATACCCGAGGGTTTGGTGTACTCTCTAATGGTACAACAACCTTCAGAAGAGTCGCATATGTTGAAGGGCTGAAGCATAATCTTCTAAGCATCAGTCAGCTTTGCGACATGGATAACAAAGTAATATTTACTAAGGAATCCTGCTTTGTCTCTGACAAAAAGGAGAAGATAGCTCTCAGCGGTACGTTATAAACATGGACTCAACAACCACTGAGAACTCCTGTTTCTTCTCAAAAGCCTCATCTGATGCCAACTGGTTATGGCATAAGAGGCTCTCCCATCTGAACTTCAAGACACTGAACACTCTTTCTTCTAAAGAGTTAGTCACTGGTCTACCTCAACACTCATACGCCAAGGAGTCCTTATGTTCAGCGTGTGAGAAAGGGAAGCAGACCAAAGCAAGCTTTAAATCAAAGCAAGTCTCCTCAGTGTCATCTCCTCTACAACTCCTCCATATGGATTTGTTTGGCCCTGTTAACAAACAACCCATCGCTGGAAAGAAATATACACAGGTCATAATTTTAAAACAGTTCTCTTGATTCCTTCTTTGAGAGTAAGGGTATTTCTCACAACTTTTCTTCAGTGAGAACACCGTAACAAAACGGAGTCGCTGAAAGACGAAATAGAACTATCATTGAAGCTGCACGTTCAATGCTCAGCGATTCTCACCTGCCTACTCAGTTTTGGGCAGAAGCTGTCAACACTGCTTGTTTTATGCAAAACAGGTCGCTGATAGTCAAAAGATTCAACAAGACAGCCTATGAACTTTTCCATGGGAGAAATCCTTCAATTAGCTTTCTTCACATATTTGGATGTCAGTGTTTCATACTGAACAATAGAGATGCCCTTGGAAAGTTTGATCCTAAGGCTGATGATGGAATCTTTCTTGGATACTCCTCAGTCTCCAAAGCCTTCAGAGTCTTCAATCGAAGAAGACAGACCGTTGAATAAACTATTCACGTCACTTTTGACGAATCCCGTTCAGCAAATTCTCAACCTTCTGCTGATACTGAAGAACTGAATCAATGGATGTTTTCACATCTTGGTGATTCAGAAGATATTCCCGCTCCTCATACTCATACCGTTGAAGATGATGGTCCCACTATCATACCAAACATGCAGACTAGTGAATCTGAAACTCCATGGGTCTCAGTTGTTCCTCTAAACACTATGCCTGCTTCTGAATAAAATGTCTCAGACATTCCATCTATTCTCAGCAATCAGTAAATGTAATGACATCTGCACCTACTCCTTTCTTGACTTATATACCAGAAGTTGCTGAAGCCTCATCTTCAGCCCCTCCAGTTCAGGTTGAGTCATCGACTTATGCTCCGGCTCAGCGATGGACTATTAATCACCCAATTGATCAAATACTTGGTGATCCAAATGCTGGTGTTCAGACTCGACGAAGTGCAGGTAACATTTGTTTATTTGTTAACGTTATTTCTCTGATTGAACCAAAGAAAACAGATGATGCCCTCCAAGATCCAAACTGGGTCAGCGCTATGCAAGAAGAGCTGACAGAATTTGAAAGAAACAAAGTTTGGAAACTTGTTCGAAGACCAACTGATAAGACAGTGATAGGCACTAAATGGGTCTATCGAAACAAGTTGGACGAACATGGAACTGTAACCCGCAACAAGGCTCGTCTTGTTGCTCAGGGATACAGACAAGAGGAAGGTATAGACTACGACGAAACATTTGCTCCAGTAGCAAGACTAGAATCTATTCGTCTATTCTTAGCCTACGCTATACACAAAGACTTCAAAGTTTATCAAATGGATGTTAAGTCAGCGTTTCTTAATGGAAAGATGAATGAAGAAGTCTATGTGGAACAACCTCCAGGATTCTCAGATCCTAAGCATCCAGGTTATGTTTATAAACTGTATAAGGCACTTTACGGCTTAAAGCAAGCTCCTCGTGAATGGTATGACACTCTCTCTACTTATCTCTATATTGAACAATTTGAGCGTGGTAAAATCGATAAGACTCTATTCTTCAAGAAAGTAAAAGGTCATATTATTCTTGTTCAGATATATGTTGACAACATTATATTTGGTTCTACTAACCCTGGCCTTTGTACTCGTTTCGCTGATAGAATGAAAGCAGAGTATAAAATGAGTATGATGGGTGAGCTAACATATTTCCTTGGTCTTCAGATAAAACAAAATGAAAAGGGAACTTTCATTAATCAGGGAAAGTATGTTAAAGATATGCTGAAGAAATTTGATTTAACTCAGAGTTCAGCTATGAAAACCCCTATGGCACCGCCGGTGACACTAAACAAGGATTCGTCTGGAATACCTGTTAATGTCACGACATACCGTGGGATGATCGGCTCTCTTTTGTATCTTATAGCTAGCCGACCTGATATTATGTACGCAACCTGTTTGTGTGCACGATATCAAGCTGAAACTAAGGAATCTCATATGATCGCTGTAAAGCGAATCTTTCGTTACCTTAAGGGTACTCCGAACCTAGGTCTTTGGTATCCCAAAGATTCAAGGTTTGATCTAATCGCCTATTCAGATAGTGATTTTGCAGGTTGCAAATTGGATAGGAAAAGCACCACAGGAGGCTGTCAGCTCCTGGGCGGAAAGCTGGTGAGTTGGACAAGTAAAAAGCAAAACTCAGTGTCCACCTCCACCGCTGGCGCTGAGTATGTAGCCGCTGGAAGCTGTTGTTCTCAGGTCTTGTGGATGAGAAATCAACTACTGGACTATGACCTTCAGCTCTAAAAAATTCCAATCTATTGCGACAGCACTAGTGCCATCGCTATAGCCAACAATCCAGTACTACACTCAAAGACCAAACATATCGAAATCAGGTATCATTTTATCAGAGATCATGTGATGAATGGTGATATAGAACTTCATTTTATCCCAACTGATTTTCAGTTAGCTGATCTTTTCACCAAACCTCTTGATGAGACAAGATTCAACTTTCTCCTCAGCGAGCTTGGAATGCTGAACTTTGAAGAGTAAAATCTTCAGTGGTTCACATTTGATCAGCGACTGGATATAACCAACTTATATAACCCATTCTATCATCTTCTCTCTGAACAAAGTTGATTCGCTGATATCAAGGTATGTTCTCTCTTTACTCGCTGACGTTCGCAAATAAATGCAAGATTTCAAAAACAAATTGCATTGCTGAATATTTCTTCCTTAACAGCGATACTTTGAAATTTCTAAAACTAACATTGATATTTCTATTCAGTGCTTCATGTTTTCAAAATGTCCCTGAGCTTTCAAAACCTCAGAGACATCTTAAAATATGAAAGGACGTTTGTGACATCATCACAGCGGATAAACCCTGGCACGTTCTTTTTCTGACACACGTTTGCACGTTTCGTTTACCATCCAATCACATGCAAACACGTGTTCGTGTCATGATGAAAAACTTTCCCGCTCATAGTTTTTCTCTCTCTACTCTCACTATATAAACCCTTTCGAGTTTATATTTTTCCTTTACGCGAACATCTTCTTCTCCAAGCAAGAAATTACTGTTGCATTTTGAACTCAAGTTTTTCCAGAAAACTGTTCATCTTCTTTTTCGACGACAAGGTTAATATTCTTATTATTTACCTATTTTAACTTGTTTCTGATCTTATTATTGTTTTTAAATGATCAAATAAAAGAACCTTCTAAAATGAAATCATTTTCTTTCATGATTTTATGAACACAACCTTCATGGTTGTTATTCAAGTTTAGAACAAAAATCTTAAACTTGTTGTTCATATGTTTTTCCAGAATCCTTATCTTTAAAGGAAACTGGAAAATAAGACATTCACTAGTTCTTGTCTGTTTTTGTCAAAACTAGAAAACCCTAATCTTCATTAAGACATCTTTGGTCTGAATGAAATGGACAAAAATCAACAACATCTTATTGGAAAATCTTTCCACATTAAGACATTGTTCTTTATCTCTTCTTCATGTTTATATATGTTAAACAGAAATGGCATCCTCTACTGCTGCTCCTACCGCTGAGAAATCGCCTCCTGCTGAGAAACTGACTCTTCCCGAACCTCCTCAAGTCAAGTTCACGCTTGAGGAAGTAATTTTTTCAAAATCAAACAACCTCTATGCGCTTTTCGATTTTCCTCCACGAAAGCAAGTCAGGCATCTGGATGATGCTGTGAATTTTCTCCAAACCTGCTGCTTATTCAAAGCCTTAACCTTCGTACCCTCCGCCCATAAATTCCTTCTATCTCAGTTCTGGTACACTGCCAGACGAGCTCAGGTTCCTTCTACCAAAGACCCTAAGAAACTCCTTGATGTCATTCTCTGTGACACCAAATTTGGCACCACGAAAATCAATCCTGCCATCATCCGACGTGCACTCAGCCTACCTACTGCCACCAAAGAAAAACCCTTTGTCCCTCTCCCAAACCACAAAAACCATGCTGATAGGAAAGCCATCACTGCATTCTTTGATGCAATGGGTTACGCATGGGACACAGGGAGGGACAAGCAGATTGAGAAGAAACTGACCCTGATCAAGAAGTCCAAGATGCCCAGCAAGATGAACTTCATCTTCGCTCACTTGATAAGCTGCATGACAGCGAAGTCCGGCTCCTCTGATCAAGCTGCTCAACCTCAGCAAGCAATGGGCTATGCATTGCTGAAAGGTCTCCATGTTGACTGGGCCTCAGTCATCTATGACGACCTTGCGTTCAGAGTTGATATGGCTGATAGACCGTCATGGGTTCCATATCCCCGATTCATAAGTGCCATCTTTCAACTTGGCCTTGGGGACAAATACCCAAAAGAGGGTGATCTGAGACTCTCTCAGGTTGGCCCTAAGGTGCTCGACTTCAAGCCTCTGCCAAACGAGGTACGTCTTACTACTCTCTTATCTCTTCTTAATCCTCATTCTTCTACTTCTGCGTCTACTTCAGCGGAAATCCCCACCGCTGATACCCAAGCTGCACCCTTCACTCCTTCTCGAAAAAGGAAACAATCATCTTCCCAACTTGATTCCAAAAGGATCAAAGAAAACCAAGGAGCAACCCTCCAAGCATTCACATGCTGAAGACTCCACATCTCACTTTGAAGAGCTGATGGATAGTTCCGTGGTACGCTCGGCCACAGCTGATCAAGCCACCCCTTCAATTGCGATCTCAGCGTCTCTAAACACTGAGGTTATAAACTTGGAACTGAACCCACCTCCTCCAGCCTCTCTACAGACTGAAGTGATTGTCAGCGGATCCAACGCTGAACCTCGCACCCAACCAATCTTCTCATCCTTCACTCCTCCCACTCTTTCTTTGGACACTCCACAAATTTTCCCAACATTCTCAGGGACACCCGTCATTGTTCATGATTCAGCTGCTGATACTCTACATGCGATGATGGAGACAAACTTAGGATCTGCAGGCACCTCCATGCGCCAAGGCACTCTCGACGACGACATGGAACACTTCTCAGGATTACGAGGTTTCGACAACTTCGCAAACCCGCCTGCAGGTATACACATAACTCAACCAACTCTTCTCTCAAAACCCCAAACTTCTAAGTTTCCTCTGTTCATAAGTTAATAACTGTTTCAGGTCCTAATTTGGGGGATATCAACACCTCCCTGAAGGCCCTGGAAACAAAGGTGGAATCTTACAACACCACTCTCTCCACAAACTCTTCAGCGGTTACAGACGCTGGAGAGAACCTTAAAAAGTTGACCGAGGTCGTTGATGAAAAAGCCTCCAAAGCTGATATGGAGAAGGTGGATGGCAGCATAGGAACTTTTGCTACCACTCTCGCTGAAACTTCCACAAACATCAACAATCTCAACCACAAGGGTTGTGGCGTGGTGGTAAGGCCTGGGGAGTTCATAGCACTTGCCCGGGTTCGAGCCCCACACGCAGCACTTGTGGCCACTGCGGATAATCTCAGGGCTGCATGCTTTAGCAGCTGGGCCAAAGGCCCGATTTGCCTAGGGACTAGTCTGGGCCCAATGTGGTCTGGGATACCCTTCTCAATAAAAAACATCAACAATCTCAACCTCACCAACACCACCCTGGCAACAAACTTCACCACTCTGTCCAATGAAGTCACATCATTGAAGACAGAGGTTGGTACTCTTAAGGGTGAGGTCACCACGGTCAAAGATCTCCTTCAGCAGATACTCAATCGCCTGGATGCCCCAAAGTCTCACTTTACTCAGGCCGATCTAGATGATCTCCAAAAGATCAGTCCTACTATTTCTGGCCTAGAAGCAAGAATAGTTGTGATTGAAACCTTCATGGGACTTACTGGCCTGGAAGACAGTAATCCTATGACTGCTGCTGCTGTTGATCAATCTGTTTCTTCCCCCACTCATAATGTGGAAGAGGGGGGAGAAGAAAGCTAAAGATCTTCCCCATAACTCGGAGGGGGAGAAAAATGAAAATGCTGCTGCTACTTTTGCTTCACAACCTTAGGGAGTTGAAAACCCTGAGGGAACCGAGAAACCACCCTCTCTATCTGAGGGGTAGCAACTCGAAGAGCAACACAAGGAATCTGTTGCTGATGTGACTGAACCTTACGCTGATGAGGCCGAGTCTGAAGAAGAAGAAGCTGAAGACGAAGAACCCATCGATATCGATGATGAAGAACCATCATCATCCCCTAAAGATGATGATGATGACGATGATGATGATGACTTCTTCTTCGTTGAGCCCAAGAAGGTCCCTGTGAAAGGGATTTCACTAAATGAACCTTTAGGGGAGACGACCAAGACAAATCCTGTAGCGTCTGAAGCTGACAAAGGCAAAAACAATGGTCTCGCTGCAGAAGGGAATCTGGCTATCCTTCAGATTAAGCCAGCTTGTCAGGTACAATATCTTCTCTTCCCTTATACTGCATCTCTCCTCTATCCCTTCTCAATCTCAGTTCTCCTCTCCATAAAACCTCTATACACTTAAACCCCATTCTTTTCTCTATCTCTTTCTTCCCATGTTCTTACTTAAACAATCGCTGTGTTTCAGCTAGTCCTCTCCCCTGTTTGAGGATCCAGCTGAAGTCCCCACTGCTGCACCAACAATAATCCTAGCCACAAGAGCTGAAGAAATAATCCCGGTCTAGGATTTAATCACTGAGACCGATGAACCTGAAAAACAACTTCTCTCTCACAAAAACAGACCTTCCTTAGCTCCTCAAAAGCTAAGTGAAGAGGATCAGAAAAGGAGAGAAGAAATGATCAAGAAATTCGAGGATCATCGAATCATCCTCCCTCGTTCCAAAGTCCCTGTTCCCACAAAGTTCAGATTATCAAAGAAAGAGTTCGCTGATCATCTTAGAGCCAAAAGATTACTCGCCGAAAAGAAGGAAGCTGAAGAAAAAGATAAGGCCCTCGCCATCCATGTTGCCCAAGAATCGGTGAATGACCCCAAACTGAAAAGAGTTCCCATCGAAGTCCAACGTCAGTTATGGGAAGACGGCCAGAAGATCGTTGAAGAAAAGACCAAGGTATCCGATTCTACCTTGGAATGGTGCAAAGAAAGACTACACTATCGATATCGGGCTACCAAAATTCACACGGTATTCATCAGAGGAAAATCGACCATAGATGTTCCAGTTGTTAAGGTCGCTCTATTCAGAGAAAACGGTACTAAGGAAAACATCTACGCTGCTACTATCAATAAGTACGGTTTCACTGAATGGTTGGAGATGCGAATAGCCATTCAGCGATCTACCTCACAATATAAGAGCCATGTCGAGAAAATCATAAATTCTCAGATCGACTTGGTTTCTTCTGCTGTGGATATTCCTCCTCCTCCTCCTCTTGCGACTCAACAAAGAAGGGACTCTGCAAAGAAAAAGTCCAAACCATCAGATTCAGGTCCTCCTATACGGAACGAAACAGGTATTGTTTTTTCATGTGCTGAAGTACTTGGTCCTGATCCTGATCTCTCAGCTCTGGATACCTCTCTGCCACCTGGTGAACGTTTTGTCCCTGGTAAAGTCATAAGCGAACCTTATGGTATCTTCTTTCTCGACTACGATGAAGGACAACGTTTTCAACGTGTCTCTGAGCTTCCCATCACTCCTATTGAACAGCTCAGGGATCTCATCTATTGGTGTGAATTTAGACGCGATCTTCAGGCACGATATCTCAAACCCTTGATCTTTGCTGAAGCAAAGAATAAACGAGATCAAGGAGTAACAGTCCCTAACTGGATGATCCCAACAACAAAGACCCTTGATGAACTTCTCATTAAGGAAGAACCTTTTGAAGGCTGATAGGATTTCCTTGTATTTCTTCTATCCTTATTAGCTTACCTCTTTTGTACTTGTAATTTAAATTTGTTGTACTTGTAATTTTTCTACTTCCCTCTGTAATCTTATACGAGGTTAAAAGAAAATTTTCAGCGAATGTACTTTACTTCATCAGTACTTAAAAGATCCCAGAAAACAGTAAAAGGGACAAATATTTTATGAGTTCTTTTTATCCTTATGTTTTCGTACTTAGCATTTTCTTTGTTGCTATGTAATAATCAAATAGGGGGAGATTGTTGATCCAAACCCTCAGTGATTTGATAATGACCCTCTCTTTAACACTTAGTGAAAATTGTAAGTAAACAATATGTATTAGAGTTTCACTATCGCTGATAAGTACTAAGACTTTACAGTACCGCTGCTAGGAACTCTCGCTCTTTAGATTAGACATTCAGCGAACACTGTTCATCCATTAGTTTTGAGCCTGTTTTGTCTCTGTGATGATCGCTGATAGTTTAGTTGTTTACTTATGATTCCTGAAGACAAGTTTCACGTCAACAAAGGTTCTACGCTGAAGTCGAAGATTAAGCCCAAGAACCAGCGACAAGTCTACTAATGAACTGATGCGGATATCAGCGAAGTAACAGAATTGTCCATTCAACGTGAAGTATCAAGTAGAAGACTTCAGCAATTGCTGAACCTTATCATTCGCTGATAAAGTACCGATTCAACGAAAGCTGATCATGAAGTCTCCTTTGTTGGTCCCAAAGGGCTATACAAGTTTGTAGAAAGGGGGGGGAGGGTTGAATACAAACACTAAGATTTTACTTTTCTAAATTGTTTATTGATAAATCATTAACAATTTACAGCTTGTTGCGGAAACAAGATTAAGGATAAACCTAAATCTAAACAAGTTGGAACACTAAGTTTCTGGCACTAAGAAAGAGAAGGAAATTACTAATAATAACCTATCTCAAGATAAGAAGGATGAGCTTGTCCAGAGTTAACAAGTTACTTCAAAATAAAATGAGTTCTTCTTCTTATATACTGCATGCATTTAATGCATGGCAGTTTACACTTTACACGTGGCAGCAGCTCATTGGTTGTACGTCATTGACCTTTGTTGACAACCTTAGTAGCCGCATGTTTTAACAGTGTAGTATCAGAGTGGTTGTACGATTTCAGACAATAAGGAGGTTCTTTTTCTGACGTATCGTACGGAGTCGTGCAAGGGTGGTTAAGACAAAAGTACTTTGTACGGAGGACTTCATGATCAGCTTTTCGCTATCTCTGAACTCTATCATTCTATATCAGCGAATGATAGAGTTCAGAGATAGCTAAAGTCTTGTACTTGATACTTCACGTTGAGTGGACAAATCTGAGTCTTCGCTGATCCGCATCAGTTCATTAGGAGACTTGTCGCTGGTTCTTGAACTTGATCTTCGACTTCAGCGTAGAACCTATGTTGACGTGAAACTTGTCTTCAGGGATCATAAGTAAACAACTAACTTATCAGCGATCACCATAAGTACTAAACAGACTCAGAGCATTATGGTGAACAGTGTTCGCTGAATGTTTAATCTAAAGAGCGAGAGTTCCTATCAACGGTACTGTAAGATCTTAGTACTTATCAGCGATAGTGAAACTCTGATACATATTGTTTACATACAATTTTCACTAAGTATAAAAGAGAGAGTCATTATCAAATCACTGAGGGTTTGGATCAACAATCTCCCCCTATTTGATTATGACATAGCAACAAAGAAAATTGCTATTTAATGAAAACATAAGGATAAAAAGAACTCATAAAATATTTGTCCCTTTTACTGTACTGATGGAGTAAAGTACGTTCGCTAAAATTTTTCTTTAAACTTCGTGAAGATTACAGATGGAAGTGGAAAAATTACAAGTACAGCGAATACAATTACAAGTACAAAAGAATAACTGATATAATAGAAGAATGAGGCGATCCTATCATCTTATAGAGGTTCTTCCTTGATGAGTTGTTCATCAAGGATCATTGATGTGGGAATCATCCAGTCAGGGACATTTACTCCTTGATTTCTTTTGTTCAGCGCTTCTTAAAAAATCAAGGGTTTGAGATGCCGTGCCTGAATGTCGTTCTTGAAGTCACACCAGTAGATGAGATCTTTCAGCTGTTCGATGGGAGTGATGGGAAGTTCAGAGATACGTTGAAAACGCTTTCGTCCATCCCAGTCATTGAAGAATATCCCATAGGGTTTGCTCAAGACTTTCCCAGGGATGAAAGTCTCATCAGGAGGAAGAGATGTGTCAAGTGCAGAAAGGTCCTGTTTAGGACCAAGGACTTCTTCCATAGAAAAACCAATACCTGTTTCATTTCGAATACGAGGACCATCTTCTGAAGATTTAGACTTTTTCTTTGCAGAGGCCCTTCGTTTCAGACTTTCGAGAGGAGGAGGAGGAGGAATATCCACACAAGAATAGACTAAGTCGATCTGTTTGTTTATCAGCTTTTCGAAATGATCCTTGTACTTAGACTGAGACTTCTAGATGGCTAATCTGATCTCCAACCATTCAGAGAGACCGTACTGCGTAATAGCTTCAGCATAGAATTTTTCGTACTTTCCGTCTTCTCTAAATATCTCAATTTCAGCGATAGAAATTTTGATGGTTGATCTTCCAGATACGAGTACCTTGATTATTCTGGAAGGTCGATGTTTGCAGTGTACCTTTTCTTTGCACCAGGCTAGGGTTGATTGAGACACAGTTCTCTTTTCTTCAACGATCTTCTTGGCTTCTTCCCATAGCTGACGTTGAACTTCGATTGGAGTTCTTTTCAGCTTTGGGTCTTTTACTGATCGTTGAGAAAGCTGGATGGCGTATTCTCTATCTTTTTCTTCAGCTTCCCTTCTTTCAGCGATTAGACATTCAGCTCTGAGGTGATCCTTGTATTCCCTTTTTGAAAGTTTGAACTTTGTAGGAATATAAGGAAGTTGATCACACTTCAGAATGATTCGCTGATCCTCGAACTTCTTTATCATCTCATCTCTTCTTCTCTGATCCTCTTCACTTAGCTTTTGAGGAGCCAAGGAAGGTCTGCTTTTGTGAGAGAGCATCTGTTCTTCAGGTTCATCAGTCTCAGAGATCAAATCTAAGACCGGGATTATTTCTTTAGCTTTGGAAGCTGGGATTATTGTTGGTGAAGTCGCAGCTGTAGGAACTTCAGCGATATCCTCAAACAGGGGAGAGGACTAGCTGAAACACAGCGATCGTTCGAGTAAGAACTTGGGTAGAACAGAGATAGAGAAAGAATGGGATAAAGTGTATGGAGGTTTTAGTGAGTGTAGAACTGATAATGTGTATAGAGAGAGGAGGGATGTAGTGTAAGGAAGATTAGTGTACCTGACAAACCGGCTTTTTAAGCAAGATCGTCAGATTTTCATCGTCTTCAGCGACACTTTTTCCTTTGCCCTTGTCAGCTTCAGATGCTGATGGCTTTGTCTTTGCCCGCTCCCCTGTAGGTTCATTTATCAGAATCCCTCTAAGAGCTGTGGTCCTTTGAGCAGGCTTGACGATAAAAGTGTCATCATCATCATCATATTCATCATCATCATTCTTTGGAGAAGAGGATGGTTCGTCAACAGACAAGTCGATGGCTTCTACATCTTCAGCTTCAGACTCAGATTCTTCAGCTTCTTCTTCGAGTTGCTCCCCCTCAGATACAGAGGTAACCTTCTCGGTTCCCTCAGGGTTTTCATCTCCCTGAGGTCCAGCGGCTTCTTCTTCAATTGTCTTCTCACCCTCTTCAGTAAAGGTGAGGTCTTCAGTCTTCTATCCCCTGATAGATTCATCATGGGAAAGGTCTTCAGCGCTCTTCTCCCCCCCCCCTTTTTCATGATGAGTGGGGGAGGAATGCGATGACTCAGCAGCTGGTGTCGGTTCCCTGTCTTCTTGGCCAGGGATCCCCACACAAATTTCAATCGCTGATAATCTGTTTTCTAGACCAGAAATACCAGGATTGATCTTCAAGAGTTCAGCACGATCCGCCGGAGTAAAAGATGAAGGTACAGGGGCAGGGGCGGTCGTGTTGGTCAGGATCTGCTGCATCATTTTCTTCATAGAAGTGACGTCATTCTTCATTGTATTGACGACGGTCTTCACAGAACGCATGTCAGTCTTTACTGAACTGACTTCAGTCTTTACAGCAGACATCTCTCCTTCGAGTTTTCCAACCGATGTCTTCAGCGTTGTGACCTCGCTGGACATGGTGTGAACTGAAGTTTTGATGGCGAGGTAGTCTGTGTAGATGTCAGCGAGAACTTTGGCAAAGTTGCTGAGAGATTTATCAACCTTCTCTAAGTCAGCTTTGGAGGCATTCTTTTCGACCACGGTTGTCAGCTTTGTAAGATTCTCTCCAGCTTTTGTTACAGCTGAAGAGTTGTCGGAAAGAGTAGTGGTGAGACCTGTCAGCTTCGTCTCTATTGTCTTCAGAGAGGCGTTGACGTCTCCCAAATTAGGACCTGTAACATATAAGTACTTGTGAACAGAGGAAAGCTCAGAAGTTTGGGGTTCAGTTACAGTGTCTAGGGGTTGGTGTATACCTGCAGGCGGATTGGTGAATTCATCAAAATCTCGGTGTCCTGAGAAAAGTTCCATGTCGTCAGCTAAAGTGCGTGGACGCATGGTCAGCTCTGCAGGTCCTACATCCATCATTCCTTGAGTGTCAGCTTTAGCTTCTAGAGGAATGACAGGTGCTTCAGTGACAACTGGAGTAGAGTCCAATTGAGTAGAGGGAGGAGCGAAGGTTGAGAATGTTGGTTGGGTGCGGAGTTCAGCGTTGGATTCGCTGAGAATCACTTCTTCAGTCTGTGGAGAGACTGAAGGAGGTTGGGTAGGTTCCAAGTTTACAACCTCAACGTTTAGAGACGCTGAGGCTGGGATAGAATGGGTGGCTTGTTCAGTTGTGGCAGAGCATACCACTGAACGTTCCTTCAGCTCTTTGAGATGAGCTGAGGAGTCTTCAGCAAGAGATTGCTGGGGTTGCTCTTTGGTTTTCTTAGTTCTTTTGGAACTAAGTTGGGTATGAGAGTGTTTCCTTTTAAGAGAAGGAATGGAGGTTGCAGCCTGGGTATCAGCGGTGGGTTTGTCCGCTGAAGGAGCTGCAGAAGTAGAAGAAGTGGGGTTGAGAAGAGTTAAAAGCGTAGAAAGACGTACCTCGTTCTCTACAGGTTTGAAGTCGAGAACCGTAGGGCCAACCTGAGAGAGTTTCAGGTCACCCTCTTTTGGGTAGCTGTCCTTCAGGCATGTTTGGAATACGGCGCTGATGAATCGAGGATAAGGAACCCATGGAGATCTATCAGCGACGGAGTCTACTCTGAGTACCAGATCATCGTAGATTATCGATGCCCAGTCTATATGTAGACCTTTCAGCAAAGCATACCCCATTGCTTGCTGAGGTTGAGCGGCTTGATCAGAAGAGCCGGTCTTTGCAGTCATGCAGCTGATTAAGTGAGCGAAGATGAAATTCATCTCGCTGGCCATTTTAGACTTCTTGATGACGTTCAACTTCTTCTCAGGCTTCTTGTCCCTCCCAATTTCCCAAACATAGCCCATTGCATCGAAGAATGCAATGATGGCTTCCCTATCTGAGTGTTTCTTGTGGTCAGGGAGGGGAACAAAAGGTTTTTCTTTGGTTGCGATAGGAAGGCTCAGGGCTTTGCGGATAATGGTTGGGGTGATCTTCATTGTGCCATAATCAGTATCTCAGAGGATACAGTCGATTGTCTTTGAGGAGTCTTTGGTTGATGGTAGCTGAGAGTGTCTGGCAGAATACCAGAATTGGGATAACAGTAGCTGATGTGCAGGAGGTGTTATGGTCAGGGCTGTGGAGAGGCAACAATTCTTCAGGAATTTCACAGTATCATCTAGATGTGTGACTTGCTTTCGAGCAGGAAACTCGAGAAGCGCATAGAGGTTATTTGACTTTGTCCAATCCAGTTCTTCAAGAGAGAACTTAACCTGAGGAGCCTTGATGATATCCAATTCCTCAGTAGTATTATCAGCAGCAGTGTTCTCAGCGATGGTGTTCTTGGCAGAGGAAATGTCAGAAGATGCCATTTTCTGTATTTCAGTTCAACCAAAGATTAACAAATAAGAATAATCTTAATATGGAAAGATTTTCCAATAAGATGGTTCGAATTTTGTCCATTTCATTCAGACAAAAATGTCTTAATGAAGATTAGGGTTTTTCTTGTTTTTGAAAAAAGACGAAATGCAAACCCGATGAAAATCTTGTTTTTCAGTTTCTTTTGAGAATAAGGATTCTGGAAAAAACGAATGTGTGAAGAACAAGTTTAAGATTTTGCGTTTAAACTTGAAGAACAACCATGAAAGGTTGTGTTCATAAAACCATGAAAGAAATGATTTCATTTTAAAAGTTCTTTTGTTTGATCTTGTGAAAACAAAAAGAAGATCATTAACAAGTTTAAGAAACAGGTAAATAACAAAATTATTAACCTGATTCGTTGAAGAAGATGAAGTTCTTGAGTTCTTAAAAAACTTGAGAGCACAAATGCAACAGTAATTTTTCTTTGCTTGGAGGAGAAGTTTTTCGCGTAAAAGAGAAATATAAACCCAGAATGTGTTTATATAGTGAGATTAGAGAGAGAAAATCTTGAGCGGGAAAATATTTTCATCATGACACGGACACGTGTTTGCATTTGATTGGAAGGTAAACGAAACGTGCAAACGTGTGTCAGAAAAAAGAACGTGCCGGGGCTTATCCGTTGCAATGACGTCACAACTGTCCTTTCATATTCTTGGATGTCTCTGAGGTTTTGAAAACTCAGGGACACTTTTGAAAACAAGAAGCACTGAATGGAAATATCAGTGTTGATTTTAGGAATTTCAAAGTATCGTTGATTAAGGAAGATATATTCAGCGATGCAATTTATTTTGAAATCTTACATTTATGCGATTGTCAGAGAGAGAAAAACATACCTTAATATCAGCGAATCAAGTTTATTCAGAGAGAAGATGATAGAATGAGTTATACAAGTCGATTTTATCCTATCGCTGATCAAATGTGAATCACTGAAGATTTTACTCTTCAAAGTTCAGCATTCCAAGCTCGCTGATGAGAAAGTTGAATCTTGTCTCATCAAGAGGTTTGGTGAACAGATCAGCTAACTGATAATCAGTTGGGATAAAGTGAAGTTCTATATCACCATTCATCACATGATCTCTGATAAAGTGATACCTGATTTCGATGTGTTTTGTCTTTGAGTGTAGTACTGGATTATTTGCTATAGCGATGGCACTTGTGCTGTCGCAATAGATTGGAATATTTGAGAGCTGAAGTTCATAGTCCAGTAGTTGATTTCTCATCCACAAGACCTGAGAACAACAGCTTCCAGTGGCTACATACTCAACTTCAGCTGTGGAGGTGGACACTGAGTTTTGCTTTTTACTTGTCCAACTCACCAGCTTTCCACCCAGGAGCTGACATCCTCCTGTGGTGCTTTTCCTATCCAATTTGCAACCTGCAAAATCACTATCTGAATAGGCGATTAGATCGAACCCTGAGTCTTTGGGATACCAAAGACCTAGATTCGCAGTACCCTTAAGGTATCGAAAAATTCGCTTTACATCGGTCATATTTGATATGTTGGGTTCAGCTTGATATCGTGCACACAAACAGGTTGCGTACATAATATCGGGTCGGCTAGCTGAAAGATACATGAGAGAGCCGATCATCCCACGGTACAGCGTGACATTAACAGGAATACCCTTAGTATCCTTATCTAGTGTCAGCGGTGGTGCCATAGGGGTTTTCATAGCTGAACTTTGAGTTAAGTTGAATTTCTTCAGCATATTTTTAACATACTTTCCCTGATTAATGAAAGTTCCTTTTTCATTTTGCTTTATCTGAAGACCAAGGAAATATGTTAGTTCACCCATCATTCTCATTTTATACTCATCTTTCATTCTATCAGCGAAACGAGTACAAAGATCAGGGTTAGTAGAGCCAAATATAATGTCATCAACATATATCTGAACAAGAATGATATGACCTTTTACTTTCTGAAAAATAGAGTTTTGTCGATTTTACCTCGCTCAAATTGTTCAATATGGAGATAAGTAGATAGAGTGTCATACCATGCACGTGGAGCTTGCTTCAAGCCATAAAGTTCCTCATCCAATTTATAAACATAACCTGGACGCTTAGGATCTGAGAATCCTGGAGGTTGTTCCACATAGACTTCTTCATTCAGCTTTCCATTTAGAAACGCTGACTTAACATCCATCTGATATACTTTGAAGTCTTTGTGTACAGCGTATGCTAAGAATAGACGAATAGATTCTAGTCTTGCTACTTGAGCAAATGTTTTGTCGTAATCTATGCCTTCCTCTTGTCTGTATCCCTGAGCAACAAGACGAGCCTTGTTGCGGGTTACAGTTCCATGTTCGTCCAACTTGTTTCGATAGACCCATTTAGTGCCTATCACTGTTTTGTCAGTTGGTCTTCGAACAAGTTTCCAAACTTTGTTTTTTTCGAATTCAGTCAGCTCTTCTTGCATGGCGCTGACCCAGTTTGGATCTTTGAGGGCATCATCTACTTTCTTTGGTTCAGTCAGAGAAATAAAGTTAACAAATAAACAAATATTACCTGCACTTCGTCGAGTATGAATACCAGTGTTTGGATCACCTAGAATTTGATCGATTGGATGATTTACAGTCCATCGCTGAGCCGGAGCGTGAGACGTTGACTCAACCTGAACTGGAGTAGCTGAAGATGAGGCTTCAACAACTTCTGGAGTATCAGCTTAGAGAGGAATGGGTGCAGTTGTCATTATATTCACTGATTGCTGAGAAGTAGATGTAATGTCTGAGACATTTGGTTCAGGAGCAGGTATAGTGTTTAAAGGAACAACTGAGACCCATGATGTTTCAGCTTCACTATTCTGCATATTTGGGATGAAAGTAGGACTATCATCTTCAACTGTATGAGTTTGAGTAGGAATATCTTCTGAATCACCAAGATGAGAAAACATCCATTGATTCAGTTCTTCAGTATCAGCGAACGGTTTAGAGTTCGCTGAACGGGATTCGTCAAACGTGACGTGAATTGTTTCTTCTACAGTTTGTCTTCTTCGATTGAAGACTCTGAAGGCTTTGGAGATTGAAGAATATCCAAGAAAGATTCCATCATCAGCCTTAGGATCAAACTTTCCAAGGGCATCTTTGTTGTTCAGTATGAAACACTGACATCCAAAGATGTGAAGAAAGTTGATTGAAGGCTTTCTCCCATGAAAAAGTTCATAGGCTGTTTTATTGAATCTTTTGACTATCAGCGACCTGTTTTGCGTAAAACAAGCAGTGTTGACAGCTTCTGCCCAAAACTGAGTAGGCAGGTGAGAATCGCTGAGCATTGAACATGCAACTTCAATTATTGTTCTATTTCTTCTTTCAGCGACTCTATTTTGTTGTGGTGTTCTCACTGATGAAAAGTTGTGAGAAATATCCTTACTCTCAAAGAAGGAATCAAGAGAACTGTTTTTGAATTCAGTTCCATGATCACTCCTTATTGAGCGAACGGTCAAATTGTTCAGGGTTTCCATCTTCCGAACAAAGGTGATGAGTTCTTCAGGGGTGTCACTCTTGGAACGGAGAAACATAACCCATGTATAAGGAGAGAATTCATCAACTATGACCAGTGTATATTTCTTTCCAGCTATGGATTGTTTGTTAACAGGGCCAAACAAATCCATATGGAGAAGTTGCAGAGGAGATGACACTGAGAAGACTTGCTTTGACTTAAAGCTTGCTTTGGTCTGCTTCCCTTTCTCACACGCTGAACATAAAAACTCTTTGGCGTATGAGTGCTGAGGTAGACCAGTGACTAACTCTTTTGAAGAAAGAGTGTTCAATGTCTTGAAATTCAGACGAGAGAGCCTCTTATGCCATAGCCAGTTAACATCAGATGAGGCTTTTGAGAAGAAACAGGAGTTCTCAGTGGTTGTTGAGTCCATGTTTATTACATAAACATTTTCCAAACGATAACCGCTGAGAGCTATCTTCTCCTTTTTGTCAGTGACAAAGCAGGATTCCTTGGTAAAGATTACCTTGTTATCCTTGTCGCAAAGCTGACTGATGCTTAAAAGATTATGCTTCATCCCTTCAACATATGCGACTCTTCTGAAGGTTGTTGTACCATTAGAGAGTACACCAAACCCTCGGGTATGTCCTTTTCCATTTCCTCCAAAAGTCACAGAGGGACCCTTCTCTTGCTTGTATTCAGCGAGCAGACTTTTCTTTCCAGCCATGTGTCTAGAGCATCCGCTATCGAGATACCAGATACCCTTCTTAACCTGAATAGCAGACGTTGAAGTAGAGGGAATGTCTGAGCTTTCTTCCTCATCTTCAGTCTTGGCCATAAGACATAGATTGGCTTCATCATCTTCAGAGTCAGATGATAATTCTTCTTCATCAGAGGCAGCCCAATCATAAGCCATCAGGCCTTTGCCTTTCTTCTTAAAGCTTTTCAGCTTCGCATACTTTTCTTTCAGCTTAGCGTATTTGTCATCTTTATTCCTGGGAATAAAGGATTTCTTGGGAAACACTGAGTTTCTCGAAACTTTCTTAGACCTGCACTCGTTAGCGAAATGTCCTAGCTTTTCGCAGTTAAAACAAGTAGCAGTAGCCTTATCAACAGGAGCTGATGATCTTGGCTTATCAGTAATAGAAAGAGGTTTGTTCTTTCTGAACATTTTCTTTTTGGCGAATCTCCTGAACTTTTTAGTGAGGAGAGCCAAAGATTCATCATCATCTGAAGAGTCAGATTCTGATGACCTTTCAGAGTTACTTTCTAACTCAGTGATAGTGACAACGGGTCGCTGAGTAGAAGGTTCCTCTGAGATTAAAGCAACAGGGGTGCTTTTGGATTCTTTTACAAGATTCTTCTTAAGATGACTCGATTGCTCATGAATCAACATCGTGCCATATAAGGTAGCAAGGGTCATTGATCTTAGATCCTTTGACAGCTTGAGACACATAGAATAACTGTCCCAGCTTTTAGGTAAACATTCTAGAAACTTTGTCAGCACTTCAAAGTTAGAATATTCCTTACCAATAGTTTTCAGATCTATTATTAAGCAATTAAAACGTTGGTGAACTTCAGAGAGAGTTTCATTCTTACCACAAATGAAACTTTCGTATTGTCTTACCAGGTTGATCTTTTGAGAGTCCTGGACTTCAGACATACCTTCATCTAAATTGTTTTTTGATAAATCATTAACAATTTACAGCTTGTTGCGGAAACAAGATTAAGGATAAACCTAAATCTAAACAAGTTGGAACACTAAGTTTCTTGCACTAAGAAAGAGAAGGAAATTACTAATAATAACCTATCTCAAGATAAGAAGGATGAACTTGTCCAGAGTTAGCAAGTTACTTCAAAATGAAGTGAGTTCTTCTTCTTATATACTGCATGCATTTAATGCATGGCAGTTTACACTTTACACGTGGCAACAACTCATTGGTTGTACGTCATTGACCTTTGTTGACAACCTTAGTAGCCGCATGTTTGAACAGTGTAGTATCAGAGTGGTTGTACGATTTCAGACAATAAGGAGGTTCTTTTTCTGACGTATCGTACGGAGTCGTGCAAGGGTGGTTAAGACAAAAGTACTTTGTATGGAGGACTTCATGATCATCTTTTCGTTGATTCAGCGATCTATCATTCTATATCAGCGAATGATAGAGTTCAGCGATAGCTAAAGTCTTGTACTTGATACTTCACGTTGAGTGGACAAATCTGAGTCTTCGCTGATCCGCATCAGTTCATTAGGAGATTTGTCGCTGGTTCTTGAGCTTGATCTTCGACTTCAGCGTAGAACCTATGTTGACGTGAAACTTGTCTTCAGGGATCATAAGTAAACAACTAACTTATCAGCGATCACCATAAGTACTGAACAGACACAGAGCATTATGGTGAACAGTGTTCGCTGAATGTTTAATCTAAAGAGCGAGAGTTCCTATCAGCGGTACTGTAAGATCTTAGTACTTATCAGCGATAGTGAAACTCTTATACATATTGTTTACTTACAATTTTCACTAAGTATAAAAGAGAGAGTCATTATCAAATCACTGAGGGTTTGGATCAACATCCTTACAAAGTACTATTGTCTTACCTCCCTTGCACGTCTCCGTACGAAATGTCAGAACGGACCTCCCTTCGGTCTAGAATCGTACAACAAACTCTGATTCTACATTGTGCACCATGCGGCTACTAAGGTTGTCTACAAAGGTCAAAACATGCAACCACTCAGCTGCTGCCACGTGTAAAGTAACACTGCTATGCATTAAATGCATGCAGTATATAAGAAGAACCCTACTTCAGAAATGCAGTGCTCGGGCCATCTTCTTTTTCCTTACTACTGTGTGTTAGGTTATTATTCGTAATTTCCTTATCTCCTTTCTGTCTTTATTCTAGTGCAAGAAACTTAGTGTTCTTAACTTGTTTAGATTAGGTTAATCCTTAATCTTGTTCCGCAACAAGTTGTAAATTATTTTGATTTATCAATAAACAATATAGAAAGTAAAAATCATGTGTTTGTATTCAACCCCCCCCCCCTTCTACAAACTTCTATAACCCTTCGGGACCAACATCCCTGAGTTAAGTTACCCGACATTTTGTCAAGGGAATATCTGGACGGCGCCCTAAAGGCTGTCCGCGGGGCAATGGAGCAGCAGTTCACCACAGAGCTCGACAAAATAAAGAGCGTGATCAAAGGGAAGGAGAAGATAGTCGAACCTGAAACCGCACCAACACCTCCACCAGCTCCTGTTCAGCCATTTTACTCGGTGGACACTCTCAAGACTATGCTTCTAGCTCAACTGCTCCAACACACTAACACCGACGCCTCGACAGAAGCAGACCTTGTATCAGTTCTACGCTCCCAGGTATCTGCTCCATTGTCATCCATGAATAGCCGCTTAGACCAGCTTGATTCGACTCTTAAGGACGTTCAGAAATCCTTAAACATTCTGTCCGAACGAGTCACCTCACTCGAAGACACATGCAAGAGTCAGGCTGGCGGACTCAAGAGACGACACGATGACCAGGATGATTCTGATCACCGTGAGGGGGAGAACAAGCGACAAAGACTGTCTGAGTCCGAGCCAATCCTCACTGAAACTACATCAACGGTTCAACCAGAACCGTCAATTGTGGTACAAACCGCAACCGAAGACCAACTTGAAGCCCAATTGAGCTTAGCTGAGATGGAAATCGACATGGATATCTCAGACGACGAAAACCCGATGGTTGAAAAGCCCGAGGGAGATTCACAGGCGTTGATCGTATATACTGCACCGGAAGGGGATGCTCTTAACCTGATAGATTCCGATACAGAGATTGAACCGGAAACCGAGAACGCAAGGTATAAAAAATCCACCAGTACGATGAACTTCAAGGTAAATCTTGTATTTCCCACCGATGCCGACGACGAAATCGACTAAGACCAATTCCTGCTTCAAAATCTATACGGTACACCCGTACACACTACTCAGGCCCCTGAGACTTCTACTGCTATACCGCCGACATCTCCTCAGCAACCGACTGCTTCTGATTAACCTCCTCCACCACCGCAACAAATCCGATGAGAGAAGATCATGATCCTTATTCCTCATCTGGAGGAATCTATGAAGAAGCTCTATGTTCACAGGTTACGCCCGATCGAGCCGACTTACGACCTTGGGATTTCCAAGTTTGACAAGGAATACCAAAGGCAGTACGTAAAGGTAATGAAGCGGTGTCTTCCAGTCAGCCAAGTCCAAACAAAGCACAAAATCACCGAAGTGGTGAACATACAGACCGACCGAATTCTTAGAGTCATGTTTCCTGTATTCACCGTCCGACGCGAAGACGGAAATGAATGGAGATTCTCTGAAGCAGACTTTAAGAACCTCAGACTGTTTGACTTCCATGCTCTACTGAAAGACCTCCGAACCAGAACCATCCGACCACTTCATGTTACCAAAGCGCTCGAGGCTGTCCGACGATTACTGCGCTACAAGGTACTAATTTCTTACATCACAGATTTTCAAATGGGAGTCGAGCACAGAACAAAGAAGATCAACCTGTTGAAACCGAACCTGAAAGCACCCGAGCTGAAGATGTATCCCGAGAACTCACTACTCCTTGAACCAGGTCGACAGATTCTGCAACCCCAACGAACAGAAAGAAAAGAGGTTTCTACGCTTCAGCCAGGTCGACAGATTCTGCGATGGTACGCTACTGAAAGTCAGAGATGCACTTCGAAACATCATCACCAAAGAGGCCGAACTTCAAAAGTCGTCGTTTGTACCCAACTCCAACGAGATAAACGATCAAGAAGCCTTAGAATTGGTTGAAGACCGCATCGACTACCGCCGAACCATCCGAAGTTTCGAGATCTACTTTGCTCTCTAAAAGAGATATGTTGAAAATTGGCGCGAACTCGAACTTCAATTCAAAGGGGGAGATTGTTAGGGACAATTAATGTTGAATATAAGTTGAAAGGGTTTATTATGTAAAAGTGTTATTTGGGCTATAATGTTTATATGGGCCATCGGCTTGCTAGTTTAGGCCCTAAGTATATAATGTTATGTTAGCCTTAGAATTTAGGCTAATCGTCATTATCATTCATATTATCATATTGTAATTCTCTAAAAGCTTAACGCAGTATATGGATGACCAGTTGAAATCATATTGATCTGTTATCTATTATGTTGATTTCATCATGTATGCACTAATCTGGAACTCTCAACAACAAATACAATCATGAGAAAGTTGAAGTAACTGTTGAATTGAGTAAACTCTTAAAGGAAACATCATACTTTGTTCAACAGAAGTACGAGATTTAAAATCACCATGATTGTGATTGTATGTCCTAGCATGAGAAACTGAATTAAATGAATTTGTAGGTGATGTGCTTTTATTTGACTTTTTCACTAGCCAAACTTGTTTGAACCTTTTTGTCCGGCCATTATTATCTGAAATACCATTAAAGGTATGATAAGTAGAGTGTGAGTAGTAAGGATGTCTATCATTTGGTCAACCGGTCTGTTGCCGCGTCTGTGAATGCTTTTAAGAATTTGAATTGGTTTTGGAAACTTCGTTCATAAACCGGTTTTTTATTTTTGTAGAACATTCACCTTTGAGAAACTTGTCCGGTCGTTTTACTGCTTTTGAAAGAAAGTCGGTTTGTTTTGGAAGGGGTTTGTCAAATTCAAACTTAGGAAACTCATTATCTGAACATTCGTCGGAATTTATATAGGCTGAAAAATCAATATCAGGCACAGATGGAACAGGATTGGTCGAGGGAGGTGAGGAACACTTTGAATCTGTGTTATCGGAAGAATCTGTTGCAGAAGCTTTTTGAAATTCAGAGTTAAGATTCTTTTGAACACGGTCATCTTGAGACTCGTTTCCTTTTCTAGAAGATGTTTTTCCAATAAAGGCCTTACACGAAGATGTATCTGATGAGTCCGAGGAAGGTTCGGGTAGATTCACCTTTTCTTTTTAGAGTTGGTCTAACTTCTCTTGGAGTTGACTTTTACTCACTTGCTCTTGCAACACTTCTGTTGCCAAGGCAGACAGTTTGGATGTGAGCCTATTGATTTCTCCCCGAAGGAGTTCCTTGTCCTCAACAGATGCAGGTTCGGTTTTGGTGGATTTGAGTTTCTCAAGTTCAGTTAAAAGCTCCTGTTTTTCCTTTTGAAAATTAGTCCTTTCCTTTCGAGTGTGTCCTCTAACTCGACTATTTTTTATTCCAAAACAAGAGGAGGAACATAGAGTGTAAACTCGTGCGTCTCAGTTTTGGGTTCAGGTGCTGGGGCCTCATCCTTTTTAGAGGAATCCTTGGGCGTTGCAACCTTGTAGCCGTCAAAGTAGTCATTCGAAAGGTACTTGGATTTAATTTTCTTGTAGGAATAGTTGAGAGGTTCATACGCAAAAGGTAATTGCATTTTAGTGGTGTGTGCGCGTTTGTATTCCTCAGTTTCCTCTTCCTTCTCTTCTAGAGGTCCACTCTATTTGATTTTGTATTCGGTAAACTTTTTCTCGAGACCAAAAAAGTTAAATTCGTAAAGAGTAGGTCTCATTGTCAAAATGTTTTTCAAGTACTGTGGGTTATTGTTTGACCTCGTTTATGAAATTTAAGCTCAAGATCAGTTATTTTAGAAACAAACTCTTTGTGTTGAATTTGAAGAGAGGAGCATTAATATATAATATTTGCTTTCTCATTCTCACACTGATCAAGTTTTGAGGTTAGATCAGATATCTTAGCCCTAAGATCTTTTGGTGTTATCGAATGATTTGCACACTTTTCCTTTTAGTAGGTGTTGTCAGACTTAAGCTTTTCTATGATCTTTGTTTGAACATCTAACTTTTCTTTTAGCGAGTTAATTTCAAGTAGTTGTTCATTAGAGGTAAACATATGGGACTCTACCTTTTGACCAAGCAGTTGAATCTTATCAACTAAAGCATTATGAGTTGGTAGACATACCTGACAAGCAGTTGTAGAATGAGATGGGCAAGATATATTTATTGCACTTAGATGATCGTCAGACAGTTGAAAATATTGATTCAAGGAAAAAAATAGACAATATCAATAATACTCAAATGTCCCCCTCCTACGACTTAGCACAGTGCCCTGAGAAAATATTTAAAAACTGGGAGTTTCAGAGAGCTCTCGGATATGTGATCCGGGTGGTTTCCGGATAAGGAATCTGGAAAAATAGGAATTTGGATGAAAGAGTCCGGGCTAAGAGGTGTCCGGATAACAATCCGGATTTGATGTTACCGGATAGGTGATTCAGAAAGAGATGTATCCGGAATGTAAGCAACCCGGATATCAGATCCGGGAAGTATATCTTACCGGATAGCTCAAGGTTACCGGGTAAATCAAACTTACCGGAAAAAAGGAAGTGACCGGATAAAGTAAAGTGACCGAATAAAATAAACTAACCGGGAAGAAACACTTACCGGATAGAGTAGAAGTTACCGGGAAAATAATTAACCTGATAGCTGAACAATCCGGATAGGAGTCCGGAAGTGGTGAAATCCGGACAGATGGAGGATACAGTAAACTTTTGACTTCCGGGAACTTTGGAGTTTCCGGAAACTTTGAGATGTACAGGGAACTTAGGAAGTTACCGAGAACAAATTACAATCTAGACAAGTGACGTCCGGAAAGTGACGAGAAATGAAACTTACCCGGATAGACTGCAGGCGTCCGGACACTGCGGCTGGACTGAAAAATCGGATCGATGAAACACTAGGGTTGCTCGATTTCTTTCCTGAAAGATTAGATATCGACCAAAACACGAAAACACAAAAACCCAAATCGATTTCTAAGCAAAAAACAATGATTTTGATGGAAAAACTTTAAACTTTTTAAAGAACAGAGACAAAAACTCAAAATACTGATTTTCTCAGAAAACTACTCAATCGATCGAATTAGATTCAGAAACGAAGCAGAAACACTAATAGTACCAATACTAATCGAATGCAATAAACAAAATCAATCGATTTCAACAAGAACACAAAGATGAACTTTTGAATAACCTATCAGTCGATAAAAAAACATAGAATGCTTACCAGAAACCTTTGAATCACCTTGAATCGAATCGTCTGTATGCTCTAATACTAATTGAGGGTCCTAGATTAGTGCAATACAGTAGAAATCACGAATAATAATCAATAAGAACAATATGATTTCAACTTGCCATCCATCTATTTCATAACCATTCAGAGAATTCAAAGAATATGTTTACAATGGTTAATGGACGATTCTAAACGATTCTAAGCTCTCTCTCTCTAAAACACGATTAGGCGCAATATGAATTCTGACCTTATTTCTAAACAAAATAAACTATTTATACCAAGGCCTAAAGCCTAAGGCCCATGACCCATTAAGCCTAAACTAAGCCCATTTGACATTTAAAATGCTTTTTACAATCAATATTCTTTTCTTTATAGTTCTTTATGTAACTTTCTATATTATAGGACATTTATGGTCCTAACAGCTATTCTGAAATATGTGTGTGTGTGCATGGATATGCAGGGTAGTGCTCACTACATATAGTGGCATGGATGTCGTGGTTGTACAAAATAGAGGCTGCCACCAATGAAATGGTGACACCTGGAAAGATATACATCGTGTTATACTATAAGGATCTTCAGAATCTTCGTACAATTTACCCACGTGAGAGGCACGAGCTTCTTATGTCTTGAAATGCATAAGTCCTATCTTCAAGAAGGTTGGCCACATAGAGGCTCTGTGAGGTATCACAGAGGCTTTGTGGTTCGAGAATGATCTTCAGGTTAGGCTTGATTTCTTGAAGGTTGATCGATAGAGGCTCGAAGCTTGTGTGGAGAGATCTTGGTGAATGATCGGTAGTGGTCTTCTGCAGTCTTGTCCTTAGCCACTTTTTTCAATACTTCTATACAAACAAAATGGAGCTAACAATCTCCCCCTAAGTATTGAAAAAGGAAATGTTGCATAATGTAAACTTAAGCTAAAAGAACAAGAGGTGTAAACTTCAACCTCTGTAAAAAGATACTTTCATTAATTGCTTGCCAGAGGCATTTCAGAGAAATTTGAAAAAAAGTACAAGTAATTAAAGTAACAGAACATAGATAAGGCTAAACTTTGGCATCGGAGAAATCATCAATCTTCTTGTAGGCATGGTTATTTAGTTGAGTGTAGAAGTCGATGACCAAATCTCTAAATTGCAAAGGGGCATCTATTTGAGATATCATCTGATCGGCCGCTTCTTCATTGACGAACTCAGATCATCTGTGCTTTGTGATGGACTTCTTGAACTTGAGCAGGGTCTTTGTTGCATACTTTGGCTGTCATATCTCACAAAAAGTCTATTCTTCCCTTGTGCATTTTTAAGACATATCCGTAACTGGGAGAGGTGATGATGGTTTTGGGAGTTAGGTTATGAAGGCCAAGGCAGTATTCATCTGGTGGAGTTAGTTTGATCTTCTTTACTCCAAGATCCAGAGCAATCTGAAAATAAGTTAGAAAGAATACCCTGATCTTCTCTCTGATCACTTCCTTGATTGCATTGTGGGCTCTGGGGTATTCTTATCTCCATCTAACCTTCTTCAGTATCCAATCAAAAAGTTCTGCCAGGTCATATGGGTGTAGGTTTCTTAAGCCGACATTTGTGAAATGTGTTTGGACGTGTCCTCTCTTTCGATCTGGTATTGGCAATAGTAAAATTCTATGTGATGAGTGTGAAGAAGCTTAATGCCAAATACCGTTCGGATCATTGATTCAGGCCATACAAGATCTGGCTTTTGTGCCTTTGATCTGTAGAAGTCTAATCTCATTTTCTCAATGATGTTAGGGTGAAGAGTAGGATATGGGATGATGTCATTCATATGTACACTGTAGAGGTACTTATGAACAACCTCTTCCATGGTCTTCTGAGAGGGTTTTGGGTGGCGAATTTGCCTTCTCAGGGCATCCATGGATTTGATGACTTGGGAGACTCGATCTTCTGTCAATGGTTCTTTGCCCTTGTGTGTAGGATCCATAGGTGGAAAGTGACAGAGGGGCAAAATCCCCGTCCTCTTCTTCGAGTTTTGGTGTTCAAAGGCATTGTACCAATCTCACATGTTCCCGCCTAATCCTTCTTAGAGGCAGCTCCGCTAAGATCCGAGATACACATTAAACACCAAACAAGTGTTAGGCCAAAAATCATAGTGAGATGCAAATAATATATCATGCAATATTTCATAAGCACGATTCATACGAATGGTCTTTCACAATTGGAATCAACACGGGAGACCCAAAACACCGACCAATTTACACCGCAAGAGACAATATACCTTAGCGTTTACTCCTACGAATAACACCTCAAGGCCCGACACATTGGGGACTACCACCACGGCATTATCCCAACTACACACTTTACACGTGTCATTCCAGGGTTAGATAGTACACTGTTTTACACTTTATCAGGCTATAAATAGTGGGTAGTGGAGCGCACAATTGTAAGAATTCCTATAAGAACACGCTCACACACTTCGGTGTTTTTGGTGTTCTTCATTATAATATACGAGCAGGTTATTTATCTTATATTATCTTGTTTACTGTTCAGTATATTATTCTCTCACTATGTTCTTATCAAATCAATCACTCATTTACAAACATATCTACTATGTTTCCACTCTATATACGGTGTTTGCTATATGAGGCTGTTAGCTTCAATCTTCCTAATCATAGAAGTATTTAGAAGTAGTGAAAAATAGGCCAAGTGAAGAAAGCCTCTTACAGAGGCTCTGCCGAACTTACCGAGAGATCAAGGTCAAGAAGCTACAGAAGCTAAAAGAGGCGTCCTACAGAAGCTCTGTCATACGCGCAAAGAAGACCAAAGACTCAGAATCCGGTGAAGACTGCTCTACAAAGGACCAAACCGCAGAACCTCTGTGACACTTCACAGAGCCTCTGCGGTCTTCAACAAAGACTTCAAAGATATTTATAATATCTTGCTACTATTTCTGAACCTATTCATCAACTTGCATGGTAGCATGCCCTGTCCAAATTCAACGTGTCAAACTCTGATTGGATTCAATAGGGCTTAGTACATAATAGACGTCTGCTGCATTAAATGCAATACAGCACATCCAACTATTCATACCGTCCGTTCTGAATAGTAGCTTATGCTTTATGGTCCACTTAGAGTAGTATATAAGGAAGACTCATGTTGAGTTAATCATCATCGAGAATTTGAGAGAGAAAAACATCAAGAACACATAGCTTATATACTTTAAGAGTCATATCTGTTTTAAAGCTTTGCTTACTCACTGTTCTTGAATCTGTTCTTGATATATATATATTCAGTAAACTTTGAGATATTATTTCCTGATCACTGTTTATTTATATTGTGTTCTAAATCTATCAAACATATCTGTTAGTTCCTCAAATACGCTTCCGCATCATACTTAAACTTGAACTAATAGATCTGATAATCTTGTTTAAACAAAACGGGAACCAACAATTGGTATCAGAGCAAAGCTTGATTTTCAATATCAAGTGATCCTCGTTTGACAACATTATTGATAGATTTCATTCTGTTAAAAAGGTTTCTGTTTTCCTATTACTCTTCGACTCATTCTGATAGAAACCATTTTACCAGGTTAGAACCCCATTAAACAATTCTGGATATCAGTTTTTTTTACCCAGAAATCCTTCCAGATCTTCATATATACTTTCTGAAACCCCTGAAAAGCTCTTAAAATGACAAATACCAATAACTTTTTCCCTGCTGGCTCATTAACCAAACCGCCTACTCTCCTTCTAGATGAGTATCCTCAATGGAAGATAAGAATGGTTCATTTCTTTGAGGGTACTGAAAAAAAATCTAGTACAATATCTTTACAACCTTCCTCCTGTTCCCATGATAGTAGTACCACGAGTACCAGCTACTGCTGAATCTCCTGAAATCCCTGAACATAAAAAACCGAAGCCAAAAGAAGAATGGTCAAATGAAGATAAGGCAGAAGATGAAGTTGCACAGAAAACAAAAAGAATCTTGATAATGGCTATCCCCAACGAACTTTTTCAATCCTTAGATGCATGCGAAACTGCGCACGATCTTTGGAAAGAATTAGAAAGACAGTTGGAAGGGGGTGCTAAAACACAGAAGAACCGAAGGGCACAGTACATAAATGAATATCATGCATTCAGAGCCTCTGCAACAGAATCTCTGCAAACGACATACGACAGGTTTAACTCTCTCATAAACAAATGCAGAAAGTCTGGCATTCACAGAACCTCGGAAGAAAATAACGTCATGTTTCTAAAGAGCCTGAATGATGAGTGGCTTCAATTGTCTATGTCTTTACAAACAAACCAAGATCTAGACTCATGGACACTCTCTGATCTCTATGGAACACTAGCTGCACAAGAGCCTCAAATAGCACAGGCTAAAACAATAACCATTGCACCATACGCATTGGTTAGTAAATCAACAGAGGCTACAGAAAGACCGAGAAATGAGAGAGCAACAGAGGAGAAGAAGGAGGAGAAGAAGAAAATGGTGATGGTTGATAGCGAAGAAAACGAGCTGATAGAGGAAGAAATAACTCTTGCGTCATTAGCTAAATCATTGGCTCTATTGACAAGAGAGTTCAAAGGTAACCAAAGAAATTTTGGAAATAACAGATATAGCAGAGACAACCAGAGAGATAGAAGAGATAATGGAAGAAGAGAAGAATCAAGTGACCGACAGAGGTCAGACTACAGAAATGATGACCAACAGAGGTCGAGCGACAGAAACTACAGAGGAAATGACCGACAGAGGTCAGATGACAAGGTAGGCCACACACAAGAATGCTACAAATGTGGTAAGCATGGTCATTACGCAAACGAATGCCGAACAGAGAAAGGTGGAGATCAACAGAAGTCCGACGATCGAACTGGAAACACCTCTAAAGGTTGTTTCAACTGCGGCAAGCCAGGCTATTTCGCAAAAGAATGCAGAAGTAGACAAAATCGCCCACAGAAGGACTCAGCTTTTTACAAAAAAAAGGCTGAATATTATGCGCAAAAATCCCTAATGGCGAACAAAGGGCATTCTGAAGCAAACAAGGAGGACTTCGAGTCAGACTCTACCTCTGATGATGAATTCACCACCAATGCCCTGTTCTGTGGCATGGCAGAAGTCGACTCCGGCACTGACAATGAGGTATCCATTTTAAACTCTACCTCTTGTACTAAATCTGTAGATAATGATTCAATTAAACTTAACATTGAACTGATTGAACTAAAAGAGATAAATGAAAGCATTCAGAAAAGACTCACCTTTAATGAGAGAGAAGTAAGGCTTCTCACTCAAGAAAAAGCCAAAATTTTTGAAGAAAAGGAAAGAGTAGAAAAATATTGGAGCAATAATATAGATCCTTTAAAAAGGAAAATTTATGAATTAACCTCTGCTTTAAAAATCAAAAGAAAAGATCTTTCAGTTTCTAGGAGTGAAACAACTGACATAAGAGCTCTCAAAGAATACTTTCAAAAAGAGAGAGAGGTACTTTGGCAAGATCTACTCAGAAGAGAAGTTTTACTTAAAAACTATAAATATGCACAGAAGGTGTATGAGAAAGTAGACTCACAAATAGGAAGACGAGGTATAGGGTACGATGATATTACTCTAGGTGTTGAAGGCAAAAGACTTAAACCTCTGTCTTCTCTGTTTGTGATAGGAAAAACAAATAAACCAATTTTTCCAAACTTACTCTCTGTAAGTAAAAGGGTTAAAATCTTTGCAGAACCTCACTTGAGGAAACATACGAAGATGATCAATGTGTGGTTTGAAAACACAGATTCATCATCTTCAACCTCTGTCAATAGAGGAATCAAACCAAAGAAATATCTGAAAACACAAGATCAGATTGGTATCTTTAAGTTTGGTAAACCAGAGACTCAAACACAGGTCGCTTTTGTCTGTATGATAAATGTCGAAAAGAAATTATCTGCAAAAGCTCCTGAGTTTAAACCCATCTTTTCAGAAGAAAAACTTATAGAATCAATTGAAAAAGAAATTTTGGAAGTTTTTAAATCAAATGTTTTAGAAAATCTCTGTACATCTTCTATAGATCAAATTCTCGCTGAAGAGATCTCATCAGAAACCTATGCTATCTATGAAAGTTATTTTACAGAGGAAGAAAGCTCGTACGATACATGCTCAGAAAATCCAGCCTCTGTCGAAAGAGATGACTCAACCTCTGTATATGAGGACGATTCATCATCTGACGACTCAGAGACTTATTCTAAATCAGGGATAATTCACTGTGACACAGAGGATGTTAAATTCTCCTCTGAGGTTCTTAACAGAACAATTTCTCCAAAAGAGAAAATCACAGAGATATGTTACGACTAAAAGTCCTATAAAATAGAAAGTGATATAAAGAAATAATTAGGGTTATTTATTTGTTTGTAAAGCCTCTCAAGATAATGGGCTTTGTGGCTAATGGGCTTGGTCCTGTCAAGCCCTTGGTATTTAATGTGTGATTTGAGTGGTAATTAGGTGAGTAGTGGTGAGATTAGCCGTGCGCTTAACAGAGTTTAGAGAGAGAGTTTGTTCATCGTTCTAATCTTGTAACTCTCTGCATTCAATCACTAAAGGATTAATCGCTTCATATTCATTGTTACTTGATCAATCTGGGATCCACAATTGGTATCAGAGCAGAGGGACAAAACTATCGATTCAAAGGTATTTTTCTGGTTTTTCTTGATCATTCTAAGTACGTACTGTGTTCATCTCAAGAATTTTGGATTGCTTTGATTTTGGTGTTAAAACCCAAAATTGAGGCTTGATACATTCTTCTCATAGGTTTTCTAAGATCTCTCTGTGTTTTCAAATCGTTTGGTTGAGTAAAAATCACTGATTTTTAAGTTCTTGATTTATTTGGTTTTTGCTCCCTGTTCGTGAAAATTATCAAATTTTCTTGTCAAAAATGCTATTTGATTCGTTTTAGTAGTGTTTTCGTGTGTTTTTGGGCTAGTTTTCGTGTTAGTACTAAGTTCTTGCAGATTAATTCTCAGCAAGAGTGCAGAAAGTCATCGAACCGGGTAAGTTTTTCTTGTTTCTGAATTGGTTTCGATGTCCCGGTACCGATATCTCCCGATAGTAATAATTTCCGGTGCTGATATCTCCCGGTAGTGTCTACTCCAGATATCTCCCGGTAGTAATAACTGCCGGTGCTGATATCTACCGGTACTTCAACTCCCGGTATTCTATCTCCCGGTACTCCATCTCCCGGTATTACATCTCCCGGTACCTAACTTAGTCCCGGTATTACTCAGTTGTGGGACTCGGTTTGCCAGTCCCGGTATCACAACTCCCGGTATTTCTCCGTGACTTCCCAGTTGCGGGACTTATGAATTGCGGGACTTTCCATTTGCGGGACTTGCTTCTAATACCGGAAGCTGTAAATTTCAGATTTTTAGGTTTTGTGATTTTTGAACTTTCATAACTTCAAATCATCATAACTCTCTCAAAAATCAGTATGTTGCAATGAAATTTTACAGTGTTACTCAAAATGTGATTCTGAACATATTCTCTAGGAATGTTTTCTGCTAAAAACATCTACAACTATGAGTTCGATCACACCACAGTAAACTGAACATGCTTTCAATTCCGGATCAGTAAACCCTGTCTGCTTTTGATCGATATCTTGAATTGTCTCACGATCACTTCTGTCAAGTAACAATGTCTTATCCAACTTACTCTCAGCTCAAAGAGAAAGTTTCTCTTTTAGAAGCGCATATCTCTAAGCTAGAAGTCGAGGCTAAGATCAAATATGATGCCATAGGCAGGCTAGCGATTGAAAAGGCTGAGGACAAATGTGTGATAGAAAACTATCAAACTGAGTGCTCCGCCTATTCAGAAAGAGCTAAACTCCTCGAGACCCAAGTATCTGAATATACTCAAAAGTTAGAGAAGTCTCAGGAGGAGTATTCTAAAAGCATCTTAGTTCAAGAAAATGTTTTAAAAGAAAATGAAAAGTTGACCACTAAGCTTAAGGAGGTTGAATCCAAACTTTACAAACTTGGTCAATCTGAACAAACCATCCACTTGAACAAGCCTAAGGAGTTCAAATATTACAACTCGCTTTGGGGACTCGGATATGATAATCCGTGCTATTTAAAGAAAGTCCTGTCGAAGGTCCCCACTCTTTATGAATTTGATTTCAGGGGCTTAGACAAGATTTATCCCGAGTACAAAATTAAGTGGACCAAGGCATCTCCGGAAGATGAGGAGTTTGAGGATTTTAAAAGACAAACGGCCAAACCTCTACCACCAATAGAGGCAAAACCTAAATCTGAAAATCCTACTTCTGAAAATGACACGAAATCGGATGATGCGCCGCCTAGGAAGAACATAAATGTACAAATTCCTTTCGTGTACGAAACGCTTAATGCATCGTATTTAAAAAGCAAAATTCCTTATCTCCCAAATAATTACTTCGACATCTGTTCGCTTGCCAAAACGGTTGAAACTCCGCTTCCCGGTCCGGCAACACCAGATGCAGATTCTAACGAGAAATCAGAGTTCAAACGTTATGTTCCACCTCTGATTTTGGAAAATATCATTTTCAAACTTGAAGAATCGATTGCGAGGGATAAGGTCATTTATGAAACCGAAAGGATTGTACTTTTAGATTCTATTGAAAAGCTCAAACTGACTAAACCCGAGACACTACCCGAATCTGAAAGAGCGATCTATCGAACCAAGATTGCTAAGTTGACCTCTCAGCTGTCCGTGCTAGCGACAGAAGCTTTAACGCTGAGAATGGCTAAGGGGAATTATGTGGATACTCCAATGACGCCGGTCACTTCTGAAACAATCTCGTTTGATGATGCTCAGATCTTTTCGGATAGTTCATCGTGCAAAGCCTTTATGGGAGTGTCTGATGACACCACTACTAAAGATTTGAGCTTTAAGGATAAAGGTAAGGCCATCGAACCCGATTCTATTCAAAAGAATCTTTCTCCGGTTTTTGATAATCCCTTTGCGAATGACTCCTCGTCTGACTCTGATGGCGACACTCCACCTGATTCTACAAGGAGATTTTCTGAGTTTATGAATTCCACTCCTTGTCATGAAGATGATTTTTCTAAGATTGATGTTGCTCCTAAGCTTGCAAGTCACATTCAACTTCTTGAGAAAATGCCTTCACCGGTTAATTTTAAAAAGGGAGAATGTTCCAACTCCAAATATGTTTCTAAGACCAATTCTTCAAATTCAAAATCTAAAAGACGGTCAAAGAAACGCCCGAAAACCGGTAAGTCTCACAAAAGACAATCTTATTACTCTAGTTCTACTGACAGTGAGCCTCATGATTCTTCAGATAATCATGTTTTTAGAAAAGTAAAAATGGTTTGGAAACACGTTTCATGATTCCCCTGTAGTTGATACAAAGTCTTTTATTTCCAAGACTGGTTCACGTGCTCATGTTTATCCTATAGATAAGCTGATCAGTTTAAACCGAGCAAAGGTCTGTTGCACGTATTGTGGAAAGAGTGACTTTGTACATCCAAGGTACGTCAATAACTGGTATGGTACTTATAGTATCCCAAATCCCCATTTTAAAGTCAAGACATCTAACCACCAAGGATCCATCAAAGCATGCATACCAAAATCTTTTTGATATGTTTTTGCAGGGATTTCATGTGTGATAATATACATAATTTTATTTTCACATTACTGCGTTCAAAGGTTGTGCCACATTTGAGGGGGAGCATCAGGTATTTGACATATACATGAATTTTTTGTGAATTCAAAGAATCGTGGCAATTCATCCTGAAAAACTTACTTGAGTTTGTTTTTCTCCGTTTTTAAATTCTAGAATTGCCACGTGTTATATTTTCTTTGATTTATTTATTTCCATGTCTCACATATTTTGTTGATTTTTCGATGGAAATACACCCGCTTGAATTCCAATTTTGTTCTCATAGTACGTCCTTAATTACTAATGATTCAGTTCTTCTCTGGTAAATTAATTGTGACTTGTTCTTCACAATTAAATTTTTTGATCAATTGTTTCATTTGTTGCAAACACTGTGCTTACTGAGTCATCCTAGTCGCGCTTGAACTTGTTCTTTGATCTTCATTCACATTTTATAATGACTTCTGATCAACTCAGATCAGGACTCGTTCTTAAAAGATTGATTTCTAAACATGCCAATTTAGAACTCGTACTTCAATGTGTGCTTAATGTTTTATTGGTTCATTCAAAGAGTGTTAGGAATTACATCGTTTCTATGGTCTATCTAGAACCGGAAGGACCTACCCAATAAACGAAATCCTTTTTAGATAACAGTGAGGGGTCTAGATGTATAGACGAGTTTGGAGTGAAAAAAAAAATGGTGAGGATGTGATAGGACTTCAAAGACATATTGGTCCTTACCAAACCGAGTCAGTTAGCCGGGTAACCACACAATCTATTCATTCTCGTTCATTGGATGATGAATATTGAAACAGACATGGACCCAGTGTCGACAACTCGTGTCACCCCACCTAGCCACTCAAGTGTAAAGCCCGTATCCCGGTATGTAATTTCTTTTATTAATTCTTTTCTTTTAAGTTTGATTTATCGTGGATTCCGTCAACGGGGTTAAATGAGTCGGACCTTATAGTCAAATATATCAAAACGTTGGTTGGTTTGCTAGAAGGTTATAGTTGAGGGGCTAAATTTGTAAAAGGGCCAAACTTGTGTGTGGGTTCGGCCCATACAATATTTTGTCAAAACCCTTATGTTGTTAGGGGGAGTGTGCCGTGAACATTGCTCAAACAAAGAGAACAAATCACAAAAGAAAACCTACGGCTCCTTTGCTTCTTGTGTGTCGGCCGGAGTTTAGAAACGAAGAGAGAGGGAGAGATCGCGAGAAAGAGGGTGAGAAGAGAAGGAAGAACACAGCGGCAGCCGTCGCCGCCGCTGCTGCTGTCGCCGGAGATCGCCGCCATCGGCTGTCGTCGGAGGAGTCGAGGGGAGAGGATTGGTTGTAGCGGTGAGACGTCGTCGTAAGGTAAGTAGCTCTCTCGTTCGTCTCGTTTCTTTTCCTTTTTCCTTTCGTTTTTCCGGCGAGACCACCACCGCCGCACGCCGCCGCTGCGGTGGCTGTGGGTGGAGGGCGGTGGCAGTGGGTGACACTCGTAGCGTAAAACCCGAATCGATTAAGCCTTGAACCGTTTTTATAATCGTGATTTTATGAAAATTCTAAGTGTGCTGTCCAGTTTTCGTGTAACCATAACTTTTCCGCCGTAACTCCGCTTGAGCCGAAACTGGCGCCCACGGTTCAAGTTCAGGGTCGAACACGTTTTCCGTGTTTTAGCGGAAAACTGGTTCGGTCTCTAGCTGGGCGAAAAAGTGGTCGCAAGTTCGGTGTTTCGTCATTTTATGTGAAAATTAGTTTTCTGTCCAGTTCGTATTTCGGCCATAACTTTCTCGCCGTAACTCGGTTTGAGGCGATTCTGGTGTCCACGGTTCACATTCTGTGTCGGGCACGTTTTTCGTGTTTTAGCGAAAGGCTGGTTCGGCCCCTAGCTAGGCGGAAAACTTCTGTTTTTATAGCAGGTCGGTAAACCGACAGTGTTGTAATCTGCCACTGTTTTGTCATGGTCATAATTTTCTGTTCGTAACTCGGTTTGGGGTGAAATCGGTGTCAAAAGTTCTTTTTTTGAGTCCAGAAACTTTTCTGTGTTTTGTGCAAAACCCAGTTCGGAACGTAGCTTAGGCCAAATCGTCGTTTTATACTGATAAGTGCTGTTTTTCGCTGTTCTGCGGGCTGATCTTATAAAATCCGTAATTAAATGTAGAAAAATCGTTAGGAGGTGTATAATATGTCCTTGGAACCCTAGCTCAGAGTACTTTCTGGTCATGAAATAATATTGGGAATTTTATGGATTTAAAGGGGTCGAAACAGGTCCCGAACAGACCTGTTTGGCGAGAGCGGAAAATGGTTTTAGTGACGGTTTAAGCGTGTGTCTTGTCATAGGGTCCGGGTCTCGTATTGACACGTTTTAACATGCGTTTAGGTGCTGGGAAGTGACCGTATTTGTGAAGATTGAATTGTGTTATTAAGCTGGGCGCGCATTCGAGGTGAGTTCTCTCACTGTGTAGTTAGGGGTTGTATGCATGTCATAATAGTTTGTATGTACTATTGTCTTTGTGGTGTGAACTAGTTGTTTGTGGTGTGTAATATTTGATTGGTTTGAATGCTTGGTATAAATGTGTTACATTACAATTCGGTGGGACCGAGGCCTCGATGGTACTGAGGTGTTGGTTACATTACAATTCGGTGGGACCGAGGCCTCGATGGTACTGAGGTGTTGGTTACATTACAATTCGGTGGGACCGAGGCCTCGATGGTACTGAGGTGTTGGATACATTGCAATTCGGTGGGACCGAGGCCTCGATGGTACTGAGGTGTTGGATACATTACAATTCGGTGGGACCGAGGCCTCGATGGTACTGAGGTGTTGGATACATAATTACTTGTAGATGTTTACTCGTTTTATGTAACTGTGATGTTGTTGCTTATGTGCGGATAGGGGTGATGTGTATATAATTCCTATCTGCGCATGTGTTGGAATTCACTAAGCTTCGTGCTTACCCTTTCCCAATAAACTGTGGTTTCAGGTACGGGCGGCTCCAAGGCGTGACGAGTACACACTTGCGCGCGAGAAGAGCTGGTTGCTTTATGATTTTAATAATTAAACGTTTATTCCGTTGGTTTTATTTTATAAAGACATTAATTATGTGTTTGCAAACGAAACGTTGGGATCATTTATTGAGTTGTTATCAATGAATTGTTTATTTAAAAATTTAAATTCGCTTGTAATTTTTGGGACGTTACAACTTGGTATCAGAGCACAGCTTGAGTGAATCGAATGCACCTCGGTGTGTTTGATCTCAAGTTTGCGGCTATAAAATTTTCCTTTAAATTTTTGGAAAATAAAAGAAAGGAAAACCCGTTTGAGAAACGGTGATCGATGGCGCAGTGTGTACAGTCAGCCGGAGCCAGGGGAAAAGGTACAGTACTTAGTGTTTTATTGCTTTCTAGATCATAGAGTATGCATGCTAGATTGCCTGTTGTGGACACTATGTTGTATGTTGAACTACTTGCTATTAGGAATTTATGCTAATTATGATAGGTTACTAAGTGGATGCCCTCTACGTTGTATGCAGTAAGAGATTTATAGCCTTAGAATATTCGATTTAGTTCTATTGCGCAGCTCTTGTTTGAGTCCAACCGTTCTAGGATAGAGTCTTGTATTCGACTGTCTATTTGTTTCGCACTGCATATAATCGGGTATTCGCGAGGTCACCCGTTATAATTAGTAGGGATTCGGTAGTAGCAAGGGTAGTGGGATAAGAGGAAGTTCCTAGAGAGCTGGGAAGGGTGTTTATGTATGAGTACGTGTGCTAGATTGCTTTCTAGAACATAGGAGTATGTATGCTAATTTGCTTGGTGCTTGTTACACTGTATTGCATGTCTGCTGCTTGCTATTAGGGATTTGGCAGTAGCAAGGGTAGTGGTTTGGATGGAATTCCTAGGGAGCTAGGAAGAGTGTGTACATATGCCGGTGCGGGCATATGTGTATAGTTTCGGCGAGAAACTACTTGGACCCCTTGGGATGGAACTCGGAACGGGCGATGATAGGTGTGGATGGTAGTAGTAGAGCTCCTACTACCGGAAGCACAGGATCAATGCTCGAGTCGGGGAAGTCACGAGGAATCCAAGGAGTTGGGCGTGAGTGTTGTTATTATGCGTTGTTATGTGCTAATAACGCGTTGTATTGTCTACCCAGAATAGCATCACAAGGAGGAACAACTATAGTAAACCTACTAGTACAGGTGTGTACTCGAAGTGTTTTGAGGTGATGACCGTTGGGGTAGTGATGAAGGTCCTAAACTAGTAGTCGTTGGAATAGAAAGACGATTATAATATTAGTCACTTGGAGTGACGATAGGGATGATATTTGTTGTGAGCAGATCATTTCGGCCCAAGATGGAAGATTGTGCTAGAGTCATAGGCTCATAAAGCCAACTTTGATTAGAGGAAAACCCGTAAGATGATTTGATGTGATTTCCCAACTTGCCTTAAGAGGTTTAAATGTCTGGATGACAATAGTAGACCGGAGAGTTTCGGAGTAGTAGGGGTCGAGACGTTGAATGCCGAATGAGTCATGCACGAAGTTATTTTGGAAATGAGATTGCATTAACAAATTCTTGTGTTTCAAACCTTTGTATGGACGGTGTTTTGGAACTTTGGGAAATGTCTAGCACACACACAAGATTTCGAATTATAATTTTGAAAATGCTTGAAACCGTTTTATCACGGGAGTTGAAAACTTTGTAAAAGATTGTTTCATTTGTTTATTTTCCAACGGTTCTTTCGGGTACGATGTTATCCATGTTTTGTGGTGGTTAAGATGTTGGGTAAGTGACTACGGCTTGAGACTCTAACATTGGAACTTATCCACATGTGTTAGAGTTGAGACGGAGAGTTACATTCCACGATGTCTGTATAAAGGCTATTCTGGTGATTGTTTAAAATGAGTTTGGAATTCTAGTGTCGCTTAACTTTTCGTTCGAGAGTTTGTATTACTAAGTGTTTTATTGCAAATAGTTCAGTGTGTGGATTGATTCATGCGTGACATAAGTGATGCATGGAGGAATTTTGGTAACATTTCATAAGGGTTGTTTAGTGCGCTTTTTAGTCAGCTAAAGGTTTTATTGACATTTCCATGAAAATGTGATTTATCGACTTAGGGGTATGCATACTGGGGTAACCTTTGTTCTCGACATTTTGATGAACGAGTCGTGCATGAAAATGTTTTAGTTCTTTTTTTGTCGAAATGAAAGACCATTTGATCCAAGGAGTGTTTTAATGTTGTGAACATCATGCATACGATTACAATGTGTTATATTTTGGAAATATAAATGCGTAGATTTTTTATATTCGGTTAATTTAGAATTTCCGATCATTTTTTTTGGGGAAATTAAAAACTTTTGCTTTAGAGGAAACGAGTATTTTGAGCATTTTCGATAAATACATTTTTTTAAACTATAATGTTTTGACGTTATATGTCCCAAGTACGAAACTTGAGGAAGTGTTACAAGCTTGCATGCCTGCCCCCAGTTTGAGATTTTATGAGGTTTTAGTCGATATTTCCAATTAATAGAAGCGGACTGGTTTCTGTCTTCAAGTTTGAAACTTACACGAGACAGTTGTGTTTTAACAAAAATATATTTGTAAACCGTGTCATCGTTTTGTGTGATTAGCTGACGCGCGAAAAACTTGTGGCGAACCCTGTGCCACGTCTTTTTATGATTAAAAAGAAGAATTTTTGAATCAAATGTCGTGAAACTTATTTTTATGTGCACACCTTTGTCGCACCCTGTTTAAGGTCAAGCGGTTACTTTAAGTGCACGTCATGAGTCAATCCATACTGGAATCGAGGCGGTTCATTTTAAAGAAATTATTTATTACGCTTTGCTTTTGTGTGAGTAAACTGAACTGCAATGGAACGATTTTCAACGTGATTTTCCTATGTGGGACGAGCGTGTCCAGTTTTGCGTAACTATCGATCTGGTAATAGTAGTTTTATTACATACAATCTTTTTGAGATGAAAATCCTGATGTTGAAAATATTTTGTAAATGATTTTGTAAACCATTTAGGGAAATGTGCTTTTAAGTGTCATGTGTCATTTCGAGAATTTTAAGGGTGTGAGTCCTTTTGGAAAACTCTTTTGTTTAACCCGTGTTGAGTCTGGGACTAAGGTTGATTTCAGAGTATTGCTTGCTTAAACTTTGTTTAAACGCATTTTCCGACCTATGGGTCTAGCAAGCGTGGAGCATTTTGCTCGGTTTTGACTTGGAGTTAGTCATGAGCCAATTGCCCGGTTTTAATGGCTCGATGTGGAGTCTAGTTGATGAGTTGTTTTTGTCGCACCGTTTGGCATTCTTTGCACGTTGAGTGTTTACATGTTTGGGTGAGTGAGTCAATCCGGAATAGGCATGTTGTTGGTAGGCTGTTTGCTTTGGATCCTTAGACACGTTAGTCAGTCGTTGGTAATGGTCGGTTGGGTATCTCGGGGTGGGACCCCGGTATTCATGTGTTTTAACCTAGACTTTCCAGTAGGTACTAGGAGGATATAGTGGTGGGCACTTACCTGGGAGGTAGTTCCGGTGTACTGGGTCTTGAGGCGTTACCTGGGAGGTAGACGTCAAGGTGTATCCTCGATACGGTGTGACTTGGCTTCGTAGAGCAAGTGTGGATGATACGTCGACGGTGGAAGGTAGATGTTCCACGCGCGTTAGTACTGTAGGCCGAATAGTATCGGTTAAGGGATTGATGCCCTTTGTTATTTAGAGAATAAATGCGCATCAACCATTTTGAGGTAGGTGGTATATTTAGGTGTCGACTTTTGGGCTTGAGGCCAAACACCTTTAGTATAATCGGAGAGTTGTAGCCGGTTTTAAGATAATCATGGTGACGGTAGTAGTAACCCTGAAATGATCACTTGTGATGGATGGTTATGGTGGAATGACCTACGTGTGTGTTAGTTGATTTGGTTGTGGGGGAAATCTATTTGTGTTAGTGTCTAGGATAATACCACGCTTATGTGAGTTATTGTAATCGGTTGGACCGATGTTCGGCGGGTGGCCGATGGTTGTTATTATAATCGGTTGGACCGATGTTCGGCAGGGGGTCGATGTTTTGTTAATATAAGTTATTAAAAATCTTTGGAGTCTATTAGAATTCGTAGAAGTTAATCGTCAATTAATGATAGGAGGGATCGTAATCGAGTATCCTGTGGAGTATACTGGTGAGCAGCTTTAGAGTGGTTAGAGCTTGAGATTTGACTCGGGATGTATGGAATATCTAAGGTTGGGGGACAACCGTAGTCGCTTGGCTAGGAATGATTTCAATTGTCGGGGTGTTCTGCCGATCATAATCCCAGTGTCTTAGAAGGAATACGTTAGTTAGAAAAGTGTTTGAGAAGTTTTAGAAGGGCTCCGAGTGGACTTGGGAACCCGAAGTTGTGATGTGGTAAAACTATCCAAAGCTGTTTGCGGACATAGACTTCGAGGACGAAGTCTAATCCAAGTGGGGGAGAGTTGTAAAGCCCGTATCCCGGTATGTAATTTCTTTTATTAATTCTTTTCTTTTAAGTTTGATTTATCGTGGATTCCGTCAACGGGGTTAAATGAGTCGGACCTTATAGTCAAATATATCAAAACGTTGGTTGGTTTGCTAGAAGGTTATAGTTGAGGGGCTAAATTTGTAAAAGGGCCAAACTTGTGTGTGGGTTCGGCCCATACAATATTTTGTCAAAACCCTTATGTTGTTAGGGAGAGGGTGCCGTGAACATTGCTCAAACAAAGAGAACAAATCACAAAACAAAACCTACGGCTCCTTTGCTTCTTGTGTGTCGGCCGGAGTTTAGAAACGAAGAGAGAGGGAGAGATCGCGAGAAAGAGGGTGAGAAGAGAAGGAAGAACACAGCGGCAGCCGTCGCCGCCGCTGCTGCTGTCGCCGGAGATCGCCGCCATCGGCTGTCGTCGGAGGAGTCGAGGGGAGAGGATTGGTTGTAGCGGTGAGACGTCGTCGTAAGGTAAGTAGCTCTCTTGTTCGTCTCGTTTCTTTTCCTTTTTCCTTTCGTTTTTCCGGCGAGACCACCACCGCCGCACGCCGCCGCTGCGGTGGCTGTGGGTGGAGGGCGGTGGCAGTGGGTGACACTCGTAGCGTAAAACCCGAATCGATTAAGCCTTGAACCGTTTTTATAATCGTGATTTTATGAAAATTCTAAGTGTGCTGTCCAGTTTTCGTGTAACCATAACTTTTCCGAAGTAACTCCGTTTGAGCCGAAACTGGCGCCCACAGTTCAAGTTCAGGGTCGAGCACGTTTTCCGTGTTTTAGCGGAAAACTGGTTCGGTCTCTAGCTGGGCGAAAAAGTGGTCGCAAGTTCGGTGTTTCGTCATTTTATGTGAAAATTAGTTTTCTGTCCAGTTCGTATTTCGGCCATAACTTTCTCGTTGTAACTCGGTTTGAGGCGATTCTGGTGTCCACGGTTCACATTCTGTGTCGGGCACGTTTTTCGTGTTTTAGCGAAAGGCTGGTTCGGCCCCTAGCTAGGCGGAAAACTTCTGTTTTTACAGCAGGTCGGTAAACCGACAGTGTTGTAATCTGCCACTGTTTTGTCATGGTCATAACTTTCTGTTCGTAACTCGGTTTGGGGTGAAATCGGTGTCAAAAGTTCTTTTTTTGAGTCCAGAAACTTTTCTGTGTTTTGTGCAAAACCCAGTTCGGAACGTAGCTTAGGCCAAATCGTCGTTTTATACTGATAAGTGCTGTTTTTCGCTGTTCTGCGGGCTGATCTTATAAAATCCGTAATTAAATGTAAAAAAATCGTTAGGAGGTGTATAATATGTCCTTGGAACCCTAGCTCAGAGTACTTTCTGGTCATGAAATAATATTGGGAATTTTATGGATTTAAAGGGGTCGAAACAGGTCCCGAACAGACCTGTTTGGCGAGAGCGGAAAATGGTTTTAGTGACGGTTTAAGCGTGTGTCGTGTCATAGGGTCCGGGTCTCGTATTGACACGTTTTAACATGCGTTTAGGTGCTGGGAAGTGACCGTATTTGTGAAGATTGAATTGTGTTATTAAGCTGGGCGCGCATTCGAGGTGAGTTCTCTCACTGTGTAGTTAGGGGTTGTATGCATGTCATAATAGTTTGTATGTACTATTGTCTTTGTGGTGTGAACTAGTTGTTTGTGGTGTGTAATATTTGATTGGTTTGAATGCTTGGTATAAATGTGTTACATTACAATTCGGTGGGACCGAGGCCTCGATGGTACTGAGGTGTTGGTTACATTACAATTCGGTGGGACCGAGGCCTCGATGGTACTGAGGTGTTGGTTACATTACAATTCGGTGGGACCGAGGCCTCGATGGTACTGAGGTGTTGGATACATTGCAATTCGGTGGGACCGAGGCCTCGATGGTACTGAGGTGTTGGATACATTACAATTCGGTGGGACCGAGGCCTCGATGGTACTGAGGTGTTGGATACATAATTACTTGTAGATGTTTACTCGTTTTATGTAACTGTGATGTTGTTGCTTATGTACGGATAGGGGTGATGTGTATATAATTTCTATCTGCGCATGTGTTGGAATTCACTAAGCTTCGTGCTTACCCTTTCCCAATAAACTGTGGTTTCAGGTACGGGCGGCTCCAAGGCGTGACGAGTACACACTGGCGCGCGAGAAGAGCTGGTTGCTTTATGATTTTAATAATTAAACGTTTATTCCGTTGGTTTTATTTTATAAAGACATTAATTATGTGTTTGCAAACGAAACGTTGGGATCATTTATTGAGTTGTTATCAATGAATTGTTTATTTAAAAATTTAAATTCGCTTGTAATTTTTGGGACGTTACATCAAGCATCTCACAAAAGATGTTTGTTTCATAAATGCACGGAGAATTATCACATAATCTATCTATTCCTCGCTTGGAGGTCTTAGATATTGAAAAAGGAAGACATCAGCTCCGGTCTCCGAACTTCATTCCTAATCACTGTGTCAGTTGCTTCTTAACTTGAGTCCCAAGTTAAATCAATTTTTGAGCCAATCAGATATAAATTATTTCTTTCACACATGCACGAGTCTTTGTGACTCCAATCGCATATCTTCATGATATTGCCGGAACAGTTTGAGAGGTAATTTTTAATATTTTACTTCAGTGATAACTGGAAGTCCTATCAGAGATACCCCGATGCCAACTCTGAACATAGGCCACACAATTCTTTTAATTGTTGTGATAACAGTTACTATGTGTTTATGTGTTAGTTGATTACCCTATATTTGTTTTATCTGGTATCTTGCTACTCATCAGTGTTGTCTTTGAAGTTACATGATGTTCAGGAGGCTCCCAATCATCATGAGGGGGAGAACTGATACAGGTTCAAAGACACGGATCATCATCATGAGGAGAGAAACGTTTTAAAAGTTCAAAGACCCAGATTATCAATTTGAGGGGGAGTAAGCGAAAGCCGAGGGGAGTAACTGTTATGATCTGTGCTAAAAAGATTACAAAGTACAAAGTGCATGAAGTTTTCAAAGCTAATTCAACTCGTGGTTCAACTCGTGATACTAAGAAGACCAAGAGCATATTTCAAGGGGGAGCGTGAAAGATATGAAGACAAGCAACACTAAAGTGCTTCAAAGATTCAAGACGAAGAGAAGATCAAGATCGGAAGAGTTCAAGTTCGTATTTTTTCTTTATATAACTTTAGGGGGAGATTGTTAGGACTAAAAGTCCTATAAAATAGAAAGTGATATAAACAAATAATTAGTGTTATTTATTTGTTTGTAAAGCCTCTCAAGATAATGGGCTTTATGGCTAATGGGCTTGGGCCTGTCAAGCCCTTGGTATTTAATGTGTGATTTGAGTGGTAATTAGGTGAGTAGTGGTGAGATTAGCCGTGCGCTTAACAGAGTTTAGAGAGAGAGTTTGTTCATCATTCTAATCTTGTAACTCTCTGCATTCAATCACTAAAGGATTAATCGCTTCATATTCATTGTTACTTGATCAATCTGGGATCCACAAGATACCCATCTGTCCAGATTTTCTCAAAATGTGTATACAAGTCAAAACCTCTACAGAGCTTGATAATCTGAAAAAGGCCTCTAAAAATCCTAAAAGCTCAAAATTTTCAAAACTTTTAAAGCAAATTAAAGGGAATCCCACTTGGCAACAAAAGGGAAAAAGGTCTGAAGCTAACAAATATTTTTCCTCTGTGACAGTGAAGAAAGATGTTCACCACAGAAGAGACTCACAGAAGGCACGACCTAAACAAGACTTTTGCAAACAACATTCTAGTATTCATAGATCTTCTTGTAATAGGAAATCTAATGTTAAGAAAGAATGTAACGCCTCTATGGTTCAGTTCAATAAATTCAATGAAAAGTTCAAACAAATCACGTCTCATATTAAATACTGTCATTGCTTTGATCTTATGTTCAAATTGAATAATCACTTCTCAAGTCCAGATTGCTTACTCTCCACTAAAATTCAAACTCCAAAGCCAGAACCTAGAGAGAAACAATCTGATTTTTCTACAAAAGATAAAATGTATTTCAAGAATGCTAAGGCAAACTTGAAAAATTCTAACAATATTGGACCCATATGGATATGGGTACCTAAGTCTCTGTGATTGTCTTACAGAAGCGGTTTGTGCCAATTTGGTATCTTGACTCCGGATGCTCAAGGCACATGACTGGAGACAGAAGTTTACTATCCACGTACAAAGAAACACACGATGGTGGATCTGTAACTTTTGGAGACGACAAGAAGGGACACATCAAAGGCTATGGAGTCATACAGAAGGAAAACATCTCTGTATACAAAGTTTCATATGTGAATGGCCTTAAACACAATCTACTCAGTGTAAGTCAACTCTGTGATACAGGATTCGATGTGTTATTCAAAAGAACTTTCTGCTCTCTGCAAAGTGAAGACACAGGAATGGAACTTCTGCGAGCCGAAAGAAAAGGTGATCTGTATCTGATGAATTTTTGTTCAACAACCAAGGACAAAGTTTTCCTTGTAGCTTGCGAAAGTAAAGAAGCCTGGTTATGGCATAACAGGTTCTGTCACTTGAACTTTCACACATTAGATAAACTGATAAAACTTGATCTAGTTAAAGGTTTGCCTAATGTTAAATTTAATAAGGATCACTTGTGTTCTGCCTGTGAAATGGGAAAACTCAGAAGAGCTTCCCACAGAGGCAAAACAGATGTGTCTTGCACTAGACCTCTGTACATGCTTCATGTTGACCTCTGCGGTCCCATTGCCATACAGAGCCTAGGTGGCAAGAAATACTTACTTGTCTTAATTGATGAGTATTCGCGTTTCACATGGGTTGAATTTATTCGAAAGAAATCGGATGTTCCAATCATCTTGATTAATCTAATGAAAAGAATCCAAGTTCTTTATGAATGCAGAATACAGAAATTAAGAAGTGACAATGGCACAGAATTTAAAAACTCCGTCATTGAAGCCTATCTTTCTACAGAAGCAATATCACAGAACTTCTCTGCAGCACGCACTCCACAGCAGAACAGCGTAGTCGAAAGGAAGAATCGAACGCTCGTGGAGGCAGCAAGAGCTATGCTATCAGCATGCGGATTACCGATGAACTTTTGGGCAGAAGCGATTTCTACCGCATGTTATACACAAAATCGTTCAACCATTGTGAAAAGACACCTCAAGACTCCTTACGAATTGATCAACAAAAGGCGGCCAAACATCAAATTTTTTCATGTGTTCGGATGTAAATGCTTTGTTTTAAACGACAGAGATTCAAGAGGAAAGTTTGAGGTAAAATCTGACGAAGGCAAACTCATTGGATACTCTGCCACTTCCAAAGCCTACAGAGCATTCCTTACAAGATCTCGCAAAATCGTAGAAAGTATCAATGTTTCTTTTGATGATTCATTCCAAATGACTTTTGAGCAAATCAGTTCAGAACTCGAACTTAAAAGGGAAACCTCTGACATCTCGCAAACGAAAGAAGACTTAAATCTTCTATTTTTAGAGATGTTCCACGATGACATTGATCCTTCTGTTGGAACCATCAGAGTTTCTGAAGAACCATCCTCTGTCGGACAAAATCCTACAGGTTGACTCTAACTGGTCCAAATAATGCTTCATCTTCTTCTGTAAATACTACAGATGCAAATGCCGAAGAAGAAAATGCAGAAGATGAAACATCAAGAAAAACGACCACAGAAGCTGCTGAAAAACAAACTCCACAATCCACAGAAGAACCAATTACAGAGGAAATTGAGGACCAAGACTATACGTCCTCGGAGGAACAAACTCCACCACCACTCATACCAATCATTCCACAAATGGTAGAATCAACTACCAAGGCAAGAAGAACGACAAAGGCTACACAAGAAGAAGATCCACAAGAAACTTCTGAAGAAAGGTTTGATGACATTGATGACCATCTTCTACGCACCACTCAGTGGACAAAAAGCCATCCTCCAAGCCAAATAATTGGAGAACCTTCTGACTCAGTAAAAACCAGGTCTGCCACTGCTAATTTTTGTTTCTTTACAATTTTATTAGTGTGATAGAACCAAAGAAGATTTCTGAAGCCCTAGATGACCCAAACTGGGTAGACGCCATGCAAGAAGAACTTCTGCAGTTTGAGCGTAACAGAGTATGGACTTTAGTACCTCTGCCACGAGGGAAACAGGCCATTGGGACTAAGTGGGTCTACAGAAATAAGAAGGATGAAGATGGAGTAGTCGTCAGAAACAAAGCAATATTAGTGGCCAAGGGATATAGACAAGAAGAAGGCATAGACTACGATAAGACTTTTTCCCCTGTCGCACGGCTCGAAGCAATAAGAATATTCTTAGCCTTCGCAGCCCACAGAGGATTTAAAGTTTATCAGATGGACGTAAAATCAGCTTTTCTCAACGGTGAAATCCAAGAAGAGGTTTACGTAAATCAGCCACCAGGGTTTGAAAGCTCAAAGTTCCCAAGGCATGTATACTACCTTGAAAAGTCTCTGTACGGACTGAAACAGGCTCCAAGAGCATGGTACGAACGACTTTCTACTTTTCTTCTAGTAAATGGCTACAACAGAGGTACAACAGATACTACCTTATTCTATAAACGCAAAAACAGTGAAATAATGCTTGTACAAATCTATGTGGATGACATAATTTTTGGGTCTACTAATACAGAAGAGTGCAAAAGTTTTGAAAAACTCATGCAGAGTGAGTTTGAAATGAGTATGATGGGAGAATTAACATTCTTCCTCGGACTCCAAGTCAAACAAACATCAGAGGGAATTTTTATAAATCAGGCCAAATATGTCTCTGACATTCTTTTCAAGTATAGCCTCTCTGATACCTCTGCAATGAAAACTCCAATGGCCACTGGAAATAAGTTATCCTTAGATCCAGATGGCATCTCTGTAGAATGTACTCTCTACAGAGGCATGATTGGATGTCTGTTATACTTAACTGCAAGAAGACCTGAAATTATGCATTCCACATGTCTTTGTGCACGTTATCAAGCTAATCCTAAGAAATCACATTATGATGATGTTAAAAGAATCTTTAGATACCTAAAGGGGACCAAAAATCTTGGTCTCTCGTATCCACAGAACTCTGGCTTTTGTCTTAAAGCTTATACAGATTCAGACTATGGAGGATGCATGCTCGACAGAAAGAGTACCTCTGGGAGTTGTCAATTCCTAGGCGGTAAACTAGTCAGTTGGACCTCCAAAAAGCAGAACTGTGTATCAACATCTACGGCAGAAGCTGAATACGTTGCTGCTGCTAGCTGTTGTTCTCAGGTTCTATGGATGAAGACTCAGCTAAAAGACTACGGCCACATTCTATTCAAAATACTCATCTTCTGTGATTCCAAAAGTGCCATTGCCATCTCTGCCAATCCTGTGCAACATTCCAAAACCAAGCATATCGATATAAGGTACCACTTCTTGAAACATCATGTTGAACACGGTACAATCGAGATGCATTTCGTGCCAAGAGAATATCAACTTGCAGACTTATTCACCAAAGCCTTAGACGAGAAAAGATTTAATTTCTTGGTGGGTAAGTTAGGAATGATTAATATGATGTGAAAATCCTCTGTAAGTATAGCTTTATCTTTAGTAAATAGGTATATATTTCTATTTTACTTAACTTATTGCTTTGATTGATTTATTTATGTATGTAAATTCTCAATCTTAAATAGTTCTTGATATCACAGAGCTTCTGTAAGTCTGCTCAGAACCTCTGACGACCTCCACAGAACCTCTAGAAAAACAAAACCTATGCTCAATACAAATCTTATCATTCTTTGATCCAAGCATAGATCAAGGGGGAGCAAAAAGAAAATTCCTGATCTACAGAGGTGATTAGATCAAGGGGAGAAAAAAGGGACCCTGAAATGATCTACAGAGGTAAAACTTTCAAGGGGAAGCCAAAGAAGAATGTCGATGAATCTATATCGACAGAAGTCAGACATCACTGCCGAGAAAAGAAGAACCAAAAAGGTATGTCTCTCGTACAAAAGGTTGTTGAAAATAGTTTTCTGGGACACAAATTGTCAAATATGTCCTAAATATACTGTGGATAACATTTCAAAAATCAAAAGATCAAAAAGTTTCATAAAATTTGAGTTATGAGAAATTTGAGGTCATAGAGCCTCTGCTGAGCTCAACAGAGGCTCTGCCAGAAATATGCTCTGAGATCACAAATTAACCATCTATCGATCTTTTGGAATGTTATCTCGAAAACCGAATACATACACCATGACCTTCACGAACAAAACCTTTTCCATAACAGTTTTCTCGGACACCAACTTTCAAATATGTCCGAAAAACATCTCTTAAAACAGATCAAAAATTGGATGATCAGAAAATTTAATAGAATTTTTGTTATGAGATTTTTCCCTCATAGAGCTTCTGCTGGCCCTCACAGAGCTTCTGCAAGTTCCCACAGAGCCACAAAACCTCTGCGAGTAAAAATTCTTAACTAAAAATCCTATTGATCATCTCCAGTGCCTTTGCAAACGTTTTGGTTAAAGAAGAACCCACAAAAGTCATGATAACAATAAGATATATGAGAAAGGGATAAACATCAAGATTTTCAAAATCACAGAGCTTCTGTAAACCACAGAAGTTCTGTCAATCTGTTACTTGGGCATTTCTGTAGTAATAACGGTTACTTTTACTAAGAGTGAATCTCATGTGGCTAAGAACAACCCCACGCGCCTAGCATTAATGGGCCGCGCACGACGTCCTGTCATCCTCTGACATGGCCTACGTGTCCCATTTTTTTTGGGCGTACATGTAACGTTTTCGGTGGAAAGTTGAACCCGCCGTTCTAACTTGTGTACGGATTCCAAATGTTGATCCATTGCCATATATTTTACTCTTTCGAATTCTACCGTTTTACCCTTCTATAAAAAACAAGCTTACCCTCTCATAAACTTTTTACAAACCCTCATTCTTCTCCGGCGAAACCCTGCAAAAACCTGCAAGTATATTATTCTCATTACCAATGGCTTCATCTTCTCGAGCTATCTCCCCTGCACACTCTCCGGCGAACTCACCAGAACATTCACCTGCTCATTCTGAACATTCAGAAAACCCCCACCTTGCCAAAAGTATTGAACTAGAAGATTCCGGCGATTCAGCAGAATTTGCTCCGACCACACATCTTCAAAACTTCATAGCAAAGGATCATTTCGAAAAGGTACTACCAATAAAATCCAACAATTGCTATTTGGTCCCCTCACCCACTGCTTTCGGCGAAGCCCATGCCATTCTTCTAAACATAATGGAAAATCATATCCTCTTCCCTCTACTCTCAAGAACCCCAAACAAAATTCCAGTTAGATATTTGAACCAGTTTTGGCAAAGTTGCCGATTTGATAAAGATGATTCTCTTATCAAAGGGTACATTTCAAGACCTGACAAATCTGAACATCTGGAAATCAAGTTCAATAGAACAATGTTCTCACTTGAATTCAACCTACCAACAAGGGGTCTTCTTGGATTGAAGAAATATGCAGAGCAACCAACAGACGACGAGATCTGTCATTTCGTAGAAATGCTTGGGTACAACACCCAACTGAGGAAGAGAAATGACTTCCGCAGAGGCAGGTTACCACCTCTGTGGAACACCTTGTTCTCAATTCTTAACAGATGCCTGACAGGGAAGATAGGCAGTATTGACCAGAGCTCACATCAGATATTAACCATCATGTATGGGGTTTACTATGATCTCCCACTGGATTACGCGACCATAATGATGCAAGAGATCATCAACACCATCGACAGAAAGAACAACGCCAGAAGGGTCAAAGAGAACGATCCAAACTTTCTACCACCTCTGCAATTCCAAAGAATACTGGAGTTTTGTTCGAACCTCTGTTGCTGATACAGAACTGGCCAATGGAAGGGCCAATTCCCAAACAGTTCCCAATGAACAAAAATACCCCCACTGATCATGTAGATGGCTACACACACTGCAGACCTTTGTCAAAGAACCTTCTGAGGTATGCCACGAATAAAACCCTTAAGAAAGAGTTCATACGCGATCATAGAACTCCAAAACCGAGTCCTATGACACCCCCGCATTTAGGTGTCCCCCTAGGAACAATGATTGCAGAACCTCTTTCCACTCAAGAAGAAAAAGATCACAAACTAGCAAAACACATGGCTATTCAACTTAGCTTCTTAGCCAAACGTGCAGAGCTCATGGGAAAGAAGTCCTCTTCGAAATCTTCTACCTCTACTCCAAAATCAAAGAAGAGGAAAACTGAAGAAGGCACCTCCACAAGCGCTGCAGAAGATCAACCTTCACCTCCCCATGCCACAGAAATTGGCTCCACTGCTCCTCCCTCTTCTCCAAAACAGAAGAAGAAAAGAAAATCGAAAACCACAGAGGAAGGGGCACCAAAACCTAAGAGGAGGAAAACCAAAAAGAAGCATGGGAAATCACTTGAAAAATTGGTTACCATAGAAGAAGAAACAATCGCAGAAGAAAGAACTGCAGAAGAAGAAGATGCAGAAGTAGAAATGACAGAAGAGGGATATCAATCACCCTATCAATCCCCAGATCGATTTGCTCACCAAGGAAACTTAAACGATTTCCTACAGAATCCTGACATTTCCCACACTCTAAATACAGCAGGGTGGACGGCACAACCACTCGACCACCACTCCCCAGAAGAACAATACTTCTCTATTTCTGGCATTGACACACATCTGCAAGAAGATGATCAAACACCCAGAGATCAATCAGCTGAGACACCTGTTATTCTACAGAACCCCTTCATTCAACAAGGATTGGACGTCCACATAAGGAGTCCAAGCCCAGCTTCAGAAGAAATAGAACAAACAGAAGTTGAGTGGAATAGAGATGAAGTAACAGAGGCTTTAGAGAAAATAATAGAAAAAGGAAAAGAGGCCGAAGTTGTACAAGAAGAGGGATTTGAAACAAGGGAGACTAGAATGGAGGTCTCAAAGGTAGATTCAGATGAAGAAGAAGCTGTCTGGATATGAAAAGGTCTCTATCATCCACATGTCATGAGATTATACTGCTCTCATCCAATGTACGACTTCTTAGGCACAGAGCAAGGAACTTCAACAGAAGCTAGGGAAGAAGCACCAAGCCATCGGATAGCTACAGAAGCTGAAATGGTAGAAAATGATGTAGTGCTTGGATGCTTAACAGAGGGAGAAACAAGAAAAGATGCTTGGATTAATAGAGGCACACAACCAAAACCAACTCCCAGAGCAACCCACACATCTAACTCCGCAGGTCTAGCTGCAGAAGGAGTTATTGATAAAGAGCAGCACAGCTCGATCCAAACCCAACCCATCTAGCCAGAGGTCACTCTTTCTACTTCTGCGCCCACAGAAACCGGGAATCCATTCCTAGGGAGTCTCCTCAAAGTGACTCACCCATAGTTCGTGATCAATCGCCCCAGATCACACTAGAACACCCAACAGAGGAATTCGTTTCCTCTGCCAAGCACAATATAGGGCCAACACTTCTTTCAGAGAGAAGTAGTGAGCATAACGACGAAGAGACTCTAGACAAGTCTCCGAGTCAACAGAAGGATAATCTAGTACCCACCTCTGAAGTGGATCTAGACAATGTCATTCACAAAACTTCTGTTGAGTCTGAAGCACTAGATGCTTCTGCTCAAAGATCAGATGGAAATCCTTCCACCCCCATCGTACAAACAAGGGTGAACGAAGGTGTCCCAGGAGCAGGGACTCACTCTGGAGACGAATGTGTTCCTCCAGAGGTTACACCAGGGACACAAGTATCAATGGATGAGTTCGAAACCCTTGTCACCTCTGTGAACCAAACCATGAAAGAGTTGCAAAGCTCTTTCACATCTTTTGCAGAGAAAACATCAACGGCCTTGCTAAATCTGAACACCAAAATGGACAATCTGTCCACAGAGGTGAAAACGGCCATCACATAGATGAAATCTTCTTCTCAAACAACTGCCACAACTACAACCACTTCTGCTGCTAAAGATTTTGGAGTAGCTGCAACATCTGCATTCAAGGAATCAGTCAAACATTTCCTTGAACAAATGAACAAGCAATCCAACAAATCACAGAGCATCACACCTGCAGAACTACAGAAGGCTCTGCAAAACGTTCAAGAAGAGGCAATGCGCAACACTACAATGATGCAGCCAAAAGATTACATGACCAGAGCACAGCTGACAGAGCTCGGGCAGAATGTCATAAACCAGGTCACAGAAGTCATTGTCTCCTTCACTACTGCAAATGCCAACTACGTCAAAGAATTCAGAAAAAAGTGTCGGCAGAATGCGCTTCAACACAGAAGCAGAGCTTGCAACTCTAATCGGCCTCTGTGATGATGTATGTGCAACGTTGATGGCCGCAGGAGCAGAACTACCAAAGAAACCCAAAGCTTCCTGTAGAGCAGAGGGTACTTCTGATAAGAGTCAGGATGACTCTGATGATGACCATCCTGGTCCATCAGATCATCCTGAGGGGGAGAATATAAGGGAGAAAGCTACGACCAGAGGACTACAAGCTCCACTAATCGCATCAGAACCAATCAGCCAAGCCCCTCTAGAACAAACCCAAGATCAAAAGACCACAGAGACAACACCCATCTCTGTGGAATCAACTTCTGAAGAAACCAATATTCCAGAAGCTGATCAGAAAACCACAGAGGCAACAACCACCCCTGTGGTAATCAACTTGGAAGAAAGTCGATTGCCACCAAACCAAAAAGAGCAACGACCTCTGCTTCTTCTATTCTGAGAAAGATTCACAATACAATGACTGAACGAATGGCACAGAGAGAAGAAGAAAGGCACAAGTTCACATTAGCTTTCAAAATGGCAAGAAAATTCGATATCCAACCTTCACCAACAAAAACCGAGCTTACAGAAGAAGTCACCAAAGAACCTCCAACAGAGGTTACAGAGCAAAGAAAGCCAACAGAACCAACGCCACAAAAGTCCTCTCAAACACAAGTGTCAAAACCTACAGAGGCAACCTCCATCATTCCAACAAAAGCACTAACAACCAAACCTACAGAAGCAACAGGTTCTGCACCTCCAAAAGCCAAAAACAAGGGAAAGGCAAAAATGACAGAAGAGCCCAAGAAAAAGAAATCAGTACCCAATCCTACAGAAAAACTGATGAAAAGCTCCTTTGATGCCTTTCAAACTCCAAAGCCTGAAGAAGAGGACTGGGCATATGGATTGAAGCCTCTATCAGACATTCCTCTATCAGGAAGAGCTGCAGAAGTTGTTCAACAGATGGAGAGTCTCAGAAGACGAGTACCACCACATGGTCCAACATACAAAGAAATGGAAGAACTGGTATACAAATATCTCTACAAACAACCCTTTCAGAACCTCCATCCAACAGACCAAATCACAAATCCGAACATCAGAGAAGAATTTGAGAACATCTTCAGCAGAACAAAGCCAAGAACCAAAGCAGAAGTATTCTCAATTCATAAAATAAAAAAGGTATTCTTCTGCATATTCTCCTTCACAAGAACCTATCCAAGAGTCAGGTACAATCTTTACAGAGTCAAAAGGGTAAACAATTCAGAAACCACCTTCACTGATGCTGACATAAGGAATCTGAATCCTTATGATCTACCTGAACTTCTACAATGGACAAAGGACAACTACAACACAAAGCCAAACACCAGAGCCTATCAAGTGTTGAGAAAAGCAATGAGGGAAAAGCTTCTGATCTACAGTATGATAGATTTTCAACTAGGAAAGGATCTTGGTCTCAAACATCTGAATTTACGACCACCAGAGGATCGTTGCCCACCCGACGTCGTGCCCAACTCAATCATTACAGAACCAAGATTCGGGTTAGTATTTCAAAACCCACAAGGCGAAGTCAAACTGTTTGTGTGCATGGACTGTCAGAAGTACGCAACTAGTACTCTGAACAAGTTCAGAGAAAGCCTTGTAAAATACAGAGATACAAAGAAAATGAATAGAGATGCTGCAGATACTTTCATCAGAGAGATTGATGCCACAATCCGCCTAAGAGAACTCTGCATCAGTTTCTACAAAGAGATCAGAAGAATCGGAAGAGACAACAGAAGCTACAACGATTTCAAAGATGCCAAAATCTGATTCTCAAACCTCAAATCTCTGCAAACCAAGTCAAAGTCTATCTTTCATTGTACTCAAATGTAAAATGCCTTTGGCATATTTCTGAATGAAAGAACTTTCGAGGTATTGTTTAACCTCTGTCTTATCTAACTTAGCCTAACTAAACTCAAGTTCAATTTTTTATTTTTCACTACTTAGGGGTAGATTGTTAGCTTCAATCTTCCTAATCATAGAAGTATTTAGAAGTAGTGAAAAATAGGCCAAGTGAAGAAAGCCTCTTACAGAGGCTCTGCCGAACTTACCGAGAGATCAAGGTCAAGAAGCTACAGAAGCTAAAAGAGGCGTCCTACAGAAGCTCTGTCATACGCGCAAAGAAGACCAAAGACTCGGAATCCGGTGAAGACTACTCTACAAAGGACCAAACCGCAGAACATCTGCGGTCTTCAACAAAGACTTCAAAGATATTTATAATATCTTGCTACTGTTTCTGAACCTATTCATCAACTTGCATGGTAGCATGCCCTGTCCAAATTCAACGTGTCAAACTCTGATTGGATTCAATAGGGCTTAGTACATAATAGACGTCTGCTGCGTTAAATGCAATACAGCACATCCAACTATTCATACCGTCCTTTCTAAATAGTAGCTTATGCTTTATGGTCCCCTTAGAGTAGTATATAAGGAAGACTCATGTTGAGTTAATCGTCATCGGGAATTTGAGAGAGAAAAACATCAAGAACACATAGCTTATATACTTTAAGAGTCATATCTGTTTTAAAGCTTTGCTTACTCACTGTTCTTGAATCTATTCTTGATATATATATATATTCAGTAAACTTTGAGATATTATTTCCTGTTCACTGTTTATTTATATTGTGTTCTAAATCTATCAAACATATCTGTTAGTTCTTCAAATACGCTTCCGCATCATACTTAAACTTGAACTAATAGATTTGATAATCTTGTTTAAACAAAACGGGAACCAACAGAGGCAATGTGAATCTGGGAACCTACAATAACATTCCATCAAGACATGGTCCAACCATCCCAATAATATGTATTTCCACATGGTAATCTCAAAACCACGTTTACAAGCTCATTAAGCACATAAATTTCATATACATATACTTTCCAAAGCGTATCCTCATGCATATAAATGTATAAACATGAGTTATAGCATCAAATATAACAATACATGTAACAATACTCATATTAAGGCAAAATATCATCATTAAGCCATGTATATCCTCATTAAGCCAAGACATTAAGCTAAAAACCCTAAAATAAGACATAACCTCCCCCAAATAAGAATCATCATAAAAATGTAATATTCAAGTAGAAAACACTTCCACATAACCTTTTTCTTCTTAATTAAGCACTAAATCCCCTAAGTATGGAGAAATGAGCTTATTTGCACAATATGGAGCTTTTCAAGAGAAATTTTAGATGGCAAGGAAAAGAACAATTATAAGACATATAAATAGTGTTATCAAGGGTTTAAGTACTCACACTCTACGTTAATTTTCTAGTAAAAACGTAGAAAAGTAGATGGAACCCTAGAAGACTTGGGAAGAACACTTGAGGTTTTAGACTCCCAACAAGAGTAAATTCTCCTAAATGCACCAAGAATGATCCTTGAAGTGAAATAAATGTAACCTAGCGTATTTAATGTAGAAAGAGACCACTAGAGAAGAAAAATCTCCCAAAATGAGCTCTCCAACGAAACCCTAAACTGAAGTGGTGGAAAAGTGGCTGAAAATCAGACAAGGGTCATTTTTATAGCCTTAGACTCCGCGAGCGACTAATACACGATTGTGCCCGTGTCATTGTCTCGGCACATACTCGCAGCCCCGCCCCTACTCCTTGTACAATACTAGCGGGAGTGACAGGCGATAGTGTCCTAGGGCATTATTGTTGAATCCAGAATCGTGCAACTAATATGAAATCAAATATGATAAAGCCCCAACGGTTGAAAAGCCCGAGGGTACAACACAGGAATTGGTCGCACAAGAACCATTAGACTTGCCGACGCTCACCCTGACTGATCCTGCATGTGAAACCAACCCAGAAACCGAAGACGCATGGTACGAAAAAGCTGCCAGAGCCGTAAACTTGGTGTTTCCCACTGATGAAGACGACAACGTTGATTTCGACCAGTTTCTGCTTCAGAATTTCTATGGTACGCCTTCCTTTCACTCGACTCAACCTGCTAGGACTACAGATCAACCCGAAAGCTCAAATGCAGAAATCCCGACATCTCCTCAGCAAACGACAGTTCCTGATCTTTCTCCCCCTCCTCAGCAACAAAATCGTTGGGAGAAGATCAAGGTCCTCATTCCTCATCTGGAGGAATCTCTGAAGAAGCTGTTTGTACACAGAATTCGCCCGATCGAGCCGACCTTCTGCCTTGGCATCTACAGTCCTGATCCAGCACCCCAACTCCGATACGTAGAAGCCATGAAGCGGTGTCTCCCGAGAGACCAGGTTCGAACCAAACATAAAATTTCAGAAGTGCTAAATATTCAGTCAAACCGAATTATGAAGATCGTCTTTCCCGTATTCACTGTTCGACGTGAAGACGGAAAAGAATGGATTTTTTCTGAAGCTGACTTTAAGCATCTCCATCCGTTCGACCTCCTGGTTATTCTGAGAGACCTTCGCACCAGAACCATACGACCGCTTGCTATCAGATTCTTTGAGGTTCACTTCGCGTTGCGCAAACGATATGTATTCAACTGGCAAGAGCTAGAGCGCAAACTCGAACTTCAAATCAAAGGGGGAGATTGTTAGGGCAGGTTTTAATAGTTGATTTAAAGTTCAAGGGTTGTTTTGTAATTGTTTATTTTGAGCCTTTTAGTGGACGGGCCGTGGGCTTGTTAACCACGGGCCCATAGTATTTAATGTTAATTAGCTTGGAAAAACAAGCCAATCATCTCTTTTACTTTCTAAATCGTATTGTAATATTCTTTCTGAAAGTTAATGAAAGGGATGACCAGTTGAAATCATATTTCGTATTGCTTTATCATATTCGATTTCATATTAGTTGCATGGATCTGGATTCAACAATTCTCACGAGTGACAATCGTGCGGTATGTACCGTAGCCCCTCAGTCCTCGGTGATTATGACACGTGGTTATGCCGAGGTGTCAAGGTCGTCGGTCACTGTCGTCGGTCCGTCCCCGAGTCTCGAATTTCCATTATGCTGTTTCGTTAGGCCAAAGGGTTTACGCCTTCGTGCAACACTAATACTTCCTCCTCATGCAACCAACATAAACCAAAACAATTACACAAAGCGAGACACATAGGAGTTTAAGCTTACTTGCGACATTCGGGTGTTACAATCCTCTCCACCTTAAATAAGATTTCGTCCTCAAAATCTTCTTCTATGCAAACAAGTGCGGATATCTCCGCTTCATATCTTCCTCGGCTTACCACGTGACATTAGCACCTCGATGGTGCTTCCATTGGACCTTGACCATCGTCACATCCTTGTGTCGAAGTTTCTTCGTTTTCGATTTGAGTATCGCTTCTGGCTCTTTCACTCATCGATTTCCATTGTCCACCCGAATCTTCGTCAAAGGAATGACATTCTCCTCTTCGGCTAAGCACCTCCGCAGGTAGCAAACGTGGAAGGTAGATGAATCCCGTCCATTTCCGGCGGCAAGTCCAACTTGTAAGCTTGGAGTCCAATCCGCTCAAAAATAGTGAAGGGTCCAAAGAAACGGGGGCTAAGCTTCCCATGCTTCCCAAACCGGATGATACCCTTCCATGGAGACACTTTAAGCATGACTCGGTCACCCACTTGAAACTCTATCGGCCAACGCTTCTTATCCGCGTAACTCTTTTGTCAGTCTCTTGTACCTTATTTTCCATATAGAGGTATCGAGTGTTCCATCCATTCCTCCGACTTCTAGAAACGTTTCGAAGGAAGTGGCGGGTTGTTCATTTTGTGTATCAACCAGAGGTGGGTGTTGTGGGTGTTCAGAAGATTGGTTCTGGGCTTTCTGTAGGTGGTGTGGGTTGGCGTTCTTCAGCTATTTGGGGTTCTGTGAAGAAAATGGGTGTGGGCATTCGATCTTCTGTGGCAAGGGTAGGGATTTCTTCAGGTTCCTCTTGTACGATTTGTAAAGGGGATGTGGGTTTCTTCTTTGATTTCTTCCTCTTAGGTTTCGAGGTATCCTCTGTAGGTTTTGGGTCAATAGTTTTCCTCTTCTTTTTCTTCTCTTTTCTTTGTTTGGGAGCCTCTATGGTTTGGGAGATGTCATCTTGGGGCTCTTCGGTTGTTTGGGGGTTATTGGTTGAAGGGATTTCATATTCTATGGGTTTGGTTACTTGGGTTTTCTATTTCTTGGTCTTCTCTTTCCTTGGTTGGGATGGGTATGCGGTTTGGGGAATCACATATTCTGTGGTTTGCAGGTCTCGGGTGCTGGCATAGGGTCCTTCTCTAGGTTTCCTTAGCTTCTCTAGGGCTTGTCTCCAATCTTCCTCACATATTCTTTCCACTACCTCTGTTCTTATGGGCACACCTATAAGTGGTGGAGTTTCAGGACTCGGCTTGTCCTGAACTCATGTTTGTACTTCTCTAGAATCTCTTAATCTAACACATATTAAGCATTTTCTTTGAGAGGGGTCTGCAAAAGGTGTAGCCATTTGGGTGGATAGTAGGTTTCAAGGTCGACAGAGTGTAACTTTGTATGGCTGGCCCTTCCATGCTTCATTTCTCCTCACGTAGCAGAGGTTCTAAGATTATACCGAGAGTTCTTTGGAATTGAAGAGATGACAGAGGTTCTTGTGCGGCTTGGAGACCTTTCTTCTCTTCCACTACAGAATCCATCTCCTGTAGTATTAATCTGGCGTAGTCGAGTGGCAGGTTGAAATACACTCCATACATGATGGCTAAGATCTGGTGCGAGCTCTGATTAGGGCTCCCCGTTTTCGCTGTCAAGCATCTGTTAAGGGTGTTGAACAGGACATTCCACAAAGGTGGAAGTCTGTTCCTTCTGAAGTCTGTCCGCTTCTTCAGGGTCTCGTTGTAGCCAAGCATAGTAACGAAGTCCATAAGTTCTTCATCTGAGGGTTCTTTGGCATACATCTTTATGCCTAGTTGGTTTTATGTTGGGAGTTTGAAATTCTAGGATATCATGGCTCTGTTGATTCCAATAGCCAGGTTTTTGGAGTTGCCAAGGGTTGACATGTACCCAACAACATATTTGAGTTCTTGGTCAAATCTGGCACTTTGCCAGAATTGGTGCACGTATCTGCTTGGTATGTTCTTGGTGTTCATGGTTTAAATTTCGTTTAAATGGTGGTTTGTAGCATATTAATCACTGGAGCATAATTTGGGGAAAAAGAGTTTAGGTTTAGAATAACATAGTGGTTATTCGGCTTCAGGGGTAAAGGTTTTGGGTACCAATCATTGTTTATGAACTCTTGCAGGTTTGTGGATGGAAGATTGTTTATGGAATCTTCACTATTAGAGTGAACTTGGTCATTTTCCCTTGGAGGGACAGAGTTTTCTGAGTGATGGGAAGATGCAAGAGACGCCATTGAAGGATTTTGAAAGAAAAACATGAAGTTTGGTGTTCTTGAGCAAAACGTTGCAAGTTAGTTCGGTGTTCTTGAGAGTGAAAAGTGGAGAAAAGGGTGAAAAAGAGGGTTTTAAATGAGTACATAGGGGTAAAAAGTAAATTTGGATAATATTTGGAATTCGTACTTAGATGTAAGTTGTTCAAAACCGACGGTATAGTGCACAACCACTCAGGGGATGCCACGTGTGTTCTGACGGTTCGGGATGAGAGGACGTGCACTCCCATCACTGCCCACACGCGTAAGGAAAGTCAGAGGTAAATGAGTGTCACTTACAAAAGAACCCGCACCCCAGAAGAAATTCCAAAAACACACAAGTGTTGGAAAGGGACAGAGGCTTTGTGGAAGAGAGAGCCTCTGTGAGTTGGGGTCGGTTTTACCTCACCCTTTGATTACACCTTTTCATTACCTAAACCATTTCAAAATCATTGAATTGGTCGAGAAAGTAACCTCTAAGAAAATTTGTGGTCTTAGAGACTCTGTGGCACATAAGCTCTGTGAATGGTCACAAAGGCTCTTTGACCCAAAATTTCTAATAAAGGAAAGTTCTCAAAAGAATTTGACCAACCAAAGTTTTGATTTGCTTAAGTAGGTAAAATGGAACATCTTTGGAAAGTTCTGTCCGAGAAAAGTGTTTTTGAAAATGGATTTGTGCATCAAATTTACCAAAAATGACTTGCTCCCCTTGAATGATCACCTTCTTCCAGTTTTACTAGAATAATGAGCATCTTTCCCTCCCCCTTGAATTGGCACTTTTTCTTTGGCTCTCCTAAGAGTGGATGTCTTCTTCTGCTCCCTTTGATCTATGCTTGGGTAATGTATGATAAGTAGTTAACAAGACATAGATCAAACAACCCAAAGAGGGTTTGTGACAAGGGCGGTAGTGTTGGTCCCAAAGGGTTATACAAGTTTGTAGAAGGGGGGTTGAATACAAACACACGATTTTTATCTTTCTAAATTATTTATTGATATGTATCAAACAATTTATAGTTTGTTGCGGAACATGATTAAGGAATAAACCTAATCTAAACAAACTATAAGAATCACTAAGATTTCTTGCACTAGAAATAAGAGAGAAGGAAATAAGAATACTTAAGATAAATATTCTAACACATAGATTTCAGCAAGAGAAGGAATGGCCGAAGATGTTCAAGGAATAAACTAGGGTTTCCTTTATATATTGCACGCATTTCATGCATGTCAGTACAACTTTACACGTGGCAGCTTGTGGGTGGTTGCATGTTTTGACCTTGGTAGACAACATAGTAGCCGCATGATGAACAATGTAGAATCAGAGTTGGTTGTACGATTCTGGACAAAAGGGATGTCCGTTCTGACAAAATCGTACGGAGGCGTGCAAGGATATAAGACAATAGTTGCTTGTAGAGGAGGCTTCATGATCAGCGTTCACTGAATGATTCTTTATCAGCGAATGATAAAGTTCAGCGTTCGCTGAAGTCTTCTACTTGAAACTTCACGTTGAGTGGACAGGTCTTGGCTTCGCTGATATCCGCATCAGTTCATTAGTAGACTTTGTCGCTGGTTCTTTGGCTTGATCTTCGACTTCAGCGTAGAACATATTTGACGTGAAACTTGTCTTCAGGGATCATAAGTAAGCAACATAAGTTCTCAGCGATCATCAGTGAGGCTGAACAGTCTCAGGGCTCACTGATGAACGGTGTTCGCTGAATGTATAAAATGAAGAACATGAGTTTCCTATCAGCGGTACTGAACAGACTTAGTACTTATCAGCGATAGTGAAATTCTAATACATATTGTCTACTTACAATTTTCACTAAGTGTTTCTCAGAGTCATTATCAAATCACTGAGGGTTTAGATCAACAGTTAGGCTCTGTGCAATGTCACAGAAGCTCTAATGCATGAAATTCTTAAGAGAAAATAACTGTACATACTGAAAATGAAATCAAGATACATATTTACAAAAGAGGCTATATTACAAAGTGCAAAGGCTGTGTAGGTCAACTCATGTTTAGCATTCCTAATTTGCCAACCAAAAATAAGAATCTCTTCTCATCTAAGGCTTTGGTGAAAAAGCCAGCAAGTTGATATTCTGTGGGCACAAAATACATCTCAATGGTGCCCTTTTCGACATGATGCTTCAGAAAGTGGTACCTTGTATCGATATGCTTTGTTTTGGAGTGTTGAACTGGATTTGCAGAGATGGCAATAACACTCTTTGAGTAATAGAGGATGGGTATCTTGTTGATATCTAGACCATAGTCTCTGAGTTGGGGTTTCATCCAGAGGACTTATGAGCAACAGCTAGCAGCAGCAACATATTTTGCTTCAGCCGTAGAGGTAGACACACAACTTTGTTTCTTGAATGTCCAACTTACTAGTTTTCCTCCTAGAAATTGGCAACTTCCAGATGTACTTTTACTGTCTAGTTTGCATCCTCCATAATCTGAGTCTGTGTAAGCCACTAGTTCAAAACCAGAGTTCTTTGGATACCAAAGGCCAAGATTTTGGTCCCTTTGAGGTCTCTAAAAATCATCTTCAATGCAAAAAGATGCGATTCTTTGGGATTTGCTTGATACATTGCACAGAGACATGTAGCATACATAATATCTGGCCTGCTGGTTGTTAAATATAGAAGAGACCCTATCATACCTATGTAGAGTTTATAGTCCATAGATTTACCCTCTGGATCTGAATGTAGCTTAGATCCAGAGGCCATAGGGGTTTTCATAGATGAGAAATAAGAGAGTTTGTATTTTGACAGAATGTCAGAAACATATTTTGATTGATTTATAAAAATACCCTTTGTTGTTTGTTTGACCTGAAGCCCGTGGAAGAAATTAAGTTCTCCCATCATGCTCATTTCAAACTCACTCCTCATGAGTTTCAAACTTTTTACAGTACTTACCATATGTAGATCCAAATATAATGTCATCTACATATATTTGTACAAGTAAAACCTCACCATTTTTCTTCTTATAAAACAAAGTAGTCTTGGTTGTACCTCTTTCGAAATGATTTACAAGCAAGAAGTTTGAGAGTCGTTCATACCAAGCTCTGGGGGTTGTTTTAATCCGTAGAGGGCCTTGTCCCGAAAATAAACATGGTTTGGGTACTTGGAGCTCTCAAATCCTGGTGGTTGTTGAACATATATACTTCTTCTTGTGTTTGACCATTGAGAGAAGCAAACTTAACAACCATTTACTATACCTTAAAACCTCTATGGGTTGCAAAGGCCAGAAAAGTTCTTATGGCCTCCAAGCATGCGACAGGGGCTAAGGTTTCTTCGTAGTATCTCTTCCTCATGGCAATATTCTTTAGAAATCTCTTCCTCAGAAATCTTCTTGGGTTCTATCACGCTAATAAAGTTTGTGAAGAAACAAAAATTAGCAGTGGCAGACCTAGTCTTTCCACCATCAGAAGGGCTGCCAATTATTTGGCTATGTAGATGACTTTGTGTCCACTTAGTCATTCTTGGAAGATGGTCGTTTGCATCATCAAGATTAACTTCTGTCGAATTGGCTATTGGTTCAGGCACCACCTCTGTAGTGGTAGGAATGAGATCATTTCTGCTTAACATAGGAGTTGTGTCTTCGGTATGAGTTGGAGTTGAGACCTCTGTAGATATTGGTGTAGGGCTCTCTTCGTGCTCTGGTGGGTAAACCTCTGTGGTCACAGGTGTTTGATTTTATAGCTTGTTCTGGTATCGAATTTTCTGCATGATCTTGATCCTCATCTTCTGCGTGTACTCTTGTTGAGTTTTCTACATGCTCCCCCTCAACCACTGGACATACACAAGTAGTTGAAGAGGGTGAAGGACTTGAGGTACTGGTTAAGGATATACCTTGTGGTGCTTGGTCTGTAGAGTTTCGGGTTCCATAGGCTCTGTGACCGTTTGCAGAGAGTTCATCATCATCAAACATCTCTTCAAATAGTAGACTGAGTTATGCTTCTCGACACATTGATGCGTTAGAGGCTTGCTTCTTTAGCTCGAGTTCTGAGCTAATTTTCTTAGAAGTCTGTTGAAATGAATCATCAAAAGATACATTAATACTTTCCACTATAGTTCTTGATTTTTGGACATAGACTCTGTAAGCTTTGGATGTTGATGAATATCCATTGAATCTTGCTTCATCATCTTTTCTATCGAACTTTCCCAATTGTTCTCTGTCATTAAGAACAAAACATCTGCAACCAAAAACATGGAAAAAATTTATGTTAGGTTTTCTTTGGTTGATCAAATGGTAACGAGTTTTTGTGTGTCTTTTCACGATTAGCGATCTGTTTTGTGTGAAGCATGCGGTTAAATTGCTTCTGCCCAAAAGAAAATTGGTAATCATAATGCGTTTAGCATAGTTCTGGCGACCTCCACAAGAGTTCTATTTCTTCTTTCTACAACGCCATTTTGTTGTGGAGTTCGTGCGATAGAGAAGTTCTGAGATATTCCTTCTTCAGTAAGATAGGCTTCTATGGTTAAGTTCTTGAACTCTGTGCCATTATCGCTCTTCACCTTCTGTATTTTGCACTCAAACCTAACCTGTATTTTTCTCATAAGATTGATTAGGATTTGAGGTACATCAGACTTCTTTTGGACAAATTCAACCCATGTGTAACTGGAAAATTCATCAATTAAAACAAGAATGTATTTTTTTTGCCACCTAGGCTCTACACAAAGATTGGACCGCATAGGTCAACATGTAGCATTTGCAGAGGCCTAGTGTGTTAGAACCAGATCTATTAGGTAAACAATATGTCATCCATTGATCTTGAGAAATCTAGAGTTACATATGATTGATGCACTTTCTCTCTCTAGAATGCTCTCACTTCTCTCTCTAGAATATTACAATTAAGTTCTCTTATCTTGCTTAACAACTAAGCAAAACCTATTTACACCACTAATTACAAAGCATTAAATCTAATTACATTGACTTTATACTAAAACTACTTTGACTTTACAATATTTGACAATTGCATTGACTTTCTTAATAAATTTTGAATACAATATAATGCTCTAACATTCTCCCCCTTTGGATTCAACATTTAAAAAATATGGCAACAGTCTTCAGCTCTAGATCTACAAAACATTAATTCTGATTGTTTTAGACTCTGAAGCTTTGACAATTCTTCAAACAGCTGTATCTTCACAATTTCACGATGAACTAGATGCTTTGACAGTCTCCAAACTTTCAGCTTTGAAGAAATTTCAGACAAACTTGAAAAATAGTTTTCTTTCACATTGTAAAGTCACTCATCTTGAATTTCTTGAACACGAAATTTCAGATCTTTGCATCTTTGATCTCTGAAGCTTTAGTCTTTGAAGCTTTGAACTCAAACTCTTTAAAAAGTTTCTTGAACCTTGTATCTTCATCTCTTTGAACTTTGAAGAACTTTGAACGGTAACAATCTTTGAACATCTTTGAACAATAAACTCTCTCGAATCATCTCGAAACATCTTCTTGACTTTGAGAAATCTTTAAGCTATTTCTCCCCCTTTATCTTTCATTGATATATCTCCCCTTTTCTTCAGTATATTATTTCTCCCCCTTTTTGATGATTGTGAGCATCATGATCATCAAAACTCTTATCAATTTCAGCACTGTCTTTGTTCACCACAAGTAACATTCTCCTCCTTTTGATATGAATAACCGTCAATTCCAAAAATAGATTGTTGATCCAAACCCTCAGTGATTTGATAATGACCCTCTCTTATATACATAGTGAAAATTGTAAGTAAACAATATGTATCAGAGTTTCACTATCGCTGATAGGTACTAAGATCTTACAGTACCACTGATAGGAACTCTCGCTCTTTTAAATTAAACATTCAGCAAACACTGTTCACCATTAATGTGCTGAGTCTGTTAAGTCATTATGATGATCGCTGATAAGTTAGTTGTTTACTTATGATCCCTGAAGACAAGTTTCACGTCAACAAAGGTTCTACGCTGAAGTCGAAGATCAAGCTCAAGAACCAGCGACAAGTCTCCTAATGAACTGATGCGGATCAGCGAAGACTCAGATTTGTCCACTCAACGTGAAGTATCAAGTACAAGACTTCAGCTATCGCTGAACTTTATCATTCGCTGAATAGAAAATGATAATCGTTGAATCAACGAAAGCTGATCATGAAGTCCTCCGTACAAAGTACTTTTGTCTTAACCACCCTTGCACGACTCCGTACGAATTGTCAGAAAAGAACCTCCGAATATCTGAAATCGTACAACCACTCTGATACTACACTATTCATCCATACGGCTACTAAGGTTGTCAACCAAGGTCAATGACATGCAACCAACCAACTGATGACACGTGTAAAGTATATACTGACTTGCATTAAATGCATGCAGTATATAAAGAGATGAACTCACTTCATTTGAAGTAACTTGCTAACTCTGGACAAGTTCATATCTCTTATCTCAAGATAGGTTATTATTAGTAATTTCCTTATCTCTCTTAGTGCAAGAAACCTTTGTGTTCCAACTTGTTTAGATTTAGGTTTATCCTTAATCTTGTCTCCGCAACAAGCTGTAAATTGTTAATGATTTATCAATAAACAATTTAGAAAAGTAAAATCTGTGTGTTTGTATTCAACCCCCCCCCCCCCCCCCCCCTTCTACAAACTTGTATAGGCCTCCGGGACCAACAAGTGGTATCAGAGCGGATTCGTTTAATCTCATAAACAAGATCTAATCTAAGATATTTCTCTTCCTTGCTATTATCTGAAAATGGCCACCAACTCAAACACACATTATATAGACAATGGTTCTTTTGCAAAACCCCCTAGATTTTCCAGAGACAACTTCAACTTGTGGAAAAATAGGATGACACTCTTCTTAGAAGGTGTAGACCCAACTATACCTTACTATCTTGAGAACGGCCCACACATCCCTGTAACAATTGATCCTTTAGTTCCAGCCACTGCAAATAGACCTGCTATTCCAGAAAGGCTGATTCCTAAAGAAATCCATCAGTGGACCGACGAAGATAAGAAGAAAGTGGCTATAGATACAAAAGCCAGATCCATACTATCCATGGCCCTTCCTGACGAAGTCTACCATTCCGTCATGAACCTGAAATCATCAAAAGCCATGTGGGACACAATATGTGTTCAGTATGAAGGAACGTCTGAAGTCCAGGACTCAAGAAAGATCAACCAAGTAACACAATACGAAAGCTTCATTTCTGGTAAGAATGAAACTCTCTCTGATGTTCACCAACGTTTTAATTTCTTAATTATAGATCTGAAAACTGTTGGTAAGGAATATTCTAACTTTGAAGTGCTGACAAAGTTTCTAGAATGTTTACCTGAAAGCTGTCAAAGGATCTTAGATCAATGACCCTTGCTACCTTATATGGTACATTGATGAATCATGAGCAATCTAGCCATCTTAAGAAGAATCTTGTAAAAGATTCCAAAAGCACCCCTGTTGCTTTAATCTCAGAGGAACCTTCTACTCAGCGACCCTCGGTCACTATCACTGAGTTAGAAAGTAACTCTGAAAGGTCATCAGACTCTGATTCTTCAGATGATGATGAATCCTTGGCTCTCCTAACTAAAAAGTTCAGGAGATTCGCCAAGAAGAAAATGTTTAGAAAGAACAAACCTCGTTCCATAACTGACAAGCCTAAATCATCAGCTTTTGTTGATAAGGCTACTGCTACTTGTTTCAACCGCGAAAAGACAGGTCATTTCGCTAATGAGTGCAGGTCAAAGAAAATCATGAGACCTTCAGCTTTCTCAAAGAAAAACTTTGTTCCAAGGAATAAAGATGACAAATACTCAAAGCTGAAGGAGAAGTACGCAAAGCTGAAAAGCTTTAAGAAGAAAGGAAAAGGCCTGATGGCTGACTATGATTGGGCTGCTTCTGATGAAGAAGCATCATCATCTGAATCTGAAGATGATGAAGCAAATCAATGTCTCATGGCCAAGATTGAAGAAGAGGAAGAAAGTTCAGACATTCCCCCCACTTCAACATCTGTCATTCAGGTATCACCTTCTTTCTTTACCAATATTGCAAATATTGATGAAGCTGATAGTCTTCGTAAGATCGATCTCTTGACTAGAAGTTTATACGAAGCCATGAACGGAAAAACTGTGGTTGAAAACCAAAATCTTGATCTCACTGAAAAGCTTAAAAACTGCCACCTTCAAATAGAAAAGCTTTCTAAAATTGAAGAAGATTTTAAAGATCAAGTCTATTTAAATCAGCTAGTCAAAATCGAACGAGCAGAAGCTATCGCTGCATTAGAGGCTGAAAAAGCTACTGTTGAAGGATGGTGTAATTCTTCAACAAAGATCACTGAGATAATTAAGGCTCAGATTCCTCTGAGTGATAAACGTGGTCTGGGTTATAAATATGATACTCCAAAACCAACCACTGAACGTTCAATGCTTAAATTTGGAACGTTCGTATCCTCAGTCGCTGATACTTCATCATCTCAGTGCTCCTCGTCCATTACACCAATCCCTGAGGAAACTCCTACCTCCTCAAAAGGTAAGGAGAAAATGGTTTATTCAAAACCTACCTCTGTCTCTAAAGACAAAGGTAAAGGAATTGTTATTTATCAAAATCCTCAGAAGGGTACCTTAGTACCAAAGCTGAATGCTTCTAAAGCCTCAGTGACCTACCCCTTTGGATCTAGAAAGCTGATCTCTGGATCTATTCAGCGATCTACTCCTAGACTCAGAGTGGATGTCCTTGGTAAGAAATCTGAAGAACTGAATGTTCGTCCCATTTCTAAAGCCAATAGTTTACTTGGTGCTGGCACTTCTAATTCGAAATTAAAAGCTCAGCATACAAGTGGTCCTAGAACTACTTTTAGTTATAGGAAATGTTATCACTGTGGACTTACCGATCATATTGCTAGTAAGTGCCCCACAGCCACCAAAGCTGAAAAGATAGCTAAGGTGAAGATTGCCCCCAAGGCAAAGAAGACCAACCCCGATGCATATCAGGTCAAGGTGACTCCTACCACTGAAGTTAAGAAATTAACCAAAGTGAAGAAAGATAAAGCTGAATCTTCAAATGTTGCGAAGACCGCTGAACCTTCTATTCCAACTAGCTCCACTGACAAACGTGTATACATGGTTAAGTGGGTACCCAAGCAAAACTAATCTTCCTTTGTAAATGCAGGTTAAGAAGGGTATCTGGTATCTCGATAGCGGATGCTCTAGACACATGACTGGAAAGAAAAACCTGCTCGCTGAATACAAGAAAGAGAAGGGTCCCTCTGTGACTTTCGGTGGAAATGGAAAAGGACACACCCGAGGGTATGGTGTACTTTCAAATGGTACAACTTTCTTCAGAAGAGTCGCATATGTTGAAGGGCTGAAGCATAATCTTCTGAGCATCAGTCAGCTTTGCGACATGGATAACAAAGTGATTTTCACTAAGGAATCCTGCTTTGTCACTGACAAAAAGGAGAAGATAGCTCTCAGCGGTTATCGTTTGGAAAATGTTTATGTAATAAACATGGACTCAACAACCACTGAGAACTCATGTTTCTTCTCAAAGGCCTCATCTGATGTTAACTGGCTATGGCACAAGAGGCTCTCGCATCTAAATTTCAAGACACTGAATACTCTTTCCTCCAAAGAGTTAGTCACTAGTCTACCTCAACATTCATACGCCAAAGAGTCTTTATGTTCAGCGTGTGAAAAAGGGAAGCAGACCAAGGCAAGCTTTAAATCAAAGCAAGTCTCCTCAGTGTCATCTCCTCTACAACTACTCCATATGGATCTGTTTGGCCCTGTTAACAAACAATCCATCGCTGGAAAGAAATATACGCTTGTCATAGTTGATGAATTCTCTCGCTTCACTTGGGTAATGTTTCTCCGTTCTAAGAGTGACACCCCTGAAGAACTCATCACCTTTGTTCGGAAGATGGAAACTCTGAACAATATGACTGTTCGCTCAATAAGGAGTGATCATGGAACTGAATTCAAAAACAGTTCTCTTGATTCCTTCCTTGAGAGTAAGGGTATTTCTCACAACTTTTCGTCAGTGAGAACACCGCAACAAAATGGAGTCGCTGAAAGAAGAAATAGAACAATTATTGAAGCTGCACGTTCAATGCTCAGCGATTCTCACCTGCCTACTCAGTTTTGGGCAGAAGCTGTCAACACTGCTTGTTTTACGCAGAACAGGTCGCTGATAGTTAAAAGATTCAAAAAGACAGCCTATGAACTCTTTCATGGGAGAAAGCCTTCAATCAGCTTTCTTCACATCTTTGGATGTCAGTGTTTTATACTGAACAACAGAGATGCCCTTGGAAAGTTTGATCCTAAGGCTGATGATGGAATCTTTCTTGGATACTCCTCAGTCTCCAAAGCCTTCAGAGTCTTCAACCGTAGAAGACAAATTGTAGAATAAACTATTCACCTCACGTTTGACGAATCCCGTTCAGCGAACTCTAAACCGTCCGCTGATACTGAAGAACTGAATCAATGGATGTTTTCTCATCTTGGTGATTCAGAAGAAGTTCCCACTCCTCATGCTCACACCGTAGAAAATGATGGTCCTACTATCATTCCAGATATGCAGAATAGTGAAACTGAAACATCTTGGGTCTCAACTGTTCCTATAAACACTATACCTGCAGTTGATCCAAATATCTCAGAAATTCCATCTATTTCTCAGCAATCAGTGAATGAAGTGACAAGTGCAAACATTCCTCTCTTAGCTGATAATCCAGAAGTAGCTGAAGCCTCATCTTCAGTTTCTCTAGTTCAGACTGAGTCAGCGACGTATGCTCCGGCTCAGCGATGGACTGTAAATCACCCAATCGATCAAATTCTTGGTGATCCAAACGCTGGTATTCAGACTCGTAGAAGTGCAGGTAATATTTGTTTATTTGTTAACTTTATTTCTCTAACTGAACCAAAGAAAATAGATGATGCCCTCAGAGATCCAAACTGGGTCAGCGCTATGCAAGAAGAGCTGACTGAATTCGAAAGAAACAAAGTTCGGAAACTCGTTCGTAGACCAACTGACAAAACGGTGATAGGCACTAAATGGGTCTATCGAAACAAGTTGGACGAACATGGTACTGTAACTCGCAACAAAGCTCGTCTTGTTGCTCAGGGATACAGACAAGAGGAAGGCATAGATTATGACGAAACATTTGCTCCAGTAGCAAGACTTGAATCTATTCGTCTATTCTTAGCATATGTTGTACACAAAAACTTCAAAGTACATCAGATGGATGTTAAGTCAGCGTTTCTGAATGGAAAGCTGAATGAAGAAGTTTATGTGGAACAACCTCCAGGATTCTCAGATCCTAAGCGTCCAGGTTATGTTTATAAACTGGATAAGGCACTTTATGGCTTAAAGCAAGCTCCTCGTGCATGGTATGATACTCTCTCTACTTATCTCCATATTGAACATTTTGAGAGAGGTAAGATTGACAAAACTCTATTTTTTAGAAAAGTGAAAGGTTATATCATTTTAGTTCAAGTATATGTTGATGACATTATATTTGGTTCTACTAACCCTGAGCTTTGTACTCGTTTCGCTGATAGAATGAAAGATGAGTATAAAATGAGCATGATGGGTGAACTAACATATTTCCTTGGTCTTCAGATTAAGCAAACTGAAAAAGGAACTTTCATTAATCAAGGAAAATATGTTAAAGATATGCTGAAGAAATTCGACTTAACTGAAAGTTCAGCTATGAAAACCCCTATGGCACCGCCGCTGACACTTGATAAGGACACAAAGGGTGTTCCTGTCAATGTCACGCTGTACCGTGGGATGATCGGCTCACTATTGTATCTTACAGCTAGCCGACCCGATATTATGTTTGCAACATGCTTGTGTGCACGATATCAAGCTAAACCTAAGATATCTCATATGAAAGCTGTAAAGCGAATCTTTCGATATCTTAAGGGTACATCGAATCTAGGCCTTTGTTATCCCAAAGACTCAAAATTCGATCTAACCGCCTATTCAGACAGTGATTTTGCAGGTTGCAAAATGGATAAGAAAAGCACCACAGGAGGATGTCAGCTCCTGGGTGGAAACTGGTAAGTTGGACAAGTAAGAAGCAAAACTCAGTGTCCACTTCCACAGCTGAAGCTGAATATGTAGCCGCTGGAAGCTGTTGTTCTCAAGTCTTGTGGATAAGAAATCAGCTACTAGACTATGATCTTCAGCTCTCCAAAATTCCAATCTATTGCGACAGCACTAGTGCCATCGCTATAGCCAACAACCCAGTGCTACACTCAAAGACAAAACACATCGAAATCAGATATCATTTTATCAGAGATCATGTGATGAATGGTGATATAGAACTTCATTTTATTCCAACTGATTATCAGTTAGCTGATCTATTTACCAAACCTCTTGATGAGACAAGATTCAACTTTCTCATCAGCGAGCTTGGAATGCTGAACTTTGAAGGATAAAACCTTCAGCGGTTCACATTGATCAGCGATAGAATAAAATCAACTTATATAATCCATTTCATCATATTCTCTCTGAATAAACTTGATTCGCTGATATCAAGGTATGTTTTCTCTCTCTGACATATCGCATGTAAATGCAAGATTTCAAAATAAATTGCATCGCTGAATATCTCTTTCTTAACAGCGACTTTTTGAAATTTCTTAAAACCTTCACTGATATTTCTATTAAGTTCTTCATGTTTTCAAAGAGTCCCTGAGTTTTTTTTTTCAAAACCTCAGAAACAACCAAGAATATGAAAGGACAGTTGTGACGTCATTGCAACGGATAACACCAGGCACGATTTCTTTCTGACACACGTTTGCACGTTTCGTTCAAACTTCCAATCAAATGCAAACACGTGTCCGTGTCATGATGAAAACCTTTTCCCGCTCAAGGGTTTCTCTCTCTAAAACTCCCTATATAAACAATCTCTTGGTTTATATTTGTCTTTTACGCGATCAATCTTCCTCCGCAAGAAAAGAATCACTGTTGCATTTGTGCTCTCAAATCTTCAAAGAACTGTTCAACATCTTCTTCATCAAAACTTCAAGGTTAATATGTTCTTATTTTTTTACCAAATGCTTAACTTGTTTCTGATCTTATCATTGTTTTAAACAAGATCAAACAAAAGAACTTAAAAATAAAATCATTTCTTTCATGGTTTTATGAACACAACCATTTCATGGTTGTTCTTCAAGTTTTAAATCTAAATCTTAAACTTGTTCTTCATTCGTATCCATTTTTTTAAAACTGGAATACAAGACTTTATGGGTTTTACATTTCGTTTCAAAATCATGAAAAACCCTAATCTTCATTAAGACATTTTTTGTCTGAATGAAATGGAAAAAATTCGAACCATCTTAATGGAAATTCTTTCCATATCAAGACAATTCTTATTTGTTAACATCTTTGGTTGAACTGATAATACAGAGAAATGGCATCTTCAAAGATCAATGTTACCGCTGAGTCCATCTCCGCTGACTCTGAGGAAGTGGATATCATCAAAGCCCCTCAGGTTAAGTTCAAGCTGGATCAGCTAGATTGGACCAAGGTCAACAACCTCTCTGCGCTTCTCGAGTTTCCTCCTCGAAAGCAAGTCACACATCTGGATGATGCTGTGAATTTCCTGAAAAACTGCTGCATTTCAACAGCCCTGACCATCACACCTCCCGCAAGTCAGCTGCTACTATCCCAGTTCTGGTACTCTGCCAGACACTCTCAGCTACCATCCGCCAAAGATCCCTCCAAAACCATCGATTGCATACTCATCGATACTGAGTATGGCACAATTAAGATAACCCCCGCCATCATTCGAAAAGCTCTAAACTTTCCCAATGCTACCAAAGAAAAACCGTTTGTTCCATTCCCTGACCATAAAAGGCACGCTGACAAAGAAGCCCTTATTGCATTTTTTGATGCAATGGGCTATGTCTGGGAAACTGGAAGGGACAAGAAGCCCGAGAAGAAGCTGACGCTGATAAAGAAGTCCAAATTGCCCAGCGAGATGAATTTCATCTTCGCACACCTGATCAGCTGCATGACAACGAAGATCGGCTCCTCTGATCAAGCCGCTCAACCTCAGCAGGCTATGGGATACGCACTGCTAAAAGGTCTACATATTGACTGGGCATCTATCATTTATGATGACCTAGTACAAAGAGTAGATTCTGCTGCTGACAGACCTGCATGGGTTCCCTACCCCCGATTCATCAACGCCATCTTCCAATATGGCCTGAAGGACAGCTATCCTCAAGAGGGTGACCTGAAACTTTCTCAGGTTGGCCCTAAGGTGCTCGATTTCAAACCTGTCGACAATGAGGTACGTCTCTCTACCATTCTCTCTCTTCTTAACCCCAATTCTTTGACTTCTGTGGCTCCTTCAGCGACAATACCCATCGTTGATGCCCCGGCCACACAATCCTCTCCTTCTAAGAAAAGGAAACACTCTCAAACCCAACTTGATTCCAAAAGGATCAAGAAAACCAAGGAGCAACCCCAGCAATTCCATGCTGAAGACTCCTCAGCTCATTCTGAAGAGCTGAAGGAAAGTTCTGTGGTATGCTCTGCCACACCCGTGCAAGCCATCCCTCCAATCCAGACTTCAGCGTCTCCAAACGCTTAGGTTAGAAACTTGGAACCTACCAAACCTCCCTCAGTCTCCCAAAAGACTGATGAAGTGATTCTCAGCGATTCCAACGCTGAACTCAGAACCCGAACCCCATTCTTATCCTTCGCTTCTCCCTCCACTCACTTGGACACTCCTCCAAAGAACACTGGAGATGCCATCATTCCAGAAGCCACCGCTAACGCTTCTCAACGAATGATGAAGACAGGACCTGCAGAGATCACCATACCTCACCGCACTTTTGAGGAAGATATGGAACATTTTTCAGAAATCCGCAACTTTGACGACTTCGTCAATCCTCCTGCAGGTACAAATCAACCTATATACACTGTAACTAAACCTGAAACTTTTGAGCTTTCCTTTGTTCACAAGTACTTATGTGTTACAGGTCCTAATTTGGGAGACATCAACGAGTCTCTGAAGTCCGTGGAAACAAAGCTGACCGGTCTCACCACCACACTCTCTAACAACTCTACAGCTGTAACAAACGCTGGAGAGAATTTGACAAAGCTGACTACGGTGGTGGAGAAGAAAGCTTCCACAGATGACTTGAAGCAAGTTGATAAGACTCTCACAGACTTTGCTAAGGTGCTCGGTGATATCTACACAGACTACACCTCACACAAACAATCAGTTTCCTCCATGTCCGGCGAAGTAACAACGCTGAAGACATCGGTTGGAGCACTAGAGGGTGATATGTCTGCTGTGAAGACAAATGTTCAAACTCTGACGACTGACTTAGGCTCTGTAAAGACCGACGTTGGTTCGATGAAAACAATGATTGAAGAGCTGCTCAACAAGGCGAGAACTCCTGCTCCTGAACCTGCCCCTGCCCCTGCTTTGGAAACTTTCACAGCGACGGATCGCAAAGAGCTGGAAAAGATCAATCCTGCTATAACTGGCCTAGAAGTCAGATTAGCAAAGATTGAAAGCTGTGTGGGTATCTCTGGCCAAGAAGACAGAGAGCCTCCCACAGCTATAAAGTCTACCCATTCCTCCCCCAGTCATCATGAGAAGAGCGCTGAACATCCCGATGAGAAGAGCGCTGAGGATCTTGAAAAGAGCGCTGAAGACCTTTCCCATGATGAATCTATCAGGGGAGAGAAGAATGAAGATCTTATCGCTGGACCTCAGGGAGATGAAAACCCTGAGGGAACCGAAAAGCTCGCCTCTGTATCTGAGGGGGAGCAACTCGAAGAAGACGCTGAAGAATCCGAAGCAGAAGATGATGAAGTCGTCGACATCCCTGATGATGAACCATCTTCTTCTCCAAAGAATGATGATGATGATGATGACGAAGATGACGATGATTTCTTTATCGTCAAACCTGCCCCAAGGATTAAAGCTCTTAAGGGAATCTCAATAAATGAACCAACAGGGGAGCGGACAAAGACAAAGCCCTTAAACTCTGGCGCTGAGAAAGGCAAAGGAAAAAGCGTCGCTGAAGATGACAATCTGACGATCTTGCTTGAAAAGCCGGTTTGTCAGGTACACTAAACATCTCTCACTCCATCCCTCCTCTATAAGTTCTACTACCCTAGCCTACACCTGAACATATTTATCTTTCTCTTTCTACCCAAGTTCTTCTACCCATGTTCTTATTTGTAAGATCGATGTGTTTCAGCTAGTCCTCTCCCCTGTTTGAGGATGTCGCTGAAGGTTCTACTATTGCGACTTCACAAATAAAGCCAGCTGCTGCTGATGAAATAATCCCAGTCTTAGATTTGATCTCTGAGACTGATGAACCAGAAGAACAACCTCTCTCGCACAGAAACAGGCCTTCCTCAGTTCCTCAAAAGCTGAGTGAAGAGGATCAAAAGAGAAAAGAGGAAATAATAAAGCGATTCGAGGATCAGCGAATCATTCTAAGGCGTGATCAACTGCCTTCAGTTCCTCCTAAGTTCAGAATTTCAAAAGCTGAATACAAGGAACACCTCAGAGCTGAACGCCTCATCGCTGAAAGAAAGGAAACTGAAGAGAAAGACAGAGAATACGCCATCAAGCTTACTCAAGAATCTGTCAAAGACCCCAAGCTGAAACGTGTTCCCATTCAAATCCAACGAAAGCTTTGGGAAGAAGCCCAGAAGATCGTGGAAAAGAAAACTGAAGTTTCTCAAACCACCCTGATCTGGTGTAAAGAGAAAATACACTTCAGATATCGTCCAGCGAAGATCAACAAGGTATTCATCTCTGGAAGAACATCTATCGGAGTACCTGTTGTTGACATCAAACTTTTCAGAGAAGATGGCCAATCCGAAGCCTTTCGCGCAGATAGTGTAAAAAGGTATGGTCTCTCTGAATGGCTGGAGATGAGGTTAGCTATCCATTCGTCACAATCTAAGTACAAGGATCATTTCGAAAAGCTGATAAACAGACATATCGACTTGATATCTTCTTGTGTAGACATTCCTCCTCTTCCTGATCTTAAGTTGAAAAGAAAAAGGGCCTCTCCAAAGAAGAAACGTCAAGATTCAAACTCAGGTCCTGTCATACGAAATGAAACTGGAATTGGTTTCTCTCGCGCTGAAGTGCTTGGTCCTGACCCTGACCTATCTGCCCTTGACATTTCTTTGCCACCATGTGAACTTTTCGTCCCTGGTAAAGTCATCAGTAATCCTTATGGAATATTCTTTCTCGACTACGACGGACGTAAATGTTTTCAACGGATCGCCGAGCTTCCAATCACTCCAATCGAACAGCTCAGAGATCTCATCTACTGGTGTGACTTCAGAAAAGACATTCAGACACGACACCTAAAACCCTTAATCTTTGAAGAAGCGCTGAACAAAAGAAAACAAGGCGTAACGGTTCCTGACTGGATGATCCCCACTGAAAAGACGACCCTTGATGAACTTCTCATTAAGGAAGAACCTTTTGAAGACTGATATAATCTCTTTTTTCTCTATTGTATCAGTTATCCTTCTGTACTTGTAAATTATTTCGCTTGTACTTATAATCTTTATGTTCTTCATTGTAACCTGATTCAATATCTTAAAGAAAGATTTCAGCGAACGTACTTTACTCCATCAGTACTGAAAATATCCTAGAAAACAGTAAAAGGGACAAATATTTTATGAGTTCTTTTTATCCTTATGTTTTCATACTTAGCAATTTTCTTTGTGGCTATGTCATAATCAAATAGGGGGAGATTGTTGATCCAAACCCTCAGTGATTTGATAATGACCCTCTCTTATATACTTAGTGAAAATTGTAAGTAAACAATATGTATCAGAGTTTCACTATCGCTGATAAGTAATAAGATCTTACAGTACCGCTGATAGGAACTCTCGCTCTTTTAAATTAAACATTCAGCGAACACTGTTCACCATTAATGTGCTGAGTCTGTTCAGTCATTATGATGATCGCTGATAAGTTAGTTGTTTACTTATGATCCCTGAAGACAAGTTTCACGTCAACAAAGGTTCTACGTTGAAGTCGAAGATCAACCTCAAGAACCAGCGACAAGTCTCCTAATGAACTGATGCGGATCAGCGAAGACTCAGATTTGTCCACTCAACGTGAAGTATCAAGTACAAGACTTCAGCTATCGCTGAACTTTATCATTCGCTGAATAGAAAATGATAATCGCTGAATCAACGAAAGCTGATCATGAAGTCCTCCGTACAAAGTACTTTTGTCTTAACCACCCTTGCACGACTCCGTACGAATTGTCAGAAAAGAAACTCCGAATATCTGAAATCGTACAACCACTCTGATACTACACTATTCATCCATACGGCTACTAAGGTTGTCAACCAAGGTCAATGACATGCAACCAACCAGCTGATGACACATGTAAAGTATATACTGACTTGCATTAAATGCATGCAGTATATAAAGAGATGAACTCACTTCATTTGAAGTAACTTGCTAACTCTGGACAAGTTCATATCTCTTATCTCAAGATAGGTTATTATTAGTAATTTCCTTATCTCTCTTAGTGCAAGAAACCTTTGTGTTCCAACTTGTTTAGATTTAGGTTTATCCTTAATCTTGTCTCCGCAACAAGCTGTAAATTGTTAATGATTTATCAATAAACAATTTAGAAAAGTAAAATCTGTGTGTTTGTATTCAACCCCCCCCCCCCCTTCTACAAACTTGTATAGGCCTCCGGGACCAACATAGATTTATCCGAATCTTTTCAAATTCAGATAGAATGAATGTGGTAACCCTGAAACAACATATGAATCAGTTAAAGTTCCTGTAAGTAGCACGGAGCCACTTAGTACAACAGATGTACTTTGGAAAGGAGCTTTTTGATGTTCACTCCTCCAGGCTTCCATTCAATCATCGAAAAACACAAATGAATTTCTATGAACGTTATGACAAGAAAACATATTCCTTGTGTGTACGCGCATGTGTAGAAATGATTGAAGCAACTTATGCTTGAATAATATAGGCTCAAATTGTGTAAACTGTTGAGACAACAACAAGTTTTCCACGGACTCAATGTGCATGATCGAAGTGTGAAGGTGGGGCAAACTTCCTTCTTTTTCAATATCCAAACCTTCTGAATGAAGATTAGATAGATTATTTGTTGCATCCCCAAGAAAAATTGAAACATTTCTTTGTTGAGAAAGAAATGAGTAGCTGGTGGGGTTAAATGCAAGAGTTGGCATCGGCTAACTGCCTGTTTCAATGATGGTCACCAAAGAATGTGAACCAATCAGTAATGTAGCTTCCCGGCTCAGAAAATGGTTGGTGCAGAGTTCTCTTATTCTTTTAACTCTGTTCTCACACCTTCTTTCTGTTTTTAATCCGCTCACTTCTACCCAAACTCTCATTTACATTTTACCGCTCAGCACAATGAGATTACTCAATCGGATGAGTTATCTCCCCCACTCTTTGATGTAGACCCCTCACCCCTCAATCACACAACGATAACTCTTGGGTAGGAAACACTGGTTAACGTGAATCCATAGAAGTTTAATAATCTCACACTGATTCCCATGAAATTTTGTCCTAAACTTTTTGTGTTGTTCAACAGTTTAGCTTGAACAAATAAATCTCAGCATTTGAATGACATTGTCATTAGAATGTATGCTCCTCAATAATATCATGAAATATTTGAGCATTTGAACTTTGAAGATTTCTCAAAACAAGGATAACGAATGAATGAAATGAATTCGAAGGACTTGTTTGAGAATGTGGCAATGTATCAATCAGATCAAATATCATAAAAGGATAGGGTATCAAAGAATTGAAATTTGTTTATATGAACAAATATAAACAATCTTTGAATGAAACGTTTAAGCTCTTATGTTGAAATGAATATGATGCTCAACAAAATTGAAAAACAAACGGGAGTATTACCATCGAAAAATTGTTGCATTTTGAGACATGGTAATAACAAAGTCAATATGAAGTTGTACCGGTGTGTATGAATACTTGAAAGTATAGAAAAGATAATACGCAAGTATTAGTCTTTGGAAACACACGGTCAGAAATGATGTTATAATTTGAGATCTCCATGAAAAACATTTAAAATCACACTTCTAAATTCATAAAATCGGTTTCAGAATAGAGAAGTGGTTTGAACATTTAAGGAAAAATCGTTTTTCATGCTTGAAAGTTGTTCTTCTTTAAAACAATCAGAGATTAAGATCAGAAGATACTTACATTCAGAGATGTTTGGACTCCCCCTCAAATCATTATACAATGATTTAAAATCATATAAGCTCCCCCTTAACATGTGCAAAAGATCTTTTTATGAACAAAATCTGCACAAATAACAAGACTTGGATCAAAATATCCTTAAACATTAAAACGAGATCTGAATTACCAGAATTGAAGTAAATTCAGAAGTCATAGTCGTTGAAAAACGAGTCCTGATCTGATATGATCAGAAGTCAAAATCATTGAAGTACGAGTCCTGAGCTGAGATACTCAGAAGTCATAATTATTAAAGTACGGGTTCTGAACTGAATTATTCAGAAGCCAAATTATCTTTGGAGAACAAGTTCTGAACTGTTGTATTTAGAAGTCAATTCGCTTTGAAGTACGAGTCCTGAGTTGATTTACTCAGAAGTCTAGTATCTCTTGTACTCCCCCTTAAAAGCACATGTACTTTTCTTCAAAATTCTGCACAATATCTCTTCTGTTTTCCAGTCATATGTGTAGTATACATCTCACAATCCGCACTACACATGATAAACATGCAAAACAGATTAAGTAGATTTTGGTACCCAACGGAACTTGGGTCCTAGTTTGTTAGGTACAGTTGTATTTGAAGAAATTATGTAAGTACCATACCAATACGAAACATAATTCTTATGGACAAAATCATTAGTTCCACAGTAAGAACAACAAATTTTCTTTTGTGCTAACCTGATTAATTGATTTACCGAATAAACTAAATCAGGTTTGACAAAAGACTTACCTTGAAAAGCATTGTTCTTCTTGGCATTTGGCGTGGAAACCGTTGACTTTGGCTCATCTTTCTTGGGAGTTGTGCCTTTAACTCGCCATACCATATTAACCTTCTTGAAGATTTGGTTATCTTTAGGCTTTGAAGAAGTATTAACTTTAGGCATACACAAATTATTATCTGACTTATCAAACAAAGGATTATTGAATAGATTGGAAGGACAAATCTGATCTGTTGAAAAACTTTTTGTTTTTGAAGAAACATTTGCGTAAAATAAACTTGAAGCTGACTTAAAAGAATGCACATAATCAGTTGAGTCATCATATGGAGACTGAATAATAGTGTCTGGACTAGCTTGTTCAGACAACTCAACTTTAATGTTTATGTCTTCAAGTTCTTTAACTTTGTTAAGCAAAACAATTTTCTCTTCAAAAATTAGATCGTATTTCTTTTGAAGATCAGATTTTACTTTCTTCTTTGTCATAATTTCTGTTGATAAACCAGATAAACTCTTTGTCAGCTTCTTTATTTCATTTTGAAAAATCTTTCTTTCATCAGCAAAAATATCTTTCACACTTTTTGCTTGAAAGTTTTCAACTTTAATCTTTTCAAACTCTTTTCTTTCCATATCTAGTTCTTTTTCCAAATCAGATATTTTTTGTGAAAGCTCAGCACTTTTTGTTTCAAAAGATTTTCTTTCAGCATCAAAAGCCATTCTTTCTTTCTCAAAATTATCTCTTTCAATGATCAAGACTTTCTCAAAGTCGGAAACTTGTTTTGAAAGTTTGATACATTTTAACTCAATCTCTTTCTTTTCTTCAAGAGATTTTCTAGAAAAATTTGAAAACTTTTGAGCACAAATCTTTTCAAGCTCTTCTTTTTCTTTTGAAGATTTAGATTCGAAAACAAAGATTTTTCTTTTCAAATCTGCATTTTCAGTTTCCAAAACAGATATTTTTCTTGAAAACTCAAATGAGTTTTCTTTAAAAGTATTTATTTCAGCTTCAAAAGTCTTTTCTAAACAAATCTTTTTGTTTTGAAAATCAGTGTTGTCCAAAAACAGTTTCTTGGCAACTTTATCCTTTTCAGCTCGAACTCCTTTCAAATCATGTATTTCCCCTTCAAGACTATAAATCTTCTTCTTCATTTCAGCATTCTCACATTCCAAGACTCTTGAATTATCTTGACGTTTCTTTGTTTGATTCATGAGAGTTGAATTCTCGACTTTCAATCTGTCACGTTCTTCTTCAGTAACTAGTATTCCAGGCATATACAAAATTGTCGTATCTCTTCTTGAGTAAGTTGTATTCCCTCTTTCATCTGTCGTAGGCATCTTGATGTAAACCTGAAAAGAAACACACACAAAAATTTAGATGAAAAATACCAAAAAATATTACCTAATAGAGTGATCGTCAACAGAAACTCCGCTTAGAAGTTGAATTATGTGCACACTCGTAAAATATAAAATCAGAGAAACACAATTAAAGTCAGAAAAATTTTCAAAAATAAAATCAGAAAAACAAATTGTAAATTTGTCTTCCAAAAATTAAGTCTGAAAATTTTACACCGAAATCTTGAACTTTAATTGGCAAACCTGCAAAACAACAGAAAAATATATCAGTTACGAACAAAAGCAGATAAAATAACAAAAGTTTGACACTAAGATGACTAAAAGTGTAAAAATACAAAATATAGAGACTAAAACCGACATAATATTAAACAAATATGAAAAATAAGGACTAAAAGTGAAAAATACTAAGACTTGACAGAAACAAGGACTAAAAATGACAACAACTGAAAAATAAAAGTAAAAGGACTAAAATTGACAAAATTTAGAAACTTAAAACTCTAGGGACTAAAACTGGAAAATCCTAAAATCTGAAAAGTTCAGGGAACAAAACTGTAAAAACCTAGAAATAAAAAACTACAGGGACTGAAAGTTTAAAAACCGAAAACTAAGTTCAGGGACCAAACCTGACATAAATGAAAACAAAAACTACAGGGACTAAAAATGTAAAAAAATAAAACTCTAAACTCAAGGGACCAGATTTGACAAACCCTGAAACTATTAGTCCAGGGACTAAACTGACAATTCCTAATACTTAACTGACAGACTTAACTAAAACACTAACGGAAGGACCAAATATTTAAGAAATTTAACGGAAAAACTAATTGATAGTTAAAAAAACTGACACTAACCTAACTGACGATGACTTAACAGAAAAGGACAGAAAATGTATCAAAACTAACAAATTAACGGAACAGTACTAACTGACTTTGACGGATGTAACGGAAAAACGACCTCAAATGTCACAAAACTAACGGAGAACTAACAGAAATCATTAATACACTATTCATCATCATCAACCTCTCTATCAATTCTGCAAAACTCGTTATGGGACCTTCTTTTTCGACCAAAACTCTTCGTTTATGAATGCTTAAGCTCCCTTAACTGATTTGAAGTTGAAACTCGCTTCGAATCTCTCGATATTTGCAACCGAAATTTTTCGAAAAACCGAAAACTTTAAGAAACCTTCTCGTATGCTTCTGATTCTTTGAGCGATACGTCTCGTTAGACTCCAAGAGGCTTCTTTCAAGCTTCTTGATCGATTTTATCTCAAAAGAATATTCCAAATTCGAAATCGAAATTTTTTCGAAACCGAAAAAATTTCGAAATTCTCAAAACTTGTTGAATGATCTTGAAAACTTATCGTAACCTTCCGAGGAACAATATGATCTTCATTGTGCTCTTCGTTGTGCGAAATGCAACTTACGGATCAAAGCTTGTCGAACAAAACATACCGTATGAAACTAACCGGTTGATTGAGGTTACCGGTTGAAAAACTTACCGCATAAAATTGATCTTACCGATTGAGGAGGTTCCCGGATGAAAGATATTCCCGGACAAAAATGAGAAAAAAAATTCCCGGATAAAAGTAATATCCGGATGGAAGAGTGATTACCGAACACTGCCGAAATAATTGACCAAATATTCATGTTAGGACCATAAATGTCCTACATATTAGAAAAATATATAAATAATTATATAGTGCATAATTAGTTTAATTATTTAATTGTAAAAGTCTTAATTGTGTTATTTGGGCTTAATTGCTTAATGGGCTTAGGCCTTGTTTGTTTAAGGCCTATGTATATAAGGTTTACTTAACCTTTAGTTTGATGTTAGCAATTCGAGAGCCATTCATAGAGCAATTCATTAGAGCATTCTTAGAGATTCATTAGAGAGCTTATTGTTTAGAAATCGTTCCTTTACTTTGAATTGTAATATTCTCTTAACGATATTTTGAATGAATACGAGAGGGATGACAAGTTGAAATCATCAATTGTTATTGTTATTTCTTATTGATTATATTGTTACCTGATCAAACTAGGACTCACAATTGGTATCAGAGCAGAATCGGTGATTTGAAGATAGAGAAGAAATCGAACGAAAGCGAGAAAAAACATAAAAATTCGTATTGAATTTTCTGGAAAACGCAGCGTGCCGTTTTTCCTGTTACCGGAGATTGAACCGTCGGATCATCCGCTCGTGTGATCGTGGGTCGGTGGTACACAAATACAGCCCCCCTTTGTCGACCAAATTGGTTTTGCGTGCTTGATCGTTGAACATTGCATCCATCATCCAATCATTGCATCCATACATCGCATGCCATACATATACATTGCTTTTCATCACACAACTACAATCCATACATGCATCGATCACCTTGCTTTTCAACTCATGCAAGTCTTTTTTATTTTTTTTTGTGTTTTGCTTTTGCTTAGTTGATTTTTATATTGCATGATACATACACATATCATGCATATTTAACTAAGGTGATACTTGGTTGTCTATATTAATTTTAATCCATCGTACCGCAACCGAGGATTGTTTTTTGATCGGATTTATCATTCATCCGGTAAACAAGATTTATTCGGTAACCTCATCAGAGATACCCGGTAAGTTCTTTTTCATCCGGTAAGTGCTATTTTTTGCGAGAACATCATCAACAGGTAAGTTCACTTGATTTTAATTTTATCCGGGAACCAATTGTGTCCTGAAAGTACATCTCACCCGGTAAGGTCTCCTTTGCCCGGTAAGTACTCCTTCGCCCGGTAAGTATCCTTTGGTTGGTAAGTTTGGTTGGTAAGTTCTCGTCGGTACCCGAGTTACCGCACGTCTCGTCACCCGATAATTTAATAGTCCGGTTTCACCATCGAAGTTTGATTTCGTTCGTTCCGATAATAATCAAATTTTAAATTTTGGAAACGAATTTAATTTTTTTTATTTGTTTTTCAGATTTAATTTTTGATTTTTCTTCCGCAAGTTTTATTCTTCAAAGTAACACCGATTAACGACCATATATTTTTCAGGTAACAATGTCAACGTATTGCCTTAATCTAGAGTGTTTACAATTCGACAGACTATATAAAAAGAATATCGAGCAAGCAGATGCTTTCTGCAGCAAGTTAAACAAAGAACTGAAGGGACTGAAATTGCAAACAATTGAAAGTTCTGATAAGCTTGCTAAATCTGAAGAAAAGGCAACAACATTAGAGTCCGAAAACACTGTCCTGAAAAAGAAGATATCCGATTTAACATCACGAGGTGATATCAAGGAGACTAAGAAAGAGCAAGCAAGACTATATGAAAAGAAGATCAAGCAAGCAGATGAATTGTGCAGCAAGTACATCAAAGAACTGAAGGAACAGGAATCTCAAATCTGGAATAGTTCTGAGAAGCTGGCTAGATCTGAAGAAAAGGCAGCGATCTTAGAAACTGAGAACACTGAGCTGAAAAGAAAGATTTCTGAGTCGCCATCACAAGACGAGATAAAGGCACTTGAACAGAAAGGTAAACTCCTGAACTGTGAAAACATTGAGCTTAAAAGTAAACTAACTACTCTTGAAAAGATTTTTGAAAAGGAAAAGGAAAGTTTTGCAAAAGAAAGACAATTGCTTATTCAAAAGCAATCTGGTGTTTCAACCAAATCTCTTGAAGAGAAGAAGAGTATTGAGCTTATGTGTTTAAAACTTTCAAAACAGATCTCCGACTTTGAAAAAGTTTTGATTTTAGAAAGAGAGAAGTTTGAAACTGAACGCAAATCTTTCACTAAAAAGAATGGAGAACTGTCTGTGAAAATAACCGATTTGGAGAAAGATTTAGACATACTAAGCAAAGAGTCTGAGAAGAAGAAGGTTGAAGGCTTTAGAGCAAAAAGTCTGAAAGATGATTTTGCAATCGAAAGAAAGATCTTTCAGACTGAGATTTCCAAGCATACAAAGCAATTATCTGTTTTGTCATATGATATTATGATAGAGAAGAGGCTAAAATCTGATCTCCAAAAGAAGCTAGATATAATGCTTGAAAAGAAAAATGTTCTGTTTAACAATGACAAGGAACTTGAAAGCAAAAACTCTGATGTTGAATCACCCAAACTTGCTAGTCCAGATACTGTTACTCAGTCTCTTTACGGTGATTCAGTTAATTCATTTTCCTTTTCTAAGAATGCTTCAAGTTCTATTCACAGAAATATTTCTTCAAATACCGGCATTAGATCAAATAGCTCTTCAAAAGATCGAATCCATACCTCTAATCTGTTTTATAACCCTATCATTGACAAATCAGATAATAAATCTTTCAAGAAAGTAAACATGGTGTGGTGAGTTAAAGGATCCGCTCATGCTCCAAAGTCAGTCGTCTCTGTTAAGAGTGACAAGAACAACAAAGCTTTCCACGCTAAACCTTTTGTGAAACCTGATCGTGTTTACTCTGTTAATAAACTGATCAGATTATCTACACAGAAGCTGTGTTGTTCTTACTGTGGAACAAGTGACTTTGTAAAGAAAGACCATGCAAAGTATTGGTATGGTACTTATAGTATCCCAGGTCCTCATAGGGCATCTAACCAACAAGGATCCATCAAAAGATGGATACCAAAATCCTACTAATCTGTTTTGCAGGAATGTCATGTGCATTTTGTTGGTCCCGAAGGGTTATACAAGTTTGTAGAAGGGGGGGGGGGGGGGGGGGGTTGAATACAAACACACGATTTTTACTTTCTAAATTGTTTATTGATAAATCAAAATAATTTACAACTTGTTGCGGAACAAGATTAAGGATTTACCTAATCTAAACAAGTTAAGAACACTAAGTTTCTTGCACTAGAATAAAGACAGAAAGGAGATAAGAAAATTACGAATAATAACCTAACACACAGTAGTAAGGAAGAAGAAGATGGCCCGAGCTATTCATTTCTGAAGTAGGGTTCTTCTTATATACTGCATGCATTTAATGCATAGCAGTGTTACTTTACACGTGGCAGCAGTTGAGTGGTTGCATGTTTTGACCTTTGTAGACAACCTTAGTAGCCGCATGGTGCACAGTGTAGAATAAGAGTTTGTTGTACGATTCTAGACAGAAGGGAGGTCCGTTCTGACATTTCGTACGGAGACGTGCAAGGGAGGTAAGACAATAGTACTTTGTAAGGAGACTTCAAGATCAGCTTTCGTTGAATCAGTACATTATCAGCGAATGAGAAAGCTCAGCGATTGCTGAAGTCTTCTACTTGATACTTCACGTTGAATGGACAATTCTGTGACTTCGCTGATATCCGCATCAGTTCATTAGTAGACTTGTCGTTTGTTCTTGGGCTTAATCTTACCTTTGTTGACGTGAAACTTGTCTTCAGGAATCATAAGTAAACAACTAAACTATCAGCGATCATCACAGAGACTGAACAGGCTCAGAGCTACTGGATGAACAGTGTTCGCTGAATGTCTAATCTAAAGAGCGAGAGTTCCTATCAGCGGTACTGTAAAGTCTTAGTACTTATCAGCGATAGTGAAACTCTAATACATATTGTTTACTTACAATTTTCACTAAGTGTTAAAGAGAGGGTTATTATCAAATCACTGAGGGTTTGGATCAACAATCTCCCCCTATTTGATTATGACATAGCAACAAAGAAAATTGCTATGTATGAAAACATAAGGATAAAAAGAACTCATAAAATATTTTCCCCTTTTACTATTTTCTGGGATCTTTTAAGTACTGATGGAGTAAAGTACATTCGCTGAAGATTTTCTTTTAACTTCGTATAAGATTACAGAGGGAAGTAGAAAAATTACATGTACAACAAATTTAAATTACAAGTACAAAAGAGGTAAGCTAATAAGGATATAAGAAATACAAGGAAATCCTATCAGCCTTCAAGAGGTTCTTCCTTAATGAGAAGTTCATCAAGGGTCTTTGTTGTTGGAATCATCCAGTCAGGGACCGTTACTCCTTGATCACGTTTATTCTTTGCTTCAGCAAAGATCAAGGGTTTGAGATATCGTGCCTGAAGATCGCGTCTAAATTCACATCAATAGATGAGATCCCTGAGTTGTTCAATGGGAGTGATGGGAAGCTCATAGACACGTTGAAAACGTTGTCCTTCATCGTAGTCGAGAAATAAGATACCATAAGGTTCGCTTATGACTTTACCAGGGACGAAACGTTCACCAGGTGGCAGAGAGGTATCCAGCGCTGAGAGATCAGGATCAGGACCAAGTACTTCAGCACATGAAAAACCAATACCTGTTTCGTTCCGGATAGGAGGACCTGAATCTGATGGTTTGGACTTTTTCTTTGCAGAGGCCCTTCTTTGTTGAGTCGCAAGAGGAGGAGGAGGAGGAATATCTACAACAGAAGAAACCAAGTCGATCTGAGAATTTATGATTTTCTCGACATGGCTCTTATATTGTGAGGTAGATCGCTGAATGGCTATTTGCATCTCCAACTAGGGATGAGATCGGGACCGGACCGGTACCGAACCGGTTGGTACTGAATTTTTTTGGGACTAAAAAGTGGTACCGAATACCGAACCGTATATACCGGTTCGGTACCGGTTCAGTTTCGGTTTCGGGACGGGAAAATCGGTACTAGTACCACTTAGGACCGAAAATATGAAAATGAATCGAATGTGTATCAAAACCAATAGCAAACCAAAACATCTTCGTAATATTTCAAATGTGTTTCAAATCAATTCCCGAATCCCAAATTTGTCGATTTTTTGATGTGTTTGTAAGGGTACCGATTTTTTGATGGTTATGTATGCGGGGTTGATTTTTTGGGTTTATGGAGAAGGTTTGGTTAGTTTAGAAGATGATATATCTTGATTATCAAAGATAAGTTTAGTTTATATAGGATATGTGCATACTTAAGTTTTTTTTATAAAAACAATGACTTTTAAAATTTCGGTTCGGTTTCGGTATTTTCGGGAAAATCCCGGTACCGAATACCGAAATACCGAATACCGAATTTGGAGATTATATGGAACCGAATACCGGACCGAATACATGGAACCGGTACGGTACCGGTTCGGTCCCGGTTCAGTTCGGGAAATCGGTCTGATTTGCTCATCCCTATCTCCAACCATTCAGAGAAACCGTACTTATTGATCATAGCAGCGTAGATGTTTTCCTTAGTACCGTTTTCTCTTAATAGATCGACCTTAACAACTGGAACATCTATGGTCGATTTTTCTCTGATGAATACCTTGTGAATTTTGGCAGCCCGATATCGATAGTGCAGTCTTTCTTTGCACCATTCAAAGGTAGAATCAGATACCTTGGTCTTTTCTTCAACGATCTTCTGGGCGTCTTCCCATAACTGACGTTGGACTTCGATGAGAGCTCTTTTCAGTTTGGGGTCATTCACCGATTCTTGGGCAAGCTGGATGGCGAGGGCCTTATCTTTTTCTTCAGCTTCCTTCTTTTCGGCGAGTAATCTTGTGGCTCTAAGATGATCAGCGAACTCTTTCTTCGATAATCTGAACTTTGTGGGATCAGGGACTTTGGGGTGAGGGAGGATGATTCGCTGATCCTCGAATTTCTTGATCATTTCTTCTCTCCTTTTCTGATCCTCTTCACTTAGCCTTTGAGGAGCTAAGGAATGTCTGTTTTTGTGAGAGAGAAGTTGTTCTTTAGGTTCACTAGTCTCAGTGATTAAATCCAAGACCGGGATTATTTCTTCAGCTCTTGTGGCTGGGATTATTGTTGGTGCAGCAATGGGGACTTCAGCTGGATCCTCAAACAGGGAAAGGACTAGCTGAAACACATCGATTGTTTAAGTAAGAACATGGGAAGAAAGAGATAGAGAAAAGAACGGGGTTTAAGTGTATAGAGGTTTTATGGAGAGGAGAACTGAGATTGAGAAGGGATAGAGGAGAGATGCAGTATAAGGGAAGAGAAGATATTGTACCTAACAAGCTGGCTTAATCTGAAGGATAGCCAGATTGCCTTCTGCAGCGAGGCCTTTGTTTTTTCCTTTGTCAGCTTCAGACGCTGCAGGCTTTGCCTTGGTCATGTTCATTTATTGAAATCCCTTTCACATGGACTTTCTTGGGCTCAACAAAGAAGAAGTCATCATCATCATCGTCATCATCATCATCTTTAGGGGATGATGATGGTTCTTCATCATCGATATCGATGGGTTCTTCGTCTTCAGCTTCTTCTTCTTCAGACTCGACCTCATCAGTGTAAGGTTCAGTCACATCAGCAACAAATTCCTTGTGTTGCTCTTCGAGTTGCTCCCCCTCAGATACAGAGGGAGGTTTCTCGGTTCCCTCAGGGTTTTCAACTCCCTGAGGTTGTGAAGTAGAAGTAGCAGCAGCATTTTCATTTTTCTCCCCCTCCGAATTATGGGGAAGATCTTCAGCTTTCTTCTCCTCCTCTTCCACATTATGAGTGGGGGAAGAAACAGATTGATCAGCAACAGCAGCAGCAGTCACAGGATTACTGTCTTCCAGGCCAGTAAGTCCCATGAAGGTTTCATTCACAACTATTCGTGCTTCTAGGCCAGAAATAGTAGGACTGATCTTTTGGAGATCATCTCGATCGGCCTGAGTAAAGTGAGACTTTGGGGCATCCAGGCGATTGAGTATTTGTTGAAGGAGATCTTTGACCGTGATGACCTCACCTTTAAGAGTACCAACCTCTGTCTTCAATGATGTGACTTCATTGTACAGAGTGGTGAAGTTTGTTGCCAGGGTGGTGTTGGCGAGGTTGAGATTGTTGCTGTTTGTGGAAGTTTCAGCGAGAGTGGTAGCAAAAGTTCCTATGCTGCCATCCACTTTCTCCATATCAGCTTTGGAGGCTTTTTCATCAACGACCTCGGTCAACTTTTTAAGGTTCTCTTCAGCGTCTGTAACCGCTGAATAGTTTGTGGAGAGAGTGGTGTTGTAAGATTCCACCTTTGTTTCCAGGGCCTTCAGGGAGGTGTTGATATCCCCCAAATTAGGACCTGAAACAGTTATTAACTTATGAACGGAGGAAAGCTCAGAAGTTTACGGTTTTGAGAGAAGAGTTGGTTGAGTTATGTGTATACCTGCAGGCGGGTTTGCGAAGTTGTCGAAACCTCGTAAACCTGAGAAGTGTTCCATGTCGTCGTCGAGATTGCCTTGGCGCATGGAGGTGCCTGCAGATCCTAAGTTTGTCTCCATCATCGCATGTAGAGTATCAGCAGTTGAATCATGAACGATAACGGGTGTCCTTGAGAATGTTGGGAAAATTTGTGGAGTGTCCAAAGAAAGAGTGGGAGGAGTGAAGGATGAGAAGATTGGTTGGGTACGAGGTTCAGCGTTGGATCCGCTGACAATCACTTCAGTCTGTAGAGAGGCTGAAGGAGGTGGGTTCAGTTCCAAGTTTATAACCTCAGTGTTTAGAGATGCTGAGGTCGGAATTGAAGGGGTGGCTTGATCAGCTGTGGCAGAGCGTACCACAGAACTATCCATCAGCTCTTCAAAGTGAGTTGTAGAGTCTTCAGTATGTGAATGCTTGGAGGGTTGCTCCTTGGTTTTCTCAATCCTTTTGGAATCAAGTTGGGAAGATGATTGTTTCCTTTTTCGAGAAGGAGTGGAGGGTACAGCTTGGGTATCAACGGTGGGAATTTTCGCAGAAGTAGTCGCAGAAGTAGAAGAATGAGGATTAAGAAGAGATAAGAGAGTAGTAAGACGTATCTCGTTTGGCAGAGGCTTGAAGTCGAGCACCTTAGGGCCAACCTGAGAGAGTCTCAGATCACCCTCTTTTGGGTATTTGTCCCCAAGGCCAAGTTGAAAGATGGCACTTATGAATCGGGGATATGGAACCCATGACGGTCTATCAGCCATATCAACTCTGAACGCAAGGTCGTCATAGATGACTGAGGCCCAGTCAACATGGAGACCTTTCAGCAATGCATAACCCATTGCTTGCTGAGGTTGAGCAGCTTGATCAGAGGAGCCAAACTTCGCTGTCATGCAGCTTATCAAGTGAGCGAATATGAAGTTCATCTCGCTGGGCATCTTGGACTTCTTGATCAGGGTCGGTTTCTTCTCAATCTGCTTGTCCCTCCCTATGTCCCATGCGTAACCCATTGCGTCAAAGAATGCAGTGATGGCTTCCCTATCAGCATGGTTTTTGTGGTTTGGGAGAGGGACAAAGGGTTTTTCTTTGGTGGCAGTGTGTAGGCTGAGTGCACGCCTGATAATGGCAGGGTTGATTTTGGTTGTGCCAAATTTGGTGTCACAGAGAATGACATCAAGGAGTTTCTTAGGGTCTTTGGTTGAAGGAACCTGAGCTCGTATGGAAGTATACCAGAACTGATATAGAAGGAATTTATGGGCAGGGGGTACGAAGGTTAAGGCTTTGAATAAGCAGCAGGTTTGGAGAAAATTCACAGCATCATCCAGATGCCTGACTTGCTTTCGTGGAGGAAAATCAAAAAGAGCATAGAGATTGTTTGATTTTGAAAAATTTACTTCCTCAAGCGTGAACTTGACTTGAGGAGCTTTGAGAAGATTCAGTTTCTCAGCAGCAGGCGATTTCTCAGCGGTAGGAGCAGCAGTAGAGGATGCCATTTCTGTTTAACATATATAAGCATGAAGAAGAGATAAAGAACAATGTCTTAATGTGGAAAGATTTTCCAATAAGATGTTGTTAATTTTTTTGTCCATTTCATTCACACCAAAGATGTCTTAATGAAGATTAGGGTTTTCTAGTTTTGACAAAAAGAGACAAGAACTAGTGAATGTCTTATTTGCCAGTTTCCTTTAAAGATAAGGATTCTGGAAAAACATATGAAGAACAAGTTTAAGATTTTTATTTTAAACTTGAAGAACAACCATGAAGGTTGTGTTCATAAAATCATGAAAGAAAATGATTTCATTTTAAAATGTTCTTTTGTTTGGTCCTTTAAAAACAATAATAAGATCAGAAACAAGTTAAAATAGGTAAATAATAAGAATATTAACCTTGTTGTCGAAAAAGAAGATGAACAGTTTTCTAGAAAACTCGAGTTCAAAATGCAACAGTAGTTTCTTGCATGGAGAAGAAGATGTTCGTGTAAAAGAAAAATATAAACTCGAAATGGTTTATATAATGAGAGTAGAGAGAGAAAAACTATGAGCGGGAAAGTTTTTCATCATGACACGGACACGTGTTTGCATTTGATTGGATGGTAAACGAAACGTGCAAACGTGTGTCAGAAAAAGAACGTGCCAGGGTTTATCCGTTGTGATGATGTCACAAACGTCCTTACATATTTTAGGATGTCTCTGAGGTTTTGAAAGCTCAGGGACATTTTGAAAATATGAAGCACTGAATAGAAATATCAGTATTAGTTTTAGAAATTTCAAAGTATCACTGAAGGAAGAAATATTCAGCGATGCAATTTGTTTTTGAAATCTTGCATTCATTTGCGAACGTCAGCGAGTAAAGAGAGAACATACCTTGATATCAGCGAATCAACTTTGTTCGGAGAGAAGATGATAGAATGGGTTATATAAGTTGGTTTTATCCGGTCGCTGATCAAATGGGAACCGCTGAAGATTTTACTCTTCAAAGTTCAGCATTCCAAGCTCGCCGATGAGAAAGTTGAATCTTGTCTCATCAAAAGGTTTGGTGAAAATATCAGCTAGCTGAAAATCAGTTGGGATAAAATGAAGTTCTATATCACCATTCATCACATGATCTCTGATAAAATGATACCTGATTTCGATATGTTTGGTCTTTGAGTGTAGTACTGGATTGTTGGCTATAGCGATGGCACTAGTGCTGTCGCAATAGATTGGAATTTTCGAGAGCTGAAGGTCATAGTCCAGTAGTTGATTTCTCATCCACAAAACCTGAGAACAACAGCTTCCAGCGGCTACATACTCAGCTTCAGCGGTGGAGGTGGACACTGAGTTTTGTTTTTTACTTGTCCAACACACCAGCTTTCCACCTAGGAGCTGACAGCCTTCTGTGGTGCTTTTCCTATCCAATTTGCAACCTGCAAAATCACTATCTGAATAGGTGATTAGATCAAACCCTTAATCTTTGGGATACCAAATACCTAGGTTCGGAGTTCCCTTAAGGTAACGAAAGATTCGCTTTACAGCGATCATGTGAGATTCCTTAGGTTCAGCTTGATATCGTGCACACAAACAGGTTGCGTACATAATATCAGGTCGGCTAGCTGTAAGATACAAAAGAGAGCCGATCATCCCACGGTATGTCGTGACATTAACAGGTATTCCAGAAGAATCCTTGTTTAGTGTCAGCGGCGGTGCCATAGGGGTTTTCATAGCTGAACTCTGAGTTAAATCAAATTTCTTCAGCAAATCTTTAACATACTTTCCCTGATTAATGAAAGTTCCCTTTTCATTTTGTTTTATCTGAAGACCAAGGAAATATGTTAGCTCACCCATCATACTCATTTTATACTCTGCTTACATTCTATCAGCGAAACGAGTACAAAGGTCAGGGTTAGTAGAACCAAATATAATGTCATCAACATATATCTGAACAAGAATAATATGACCTTTTACTTTCCAGAAGAATAGAGTCTTATCGATTTTACCACGCTCAAATTGTTCAATATGAAGTTAAGTAGAGAGAGTGTCATACCATGCACGAGGAGCTTGCTTTAAGCCGTAAAGTGCCTTATCCAGTTTATAAACATAACCTGGATGCTTAGGATCTGAGAATCCTGGAGGTTGTTCCACATAGACTTCTTCATTCATCTTTCCATTAAGAAACGCTGACTTAACATCCATTTGATAAACTTTGAAGTCTTTGTGTATAGCGTAGGCTAAGAATAGACGAATAGATTCTAGTCTTGCTACTGGAGCAAATGTTTCGTCGTAGTCTATACCTTCCTCTTGTCTGTATCCCTGAGCAACAAGGCGAGCCTTGTTGCGGGTTACAGTTCCATGTTCGTCTAACTTATTTCGATAGACCAATTTAGTGCCTATTACTGTCTTGTCAGTTGGTCTTCGAACAAGTTTCAAAACTTTGTTTCTTTCAAATTCTATCAACTCTTCTTGCATAGCGCTGACCCAGTTTGGATCTTGGAGGGCATCATCTGTTTTCTTTGGTTCAATCAGAGAAATAAAGTTAACAAATAAACAAATGTTACCTGCACTTCGTCGAGTCTGAACACCAGCATTTGGATCACCAAGTATTTGATCAATAGGGTGATTGACAGTCCATCGCTGAGCCGGAGTATGAGTCGCTGACTCAACTTGAACTGGAGGAGCTGAAGATGAGGCTTCAGCAACTTCTGGAATATCAGCCAAGAGAGGAGTAGGTGCAGATGTCATTACATTCACTGATTGCTGAGAAGTAGATGGAATGTCTGAGGTAGAAGCAGGCATAGTGTTTAAAGGAATAGCTGAGACCCATGAAGTTTCAGCTTCACTAGTCTGCATGTTTGGGATGATAGTTGGACCATCATCTTCAATGGTATGAGTATGAGGAGTGGGAATATCTTCTGAATCACCAAGATGTGAAAACATCCATTGATTCAGTTCTTCAGTATCAGCAGAAGGTCGAGAATTCGCTAAACGGGATTCGTCAAAGGTGACGTGAACAGTTTCTTCAACAGTATGTCTTCTTCGATTGAAGACTCTGAAGGCATTGGATACTGAGGAGTATCCAAGAAAGATTCCATCATCAGCCTTAGGATCAAACTTTCCAAGGGCATCTCTGTTGTTCAGTATGAAACACTGACATCCAAAGATGTGAAGAAAGCTAATTGAAGGCTTTCTCCCATGGAAAAGTTCATAGGCTGTCTTGTTGAATCTTTTGATTATCAGCGACCTATTTTACGTAAAACAAGCAGTGTTGGCAGCTTCTGCCCAAAACTGAGTAGGCAGGTGAGAATCGCTGAGCATTGAACGTGCAGCTTCAATGATAGTTCTATTTCGTCTTTAAACGACTCCGTTTTGTTGCGGTGTTCTCACTGAAGAAAAGTTGTGAGAAATACCCTTACTCTCAAAGAAGGAATCAAGAGAACTGTTTTTAAATTCAGTCCCATGATCACTCCTTATTGATCGAACGGTCAAGTTGTTCAGGACTTCCATTTTCCTGATAAAGGTGATGAGTTCTTCAGGGGTGTCACTCTTAGAACGAATAAACATTACCCAGGTATAACGAGAGAATTCATCAACTATGACCATTGTATATTTCTTTCCAGCGATGGATTGTTTGTTAACAGGGCCAAACAAATCCATATGGAGAAGTTGTAGAGGAGATGACACTGAGGAGACTTGCTTTGGTCTGCTTCCCTTTCTCACACGCTGAACATAAGGACTCCTTGGCGTATGAGTGTTGAGGTAGACCAGTGACTAACTCTTTAGAAGAAAGAGTGTTCAGTGTCTTGAAATTGAGATGGGAGAGCCTCTTATGCCATAACCAATTGGCATCAGATGAGGCGTTTGAGAAGAAACATGAGTTCTCAGTGGTTGTTGAGTCCATGTTTATAACGTAAACATTTTCCAAATGATAACCGCTGAGAGCTATCTTCTCCTTTTTGTCAGTGACAAAGCAGGATTCCTTAGTAAAGATTACTTTGTTATCCATGTCGCAAAGCTGACTGATGCTTAGAAGATTATGCTTCAGCCCTTCAACATATGCGACTCTTCTGAAGGTTGTTGTACCATTAGAGAGTACACCAAACCCTCAGGTATGTCCTTTTCCGTTTCCACCGAAAGTTACAGAGGGACCCTTCTCTTCCTTATACTCAGTGAGCAGGTTCTTCTTACCAGTCATGTGTCTAGAGCATCCGCTATCGAGATACCAGATACCCTTCTTAACCTTAGTAGCAGAGGTTGAAGTAGAGGGAATGTCAGAATTTTCTTCCTCATCTTCAAGTTTGGCCATGAGACATAGATTGGCTTCATCTTCATCTTTAGAGTCAGATGATTCTTCTTCGTCAGAGGAAGCCCAATCATAGTCAACCATCAGGCCTTTGCCTTTCTTCTTAATGGTTTTCAGCTTTGAATACCTTTCTTTCAGCTTTTTGTATTTTTCATCTCTAGTCCTGGGAGTAAAGTTTTTCTTCGGAAAAGCTGAGGATCTAGAGACTTTCTTTGACCTGCACTCGCTAGCAAAACGTCCTATCTTTTCACAGTTATAGCATGTAGCAGTAGCCTTATCAACAGGGGTTGATGATCTTGGCTTGTCAGTAATAGCAAGAGGTTTGTTCTTTCTGAAATTACTCTTTCTAGCAAATCTCCTGAACTTATTAGCCAGGAATGCCAGAGTTTCATCATCATCTGAAGCGTTAGAATCTGATGAACGTTCAGAGTTAGTTTCCAACTCAGTGATAGTGATAGTAGATCACTGAGTGGAAGGTAGCTCTGAGAGTAAAGTAACATGGTTGCTTTTGGAATCTTTTACAAGATTCTTCTTAAGATGACTCGATTGCTCATGATTAACCATCGTGCCATATAAGGTAGAAAGAGTCATGGATTTTAGATCCTTTGATAGCTTGAGACACATTGAATAACTGTCCCAGCTTTCAGGTAATTTCTAAGAACTTTGTCAGTACTTCAAAGTTAGAATATTCCTTACCAACGGTTTTTAGATCTATTATTAAGCAGTTAAAACGTTGGTGTACTTCAGAGAGAGATTCATTCTTACTACAAATGAAGCTTTCGTACTGTCTTACCAGGTTGATCTTACGTGAGTCCTGGACTTCGGAAGTACCTTCATACTAAACACGGATTGTGTCCCACATGGCTTTGGAGGTCTTCAGGTTCATGACGGAATGGTAGACTTCGTCAGGAAGAGCCATGGAAAGAATGGATCTGGCTTTAGTGTCGAGAGCCACTTTCTTCTTATCTTCATCAGTCCACATATGAATTTCCTTAGGAACCAACCTTTATGGAATAGCAGCTCTATTCTCAGCGGCATGGAACTTCAAGATCAATTCTTATAGGAATATATGGACCATTTTCGATGTAATAAGGTATAGTTGGGTCTACACCTTCTAAGAAGAGAATCATCCTATTTTTCCACAGATTAAAGTTATCTCTGGAGAATCTAGCGGGTTTTGCAATAGAACCGTTGTCAATATAGTTTGTGTTTGTGTTGGTAGTCATTTTAAGAAATAGCAAGGAAGAAGAGTTTAGTATAAATAAGATCTTGTTTATGAGATTAAACAAATCTGCTCTGATACCACTTGTTGACCTAATCTAAACAAGTTAAGAACAAGATTAAGGATTAACCTAATCTAAACAAGTTAAGAACACTAAGTTTCTTGCACTAGAATAAAGACAGAAATGAGATAAGGAAATTACAAATAATAACCTAACACACAGTAGTAAGGAAGAAGAATATGGTCGAGCTCTTCATTTCTGAAGTAGGGTTCTTCTTATATATTGCATGCATTTAATGCATATCAGTGTTACTTTACACGTGGCAACAGTTGAGTGGTTGCATGTTTTGACCTTTGTAGACAACCTTAGTAGCCGCATGGTGCACAGTGTAGAATCAGAGTTTGTTGTACGATTCTAGACAGAAGGGAGGTCCGTTCTGACATTTCGTACGGAGACGTGCAAGGGAGGTAAGACAATAGTACTTTGTAAGGAGACTTCAAGATCAGCTTTCGTTGAATCAGTACATTATCAGCGAATGATAAAGCTCAGCGATTGCTGAAGTCTTCTACTTGATACTTCACGTTGAATGGACAATTCTGTGACTTCGCTGATATCCGCATCAGTTCATTAGTAGACTTGTCGCTGGTTCTTGGGCTTAATCTTCGACTTCAGCGTAGAACCTTTGTTGACGTGAAACTTGTCTTCAGGAATCATAAGTAAACAACTAAACTATCAGCGATCATCACAGAGACTGAACAGGCTCAGAGCTACTGGATGAACAGTGTTCGCTGAATGTCTAATCTAAAGAGCGAGAGTTCCTATCAGCGGTACTGTAAAGTCTTAGTACTTATCAGCGATAGTGAAACTCTAATACATATTGTTTACTTACAGTTTTCACTAAGTGTTAAAGAGAGGGTCATTATCAAATCACTGAGGGTTTGGATCAACACATTTAAATTAGAAGATTCTTTTCACATGACGAGCATTCAAAGTTTATGCCAATTTTGAGGGGGAGTACTATCTTATGCAAGGTATGTGAACTCTAAGTGAATTCAAAAACCATAGCAATTCATTCTGAATAACTTACTTGCATTTGTTATTATCTACGTTTAAACTTCCATGATTGCCATGTCCAAAACTTTCTTGATTTAGTTATTTCCATGTCTCACACATTCGTTGATTTTTCGATGGAAATACACTCGTTTTGAATTCCACTTTGTGTTCATAGTTCATCATTTCATATTAATGATTCAATTCTTATCTGATATAATTGTGGCTTGTTCCTCACAATTAAACTTTCTAATCATCGTTTCATTTTTGAACATTATGTGCTTACTGAGTCATTCTGTTTTGCGCTTGATCTTGTTTCTTGAAATTCTATATTTCAAATGATTTTTATGACTTATGAATATTTCAGTTCAGAACTCGTTCTTAAATGCTATGACTTCTGATTACATCAGATCAGAACTCAAACTTACTTTTATGACTTCTGATCAACTCAGATCAGTACTCGTTCTCAAATGCTATGACTTCTAAACATTTCAGTTTAGAACTCGTACTTCACTGTTTTACTCAAGTGTTCTATTTATTGCATGAAAGTGAGTGTTAGGAATTACATCGTTTCTATGGTCAATCCAGAACCGGAAGGACCTACTCAAGAAACACACCCAGTTATAGATAACAGTAAGGGGTCTAGCTTTATAGATGAGTTCGGAGTGAAAAGAATATGGTGAGACTGTGACAGGACTTAAAAGAATTATTGGTCCTTACCAAACCGAGTCTGTTATCCGGGTAACCACACAATCTATTCATTCTCGTTCTTTGGAGATGAATATTGAAACAGACATGGACCCAGTGTCGATAACTCGTGTCACCCCACACAACCACTCAAGTATCTCACAACAGATGCTTGTTTCACATATTCACGGAGATTTAGCACATAATCTATCTATTCCTCACTCGGGGGTCTTAGTTATTGAAAAAGGAAGACATCAGCTCCGGTCTCTGAACTTCACATTCTATTCACTGTGTCAATTGATTTTTAACTTGCGTCCTAGGTTATATCAATATTTGAGCCTAACTGATATAATTCATTTCTTTCACACATGCACGAGTCTTTGTGATTCCATTTGCATATCTTCGTGATATTGCCGGAATAGTTTGAGAGGTAATTTTATAAAATTTTACTTCAGTGATAACTGGAAGTCCTATCAGAGATACCCATTGCCAACTCTGAACATAGGCCACACAATTTTTTAAATTGTTGTGATAACAGTTACTATGTGTTTCTGTGTTAGATTTTTACCCTATGTTGGTTACTAAGATGTTTTATCTGGATTTTTTGCTACTCGTTACTATTGTCTTTGAACATACATGATGCTCCGGATTCTCCTACTCATCATGAGGGGGAGAAAGGGTACAGATTCAAAGACACGGATTATCAAGTTGACGGGGAGTTAGCAAAAGTCGAGGGGGAGTAACTGTTGACCGATTTTTCCCGGATGATTGATCTGTTCCGAGATCCAAAGAGTTTCAAAGTGCATACAAGTGATAAATTCTTCTCTTTCCTTATCAAGTGGTGTTCGCTTCAAATTATTTCCTCCATCGAGCATACTGGTTCTACAAGTTCTTAAAGTTGAAGATTTGAAGACGAAGAGCTGTATTCAAGGGGGAGCGGTAAAAGACAAGAAGACAAGCAACGCCGAAGTGTTTCAATGATTCAAAAAGAAGAGAAGATCAAGACTTGAAGGTTTGAAGACCGATTTTTATTTATATATCTTTAGGGGGGAGATTGTTAGGACCATAAATGTCCTACATATTAGAAAAATATATAAATAATTATATAGTGCATAATTAGTTTAATTATTTAATTGTAAAAGTCTTAATTGTGTTATTTGGGCTTAATTGCTTAATGGGCTTAGGCCTTGTTTGTTTAAGGCCTATGTATATAAGGTTTACTTAACCTTTAGTTTGAGGTTAGCAATTCGAGAGCCATTCATAGAGCAATTCATTAGAGCATTCCTAGAGATTCATTAGAGAGCTTATTGTTTAGAAATCGTTCCTTTACTTTGATTTGTAATATTCTCTGAACGATACTTTGAATGAATACGAGAGGGATGACAAGTTGAAATCATCAATTGTTATTGTTATTTCTTATTGATTATATTGTTACCTGATCAAACTAGGACTCACAATTCAATTCACAGTTTCACTTTGAGTGAAAGTATTGATTTTGCTTTTCATATCTTCTTCATCCACGCCATATACCTGCAAGTTTTACAAACTTCACCAACAATAGTGAATCATTGATTTTTAACATCAAACACTTTACAAACAACTGTTAATAACATCTCATAAACCAAAATGGATCACAATCTTAGATGTGAACCATTTTCTTCTAGAACACTATAAACATCTCAAGAACACCAAGAAATTTAAAATTTCAAAAATGAAATTTAGACACAAAATCACTTTTTAGGAAAGAATTCGCACAAAAACATATCAAAAACTCACTAATTTGCAAAATCAAAATCTAAAAAATTTGACAGACGCCATTTTCTCAAGAACACCAATTCTCACAAAATCTTTGAATTTGACAAATCTAGATGCGATTTTGTAAAATTGATGATGCAAACATGATATAATATGATGGAGAAACACTTTGCAATAAAAAAACAAATCCAAAAACACACAAAAATTGCATAACCCATTTGAGCTCTTCAAATCTTCAAAAATGGAGATTTTCTTCAAAAATCTTCAAATCTTCATTATTTTTGGATGAACTTGTGCACAATTTGATCTCCCAAAGCTCTGATACCAATTGTTAGAACCAGATCTATTAGGTAAACAATATGTCTTCCATTGATCTTGAGAAATCTAGAGTTACATATGATTGATGCAATTTCTCTCTCTAGAATGCTAACATAGTGCACGACACATCTGTCTTGGTTTTATGGGAACCTCTGTTGAGTTTACCATCGCACAAGCAGAACAAAGATGATCTCTGTCGAATTTGAGGTTTGGTAAACCACTTACCAGATTCAGCTTCACAAGTTTATCAAGAGTGTGAAAGTTTAAGTGAGAAGACCTGTTATGCTAGAGCTATGCCTCTTCGTTCTTGTTTGATACAAGACAAAGTTTTTCATTTTTGCTTTTTGCCTTAAAATTCATGAGGTACAAATCACCTATTCTATAGGCTCTCAACAATTATGTGTCTGTATCTTCTCCTAACAAAGAGCAGTATCTTCTGGTGAACTTCACATCAAAGCCAGTGTCACAGAGTTGGCTTACACTTAGCAAGTTGTGCTTAAGGCCATCCTGTTAGCTCCAATAGATTAGTCTTTGAAGTATTGAAAAAGTAGGCTAAGTACAAGAACCGCAGAAGACCTCTGCCGGACTTCACCAAGTCTCTCCGCACGGATCAGAGCCTCTGTCGACCACTCCTCTAGTAGTCGAGCTTAACCTGAAGATGATCATCGGACCACAGAGCCTCTGTGTGGCCAAACTTCTTGAAGACAAAGACTTGTGCATATTCAGACCCAAAGATCCTATGCCTCTCACGTGCCTCTACCTGTACAAAGATTCTGAAGATGAATAGTACAACCACGTCTCTTAGCTTTCCAGGTGTCACCATTTCATGGGTGACAACCTTTTTTCATGTACTATTTGCGGCCAACCTTCACTATATGTAGAGAGCACTACCCTGCCATTTCAAAAACACAGCACACAAATCACACACGCTGAATTTCTAGAGTGAGAGTAATCTTGAGAGAAAAACCACACACAAGTGTGTGTTCTTGGTGTAAACTCCATTGTTCATTAATGAGATTAAAGATGACTTGTTGAGCATTCCTTATTTTGTTTATCTTCTTTATTCTCTAGTGTGTGAATCTACCAAACTATTCAAACCTTTATGTGCTTTAAAACGCTTCCGCATATAATTTCTATACTCTGTTTTGCATATTTTTGTTTGAACATATCATTGTTGAGTCAATCTGGGATCAACAATTGGTATCAGAGCAAACTTTGATTCTCAATATCAAAGGATCGTCTGACTAATTTGGTAGATTTTCTGGTTTGATTTTTGACCAATTCTTCATTTCTATGAACAACCCCTGTTTTGTGTCATTTTTCAACCTGTTTGAATTTGACACATTAATAGGATTTGTTTCTTCTTTAAAATCATTCAAGTGTTTGTTGTTGATCATATAAAACTTTGTTCTTCCTAGATTTAGCTTGTGTTTTAAATCTGTCATATATTTAAATCGTTTTCTCTTATATCTTCAGTACCCATACCATGCTTTTCTTCAAAACTCTACTTATTCAAAAATGGCAAACCCAGCCAACTTTTTCACTTTTGGTTCTCAAACTAAGCCTCCAACTCTATTGAGAGATGAATATCCTCAATGGAAGATTCGTATGATCCATTTCTTGGAGGGAGTTGATAAAGAACTTATTACCTATATAAAAAATACGCCATATGTCCCTATGGTCACTGTCCCTAGGGTACCTGAAACTGCTACTACACCTGAGGTACCCAAATATGATAAACCTAAGGACATTGATAAGTGGTCACCACAAGATTGGGAGAAATATGAAATGGGAAAGAAAGCCAAACGTCTACTCATCATGGCAATCCCACAAGAATGAGAAACAACTTGAGGGAGGAGTGAAAACTCAAAAGAACAGAAGAGCCCAATGCATAAATGAATATTATGCTTTTAAGGCTCTGCCAACAGAATCACTCCAAAGAACCTATGACAGATTCAACTCCTTAATCAACAAGTGTAAGAAGTTTGGTATCCACAGAACCCCTGGAGAAAATAATGTGATGTTCCTCAAAAGTTTAAACGAAGAATGGCTTCAATTGTCTATGTCACTCCAAACAAATCCTGATCTTAACACATGAACTCTTACTGACCTCTTTGGCACATTGGCTGCACAAGAGAACAATGTAGTCCAGACTAAAACCCAGTTGGGTGGACCTCTGACACTAGTAGGAAAGGCCACGGAGGTTCAGGACAAGCCACAGAAGAAAAAAGGTCAAAATGAGAGTTCCAGAGGAAAGAAGAAGATGAAGAAAGTGTTAGTTGCTAAAAGTGAAGAGGAAGATTGTTCGGAAGAGGATGAGGCAAGTATGGCCTCTATTGCTAAGTCTTTGGCTTTAATCACCAAAGAATTTAACAAAGGTTTCAAGAAGATACCCAACTTTAGCAGAGGTACTGATGACAAAGACGGGAGAGGTGGCAGATTTTAGAATCATGGGCCACAAATGGAGAGATCTTTTCAAGATCCACGACAGTATGGACCACCACAAGCATATGAGCCAAGAACTCAATGGAGAGATGAGTTCTATGACTAGCAGAGGATGTTTGAAAATAGATACTATGAGTAGAAGGCAAGCGAATACCAACAGAAGCAGGGAGAGTACCCACAGAGTGGTGCATAGAAGGAAGACCTGTGAGTTCCTGAGAAAGTGATGACTTCCACTCCACAGAACACAGGGTGCTTTAGATGTGACAAGCCTGGACATTATGCCGCAGAATGTAGAGCCCAACCCAACAGAGGACAACCCGTACGAGATTCAACCTTCTACAAGAAGAAAGCTGAGTATTATGCTCTGATGAGACCTCTGATGAAGGTGACAAAAATGCCATGTTATGTGGTATGACAGCAGTCAATGACTCAGAGTCCGAAAGCGAGGTATCCACTTCTAACTCTTGATCAAATGAAACAGAAGCAAAATTGCTTAAACTTACAAAGGAATTTCATGACTTTGAAAAGAATTGTTCTGAAATAGAAAAGAAACTTGCCTTTTATGAAAGAGAAGCTAGAATTCTCACTCAGGAAAAGGAAAAAATTGCTCTATATTGAAACATAATACTTTCTAGAAATAAAGCTTTTAAAAGAAAAAGTTACTACTTTTAATTTGGCATTGAAAAACAAGACCAAAGAGCTTATGGATAATGAGAGTGAAAGAATGAACATTCTTGCTCTTTAGAACTTTTTTCAAAAGGAAAGGGAAGTTCTTCATCAGGATTTATTCGACAAAGATCTTACAATTAGGAGGTATCAATATGCCCAAAGAGTTCATGAAAAAGTGAACACTCAAATCGACAGAAGAGGGATTGGGTTATGTGACTTGGATCCTTATACAAGAAATAAGAGGAACGAATCCCTATATTCCCTATTCTCCATTGGAAATGTTCAAAAACCAGGGTTTCCTTACTTAATGTATGTACACAAGAGACGCGGAACCTTTGGAGAACCTCACAAGAGGAGTCTTTTGAAGATGACAAATGTGTGGTATGAAAACACAGATTTATCATCTTCAACCTCTGTAGAAGGTGCTTCAAAACCAAAGAAGTGTCTGATTCAAGCGTAAATAGGACTCTTCAAGTTTGGTCACCCAAAAACACAAGCATGTGTTGCCTTTGTGTGCCTAATAACCCCTGAAAACGAGTTGTGCGCAGAGGCACCTGAGTTTGTCCACTCGTCTATAGAGGTTCAGATGCAAATTTTTTTTGAGAATGACTTTATCTTTGATGACCTTGAAACAACTTCTATCGTACAAAAGCTCTTTGAAAAGGATTTACTAAAAGTTCTTGATCAAAGCAAATCTCTTGAAAAACCCAACATTGTTCCATGCGTTTCAAAAGATTTAAATTTTCTCACGAACAAAGGTGGATATGAATGTAGCACATGTTCATACAATCTGGCCTGTAATAAGGTCGACAGAGACTTTCTTGAGTCAGAATCAGAATACGAGGATGACTCAACCTCGGTTACTTAAGAGACTGAGTCTGTCAGATCAGAGATAGTGTTCTGCCCAACACAGGGAACAAAACTTCCCTTTGGCATTCTTAACAAGACAATTCCTCCCAAGGAATCAAAGGCAAGAATACCTATCTACCCAGATTTTATCAACATGTGCATACAGACAAAAACATATATTGAGTTAGAGAAAATTCAAAAGCAAAGAGAATTGACCTCACAAAATCAAAAAGTTTCAAACTCTTGTAAGCCAAATCATGAAAAATTCACATGGCAATAAAAAGAAAAGTGGATTCATAATAACAAATCTTTCTCTTCTGTGGCAGTGAAACCGACAGAGGGTTACCACAGAAGATAGGTACAAAAGAAGGCTCTTCCAGAGAGGAGTTTTTGTAAAAAATAAATCTAGCCTAGATAGGTCTTTCTGTAAAAGGAATTATTATGCTAGGAGAGATTATCCAAATAAAGCCTCTGTACCCATTTTCAATTAATTCAATGAAACGTTTAAGCAATTTGCATCAAATGTTCATTATTGTCATTGTTTTGAGCTTATGTTCCAATTAAAACAACATTTCTCTGGTCCTCACTGCTTCCTCTCTCGACCTAAAGCTAAGAATGCCAAATTCAAGGGTCAGAAGAAGAAAAATGGTTCTCCTTATAAGGATGATAAAACCAAACCCATGAATGCTAAGGCAACCTTGAAAACCCCTTACAAAGTTGGATCCATTTGAAAATGGGTACCTAAATCTCTCTGAATGTCTTGCAGAAGCAGCATGTGCCGATATGGTATCTAGACTCCTGATGCTCAAGGCACATGACTGGCGACAGAAGGTTACTCTTCTCATATAAAGAAAGTATGGAGGAGGCTCTGTAACCTTTGGAAACAACAGGAAGGGGACAATAACAGACTATGGAGTCATTGGTAAAGAAGATGTCAAAGTGTCCAAAGTTGCATATGTGGATGGCCTTAAGCACAATCTGTTAAGTGTTAGCCAACTCTGTGACACAGGATTTGACGTGAAATTCAAAAGAACATATTGCTCTTTGCTAGGAGAAGATACAGACATAGAATTGCTAAGAGCTGAAAGAAGAGGTGATATGTACCTCATGAACTTCAAAGCAAAGAGCAGAAATGACAACCTCTGTCTTGTATCAAACAAGAACGAAGAAGCGTGGCTTTGGAACAACAGGTTTTCTCATTTGAATTTCCATACCCTTGACAAACTTGTGAAACTAAATCTGGTGAGTGGTTTACCAAAAGTTAAATTCAACATAGATCATCTATGTTCTGCTTGTGAGATGGGCAACCTCAAAAGAGCTTCCCATAAAAGCAAGTCAGATGGGTCTTGCACGAAGCCTCTATACATGCTTCATGTTGACCTCTGTGGTCCCATTTCAGTACAAAGCTTAGGTGGCTAGAAGTATATTCTTGTACTAATTGATGAATACTCAAGATACACTTGCGTTGAGTTTGTTCGAAAGAAGTCGGATGTTCCTCAAATATTGATCAATCTTATGAGGGAAATCCAGGTTTTGTTTGAATGCAAGGTACAGAAGTTAAGGAGTGATAATGGCACAGAGTTCAGAAACTCTACCATGGAAGCATACCATACAGAAGAAGGTATCTCACAGAACTTCTCTGTCGCACGGACTCCACAACAAAATGGCGTTGTTGAAACAAGAAATAAAACGCTTGTGGGGGCCGCAAGAACCATGCTCACTGCTTCTGGATTACCGACCTCATTTTTCGCAAAAGCAATCTCAGCCGCATGCTGCACTCAAAACCTATCTTTGATAGTGAAAAGACACACGAAAACACCTTACCACTTGATCAACCAAAGAGTACCTTGGGAAATTTGACAGAAAAGCATATGAAGGAAAGTTTATTGGATACTCTGCCATATCCGAAGCCTACATAATCTATGTTCTGAGGACAAGAACAATAGTGGAAAGAATAAATGTCTCTTTTGATGACTCATTTAAGCAGACTTCTGAGCAAATAAACTCAGAACTATGGCTAAGAAATCAAGCCTCTGGCGTCTCATTCTCTCGAGAATCAGAACTATATCTGTTGTTCGAAGATGTATTTAATGACGACGATGATCCCTCTGTGAATGGTCACAAAGCCTCTGGAGTCCAAGTCTCTAGGGACCAAGCTCCTCAAGATATATCTCTAACTGGTCCTACTAATAGTTCATCCTCTTCTACTACATTTGTAGGTACAACAATCGAGGGGGAGCAAGCAGAGGATACGATCAACAAGGACTCCACGACAAACCAACAAGAAAATCCTATGTCGGCTCCTTTTTGTTTAAACAATGATGATTCTTTCAGTTTAGTTCAGATAGGTTTATATTACGGAAGCATATTTAATGAACTAAAAGAAATGCTAAGATAGAGGAACACACAATATCAAATAAGTAATGAAGATGACAGATAAATATCTCAAAGGTTACTGTATTTGATATTATCAAGAACACCAAGAACATAACAAGAAATCTGATGGTGTGTATGTTTGTGCGTAGCTTAAAATATCTGATTCTTGTTAATAGAAGAACTCAACATGAGTCTTCTATTAAACTACTACAACGGGGACATACTTTAGACAATAAGCACTGATCTATAGTAGACAGGATCGTATAAACAGTAGCAGGTACTACATGCATTAAATGCGCTGATATCAACTTGGTACTGAGCCCTATCAGAGTTTGACACATGGAGGTTGTCAGGGCACTCCTCGTACAAGTTGATGAAAGGATTCTGGAACAGTAGAAAGATATTTGTTGATTTCTTCTAAGTCTTCAATGTACCGCAGAGGCTTTGTCAAGGGTGACAGAGGTTCTGCGGCTCGGTCCTCTGTGAGCAGTCTTCTGTCGATTCTAGCCTTCAGTCTTCTTGGTGTCTCGGCAGAGCCTCTGTTGGAGGCTTCTATACTTAGCCTATTTTTCACTAGTTTCATAAACAGAAAGATTTGAGCTAACAATCTCCCCCTAAGTAGTGAAAAATGAAAAATTGACAAGTACATACTTTTTTAGGCTAAGTACATACTAAGAACACTTTTCTTTTCACATTTGATTATGCCAGAGGCATTTACATATGATTGTATTTGAAAAGAAAAATTACAGAGGATTTGTTTGATTGACTCAAACGTTGGCATCTTTGAAGTCGTTATAACTTCTGCGGTCGAGTCCTTCCTTTATAAGCTCGTGATAGAAACTGATGCATAGTCTTCTGAAGTTGATTGTTGCATCGATGATCTCTATCAGTCTGTCGGCCAGGCTTTGATCTATGAGCTCTGTTCCTCTGTGCTTTACTAGGATCGCTCTGAACTCTGTCAAAGTACTTGTTGCGTACTTCTGACAGTCCATCTCTACGAACAATCTTGATCTTCCCGTAGGATCTTTAAATACTAACCCGACCCTTGGTGATTTGATGATTGAGTTTGGTATAGTAGAGGGAGGGCAGTAGTCTTCTGGTGGTTGAACAACCAAGTTCTTCACTCCAAGGTCTCTAGCTAGTTGGAAATCAACCATGCTGTATAGCAGAAGCTTCTCGCGTATGGCCTTTCTGATCACCCTGTAGGCTCTGTGAACTGGATCGGTTGTGAAGTTCTTTTTCGTCCAGTCCAGAAGATCAGGTAGGTCATAAGGATTTAGATTCCTAAGATCCGCATGAGAGAATTGGTTCTCGGATTTGTCCTCTCTTTTGACCTTGTAGATGTTGTAAGAGACTGTAGGCCAGGTTCTGGTTTTAGAGAACTTACAGTAGATGACCTTGATGATTTTGGAGGATTAGAAGACTTTGTGTTTTGGCTTGGGATTTGTTCTAGTGAAGAGGTTTTCAAGGTCAACACGGAAATCAGGATCTTGAATGGTTGGTGTTGTTTGATCTATGCTCATTCTGCTGTATAAGTACTTGTATACCACCTATTCCATTTGTGGTGGTGGTAGTTGAGGCAAGGTTTTGCGTAGAGCATCTAATTTGTTCTTGACTTCTGCCACTCGAACTTCTGTAGGAGGTGACTTCGGATCCAGAACAGGAATGTTTGACAGAGGTGTAGCGTCGAAAGCCCAGTCTTCTTCTTCAGGCTTTGGTGTTTTATACGCATCGAAAGAGCTCTTCATCAGTTTTTCTGTCGAAGGTTGATGCTTAGGCTTTTTCTTCTGCGATTCTTCTATCATAATCCCTTTGCCTTTGTCTTTCGTCGTTGGTTTGTCTGCTTGTAGAGATGGGGTATCCTCTGTGGGTTTTGGCTTTTGAGTTTCAGAGGGTTTGGTTGTAGGAGGTTCTGTGGGGGTTACCTCTGTTGGTTTTGACACTTGAATTTCTGAGGGCTTGATTGGTGATTTGGGTTTTGTTGGAGAGGCTTCAGGTGTTTTGCTCAGATATTTTCTCTGTTTTTGAGCAATGGTGTTGATTCTTGGGTTGGTTCTAGGTGTTGGGGAAGGTAGTTCTTCTTCAGAATTTGGAAGTTTTCTTGGGTTTGGACATCTTCTCCGAATACAGAGGGGAATTCCACAGAGGTGGTTATTGCCTATGTGGACTATTGTTGTTTTCCTCCTTGGGTTTAAGTTGGAGGTGCTTGAGATATAGGTTCTGTGGATACCGGTGGAGCTTGTATACCTCTGCTTGCAGCTTTTTTTCTTTGTTTCTCCCCCTCAGGATGATCTGGTGGACTATCAGAGTCATCACCAGAGTCATCCTGACCCTTATCTGAAGTACCCTCTGTTCTGCACGAAGCTTTAGGTTTCTTTGGCGGAACAGCTCCTGCAGCGATCATCTTGGCGCATAAATCATCACAGAGGCCGAGGAGTGTTTGTACCTCTGCTTCTGTGTTGAAGCGCATTCTGCCGACGCTCTTCTGTAAGTCTTTAACATAATTTGCATTGGCGGTAGTGAAGGCGACTATTACTTCTGTGACTTGAATAATTATCCCTTGCCGAAGCTCTGTCAGCTGAGCTCAGGTCATGTAGTCAGAGGGCTTCATGGCCAGAGTTTCTTGCAGAGTCTTCTCCTGAACTTGTTCTAATGCCTTCTTTAGATCTTCGGGTGTAAGGCCCTTAGAAGTGGAGGATTGCTTTTTCAGCTTTTGAAGAAATGCTTGACAGACTCTTTGAAGGCAGAGGTAGCGGCTTTTCCGAATTCAGTAGCGGCAGAAGTAGCAGTGGTGGTAGCAGTTGACTTCACCTGGGTTACGGCATTTTGCACCTCTGTGGACAAGTTGTCCATTTTGGTGTTCAGATTAAGGATTGCCCTGGATGTTGTTTCTGCAAAAGATTTGAAAGATCTTTGCAACTCCTTCAATGTATTGTCCACAGAGGTGACAAGGGTTTGGAACTCATCCCTTGATACTTGTGAACTAGTTGTAACCTCTGGGGGAACACATTCTTCCCCAGAGTGAGTCTCTGTTCCTGAGACACCTTCTTTCGCCCATGTTTTTATGTTGGGGGCGGAAGGATTTCCTTCTAATCCTTGAGAAGAAACTTTTGGAGTTTCAGTCTCTATAGAAGTTCTGTCAAGGACATTGTCTTGATCCACTCCAGAGGTGGGTACAAGAATATCCTTGAGTTGACTTGGGGATTTGTCTAGAATCCCTTCGTCTGTGTGCATTCTAATCTCCTCTAAAGAGATGTTTGGACCTAGGTGTGTGCGTGTAATAGAGGAAACAAATTCCTCTGTGGGGATGTCTGATGTGATCTGGGGCAATTGATCACTTACTACGGGCAAATCCTTTAGAGAGGATTCCCCTGGAATAGTTTCCCTGGTTTCTAATGGTACAGAGGATGAAAGAATTTCCTCTGTCCGGATGGTTTGGGTTGGGGTCGAGCTGTGCTGCTCCTTTTCAACATTGCCCTCTGCCACTAGACTGGCGGCAATAGAAATGTGGGTTGCACTGGGAGTTGGATTTGGTTCTGTGCCTCTACTATTCCAGGCATCTTTTCTTGCTTCTACTTCTGTAAAGCATCCAAGCACTTATTCTCCCTCTATGGTCTCAACCTCTGTTGCTACCCTATGGCTTTGTGTTTCATCCCTGACTTCTGGGCTTTTCCCTAGATCATCATAGCAAGAGTGAGTCGCAACTAGTTGCATGATATGTGGATGATAAAAGACCTTTTCGTATTTGGTCTGCTTCGTCTTCATCATAATCTACTTCTGAGACTTCTACCCTAGTCTCCCTAGTTTTAACTATCTCCTCTGTGTGACCTCCTAGCATGGTGTCCATGTGATGGCCTTCTGCAGCTACCTCTTCCTCTGGGCTTGCCCTTTGTACATCAAATCCTGGTTGAAGAAAAGGGTTCTGTAGTACCTCTGGTGTCTTACCATGAACATTTTGTGGCGTTTGATCATCTTCTTCTAGGTCAGAAGAGATTCTTAAGTCTGCTTCTTCTGTAGAGCCATGGGAGAGGGGTTCTGCAGTCCATCCAGAAGTGTCAAGAGTGTTGGCAAACTCATGGCGTTGGAGGAAGTCATAGAAATCTCCATGATGTGCATAGTTGAGGGGATTGGGGGATTGCAGAGGTGATTGGTGACCTTCTTCTTCTATCACATCATCCTCTGCTATAGTTTGCATAGGAGAGATAGGCCTTTTGGACTTTTTCTTGCTTTTCCTTCTCGTTGGTTTTGGAGCACTCTCCTTTGAGGTTTTGGATTTGCTTTTCTTCTTTTCCTTTGGAGGAGAGGGAGGTGCAGAAGATCCAACCTCTGTTGCATGAGGTGGAGGCTTTTGTGTTTGAGCAGTAGAAGTAGAGGTGCCCTCTGTGGTTTTCCTCTTGTGAGTTTTCTTTTTAGTAGAGGCAGAGGGTTTGCTTTTCTTTGTAGAAGGGATTATGGTTTCTCTTTGTGCACGGAATCTGGCCTGAACTTCTTCATGCTTCTGAAAAGCTACTGCCCATTCTTCATCTGTCATCCTTTTGACTACTTCTGTTCCTAAGGGGATCCTAAACGCGGGGGTATCACAGGACTTGGGTCTGGAGTCCTGTGATCGCGTATATATTCTAGACTAAGGGTTTCATCCGTGGCATATCCTAGAAGCTTGGTTGGCAGAGGTCTGCAGAAGAGGTATCCATCTTCATGTTCTATTGGGGCGTTTTTGGTCATGGCGTACATTTTGGTTGTTGGCCCCTCCATAGGCCATTTTTCAAGTAAAAGCAGAGGCTCTAACAGAACACCTAGTATTCGTTGAAATTGCAGAGGAGGCAGAGCTTCTTTCTTCTGTCCCTTTTTCCTCTGGAAGATGATTTTTCTGTCTATGGTGTTAACCATTTCCTGTATCATAAGTGAGGCGAAGTCCATAGGTAGGTCGTAGTAGACCCCGTACATTATGGCTAAGATCTGGTGTGAAGATTGATCTGGACTGCCCACTTTTCCGGTTAGGCACTTGTTGAGTATGGAAAATAGTGTATTCCACAGAGGTGGTAATTTGCCTCTTCAGAAGTCATTCCTCTTTCTGAGTGGTAAGTTGTACCCCAACATTTCAATGAACCTGCAGAGTTCTTCGTTTGTGGGTTCCTCTGCATAGGCCTTTATCCCTAGAAGACCTCTGGTGGGTAAGCTAAACTCAAGTGAGAACATCGTTCTGTTGAACTTGAGTTCAAGGTGGTCGGATTTATATGGCTTGGAAATGTAGCCCTTTATCTGTCTATCCTCTGGATCAAATCTGCAACTTTGCCAGAATTGATTTAGGTATCTGGCTGGAATTTTGTCGACGGTTTTGGTTAGGAGAGGGTAGAGGATGTGGTTTTCCAAGATATGGAGAAGAAGAGCATGTGCTTCCCCAAAAGCGGTTTTAGATGGAACCAGATAGTGGTTATTTGGTTTTAAAGGTAGAACATTATCAAAATGTTCATGTTCTAAGAAATTTTGAAGGGGTGTGGTCGGAGCAAAGTTTGCTTTTCCAGGCCGGAGTTGTCCTTTTCCAGGTCTCTGGCTATTACTGGGTTTTCAGAGTGTTCAGAGTGTTCAGGGGAGTTTGCCGGAGAGTGAGCAGGGGAGTTTTTCTGAGCGTGAGAAGTGGAAGCCATTTCTTGGATAAGAAAAAGATGAATAATGAAGAATTTTGCAGGTTTTTGCACAAGTTCGCCGGAGAAGAAAGTGTAAGTTCATAAAGTTTTGAGAAGGTGAGGTATCTTGGGTTTTATAGTGAGAGGTAACGGTAGAATCCGAAGAGGTAATATTTGAGAGTGAATAAAACTTTGGGGTCCGCAATCGGGTGCATACGGTTGGTTCAATTTTCTAGGAGAACGTGTGCCATGTACGTCCAATGGAAATGTGACACGTCAGCAGTGTCAGAGTACGACAGGACATCGTATGCGGCCATTAATGCTTGGCGCGTGGGTTTCTTTATCTCCACACGATTTTCACTCACATAATTTAACCGTTACTTTTGCAGAATTTCCCTAAGTATCAGAAAATGACAGAATCTCTGTAGTGATAGGAGTTCTGTGGTTTCTGACCTTATTGTTATATCCTCTGTTGCTTGGACCTTTATCAAAAACGTTTGAAAAGCATTGGAGAGGATCGATAGATTTTTAGTGTAGAAATTGCATTCACAGAGGTTCTGAAGCTCTGTCAGAGCCAGCAGAAGCTCTATAAGTTGAAATTTCTCATAACTAAAAATTTATGAAACTTTTTGATCATCCAAAGTTTTAATTGTTTTTAACAATGTTTTTAGGACCAAATTGAAAGTTGATGTCCTAGAAAATTGTTTGTGAAAAAGTTTTGTGCGAGTATCTCTTATAGTTGCCTAGGTTAATCAACATAGATTCTTGTGATGGAATTTGTGACTAACTTTCAGTGTCTTTATGCGTGCATTTGTACAAGAGAACTCTGTAGAGGACTTTCAAGATGATTCGATAGATTTTCCATTTTTAATTTGCGATCATAGAGCTTTTCTCTAGCAGAGCCTCTGTTGAGCTCAATAGTGGCTCTATGACCTTAAATTTCTAATAACGGGAAGCTCTTAAATCTTTTTGTTCATTTAAACTTTGAGATGTCTTTTGAAGTGTTTCTAGAACATATTTGGAAATTTGTGTCCTAGAAAACTATTTTCGAAAAATATTTTGTGTGAGTAGTCTTTAAATACCTAGGTTAGTCAGCAAAAGTTCCGTGGTATGTTGAACTTCCTGACTAAAGACCTTCTTTATGACATTCAAGATGATTGATCGAGTTCCCGTATGATATTTGCAGTATTGGAGGATGTGTCTTACAGAAGCTCTATTGAGCTCAACAGAGGCTCTAGAACCTTAAATTTCTCATAAAGGAAGGTTCATCAAGTGATTTGATTATTTCTTGTTTGGAATGTCATAAGCAAGGTTTCTAGGACATATTTGAAAGTTTGTGTCCTAGAAAATTGTTTTCAAAAAGGATTTGTACGAGATACTCACTTTTTGATTCTTCTTACCTCGGTTAAATACCTGACTTCTGTGGTTGTTGTTGATAACAATTTTTCTTTGGCTCCCCCTTGAACTGACAACTTCTGTAAATCAGTTAAAGGTCTGCTTCTGCTCCCCCTTGACCTATGCTTGGATCAAATGAGATAAGTTTTGCATAGAACATAGGTCAAGTTCAATAGAGGTTCTGTGTAGGCCGTCAGAGGTTCTGAGCAGACCCACAGAAGCTCTGTGAATTTTTAGAACCTTTTATGATGGAGAATTTATATACAGAAATAAATCAGACAACAAAAACAATAGAGACAATATATTTACATATTTATACTTACAGAGGTTTTAACTCATGTTAATCATTCCCAACTTACCCACCAAGAAAAGGAATCTTTTCTCATCTAGTGCTTTGGTGAATAAGTCTGCAAGCTGGTATTCTGTAGACACGAAATGTATTTCAATTGTGCCATATTCAACATGATGCTTCAGAAAGTGGTAACGGATGTCGATATGCTTTGTTTTTTAGTGCTGTACTGGATTGGCAGAGATGGCTATGGCGCTCTTTGAGTCACAGAAGATAGGTATCTTATATATGTTGTGACCATAATCTTTTAGCTGAGTTTTCATCCACAGAACTTGGGATCAACAGCTAGCAGCAGCAACGTATTCAGCTTCTGCCGTAGATGTCGATACACAGTTCTGTTTCTTAGAAGTCCAGCTAACTAATTTCCCACCTAGGAATTGACAACTCCCAGAGGTACTCTTTCTGTCGAGCTTGCAGCCTCCATAGTCTGAATCTGTATAAGCTTTAAGACCAAAACCAGAGTTCTTCGGATACCAGAGGCCATGATTTTTTGTCCCTTTGAGGTATCTGAAGATCCTCTTTACAGCAATATAATGGGATTCCTTCGGGTTAGCTTGATATCTTGCACAGAAGCATGTGGCATGCATTATGTCAGGTCTACTTGCGGTTAAGTATAACAGAGATCCAATCATACCTCTGTAAATCTTGCACTCTACAGATTTATCATTTGGATATGAGTATAACTTATTTCCAGTGGCCAATGGGGTCTTCATTACAGAGGCATCAGAGAGACTGAATTTTGTAAGCATGCCAGAGACATATTTTGCTTGATTTATGAAAATTCCCTCTGATGATTGTTTTACTTGGAGTCCGAGGAAGAAAGTTAATTCTCCCATTATACTCATTTCAAACTCACTCTGCATGAGTTTTTCGAAATCTTTGCACTGTTGTGCATTTGTAGACCTAAAAATAATGTCGTCCATATATATTTGTACAAGCATAATTTCATTACCTTTCCTTTTATAAAACAAAGTTGTACCGATCGTACCTCTGTCGTAGTTGTTATCGAGAAGAAAGGTTGAGAGTCTTTCGTACCATGCTCTTGGAGCCTGTTTCATTCCATACAGAGCTTTGTCAAGGTAATACACGTATTTTGGGTACTTGGAGCTTTCAAACCCTGGTGGCTGCTCGACATAGACTTCTTCTTGGATTTCGCCATTTAGAAAGGCCGATTTTACATTCATTTGAAATACTTTGAAACCTCTGTGGGCTGCAAAGGCTAAAAATATTCTTATAGCCTCGATTCGTGCGACATGGGCAAAAGTTTCATCGTAATCTATGCCTTCTTCTTGGCGATATCCTTTGGCCACCAATCTTGCTTTGTTTCTGATAACCACCCCATCCTCATCCTTTTTGTTTCTGAAGACCCATTTTGTCCCTATAGCTTATTTTCCTCGTGGCAGAAGAACTAGGGTCTAAATTTTGTTTCGTTCAAACTGTAGAAGCTCTTCTTGCATAGCATCTACCCAGTTTGGGTCGTCAAGGGCTTTAGAGATTCTTTTTTGCTCGATCACACTAATAAAATTTGTAAAGAAACAAAAGTTAGCAGATGCTGATCTTGTTTTTACCTTTTCAGAAGGATCGCCGATTATAAGGCTTGGAGGATGGCTTTTCGTCTATTGAGTTATTCTTGGGAGATGGTCATCGAAGTCATCAAGTTGATCTACAGAGGTTGTGCTCTGTTGTTCCGGTGCACCTTCTGTTGTAGATGGTGCTTCTGTACTTGTGCTTGGTTTTTCTGCTTGTGGGATGATTGGAATGAGTGTTAGTATGTGTTCCTTCTGAGGAAGTAGAGACTGAGTCATCGTGTTCCTCTGGTATTGGTTCCTCTGTAGTTGCTGGAGTTGGTATTTCAGTAGCTTCTGTGGTTTTATCATTTGTTGTATCACCTTCTGTTGGCTCCCCCTCGGCATTTGAATCTGTATGATTAACAGAAGAAGATGAAGTACTTAAGGGACCAGTTAGAGATATACCTGTATCGATTTGGCTTGCAGAAGATGATCCTCCAGAGGCTCTGACGGTTCCAGCAGAGGGATCAATGTCATCATGGAACACCTCTTGAAATAGAAGATTTAAGTCTTCTTCTCTTGATTTTGAGATGCCATATGATTCCCCTTTTAGCCCGAGTTCTGAACTGATTTGTTTAGAAGTCATTTGGAAAAAGTCGTCAAAAGACACGTTGATACTTTCTACAATGGTTCGTGATTTCAGAAGATAGACTCTGTTGGCCTTGGATGCGCCAGAGTATCCAATGAACTTGCCTTCATCAGCTTTCACTTCAAACTTTCCTCTTGCTTCTCTGTCGTTTAAGACAAAACATTTGCATCCAAATACATGGAAGAACTTGATGTTTGGTCTCCTTTTGTTGATCAAATGATATGGTGTCTTGATGTGCCTTTTTACAATGGTTGATCAATTTTGGGTATAGCAAGCGGTCGATACTGCTTCTGCCGAAAATGTCATTGGTAATCCACATGCAGTCACCATAGTTCTTGCAGCTTCCACAAGCGTGCGGTTCTTACATTCAACCACGCCATTCTGTTGTGGGGTGCGTGCAGCAGAGAAGTTCTGTGATATTCCTTCTTCTGTTAGATAGGCTTCAATGACAGAGTTTTTGAATTCTGTGCCATTGTCGCTTCTCAGTTTCTGAATCCTGCACTCATACAGAACTTGGATTCTTTTCATTAAATTTATCAGAATGTTTGGAACATCTGATTTCTTTCTTACAATTTCAACCCATGTAAATCTTGAATACTCATCGATTAAAACAAGTATGTATTTCTTGCCACCTAGGCTCTGTGTAGCGATTGGACCGCAGAGGTCAACATGAAGCATATACAGAATCCTAGGGCAAGACACATCAGTTTTGCCTTTTATGGGAAGCTCTTTTGAGTTTTCCCATTTCGCAGGCAGAGCATAAATGATCTTTATTAAACTTAACATCTGGCAGACCTTTGACTAGATCAAGTTTTGCTAGTTTATCTAGAGTATGAAAGTTTAAGTGACAGAACCTGTTATGCCATAACCAGGCTTCTTCGCTTTTTCATGTAACAAGGCAGAGTTTTTCTTCCTTGTTCTCGGCACAGAAGTTCATAAGATACAGATCACCTCTTCTTTCGGCTCGCAGAAGTTCGACTCCTGTGTCTTCACCTTGTAGAGAGCAGAAGGTTCTTTTGAACATCACATCGAAACCCGTATCGCAGAGTTGGCTTACACTTAGAAGATTGTGTTTAAGGCCATCCACATATGCAACTTTGCATACGGTTATATTTTCCTTCTTTATGACTCCGTAGCCTTTAATGTACCCCTTTTTGTTGTCTCCAAAGGTCACAGATCCACCATCGTGTTTTTCTTTGTATGTGGATAAAAGACCTCTGTCGCCAGTCATGTGCCTCGAGCATCCGGAGTCTAGATACCAGATCGGCACATACTGCTTCTGCAAGACAATCAGAGTGTTTTAGGTTCCCATATCCAAATGGGTCCAGTTTTGTTAGGGGTCTTCAAGTTTGCCTTAGCATTCTTGGTCTTTGTTTTAATTTCTGTTGAAGAGCCATTTTGTTTCTTCTAACCCTTGAATTTAGCATTTTCTTTGGGTATAGAGAGGAAACATTATGGACTTAAGAAGTGTTGGCTTAATTGAAACATGAGATCAAAGCAATGACAGTATTGAATGTGCGAAGAGATTTGCTTGAACTTTTCATTAAAGACATTAAATGAGGGTACAGAGGCATTACAATTTATCCTATCATTCGACTTTCTATTACAAGAAGGTTTATGTAGGCTATATTGTTGTTTGCAAAATCCTTTGTTTAGAGTGGCCTTTTGTGTACCCCTTCTGTGGTGAACTTCTGCAGATTTCACTGTCACAGAAGAAAAAGATTTATTATTTTTGGTCCATTTACCCTTCTGTTTCCATGTTAATTTTTCTTTAACAGGTTTTAAGGGCTTCAAAATCTTTGAACTTGTTGGAGTTTTACTGGATATTTCCTTCTTTAGTTTAAAATTCTCTAGCTCAATAGAGGTTTTGACTTGTATAAACATGTTCAGAAAGTCTGGCCAGATAGGAACTTTTGTGATTTTCTCCTTGGGAGAAATAGTTCTGTTAAGAACTTCAGAGGATGGTTTAAAATCCTCTGTGTCACGAGGTACTATTTCTGACTTAGAGTCAGTCTCAGATTCGTTAGAGGATGAGTCGTCCTCATAAACAGAGGTTGAGTCACTTGGTTCTCTTTCGACAGAGGCTGGACTTTCAGAGCTTGTGCCATACTCACTTTCTTCCTTTTCTGTGGCACTATCTTCTAAGTCAACAGAAGTATCTGTTAAGTCTTTTTCAGAGAGATTTTGATCATTGGAAGGTGTACAAAGGTTTTCTTCAGAGATATCAAAATTTTCTTTTGTAAGGTTCGGCTTGAACTCAGGTGCCTCTGCTGATAATTTTTTTTCAGAATTCATCATGCAGACAAATGCAACTTGAGTTTGAGTCTCGGGGTCACCAAACTTGAAGATTCCTATCTGATCTTGAGTTTTCAGATACTTCTTATGTTTGGATTCTCTTTTGACAGAGATTGAAGGTGACAAATCTGTGTTTTCAAACCACACATTTGTCATCTTCAGAAGTTTCCTCTTGTGAGGTTCCCCAGAGACTTTTTGCCTTTTACTTACAGAGAGTAGATTTGGAAATCCAGGTATTCTTGTATCTCCTATATGAAATAGAGAAGACAGAGATTTGTCTCTTTTGTTTCCTGTATATGGATCTATATCACAGAAGCCAATTCCCCATCTCCCTATTTGTGTATTGATTTTCTCGTACACCTTCTGTGCATCATGAAATTTTTTAATTAAAAGATCTATTCTGATTAAATCTTGACAGAGGACTTCTCTTTCCTTTTGAAAATAATGTTTCAGCGCTAGGATGTTCATTCGGTCACACTCAACGTCCATAAGTTCTTTCGATTTTGTTTTTAAAGAAGAATTAAGTTCATAAATCTTTTCTTTTAAAGGATTTAATTTTTTGTTCCAGTTTGTTTCAATTTCTTCTTTTTCTAGAAAATTTTTGGCTTTTTCTTGAGTGAGAAGTCTAGCTTCTCTCTCATAGAAGGTGAGCTTTTTCTGAACACTTTCGCATGTCTGTTTAAGTTCAGTGTATTCAATGTCAAGTTTAAGCAAATCAGCTTCTGCTGTATTAGAGTTAGAGTTAGAAGGGGATACCTCACTATCAGAGCCAGAGCTGACTTCTGCCATGCCACAGAACAGGGTGTTCTTTGTTTCTCCTCCTTCAGAGGATGTATCTGATAGCTAGTTTTCTTGATTCACCATTAAGGATTTTTGAGCATAGTATTCAGCTTTCTTTTTGTAGAAAGTAGCATCCCTCTGAGGGCGATTTGATTTGCTCCTGCATTCGTTGGCGAAGTGACCTGGCTTTCCACAATTGTAACAGTCTTGGTTCTGTGGAACGTTTCCAGCTTTGTCGTCTGACCTCTGTCGGTCACCACTTCTTTTGGTTCTACATTCATTTGCATAATGGCCTGGCTTACCACATTTGTAACACTCTTGATTCTGTGGAGTGTTGCCAGTTTTATCGTCCGACCTCTGTCGGTCATTACCTCTGTCATTTATGTCATTTGACCTCTGTCGGTTACCACTTCTGTCGTTTCCTTGTCTTTCGTAGCGTTCATTACTAGTCTTCTTCTGGTATCCTCTGTTGAATTCCCTAGTCAAGAGTGCTAATGATTTAGCTATCGAGGCCAGGGTTGTTTCTTCTTCTTCTTCTTCCTTCTCTTCTTCACTATCAACTATCATGATTTTCTTCTTCTTCTCCTTCTTTTCCTCTGCAGTTTTCTCTTTCTTTGGTTTCTCTTTAGCCTATGTAGTCTTACCAACTAGTGCAAGAGGTGCATTGAATTGGGCTTTTGTTTGCGCTACTTGAGGCTCTTGGGCTGCCAATGTTCCATAGAGGTCTGATAGAGTCCAGGAATCTAAGTCTTGATTTGTTTGAAGAGACGTTGATAACTGGAGCCATTCTCCATTTAGACTTTTAAGGAACATGACATTGTTTTCTTCAGAAGTTCTGTGGATTCCGAACTTCTTGCATTTGTTGATTAGCGAGTTGAACCGATCATATGTAGACTGCAGAGTTTCTGTCGGTAGAGCTTTAACTGCATAGTATTCGTTTATGTATTGAGCTCTACGGTTCTTCTGAGTTTTGGCCCCCCCTTATAGTTGTTTTTCCAGTTCCTTCCATAGGTATTATGCAGATTCACATGCATCTAGGGACTGGAAAAGGTTGTTGGGAATAGCCATGATCAGAAGTCTTTTTGTTTTCTGAGCCACTTCATATTTTGCCCAACCATAATCGGACCACTTACCCTGAGCTTTTGGTTTTTCGTGTTCAGGGATTTCTGGTGTGTCGTCTGTGGAATGAATACGTGGTACTGTTATCATAGGAACAAAAGGAGGGTTACGGAGATAGTAAACGAGTTCTTTATCAGTATCCTCAAAGAAATGAATCATACGTATCTTCCATTTAGGGTATTCGTCTCTAAGAAGAGTGGAAGGTTTGGTTAAGGAACCAGCAGTGAAGAAATTGTTTGTATGTGTCATTTTGAGAGAGAAAATATCCAGAAAATGAGGTATGAACAGTAAACCTTTTTAAAGTAAGAAGTCGATGCTTCGTATGAAGTTTCTAAGCTTAACAGCTTTTCAACTTAGCACAAAAATGGTGTTTTAACCAGAATAACAGATTCTATGAGTTTACCAAAGTTCGAAAGAATCGAAAATGGCAGAAAAAACAGAAACTGTTTGAATAATATGAGGAATAGGTTAAAAATCCAAGTTTCTACCAAAGATCATTGTTTAGAGTGGATCCTTTGATATTAAAAATCAAGGTTAGCTCTGATACCAATTGTCGGTTCCTTTTTGTTTAAACAATGATGATTCTTTCAGTTTAGTTCAGATAGGTTTATATTGCGGAAGCGTATTTAATGAACTGAAAGAAATGCTGAGATAGAAGAACACACAATATCAAATAAGTAATGAAGATGACAGATAAATATCTCAAAGGTTACTGTATTTGATATTATCAAGAACACCAAGAACATAACAAGAAATCTGCTGGTGTGTGTGTTTGTGCGTAGCTTAAAATATCTAATTCTTGTTAATAGAAGAACTCAACATGAGTCTTGTATTTATACTACTACAACGGGGACATACTTTAGACAATAAGCACTGATCTATAGTAGACAGGATCGTATGAACAGTAGCAGGTACTGCATGCATTAAATGCGCTGATATCAACTTGGTACTGAGCCCTATCAGAGTTTGACACGTGGAGGTTGTCAGGGCACTCCTCGTACAAGTTGATGAACGGATCCTGGAATAGTAGAAATATATTTGTTGATTTCTTCTAAGTCTTCAGTGTACCGCAGAGGCTCTGTCAAGGGTGACTGAGGTTCTGCGGCTCGGTCCTCTGTGAGTAGTCTTCTGTCGATTCTTGCCTTCGGTCTTCTTGGTGTCTCGGCAGAGCCTCTGTTGGAGGCTTTTATACTTAGCCTATTTTTCACTACTTTCATAAACAGAAAGATTTGAGCTAACATCCTACACTTGTGACCACAGAGGATTCAACACCAGAGCAAAATGAGAACTCAACACCAACAACGACAGAGGACTCAACCCCAACTCACACAAACATCCAAACTCAAGCTGAAACCTCAACTACAGCCACAAGTGCAAACGAAGTACCTTCTACGATAGAGGTGATGCATGAACCATCCAGTATGCCCACTGAAGTTCAACTTGATGCAACTAATGACCATCTTCCCAAGATGACAAAGTGGACGAAGAGTCACCCATAGAGCCAAATCATTGGCAATCCTTCTGACAAAGTGAAAACTCGATCAGCCACGGCTTATTTTTGTTTGTTTACAAACTTTATCAGTGTAATCGAATCAAAGAAGGTCTCTGAAGCCCTAGAAGATCCAAACTGGGTGGAAGCTATGCAAGAAGAGCTTCTCCAATTTGAGCGAAACAAAGTATGGTCCCTGGTACCTCTGCCAAAAGGCAAGACGGCAATAGGGACGAAATGGGAGTTCAGAAACAAGAAGGATGAAGATGGAGTGGTCATTAGGAATAAGGCAAGATTGGTGGCCAAGGGATATTGCCAAGAGGAAGGAATTGACTACGAGGAAACCTTTGCCCATATCGCACGGTTGGAAGCCATCGGGATATTTTTGGCCTTCGCAACCCACAGAGGATTCAAAGTGTACCAAATGGATGTAAAGTCTGCTTTCCTCAATGGCCAAATCCAAGAAGAAGTTTATGTCCAACAACCACCAGGATTTGAGAGTTCAAAATACCCAAACCATGTCTATTATCTGGATAAGGCCCTTTATGGGCTCAAACAGTCCCCTAGAGTTTGGTATGAACGACTCTCAAATTTCTTTCTTGTCAATCATTTTGAGAGAGGTACTGCAAACACTACTTTGTTTTATAATAGGAGAAAATGTGAGATTTTGTTTGTCAAATATATGTGGATGACATCATATTTGGTTCTACAAATAAGGAATATTGCAAAAAGTTTGAAAAACTCATGAAAAGTGAATTTGAAATGAGCATGATGTGAGAATTAAATTTCTTCCTCGGGCTTCAAGTCAAACAATCAACAGAGGGTATTTTCATCAACAAGTCAAAATATGTTTATGATATTTTGACAAAATTTAAACTCTCTGACTCTTCTGCAATGAAAACCCCTATGGCCACTTGATCTAAGTTACACTCAGATCCAGATGGAAAATCTGTCAAGTGCAAACTCTACAGAGGCATGATAGGGTCTCTTTTATACTTAACTGCTAGTAGACCATATATCATGTATGCCACATGCCTCTGTGCAAGATATCAAGCAAATCCCAAGGAATCACACCTTTATGCTGTAAAGAGGATCTTTAGATACCTCAAAAGAACTAAAATACTTGGTCTCTTGTATCCAAAGAACTCTGGCTTTGATCTAACGGCTTACACATATTCAGACTATGGAGGATGCAAACTAGACAGGAAAAGTACCTCTGGAAGTTGTCAATTTCTAGTGGTAAATTAGTGAGCTGGACTTCAAAGAAACAAAACTGTGTGTCTACGTTACTGCCGCTAGTTGTTGCTCACAAGTTCTGTGGATGAGAACTCAGCTCAGAGACCATGGTCTAGATATCGAGAAGATACCCATCCTCAGTGACTCCAAAAGTGCCATAGCCATCTCTGCCAATCCCGTACAACACTAAAAAACAAAGCATATCGATATAAGGTACCACTTTCTGAAGCATCATGTCGAATAAGGTACGATTGAAATGTACTCTGTGCCCACGGAATATCAACTTGCTGTCCTTTTCACCAAAGCTCTAGATGAGAAAAGATTCTTATTTTTGGTTGGCAAGTTTGGTATGTTGAACATGGGTTGACCCACAAAACCTTTGTATGTGTGTATAGAGTCTCTCTTGTAAATATGTAAATACTTTTATCTTTCAGTATGTACAATCTTCTATCCAAAGTTTTTATGTTCCACAGAGCTTCTGTGACATTGCTCAGAGCCTTTGGCCCATGTCACATAATCTCTCAAGAATGGTTGATCTACGTCTTGTGCATTACTTATCTTATCTGACCCAAGCATAGATCAAGGGGGAGCAGAGGAAAACCTCAATATGGATCACAGAAGTTAATCATTCGAGGGGAGCAACATAAGCTATTCGTTCAAGCCAATTCTGAAGAAGGTAATCATGCAGAAAGAAGTGAGCTATTTTTGGTAAGCATCGCAAAAATCAATTTCCAAAACACTTTCTCGGACACAACCTTCCATATATTTCCTAAAATACCTGTTTAAACAAAACAAAACTCTGATTGGTCAAAATCCTTTGAGCTCTTTCCGTTATTAGAATTTTTTGGTCAAAAAGCCTCTGTGCCACAGAAGTCTCTAAGACTGCAAGTTTCTTAAAGGAAGATCTCTAGACCATTTCCCTGATTTTCAAACGATTTAGGTAAAGAAAAGGTGAAATCTTGTGCGAGTTCAGGCTCATCCCAGACCACAAAAACTCATTCCACCACAGAGCTTCAGTCATTTATAACACTTATGTGTTTTTGAATAACCTCTGGGGTGCGGGTTCTTTTGAAAGTAACAGTCAGTTGGGTTTAGCAAATGCCACACGCGTGGAGTTAATGGGAGGCATACGTCCCTTCACCCTGTACCGCCCAAACCCACGTGGCATCTTCTGAGTGGATGTGTACTATACCAGCATTTCTGAAACGTTTTTAAACGGCTTGTACTTGAGTGCGGATTCCAAATTTCATGTAAATTAATTTGGACCGCCCAAATCATATCCTTTAATCCACCATAAAAACCCAAATTTACCCTTCCAATTAACCTTTTCACTTCATCTTTCCCTCAAGAACTCCGGCGAAACCTGCAACTTTTGTGTGTTCAGACCCAAAACTTCATCTCCTTCCTTCAAGAAAACCTTTCAAAAACATCAATGGCTTCATCTGCTTCACCTTCTCACTCCAACAACTCCCCAAATCCTATTCCCCCAAGAAATAAAGACGAAAACCACTCTGACAGTGAAGAGTCTGTTCATCATCTATCTTTAACAAACCTTCAAAGTTTCATCAATCACGAATGGTATGAAAACACACTTCCCTTGAAACCCAATAATTTATTATGTGATTTTAAACCCAGAAAACTTTGGTCAAGGACAGGACATTGTAATAAACTTGCTTCAAAACCATCCTTTTAATAAAATCCTGACCCAAAATGTTAAAAGAATACCAAGCAGAAACGTCCATCAATTCTGGAAGAGCTGCAGATTTGATGAGGAACTCAACTCTGTGGTGGGTTACATGTCAAAACCAGACAACTCACAGAACCTCACGATAGGATTTAACAGAACCATGATCTCACAAGTGTTCTAGATCCCCACCAGAAGTCTTATGGGAATAAGAAGATACACAGAGGAACCAACAGACCAAGAGCTCGTCGACTTTGTGATGATGCTCGGATACAATGAACCTCTGTCAAAGAGAACAGACTTCAGGAGAAACCGATTACCCCCCATCTGGAATACCCTCTTCAGCATACTCAACATATGCCTTACAGGAAAGACTGATAGCCCTGACCAGAGCTCACACCAGATCTTGGTAATCATGTACGAGGTGTACTATGATTTGCCTCTAGATTTTGCACGAATAATACTGATAGAAATGGCCTCTGCCATTGAGAAGAAGAGAGGTCAACAAACTGCAGGAGCACCTCTGTCAGCTCTTCAATTTCAATGGATAATAGGAATTATCCTAGAACCACTTCTACAGAATGAAGGATGGAGCTTCGAGGTTATGCCTTCTACAGACCCCAACCAACCATCCTAGTGGTTATGCCTTCTGCAGACCACTCTATGAGAAGATGCTTAGTTACGTGAGCGACATAACCTTAGTAAGGGAGTATAAACATGCATTCAGGACTCCCAAACCGAGTCCTGATACCCCACCACGTCTAGGAGGGCCCATAGGAACCCCTGTAGTGGAGAGAATGAGTGAGGAAGAGTGACGAGTGGCCTTAAAAAAGTATAGGTTGAGAGTTGAGGGCGCAAACACTAGATGACAGGTGGAAGAAGTTGCCTCTACCGCTAACTAAAAAGTAAAAGAAACCCCTCAAGCCACAGAACCACCATCCCCTCCGAAGAAAAAGAGCAAGAAAAAGAAAACCAAGGCTACTGAAATCATAAAGCACCCAACCCATGACACCATCATTCCTGAACAGGGTGAACCACATAACCAACCTCCTCCCCAATTCACAAAGGTGCCTGATACCTCTGCTATCCTACCCCCAAAAGACAAGAGCAAAACCACAGAGGAGGGTGCCCCCAAACCGAAGAAAAAGAAAACGAAGAAACCCAAATCCCCTCTGGAAACCATTCAAGAGGAAGAACCCATACCTACAGAGGTTAGAGTCCCCACCCCTTTACATTATGTTGAACCCCAAACCACCGTACCTCAAACCTCTGCAATTCCAGAGAATGCCCCACGGAACCAGGAAGATCCTCAAGTATCTTTCAACTCATTTCTTGAAAGAGCTGGACTCAATGAATCACTCGACACCTCTGGGTGGAATCTTAATCAAGCCACATACTTCATTGTTGTTGATTTTGATTCAGATCTAGAAGTAGATGAAAACTTTGGTTTTGCCACAGAGGATAGATGGGACGCTGAGGAAGGGTCCCTAGGAAAACAAACGGAGCTGGAGACAGAGCGAAAAGATGCCGAGAGCACATATCCAAAGCTACCCCACTGTGCTACCCACCCAACCATTCTTTCCAGTCTAGTGGCCGAAAATAATTTTGAAATAGAGCCGCACAGCTTGAATCCTACCATTGCCAGCAGACCAGAGGAGTCTTTTTCTTCCTCTATGCCAATCGATAGCCAGGAATCCTAATTTTAGGTCATGTCCTCTAAAAAGGACACAGACCTTTCAACTGTTCAGTTGCCCGAGAACACACCAGTTTCCCTCACAGAGGCATCTGTTGCTTCTCCCATACACAATTTAGGGAACCAAAGTCCTTTAGTGGGACTTAGAGAGCACATTGACGAAGAGGCTCTAGACAAGCTTCTGAGTCCAATCATGATCCCCTCCATGACCAACTCTGAATTGGCATAGAGTAAGGAAAATGACATAATTTCTTAGAGAAGGAACCATTACATGACTCCCCTCGAGGATCGAAAGGATGTCCCGTCAATGTCAACGTACAAACAGGGTTGAAAACGGGAACCTCAAGAACAGAGGTAAACTCTGGGGGCGAATGTGTTCCCCTAGAGGTCACCACTGGTTCATATGTAACAAAGGATGAGTTCCAAACCTTTGTTACCTCTATGACCATAAAATTCACCGAGTTGCAAAGCTTGGGGAAGTCTTATACAGATGCCACGAACACGGCCTTCTCCTCTCTGAGCATAAAGATCGATTCTCTCACCACAGAGGTCAAGGCCAACTCGACCAAAATCTCTGAACTTCAAGTACAACATCCACAGAGCTCTGCATCCTCCATCCCCACAGAAACTCAAAATGCCATCAACGCCCTCACCAAAGAACTAAAGGCTGCAAGGGATATAGCAGAAGTCGTCATAAAGTATTCCTCTGCCAATGCCTCTCCAACCCTAACCACAGAAGATCTAGAGAGAGCATTGGAGAAAGTACAACAAACAACCACTGATCAAATGCAGGCCCTAAGACCCACAGACTACATAATAGGCGACCAAATAATCCAAATTAGGCAGAAGGTTATTGGTGAGATCTCCGGATTCATCAGAGCATTCACAGAGGCCAACACATCCTACGTAAAAGAGTTCAAGGCAAGTGTTGGCATGTTTCTGTTCAAGTCAGAGGCTAAAGTAGCCTATATTTTGGGGATCTACGACGACGTTTCCAACAAATTGGAAGAGGCATCACGTAACCTACCCAAATCCAAAAAGCCATCGACCACTTGCCAAGCAAGGGCATCAACCCACAAGAAGCATGATGATCCTAAGGACGATTGGACAGGTCCCTCGGATCATCTTGAGGGGGAGAACAAAGAAGGTGACAATGCCACAGAGCCCTCTTCAAACCTTCTACCCTTAACCATAATCCCGTCTACCCAATCTACCCAACACCAGAAGACCACAGGGAAAGTACCCACCTCTGTGGTAACAAACTTAAAAGAAGATTGTAACGTCTCAAATCCCATATACACAACAATTCACATATAGTAACATAACATTCATATAACAAAAGAAACATCAAATTACAAGTTCGGTCCCGCGGTCTTTTACAAATAAAAGAAACCATTCTACTACAAACTTTGTACTATTTACATACATCATATTTAATAAGGTGATACAAATGCCAAACAAGTCAAAAGCTTCATCTTAAAGTCCTTCTCTATAGCCATCCACCGGTTACTCTACTTACTTGCCCTTACTTGATCCACCACCTGGAATACATATTTTTAAAACAAAATGAGGGTTAGACCTGATGGTCTAAGAGAGAAACCCTTGTTAGTTTAAAAACCATTTATATAAACTTTATTCATATAAATCACGCAACACAATCATATACATCCAAATAAACTCACATATATTATGCTTCCCCTTTTCATTCCTTCTGGCCATATTAGTGGTAGCAAGCCAACTAATAATATACAACGCTGCACAACATCTACATCCAAACAACGCTATACAGGTTCTATATCCAATCACACCGGTCTTAAACCCGGCCAACGTATTATAACACATTAATAATACACATGTAAATATAATACGTTACTATATTATAATTCACATACGAGCACATAATTATCAACAGTTTCACTCCCAAGTTCACACATGTATGTATTCCAGTTGAAAAGTGTTTTCAAAGCAAAACTCACCTGTTTTGGTTATTACACACGTTTGCAAGATTCTTTCAAAACGATCCTATCTCTTACCACGACTCCAAGAATCTGAAACAAGTTAAGATACAAAAATCGCTTTACTAACCAAACACGTAAAGCCTAATAATTTCCCATCCTCAACTGTCCCATTACACACTGCATTTAACTCACTACTGGGACTATGGGGACTTATACAGTACCGGGACTCTTAGTACCGGGAGTTCCTATACCGAGAGTCCACACTACCGGAAGTTGCTATACCGGAAGTCGACTCTACCGGGAGTTCATACTACCGGGACTACACCGGAAGTCCACACGACCGGGACTTCACCGGAAGTCCACACTACCGGGACTTCACCGGAAGTCGAATATACCGGGCTTTCACCGGGAGTTCTCAAGAACACAGACGGTTCCAATTTAACCAGTTTTAAATTAAACCTATACAACCTCAAATTTAAACATTCTAATCCGATAGAAACGGTCTATTGATGATTACAAACATAATATGTAAAAGCCTTACCTCAAGATTTCTTCTTAACACAATCGATTGAAGCCCTACTCGTACGGTTTCCTCTTTCGCTTTCTTTCGCCTTCAGACTCCCGCACACATATACAATCTTTCTAAATCTGGATAATGAAACTACTGATGTCTGAAGGTGTATATCACTTCTAATTAATTACCTTTTAGACCTTCAACCTCTCACTAATGTCCCAAACACCCTTAACTTATATTTTACCCCAAACTTACCCTGAACATCATATATTAATGTTAAATTATCTAACGGACTTACCCGGGGTATTACATCATCTCCCCCTTAGAAGGATTCCGTCCCGGAATTCAGTTAAGTAAAAAGATGAGGGTATTTGGCTCTCATTTCCCATGTAGCATCTTGACCTCTATGATGCTTCCACTGAACTTTCACTTGTCTGACCTCCTTATTCCGCAGCACTTTAACTTTATGATCAATTATAGCTTCTGGCTCTTCTACATAATTCAATCTTTCGTCGACTTGTATCTCTGGTAGGAAGACTGACTGATCTGGAGTAACAAAACACTTTCGGAGGTTCGATACGTGGAATGCATTATGGATTCTGCTCAATTCCGGTGGAAGATCTAATCTGTAAGCTACTTCACCGATCCTTTCGGTAATTGCAAACGGTCCGATATACCTTGGGCTAAGTTTACCTTGTCTTCCAAATCGGATAACTCCTTTCCACGGTGAAACCTTTAACATTACGAAATCCCCTATTTGAAAATCCAAAGGCTTCCGGCGTCGGTCAGCATAGCTCTTCTGTCTGTGTTGAGCCACTTTCAATCTTTCTCGAATCTGAGTAACTTTATCGGCGGTTAACTGAACTATTTCCGGCCCCGCTAACTGTTTGTCTCCTACTTCATTCCAACACAGAGGTGTTCGGCATTTCCTACCATACAGTACTTCAAACGGTGCCGCTTGTATGCTGGAATGATAACTGTTGTTGTATGCGAATTCGATCAACGGTAAATGCTTATCCCACGATCCCCCAAAATCAACGATGCAAGCTCGGAGAATATCTTCTAAGGTCTGAATGGTTCGTTCACTCTGCCCATCTGTTTGAGGATGATACGCCGTACTTAACTTTATCTGTGTCCCCATTTCTCTTTGAAAACTTCTCCAGTTTAGACGCATCACTGTAAACAACAAAGTCTTCAGAACCTTCAGTTAGAGATAAAATCGGCGCGCTGCACAGTTTCTCTTTCAATATTCGGAATGCCTCGTCTTGTTCTGCTTTCCATTCAAACTTTAGATTCTTCCGGGTCAGCTTAGTTAAAGGTGTTGCAATCTGGGAGAAGTCTTTTATGAATTTCCGATAGTAACCGGCTAAACCCAGAAAACTGCGTACTTCTGTTGCTGTCTTAGGCTGTTCCCACCTTTCAACTGCTTCCACTTTCATCGGATCGACTTGTATACCTTTCTCAGAAATCACGTGCCCCAGAAACTGCACTTTCCGTAGCCAGAATTCACATTTAGAAAATTATGCATACAACTTTTCCTTCTCCAGTAGCTCTAGAATCAAACGAAGATGTTGCGCGTGCTCTTCCTTGGATCGAGAATAGATAAGGATATCATCGATAAATACAATTACAAATTTATCGAGATACGGCTTACATACCCGATTCATTAAATCCATAAAGGCAGCTGGAGCGTTCGTTAATCCAAACGGCATCACTAAAAATTCATGATGACCATACCTCGTTCGAAAAGCAGTCTTTAAAACGTCTTCTTCTTTAACTTTCAACTGGTGATAACCGGACCTTAGATCAATCTTGGAGAAATAGCAAGCTCCAACTAACTGATCAAAGAGGTCATCAATTCGGGGTAGTGGATACTTGTTCTTTATTGTGCGCTTATTCAATTCTCGGTAGTCGATACACATTCTCATCGACCCATCTTTCTTTTTCACAAATAACACTGGTGCTCCCCACGGCGAAGAACTAGGTCTAATGAAGCCTTTATCGGATAGGTCTTGTAGTTGAGCCATCATCTCTTTCATCTCTGGAGGTGCCAAACGATACGGTGCACGGGCTACAGGAGTGGCTCCAGGAATTAGGTCTATACCGAACTCTACTTGTCTAACAGGCGGAAGACTATTCAAGTCTTCAGGGAACACTTCAGGGAATTCACTAACGATAGGAATATCTTCCATCCTATTCTTTTCAGGCCTACTATCTATCACATAGGCTAAATAACTCGGGCAACCCTTGCTGACACATTTACGAGCTTTTATCATGGATATAAGACAAGACTAACGATTCCTACGATCACCATAAATCACTACCGGTCCCCTCTCAAGTAATACAACATTTATTAACTTCTTATCACACACTATATTAGCTTGATTCTCGGCTAACCAGTCCATTCCCACTACTACGTCAAACTCTATCAAAGTTATAGGAAACAATTGTATAGGCACTCCACACCCCTCTATATTAATCACACAACCATCAAATACTTCTCTAACTGACACTTGGTTATCATTTGCAGTATCTACTCGATTCTTGCCTTCGGTCTTCTTGGTGTCTCGGCAGAGCCTCTGTTGGAGGCTTCTATACTTAGCCTATTTTTCACTACTTTCATAAACAGAAAATTTGAGCTAACATCCTACACTTGTGACCACAGAGGATTCAACACCAGAGCAAAATGAGAACTCAACACCAACAACGACAGAGGACTCAACCCCAACTCACACAGACATCCAAACTCAAGCTGAAACCTCAACTACAGCCACAAGTGCAAACGAAGTACCTTCTACGATAGAGGTGATGCATGAACCATCCAGTATGCCCACTGAAGTTCAACTTGATGCAACTAATGACCATCTTCCCAAGATGACAAAGTGGACGAAGAGTCACCCATAGAGCCAAATCATTGGCAATCCTTCTGACAAAGTGAAAACTCGATCAGCCACGGTTTATTTTTGTTTGTTTACAAACTTTATCAGTGTGATCGAATCAAAGAAGGTCTCTGAAGCCCTAGAAGATCCAAACTGGGTGGAAGCTATGCAAGAAGAGCTTCTCCAATTTGAGCGAAACAAAGTATGGTCCCTGGTACCTCTGCCAAAAGGCAAGACGACAATAGGGACGAAATGGGTGTTCAGAAACAAGAAAGATGAAGATGGAGTGGTCATTAGGAATAAGGCAAGATTGGTGGCCAAGGGATATTGCCAAGAGGAAGGAATTGACTACGAGGAAACCATTGCCCATATCGCACGGTTGGAAGCCATCGGGATATTTTTGGCCTTCGCAACCCACAGAGGATTCAAAGTGTACCAAATGGATGTAAAGTCTGCTTTCCTCAATGGCCAAATCCAAGAAGAAGTTTATGTCCAACAACCACCAGGATTTGAGAGTTCAAAATACCCAAACCATGTCTATTATCTAGATAAGGCCCTTTATGGGCTCAAACAGTCCCCTAGAGTTTGGTATGAACGACTCTCAAATTTCTTTCTTGTCAATCATTTCGAGAGAGGTACTGCAAACACTACTTTGTTTTATAAGAGGAGAAAATGTGAGATTTTGTTTGTCAAATATATGTGGATGACATCATATTTGGTTCTACAAATAAGGAATATTGCAAAAAGTTTGAAAAACTCATGAAAAGTGAATTTGAAATGAGCATGATGTGAGAATTAAATTTCTTCCTCGGGCTTCAAGTCAAACAATCAACAGAGGGTATTTTCATCAACAAGTCAAAATATGTTTATGATATTTTGACAAAATTTAAACTCTCTGACTCTTCTGCAATGAAAACCCCTATGGCCACTTGATCTAAGTTACACTCAGATCCAGATGGAAAATCTGTCAAGTGCAAACTCTACAGAGGCATGATAGGGTCTCTTTTATACTTAACTGCTAGTAGACCATATATCATGTATGCCACATGTCTCTGTGCAAGATATCAAGCAAATCCCAAGGAATCACACCTTTATGCTGTAAAGAGGATCTTTAGATACCTCAAAAGAACTAAAATACTTGGTCTCTTGTATCCAAAGAACTCTGGCTTTGATCTAACGGCTTACACATATTCAGACTATGGAGGATGCAAACTAGACAGGAAAAGTACCTCTGGAAGTTGTCAATTTCTAGTGGTAAATTAGTGAGCTGGACTTCAAAGAAACAAAACTGTGTGTCTACGTTACTGCCGCTAGTTGTTGCTCACAGGTTCTGTGGATGAGAACTCAGCTCAGAGACTATGGTCTAGATATCGAGAAGATACCCATCCTCAGTGACTCCAAAAGTGCCATAGCCATCTCTGCCAATCCCGTACAACACTAAAAAACAAAGCATATCGATATAAGGTACCACTTTCTGAAGCATCATGTCGAATAAGGTACGATTGAAATGCACTTTGTGCACACGGAATATCAACTTGCTGTCCTTTTCACCAAAGCTCTAGATGAGAAAAGATTCTTATTTTTGGTTGGCAAGTTTGGTATGTTGAACATGGGTTGACCCACAAAACCTCTGTATGTGTGTATAGAGTCTCTCTTGTAAATATGTAAATACTTTTATCTTTCAGTATGTACAATCTTCTATCCAAAGTTTTTATGTTCCACAGAGCTTCTGTGACATTGCTCAGAGCCTTTGGCCCATGTCACATAATCTCTCAAGAATGGTTGATCTACGTCTTGTGCATTACTTATCTTATCTGACCCAAGCATAGATCAAGGGGGAGCAGAGGAAAACCTCAATATGGATCACAGAAATTAATCATTCGAGGGGAGCAACATAAGCTATTCGTTCAAGCCAATTCTGAAGAAGGTAATCATGCAGAAAGAAGTGAGCTATTTTTGGTAAGCATCGCAAAAATAAATTTCCAAAACACTTTCTCGGACACAACCTTCCATATATTTCCTAAAATACATGTTTAAACAAAACAAAACTCTGATTGGTCAAAATCCTTTGAGCTCTTTCCGTTATTAGAATTTCTTGGTCAAAAAGCCTCTGTGCCACAGAAGTCTCTAAGACTGCAAGTTTCTTAAAGGAAGATCTCTAGACCATTTCACTGATTTTCAAACGATTTAGGTAAAGAAAAGGTGAAATCTTGTGCGAGTTCAGGCTCATCCCAGACCACAAAAACTCATTCCACCACAGAGCTTCAGTCATTTATAACACTTATGTGTTTTTGAATAACCTCGGGGGTGCGGGTTCTTTTGAAAGTAACAGTCAGTTGGGTTTAGCAAATGCCACACGCGTGGAGTTAATGGGAGGCATACGTCCCTTCACCCTGTACCGCCCAAACCCACGTGGCATCTTCTGAGTGGATGTGTACTATACCATCATTTCTGAAACGTTTTTAAACGGCTTGTACTTAAGTGCGGATTCCAAATTTCATGTAAATTAATTTGGACCGCCCAAATCATATCCTTTAATCCACCATAAAAACCCAAATTTACCCTTCCAATTAACCTTTTCACTTCATCTTTCCCTCAAGAACTCCGGCGAAACCTGCAACTTTTGTGTGTTCAGACCCAAAACTTCATCTCCTTCCTTCAAGAAAACCTTTCAAAAACATCAATGGCTTCATCTGCTTCACCTTCTCACTCCAACAACTCCCCAAATCCTATTCCCCCAAGAAATAAAGACGAAAACCACTCTGACAGTGAAGAGTCTGTTCATCATCTACCTTTATCAAACCTTCAAAGTTTCATCAATCACGAATGGTATGAAAACACACTTCCCTTGAAACCCAATAATTTATTATGTGATTTTAAACCCAGAAAACTTTGGTCAAGGACAGGACATTGTAATAAACTTGCTTCAAAACCATCCTCTTAATAAAATCCTGACCCAAAATGTTAAAAGAATACCAAGAAGATACGTCCATCAGTTCTGGAAGAGCTGCAGATTTGATGAGGAACTCAACTCTGTGGTGGGTTACATGTCAAAACCAGACAACTCACAGAACCTCACGATAGGATTTAACAGAACCATGATCTCACAAGTGTTCTAGATCCCCACCAGAAGTCTTATGGGAATAAGAAGATACACAGACGAACCAACAGACCAAGAGCTCGTCGACTTTGTGATGATGCTCGGATACAATGAACCTATGTCAAAGAGAACAGACTTCAGGAGAAACCGATTACCCCCATCTGGAATACCCTCTTCAGCATACTCAACATATGCCTTACAGGAAAGACTGATAGCCCTGACCAGAGCTCACACCAGATCTTGGTAATCATGTACGAGGTGTACTATGATTTGCCTCTAGATTTTGCACGAATAATACTGATAGAAATGGCCTCTGCCATTGAGAAGAAGAGAGGTCAACAAACTGCAGGAGCACCTCTGTCAGCTCTTCAATTTCAATGGATAATAGGAATTATCCTAGAACCACTTCTACAGAATGAAGGATGGAGATTCGAGGTTATGCCTTCTACAGACCCCAACCAACCATCCTAGTGGTTATGCCTTCTGCAGACCAGTCTATGAGAAGATGCTTAGTTACGTGAGCGACATAACCTTAGTGAGGGAGTATAAACATGCATTCAGGACTCCCAAACCGAGTATTGATACCCCACCACGTCTAAGAGTGCCCATAGGAACCCCTGTAGTGGAGAGAATGAGTGAGGAAGAGTGACGAGTGGCCTTAAAAAATTATAGGTTGAGAGTTGAGGGCGCAAACACTAGATGACAGGTGGAAGAAGTTGCCTCTACCGCTAACCAAAAAGTAAAAGAAACCCCTCAAGCCACAGAACCACCATCCCCTCCGAAGAAAAAGAGCAAGAAAAAGAAAACCAAGGCTACTGAAATCATAAAGCACCCAACCCATGACACCATCATTCCTGAACAGGCTGAACCACATAACCAACCTCCTCCCCAATTCACAAAGGTGCCTGATACCTCTGCTATCCTACCCCCAAAAGACAAGAGCAAAACCACAGAGGAGGGTGCCCCCAAACCGAAGAAAAAGAAAACGAAGAAACCCAAATCCCCTCTGGAAACCATTCAAGAGATAGAACCCATACCTACAGAGGTTAGAGTCCCCACCCCTTTACATTATGTTGAACCCCAAACCACCGTACCTCAAACCTCTGCAATTCCAGAGAATGCCCCACAGAACCAGGAAGATCCTCAAGTATCTTTCAACTCATTTCTTGAAAGAGCAGGACTCAATGAATCACTCGACACCTCTGGGTGGAATCTTAATCAAGCCACAGACTTCATTGTTGTTGATTTTGATTCAGATCTAGAAGTAGATGAAAACTTTGGTTTTGCCACAGAGGATAGATGGGACGCTGAGGAAGGGTCCCTAGGAAAACAAACGGAGCTGGATACAGAGCGAAAAGATGCCGAGAGCACATATCCAAAGCTACCCCACTGTACTACCCACCCAACCATTCTTTCCAGTCTTGTGGCCGAAAATAATTTTGAAATATAGCTGCACAGCTCGAATCCTACCATTGCCAGCCGGCCAGAGGAGTCTTTTTCTTCCTCTATGCCAATCGATAGCCAGGAATCCCAATTTTAGGTTGTGTCCTCTAAAAAGGACACAGACCTTTCAACTGTTCAGTTGCCCGAGAACACACCAGTTTCCCTCACAGAGGCATCTGTTACTTCTCCCATACACAATTTAGGGAACCAACGTCCTTTAGTGGGACTTAGAGAGCACATTGACGAAGAGGCTCTAGACAAGCTTCTGAGTGCAATCATGATCCCCTCCATGACCAACTCTGAATTGGCATAGAGTAAGGAAAATGACATAATTTCTTAGAGAAGGAACCATTACATGACTCCCCTCGAGGATCGAAAGGATGTCCCGTCAATGTCAACGTACAAACAGGGTTGAAAACGGGCACCTCAAGAACAGAGGTAAACTCTGGGGGCGAATGTGTTCCCCTAGAGGTCACCACTGGTTCATATGTAACAAAGGATGAGTTCCAAACCTTTGTTACCTCTATGACCATAAAATTCACCGAGTTGCAAAGCTTGGGGAAGTCTTATACAGATGCCACGAACACGGCCTTCTCCTCTCTGAGCATAAAGATCGATTCTCTCACCATAGAGGTCAAGGCCAACTCGACCAAAATCTCTGAACTTCAAGTACAACATCCACAGAGCTCTGCATCCTCCATCCCCACAGAAACTCAAAATGCCATCAACGCCCTCACCAAAGAACTAAAGGCTGCAAGGGATATAGCAGAAGTCGTCATAAAGTATTCCTCTGTCAATGCCTCTCCAACCCTAACCACAGAAGATCTAGAGAGAGCATTGGAGAAAGTACAACAAACGACCACTTATCAAATGCAGGCCCTAAGACCCACAGACTACATAATAGGCGACCAAATAATCCAAATTAGGCAGAAGGTTATTGGTGAGATCTCCGGATTCATCAGAGCATTCACAGAGGCCAACACATCCTACGTAAAAGAGTTCAAGGCAAGTGTTGGCATGTTTCTGTTCAAGTCAGAGGCTAAAGTAGCCTATATTTTGGGGATCTACGACGACGTTTCCAACAAATTGGAAGAGGCATCACGTAACCTACCCAAATCCAAAAAGCCATCGACCACTTGCCAAGCAAGGGCATCAACCCACAAGAAGCATGATGATCCTAAGGACGATTGGACAGGTCCCTCAGATCATCTTGAGGGGGAGAACAAAGAAGGTGACAATGCCACAGAGCCCTCTTCAAACCTTCTACCCTTAACCATAATCCCGTCTACCCAATCTACCCAACACCAGAAGACCACAGGGAAAGTACCCACCTCTGTGGTAACAAACATAAAAGAAGATTGTAACGTCCCAAATCCCATATACACAACAATTCACATATAGTAACATAACATTCATATAACAAAAGAAACATCAAATTACAAGTTCGGTCCCGCAGTCTTTTACAAATAAAAGAAACCATTCTACTACAAACTTTGTACTATTTACATACATCATATTTAATAAGGTGATACAACTGCCAAACAAGTCAAAAGCTTCATCTTAAAGTCCTTCTCTATAGCCATCCACCGGTTACTCTACTTACTTGCCCTTACTTGATCCACCACCTGGAATACATATTTTTAAAACAAAATGAGGGTTAGACCTGATGGTCTAAGTGAGAAACCCTTGTTAGTTTAAAAACCATTTATATAAACTTTATTCATATAAATCACGCAACACAATCATATACATCCAAATAAACTCACATATATTATGCTTCCCCTTTTCATTCCTTCTGGCCATATTAGTGGTAGCAAGCCAACTAATAATATACAACGCTGCACAACATCTACAGCCAAACAACGCTATACAGGTTCTATAGCCAATCACACCGGTCTTAAACCCGGCCAACGTATTATAACACATTTATAATACACATGTAAATATAATACCTTACTATATTATAATTCACATACGAGCACATAATTATCAACAGTTTCACTCCCAAGTCCACACATGTATGTATTCCAGTTGAAAAGTGTTTTCAAAGCAAAACTCACCTGTTTTGGTTATTACACACGTTTGCAAGCTTCTTTCAAAACGATCCTATCTCTTACCACGACTCCAAGAATCTGAAACAAGTTAAGATACAAAAATCGCTTTACTAACCAAACACGTAAAGCCTAATAATTTCCCATCCTCAATTGTCCCATTACACACTGTATTTAACTCACTACCGGGACTATGCAGTGTACCGGGACTTATACAGTACCGGGACTCTTAGTTCCGGGAGTTCCTATACCGAGAGTCCACACTACCGGAAGTTGCTATACCGGAAGTCGACTCTACCGGGAGTTCATACTACCGGGACTACACCGGAAGTCCACACTACCGGGACTTCACCGGAAGTCCACACTACCGGGACTTCACCGGAAGTCGAATATACCGGGCTTTCACCGGGAGTTCTCAAGAACACAGACGGTTCCAATTTACCCAGTTTTAAATTAAACCTATACAACCTCAAATTTAAACATTCTAATCCGATAGAAACGGTCTATTGATGATTACAAACATAATATGTAAAAGCCTTACCTCAAGATTTCTTCTTAACACAATCGATTGAAGCCCTACTCGTACGGTTTCTTCTTAACCTTTTAGACCTTCAACCTCTCACTAATGTCCCAAACACCCTTAACTTATATTTTACCCCAAACTTACCCTGAACATCATATATTAATGTTAAATTATCTAACGGACTTACCCGGGGTATTACATCATCTCCCCCTTAGAAGGATTCCGTCCCGGAATTCAGTTAAGTAAAAAGATGAGGGTATTTGGCTCTCATATCCGTCTCTGATTCCCATGTAGCATCTTGACCTCTATGATGCTTCCACTGAACTTTCACTTGTCTGACCTCCTTATTCCGCAGCACTTTAACTTTATGATCAATTATAGCTTCTGGCTCTTCTACATAATTCAATCTTTCGTCGACTTGTATCTCTGGTAGGAAGACTGACTGATCTGGAGTAACCAAACACTTTCGGAGGTTCGATACGTGGAATGCATTATGGATTCTGCTCAATTCCGGTGGAAGATCTAATCTGTAAGCTACTTCACCGATCCTTTCGGTAATTGCAAACTGTCCGATATACCTTGGGCTAAGTTTACCTTGTCTTCCAAATCGGATAACTCCTTTCCACGGTGAAACCTTTAACATTACGAAATCCCCTATTTGAAATTCCAAAGGCTTCCGGCGTCGGTCAGCGTAGCTCTTCTGTCTATCTTGAGCCACTTTCAATCTTTCTCGAATCTGAGTAACTTTATCGGCGGTTAACTGAACTATTTCCGGCCCCGCTAACTGTTTTCATCCTACTTCATTCCAACACAGAGGTGTTCGGCATTTCCTACCATACAGTACTTCAAACGGTGCCGCTTGTATGCTGGAATGATAACTGTTGTTGTATGCGAATTCGATCAACGGTAAATGCTTATCCCACGATCCCCCAAAATCAACGATGCAAGCTCGGAGCATATCTTCTAAGGTCTAAATGGTTCGTTCACTCTGCCCATCTGTTTGGGGATGATACGCCGTACTTAACTTTATCTGTGTCCCCATTTCTCTTTGAAAACTTCTCCAAAATCTTGAAGTAAAACGACTATCACGATCAGAAATGATCGAGATTGGAACTCCGTGTCGAGTTACTATTTCATCAATGTACAACTTAGCTAATCGCTCCATCGAATCGGTTTCCTTTATCGGTAGGAAGTGTGCAGACTTTGTCAATCTGTCGACGATCACCCAAATAGAATCAAATCCCTTCGGTGTTCTTGGTAGCTTTGTGATGAAATCCGTAGTAATCTGTTCCCCCTTCCACATAGGTATTTCTAGTCGTTGTAGTTGCCCAAACGTCTTTTGGTGTTCAATCTTCACTTTCTTACAAGTATCACATCTTTCCACATACTGAGCAATCCCTCTTTTTATCCCCGACCACCAATAGAATTGTTTTAGGTCTTTATACATCTTGTTTGTACCTGGGTGAATAGAGAAACGGGATTGATGAACTTCTTGTAAAACACGATCACGTAACCCACCCAATCGAGGTACACACACTCTGTTTCCCAAACACAATAACCCCCGATCGTCTTTTACTAGCAATGCTGACATCCCCGCTAACCGTTCTGATTTCAGATGTTCATCCTGATAAGCCTCCACTTGACACTTCTGCAATTCGTCAAATATATTGGGTAGGAGTTCGGTTCGTAGTGAAATAACTTTTATGGTTCCACTCCTTTCTTGACGACTCAATGAATCAGCTACCACATTTGCCTTTCTTGGGTGATAAAGGATTTCACAGTCATAATCGTTCAGCAGTTCTAGCCATCTCCTTTGTCTCATATTTAGTTCCTTCTGATCAAAGAGGTGTTGGAGACTCTTATGATCGGTAAAAATTTGACATTTGGAACCATATAGATAATGTCTCTAAATCTTTAACGCTAAGACGACTGCAGCAAGCTCCATATCGTGCGTAGGATACTGCCGTTCATGATCCTTCAGTTGGCGAGAAGCATAAGCTATAACCTTTCCGCGCTGCATAAGCACACAACCCAATCTCAGTTTAGACGCATCACTATAAACGACAAAGTCTTCAGAACCTTCAGTTAGAGATAAAATCGGCGCGCTGCACAGTTTCTCTTTCAATATTCGGAATGCCTCGTCTTGTTCTGCTTTCCATTCAAACTTTAGATTCTTCCGGGTCAGCTTAGTTAAAGGTGTTGCAATCTGGGAGAAGTCTTTTATGAATTTCCGATAGTAACCGGCTAAACCCAGAAAACTGCGTACTTCTGTTGCTGTCTTAGGCTGTTCCCACCTTTCAACTGCTTCCACTTTCATCGGATCGACTTGTATACCTTTCTCAGAAATCACGTGCCCCAGAAACTGCACTTTCCGTAGCCAGAATTCACATTTAGAAAATTTTGCATACAACTTTTCCTTCTTCAGTAGCTCTAGAATCAAACGAAGATGTTGCGCGTGCTCTTCCTTGGATCGAGAATAGATAAGGATATCATCGATAAATACAATTACAAATTTATCGAGATACGGCTTACATACCCGATTCATTAAATCCATAAAGGCAGCTGGAGCGTTCGTTAATCCAAACGGCATCACTAAAAATTCATGATGATCATACCTCGTTCGAAAAGCAGTCTTTAAAACGTCTTCTTCTTTAACTTTCAACTGGTGATAACCGGACCTTAGATCAATCTTGGAGAAATAGCAAGCTCCCACTAACTGATCAAAGAGGTCATCAATTCGGGGTAGTGGATACTTGTTCTTTATTGTGCGCTTATTCAATTCTCGGTAGTCGATACACATTCTCATCGACCCATCTTTCTTTTTCACAAATAACACTGGTGCTCCCCACGGCGAAGAACTAGGTCTAATGAAGCCTTTATCGGATAGGTCTTGTAGTTGAGCCATCATCTCTTTCATCTCTGGAGGTGCCAAACGATACGGTGCACGGGCTACAGGAGTGGCTCCAGGAATCAGGTCTATACCGAACTCTACTTGTCTAACAGGCGGAAGACTATTCAAGTCTTCAGGGAACACTTCAGGGAATTCACTAACGATAGGAATATCTTCCATCCTATTCTTTTCAGGCCTACTATCTATCACATAGGCTAAATAACTCGGGCAACCCTTGCTGACACATTTACGAGCTTTTATCATGGATATAAGACAAGACTAACGATTCCTACGATCACCATAAATCACTACCGGTCCCCTCTCAGGTAATACAACATTTATTAACTTCTTATCACACACTATATTAGCTTGATTCTCAGCTAACCAGTCCATTCCAACTACTACGTCAAACTCTATCAAAGTTATAGGAAACAATTGTATAGGCACTCCACACCCCTCTATATTAATCACACAACCATCAAATACTTCTCTAACTGACACTTGGTTATCATTTGCAGTATCTACTAAAAGAGTATGTTCCAACATTTTAGGTTTCAAACACAGACAAGCAGCAAATGCAAGAGACACAAATGATCGGTTTGCACCGGAATCAAACAACACCTTAGCACGTGTAGAGTTTATCAAAAATGTACCTGTGACCACATCCGGAGTTTCCTCCGCTTCTTTCTCAGTCATTTGAAAGGCACGACCCCTGGTTACTGGCGGTTCCAGTCTTGGTACTGTTGATTTAACAATCACTGGTCTGCCCGATGACCCACCTTGCTGTATCCTCCCCCGCGGACAGTTTGACTGAAGATGATCCGGAGAATTGCATAAGAAACATAACCGCGTCACTTTACAATCCTTGATGACGTGTCCGGTCTTCCCACACTTATAGCATGCTCGTAAATCACCTTGACAGTTTCCTTGATGGACACGGTTGCACTTCTGACATGGTCTTTCCGCTGGTCGAAACGGCGGACGGTTATCATACCTCGGAAATCGGGACTTCTTCGGATCGTATTGTGGTCCTTCCCACTTTCTCTTCCCGATACTTTTATCACCAGCATCTCTTCTAATATCTCGTTCAACATTCTCCGCGGCATTAACTGCAGCCGAGAAGGTATCGGGTCTTGTTGCAGTCACTCACCTTCTAACTTCTGAGTTCAACCCAAAGATAAACCTTTCCGTCTTCATCGCCTCCGTAGCAACATAGTATTCTGCAAATCGAGACTTTTCCAGAAAGCTAGCAGTATAATCTCGAACAGATAAGTTTCCTTGTTGCAAATTCATGAATTCTCCTTCCAGTTGTTTGACGGCTGCTTGAGGACAAAATTGTTCCCTATAGGCTACCACAAATTCTTCCCAATAATAGATTCCTTTTGAATGAATAATAGATTCCCACCAATACAAGGCATCTCCTTTTAACATTGCTGCCCCGTACAATACCCTATCTTCGTCCGCACACTTGCTTGTTTTGAAGATGGCTTCTATTTCCTTCATCCATCTCATTGCTTTCACTGGATCCCGATCCCCTGAGTACGTAGGAGGCTTGCAACTAAGGAACATTTTATAATCACATTTTCTCATTACTGGTAAAACCGTAGGGGTGATTGGCATCTCCTCTTCATGAGCAGGATCTGGTCCTTCTGTTTCAGTATCATGAGTTTGGTTGAACATAGCTTGAATATTGGCTTGTAATCTTCCCATTTCTGCCATTAAATCAGCCCTGGTAACGAACTCTGTACTATTAGGCGGGACTCTGCCTCCGGCTCGACCTCCAGCTCTACCCCCAGTTCTACCCCCAATTCTGCCCCCGGTTCTGCCTCCCCTGTTGTCACACCCCGCTAAAGCGGAAACACGGGATGTCACAGTTAATGTTTCAAAAGCAATAGGTAGAAGACAACACCAACTCATCACATCAAAATAGTACCAATACAACGAGTTTTAAAAGAAAATACAACTTGTCCATAAAAACGTAAAGTACAATGACATGATGAAATAATTTGATGACGCTAAAGTGATGCCTTCTAAAGTGCGTCCTTACTTGCTATTTCCTGAAAAGCATGTAAAAGAGAGTGTCAACTAAAAATAGTTGGTGAGTTCATAGGTTTTTGCATACACAAAGAGTGTAATGTAAGTTGCATAGTTTCGTTCTTTCAAAGAAAGTAGTACAACCCTCGGTTGTAAAGTTTTGTTTTGTTTTGCATGCTCATGGTATATATAGTGTAATGCGAAATGCCTCAGAGGTAGCAAACTAAGCCATTACTAAGCCTCATGACCTTGTGTTCATTTGCCCCGAGTCATCATGTCCTATCATTAACATGGCGTTGTAGTAATTAATGCACCCTGTTTTATCGTAGGTGGGTGGTCAACCAAATAACGTTATCCATAATTACCATGGCTCACACGCATGTGAGTTAATAAGTAATGTTAAGAGCGTTGGGGACTTTTTGTATATGATAGATTGCAAACTTAGAAGCTTTAACATGTGCATATGTACCATAAAGAGCGTTAAACATGCGTAAAAGTTCGGAAATAAAACAATTTATTTCGAATAAAGTTTGGAATCATGCTCTTCACCCCAAAATATGTAAAACAGTAAAAGGCTTGTGAAGACTCACAAGGTTGAAATAATAGTAACATGCTTTTCACCCCCAAAATGTATAAAACAGTAAAAAGGGGCTATGAATACTCACGGTGGTTTGCGTAGGTGTTTCCCGAATGCGTAATGTGATTCCGAAATGAGATCCTACTTCGATCCTACGAATGTAAGGACACTAGTAAGATTCTAGGTTCTAGACTTTGTCACTTAAATCTCCATCTCATCATAAAATGCCTTTGTTGTTAAATTTGTATGTTGTTAAATGTTCTTTAATAGTTCATACTTAGAAAGAACGTTACATGTGATGGTTTTAAAATTACCGAAGTGTTGTAGAGGTAATAACGAAAATAAATGTTTTAGGTCCATATGTAAATATGGTTTGGTGTTAGGTCATGTGTATTATGTATGTATGTACCACAATTCCATCATAAAAGATAAGAAAAGTTAGTAGTTAGATGTTAGATGTTAGATGCGTAAATGAAATGCGTAAATAAATACGTATAGGTATATTCCACAATTCCACCATGCAAATGGTGAAACGGGTAGAGTTAGATTAGTAATTATGTCTAAGTAATATATGTATAATATACCACAATTTCATCACCAAAGGTGAGGAAAAGGATCAAGAGATAGCATATAGCTAGTATACAATATAGTTGTTAGTAGTCAGAATTTGTTAGTCACTTTCGGTTACTGTTTGGATAACTTCCAGAGATTGTTAGGTTCTGATATTTTACACACAAGTACTTCCATGTGTTAGGAAACTTTTGACATAAGATTCATGATTTTTGGATCAACATAAGTACATAAAATGATACTTGACAAAAACAGTGACAGAAACACGTAGCTGTTGCACACTGTTTTTGTAAAAACTGTTTGAGGGTTCAAAACTTAATATTTTTCGGTGATTCCAGTGGGGTTTGATTCCCAACTCATAAAAGTAATTTCCAGAAAACGAATCACTGTATTTGGACCATTTTTGAGAGAGTTATGGCCTTGCAAAGTCAGTAGAAATTTCTGACAGCAAGCTGATGAAAAAGGTCTTTTATATAAAAGCTATTCTCTAATTGGTTCTTCAAAAGATTTTGTTCTTTTTGTCAAGACGCGATTTTTACTCAACTAAATCACATATTTTCAGATGAAATCTTTGCTTTTTAATCATCCCAAGCAACATGCAAGGAACTTTAGAAAATCATCTTGCCAAAATACTTTCAAAACTTGTTGTTTTTGAGCTTTTGTAAACACATGCATACCAAACATTCTTAGGTCACTAATATGGGTTTGATTATGGATTCATCACCCTTTTTAATGACATGCAAGATGTCATGGTGATAGATCTACAAACATTAGTTTGCCAAGAGTTGGATTTAGCAAGAAAAAGATGAAGACTTAGAGTTTTTAGAAGTTGAACTTTGAAAGAGAAGAGAAAGTTGTAGGAGGATGATTAAAGGAAGTTACAAAAATATTTTTACCTTGATTTCTTGAAGATATGTGGCTGATCTTGGAAGCCTTGGAGAAGAGAATTCTTGAGAGAATATGGAGGTTTTGAGAGAAGAGTTTGTGAAGTGAGTGAAGAGTGAAAATGGAGAGGGAGAGGGGGTATTTATGGAGTGAGAAAGAGGGGTTAGGGTGGTGATGGTGGTGTGTGGCCGGTTTTGGGGAGAGGGGAAAGGGAGTGTGTGGAGTGTGGTTTTGTATAAAATGATTGTGTTTGTATTTGAATTAAATTTTTATTTAAATCTTTTAATTAATTGAATTATTAGATATTCTTAATTAATTGTTATTGATAATAATACTAGTTTAATTTGCTAGTATTTATTTTGTATATATATATATATATTTTAGTGTATACCTGTTTTTAGTTGGCATTTTATGAGATGTATGGATAATTTCCTAAATTGAGGGATTTTAGACTGGATTTCTAAATTTTCCCTACTGTGTCGGGTTTACTGCTAAAACTAGACAGTGTGACATAGAATAACTGTATCTGACATAATTAGTGCAGTTCTAACCTGAACGCAATTTTGACGGTTGTCACAGTCTCCCCCGGTTAAAAGAATTTCGTCCCGAAATTCAAGAACTTTCGTCCGTAACCGGTTGTTTAGCAAATAAGTGAGGATACTTATGTTTCATGTAATCCTCTCGTTCCCATGTGTACTCAGGCCCACGCCTTGTGTTCCAATGAACTTTCACTATTGGAATCTTGCTTCGCCTAAGACGCTTGACCTCTCGGTCAAGTATTTCGATTGGTTTTTCAACAATGCACAGTTTTTCATTGACTTGGACTTCCTCCAAAGGTACGGTTATTTTCTCGTTGACTAGGCATTTCTTTAGATTGGACACGTGAAAGGTGTTGTGAATTGCACTTAGTTCCTTTGGCAATTCCAGCCTGTATGCTACTGGTCCGATTCTTTCGGTGATTTTGAAGGGTCCAATGTATCGAGGGCTCAACTTTCCTCGTTTTCCAAATCGGACGGTTCCCTTCCAAGGGGATACTTTCAGAAAAACTCTATCGCCAACTTGAAACTCTAAGGGTTTCCTACGGTTGTCAGCATAGCTCTTTTGACGATCTCGAGCTGCTTTGAGTCTATCCCTGATGATTGCGATCTTGTCGGTGGTTTCTTGCACAATGTCTGGACTAGACAATTGTCTATCTCCAATCTCCAACCAACAAAGAGGTGATCGACACTTGCGTCCATACAGTGCTTCATATGGCGCACACTTGATACTGGTGTGATAGCTATTGTTGTAGGAAAACTCAACTAATGGCAAGTGGTTATCCCAACTTCCTCCGAAGTCTATCACGCATGCTCGAAGCATGTCTTCCAACGTTTGAATGGTTCGCTCGCTCTGGCCGTCTGTTTGGGGATGATAGGCGGTACTTAAATTCAACTGCGTTCCCAATGCTCTTTGAAGTGACTGCCAAAATCGAGATGTGAAACGGCTATCTCTATCTGATATGATAGAAATCGGGACTCCATGTCGCGTAACAATTTCCTTGATGTAGATCTGAGCTAGCTTTTCCATCTTGTAGTCTTCTCTAATCGGTAGAAAGTGTGCAGATTTCGTGAATCGGTCTATTATAACCCAAATAGAGTCATGCCCTCGGGCAGTTCTCGGAAGTTTGGTTATAAAGTCCATGGTTATTTGTTCCCATTTCCACTGGGGAATCTCTGGTTGTTGAAGCAAACCAGATGGTTTCTGATATACCGCTTTGACTTTTGAGCAAGTTACACATTTTCCTACGTATAAAGCAATATCCTTTTTCATCCCTGGCCACCAATAGTATTCCCTTAAATCCTTATACATCTTATCCGCACCAGGATGAATTGAATATCGTGACTTGTGGGCTTCGTGCAGGACTATCTCCCGTATGTCGTTCGCTTTTGGAATCCAAACTCTATCCTTGAAATAACGTACTCCATCCACCTTAGTCTCAAATCTGCTTTCTATGCCGTGAAGGGTTTCGTCCTTCAAGTTTTCCGTTTTCATTGTTTCGGTCTGAGCTTCAAGAATTCGAGTCTTTAAGCTTGTTTGTACCAGTGCTCCCATTGCTCGTATACGTGACGGTTTTGTCCTTTCCTTCCTACTCAAGGCATCAGCCACTACATTGGCTTTACCTGGATGATAACGAATATCACAATCGTAATCACTGAGTAGTTCTACCCATCTTCTTTGTCTCATGTTTAGCATTTTCTGGTCTAGAATATGCTGAAGACTTTTATGATCGGTGAAGATGGTACACTTGGTGCCGTACAAATAATGTCTCCAAATCTTTAGAGCAAAAACCACAGCTCCGAGCTCTAAATCGTGTGTGGTATAGTTCTTCTCATGAACTTTCAGTTGTCGCGAAGCGTATGCTATCACCTTGTCCTTTTGCATTAATACGCAACCTAATCCTTGATGAGACGCGTCGCAATATACCACAAAGTTATCGGTTCCTTCCGGTAACGCCAGAATCGGTGCATTGCACAACTTTTTCTTCAAAAGTTGAAATGCCTTCTCTTGTGATTCTCCCCAAATAAATTTACTATCCTTTTGGGTCAGTGTTGTTAGAGGTTTAGCAATCTTTGAGAAGTTCTCGATGAATCGTCTATAATAACCTGCCAAACCCAGGAATTGACGAATTTCTGTTGGGGTCTTTGGAGCTTCCCATTTCTTAACAGCTTCCACCTTAGCTGGATCTACGTGAATTCCTTTTTCTCCAATTACGTGACCAAGAAAGTGTACTTCTCTAATCCAAAATTCGCACTTAGAGAATTTGGCGTACAATTTCTGTTCCTTAAGGAGTTCTAGAATTACGCTTAAATGCTGCTCGTGATCCTCCTTACTTCGAGAGTAAATCAGAATGTCATCTATAAACACTATCACAAACTTGTCAAGGTATGGTCGGCATACCCTGTTCATCAGATCCATGAATACTGCTGGTGCATTGGTTAAACCGAAAGGCATAACCAAGAACTCATAGTGACCATAACGTGTCCTAAAGGCTGTCTTAGGAATGTCCTCCTCTCGAACTCTTAATTGATGATAACCTGATCGAAGATCAATCTTAGAGAAATACGTTGCACCTTGCAACTGGTCAAATAAATCGTCTATTCGAGGTAGAGGATATCGGTTCTTGATCGTCAACTTGTTCAATTCCCTATAGTCGATGCACATCCGCAGCGATCCATCCTTTTTCTTAACGAACAGAACTGGAGCTCCCCAAGGTGAAGAACTTGGCCTAATAAAGTCCTTGTCCAACAGTTCCTGAAGTTGGCTTGACAACTCTTGCATTTTGGCGGGTGCTAAACGATAGGGTGCCTTAGCTACAGGCGCTGCTCCGGGTATAAGGTTAATTTGAAATTCAACTTGTCTAAACGAGGGCAGTCCTGGCAATTCGTCAGGAAACACTTCCGGGTGATCCTTTACCACGGGAATGTCTTGAATTTGCCTTTCCTTGGACTTCTTCTCGTCTATGAGTGCCAAAAATGCAATATATTTCTTCCTCAAATACTTACGAACCTTAATACTTGACACCAACTCTACGCTTCTTCCAACTTTGTGTCCTTGTATTACTAGGGTTTCTCCGTCTTGCAATGGTATTCTAACCGACTTATCAAAACAGCAAATCTCCGCTCGATTCTTAGATAACCAGTCCATGCCTATAACTATGTCAAAACTCCCCAATTCGATAGGAATAAGATCAACGCTAAACAATTTATCGGCTAGATTTAAAGTACAATCTAAGATTACATCTTTAGCCTCAAATTTGTGACCATTAGCAACCTCAATAATATAAGCATCCGACATTCTCCTAGATTCCAAGTTAATTAGTGGTCTAAACTCCAATGAAATAAAGCTTCTATCCGGCCCAGTGTCAAATAATACTGATGCATAGTGGTTGTTTATGAGAAACGTACCTGTCACCATATTAGGGTCGCGACGTGCTTCGTCAGCTCCAATGACAAATGCCCGTCCTCGAGCCTGTCCTCCTTGGTTTCCCTGATTGACTTGTCTCGCCTGATTCCCTTTGTAGTTATTGTTCGGTTTCCTTCCAAACTTTGGGCAGGTATTCCGGTAGTGATCCGGACTTCCACATTCATAACATGCCCTCCTTCCTTCTATAGGGCCCTTTCCGCTTTTACAGAACTTAGCGGGATGACCTAGCCGCTTACAGTTATCACAGATGACGCAGGCTCCTTCGTGATGGTAGTTACACTTGTTACACTTAGGAAAGGATCCCTTGTACTGACCTGGTTCCTCTGTGCTTAGTCCGAAATTCCTTACAATACTCCTATCCTTACTTGCACTACCAAGGGATTTCTTTCCTGACTGGTACTCCGGCTTCCTCTTATGGCTAGCACTACCCGATGATAGAGTTCCAGCTCTCACAGCATCGTTTGTTAGGGTAGTTGCCATTGCTACAACCTCTTGAATTGTGGTCAATTTTGCCGAGGTAACCATTCCTCGAATTCCCGGTGCTAATCCCCATAAGTATCGGTCAATTCTCTTACTCTCGGGAGTGACCATGTGAGGTACCAGTTTCGCAAGTTCGTGGAAACGAGCTGTGTATCGATCTATGTCAGCTCCGATCATAGTATGGTTCCAAAACTCAACTTCCAGCTTCTGAATTTCACTCTTAGGGCAGTACTCCTCCATGAGCAATTCTTTGAATTCCTCCCATGTGAGCTTGTAGGCATCTTCCCTTCCACGGGTTTGAACCTGGATATTCCACCAAGTTAGTGCCCTACCTTGGAGTTGACATGTAGCATATTCCACCTTGCGGTCCTCCGAACATTTGCTAATATGGAGCACCGACTCCATGCTATCAATCCATGTAAGCAATCCTACGACGCCTTCCTTTCCATGGAATTCTTTGGGCTTACAAGACATAAAGGTCTTGTAGTTACATCCGGTATCGTTATTACTCGAGCTTCCTCCACTACCTCCTTGATTCCCTGGGATTGCATTGAGGCCGGCGGTTACTTGTGAGACGATGTTAGGTATGGCTTCTTGAATGCGTTGTGCAATGATTCGTGCTATGTCGGGCGTTTGGTTTTCGGGGGTATCTTCCGTGTGACGTGTAGACCTTCTTGGAGGCATGATTCTAAAACATATTTGTAAAAGAAATTTGTTTTAGTATAGTTTGTAAAGTCTTTGAATCCGTATTTTCAAAAAATTTAAGATCAACAAGTTTTCATTCGGATATTTGAGCAATAAGTAAAGTGTAGAGTATTTAGACAATTTAACTAAAACTTCCCAAACATTTTCATTAATTTTTGGCGGTTTTACAAAATTTCCGGCGTGTATCATATACCGGTACAATTTTAAATGGAAGTACAACTTAAAATAAATGATAAGTAATAAAATATTTTCTCCAAAAGATCATTCCCCATGCCAAACCCGTTCATACTATGCCAAGTATGCTCCTAGCACGAGTAGAAACAACAACAACATTAGCACCATTCCTACAACCAAGCTTGTAGCTTGAGCCCTTGAAGCCGTCTCTCTCGCCATTCCTGCACTATCTCTTGCTTGCGTCGACACGACGGTTAGTTGGTGCGTGAGTTCTACTAGCTCCGTTAGAACTTGGGCTTGATGAGTCACTCTGACTTGACATCCATGCAACTCGGTTGTCATGGCCCGAATGTGTTGATCCCTTGCTATTCCTAACTCAGTCAAGCGTCCAATCGGTACGCCGGGGGCAACCCTTGATGGTTCCGGCGCCTCGGGACGAGGAGTTGCTAGCGTGACTCTCCTAGGGATCGGAACACGTTTCCTAGCCGTTTGACGGGTACGGGGTCCTCCGGATGACGGTTGTACGATTATTGGAGTGGGTCTTGGTAGAACCGTGTTGGGTGATACTCTCGGTCCATCGTATGGGTCTCGTTCTCTCGACACCTCAGGTTTCGAGTCCGTGCTATTGTAGGGGTCCTCTTCTTGTCGGTTGCTAGACGAGATATCTTGCGATCGCCCCGTGTTGTGGCCCGATGCATTGGTTGAGTATGACGCGGGAGTGTAAGAAGGATTTGATGACGACGACATAGTGAAACTGAAGCAAAAGTGTACTTAGTAACCTATCGCATAAAGGATGTATCCTATCCTACGCCATGTCTATGTTCTAAGCATGCTCCTAACGAGTGTATGTAAAAATCGACATACTCCTACTATAACCATTTCTAGTCTCGCATTAACCTACCTTAATCAAACATAGGTGATCAGGCTATGTTTAATTGAAGTCTGTTAATGCCATTCTAGACTTAGTTATACTAGTAGTAAGTTTAAATGTTTTCATGTCAGTTTTTGGACAATTGGTTATAGTTGGGTTTTTCCGATGAAAGACCGATGTTCTCTATAACCTTTGGCTGTGATACCACTTCTGTCACACCCCGCTAAAGCGGAAACACGGGATGTCACAGTTAATGTTTCAAAAGCAATAGGTAGAAGACAACACCAACTCATCACATCAAAATAGTACCAATACAACGAGTTTTAAAAGAAAATACAACTTGTCCATAAAAACGTAAAGTACAATGACATGATGAAATAATTTGATGACGCTAAAGTGATGCCTTCTAAAGTGCGTCCTTACTTGCTATTTCCTGAAAAGCATGTAAAAGAGAGTGTCGACTAAAAATAGTTGGTGAGTTCATAGGTATTTGCATACACAAAGAGTGTAATGTAAGTTGCATAGTTTCGTTCTTTCAAAGAAAGTAGTACAACCCTCGGTTGTAAAGTTTCGTTTTGTTTTGCATTCTCATGGTATATATAGTGTAATGCGAAATGCCTCAGAGGTAGCAAACTAAGCCATTACTAAGCCTCATGACCTTGTGTTCATTTGCCCCGAGTCATCATGTCCTATCATTAACATGGCGTTGTAGTAATTAATGCACCCTGTTTTATCGTAGGTGGGTGGTCAACCAAATAACGTTATCCATAATTACCATGGCTCACACGCATGTGAGTTAATAAGTAATGTTAAGAGCGTTGGGGACTTTTTGTATATGATAGATTGCAAACTTAGAAGCTTTAACATGTGCATATGTACCATAAAGAGCGTTAAACATGCGTAAAAGTTCGGAAATAAAACAATTTATTTCGAATAAAGTTTGGAATCATGCTCTTCACCCCAAAATATGTAAAACAGTAAAAGGCTTGTGAAGACTCACAAGGTTGAAATAATAGTAACATGTTTTTCACCCCCAAAATGTATAAAACAGTAAAAAGGGGCTATGAATACTCACGGTGGTTTGCGTAGGTGTTTCCCGAATGCGTAATGTGATTCCGAAATGAGATCCTACTTCGATCCTACGAATGTAAGGACACTAGTAAGATTCTAGGTTCTAGACTTTGTCACTTAAATCTCCATCTCATCATAAAATGCCTTTGTTGTTAAATTTGTATGTTGTTAAATGTTCTTTAATAGTTCATACTTAGAAAGAACGTTACATGTGATGGTTTTAAAATTACCGAAGTGTTGTAGAGGTAATAACGAAAATAAATGTTTTAGGTCCATATGTAAATATGGTTTGGTGTTAGGTCATGTGTATTATGTATGTATGTACCACAATTCCATCATAAAAGATAAGAAAAGTTAGTAGTTAGATGTTAGATGTTAGATGCGTAAATGAAATGCGTAAATAAATACGTATATGTATATTCCACAATTCCACCATGCAAATGGTGAAACGGGTAGAGTTAGATTAGTAATTATGTCTAAGTAATATATGTATAATATACCACAATTTCATCACCAAAGGTGAGGAAAAGGATCAAGAGATAGCATATAGCTAGTATACAATATAGTTGTTAGTAGTCAGAATTTGTTAGTCACTTTCGGTTACTGTTTGGATAACTTCCAGAGATTGTTAGGTTCTGATATTTTACACACAAGTACTTCCATGTGTTAGGAAACTTTTGACATAAGATTCATGATTTTTGGATCAACATAAGTACATAAAATGATACTTGACAAAAACAGTGACAGAAACACGTAGCTGTTGCACACTGTTTTTGTAAAAACTGTTTGAGGGTTCAAAACTTAATATTTTTCGGTGATTCCAGTGGGGTTTGATTCCCAACTCATAAAAGTAATTTCCAGAAAACGAATCACTGTATTTGGACCATTTTTGAGAGAGTTATGGCCTTGCAAAGTCAGTAGAAATTTCTGACAGCAAGCTGATGAAAAAGGTCTTTTATATAAAAGCTATTCTCTAATTGGTTCTTCAAAAGATTTTGTTCTTTTTGTCAAGACGCGATTTTTACTCAACTAAATCACATATTTTCAGATGAAATCTTTGCTTTTTAATCATCCCAAGCAACATGCAAGGAACTTTAGAAAATCATCTTGCCAAAATACTTTCAAAACTTGTTGTTTTTGAGCTTTTGTAAACACATGCATACCAAACATTCTTAGGTCACTAATATGGGTTTGATTATGGATTCATCACCCTTTTTAATGACATGCAAGATGTCATGGTGATAGATCTACAAACATTAGTTTGCCAAGAGTTGGATTTAGCAAGAAAAAGATGAAGACTTAGAGTTTTTAGAAGTTGAACTTTGAAAGAGAAGAGAAAGTTGTAGGAGGATGATTAAAGGAAGTTACAAAAATATTTTTACCTTGATTTCTTGAAGATATGTGGCTGATCTTGGAAGCCTTGGAGAAGAGAATTCTTGAGAGAATATGGAGGTTTTGAGAGAAGAGTTTGTGAAGTGAGTGAAGAGTGAAAATGGAGAGGGAGAGGGGGTATTTATGGAGTGAGAAAGAGGGGTTAGGGTGGTGATGGTGGTGTGTGGCCGGTTTTGGGGAGATGGGAAAGGGAGTGTGTGGAGTGTGGTTTTGTATAAAATGATTGTGTTTGTATTTAAATTAAATTTTTATTTAAATCTTTTAATTAATTGAATTATTAGATATTCTTAATTAATTGTTATTGATAATAATACTAGTTTAATTTGCTAGTATTTATTTTGTATATATATATATATTTTAGTGTATACCTGTTTTTAGTTGGCATTTTATGAGATGTATGGATAATTTCCTAAATTGAGGGATTTTAGACTGGATTTCTAAATTTTCCCTACTGTGTCGGGTTTACTGCTAAAACTAGACAGTGTGACATAGAATAACTGTATCTGACATAATTAGTGCAGTTCTAACCTGAACGCAATTTTGACGGTTGTCACACCTGTCCCCTGTTCCTATTGGCGGATTAGTTCTGTTTGGATTTCTTCCGCCTCCTCGATTTGAATTTCGTGTACCGCTTGCCATTCTGTAGATTTAAACAAAATTAATATACACATAAGCATATACCCCATATAACAAGGTATTCCAGTTCAAACATGTACCTGTAAGATCACAATTACACTGGCCAGGTGTAATCTGAAATTACCTTACATGATGTTCCTTCTTCCTTTTTATACTTCCTCATCCCAAGGTTCTATGATGATAGGGACATCCTACTTCACATGCAGTTTAAGTCTAGGTACAGATACAAATACCTAAATCCCTTAAACTAAGGCTCTGATACCATTTGTAACGTCCCAAATCCCATATACACAACAATTCACATATAGTAACATAACATTCATATAACAAAAGAAACATCAAATTACAAGTTCGGTCCCGCAGTCTTTTACAAATAAAAGAAACCATTCTACTACAAACTTTGTACTATTTACATACATCATATTTAATAAGGTGATACAACTGCCAAACAAGTCAAAAGCTTCATCTTAAAGTCCTTCTCTATAGCCATCCACCGGTTACTCTACTTACTTGCCCTTACTTGATCCACCACCTGGAATACATATTTTTAAAACAAAATGAGGGTGAGACCTGATGGTCTAAGTGAGAAACCCTTGTTAGTTTAAAACCATTTATATAAACTTTATTCATATAAATCACGCAACACAATCATATACATCCAAATAAACTCACATATATTATGCTTCCCCTTTTCATTCTTTCTGGCCATATTAGTGGTAGCAAGTCAATTAATAATATACAACGTTGCACAACATCTACAGCCAAACAACGCTATACAGGTTCTATAGACAATCACATCGGTCTTAAACCCGGCCAACGTATTATAACACATTTATAATACACATGTAAATATAATACCTTACTATATTATAATTCACATACGAGCATATAATTATCAACAGTTTCACTCCCAAGTCCACACATGTATGTATTCCAGTTGAAAAGTGTTTTCAAAGCAAAACTCACCTGTTTTGGTTATTACACACGTTTGCAAGCTTCTTTCAAAACGATCCTATCTCTTACCACGACTCCAAGAATCTGAAACAAGTTAAGATACAAAAATCGCTTTACTAACCAAACAAGTAAAGCCTAATAATTTCCCATCCTCAACTGTCCCATTACACACTGCATTTAACTCACTACCGGGACTATGCAGTGTACCGGGACTTATACAGTACCGGGACTCTTTGTACCGGGAGTTCCTATACCGGGAGTCCACACTACCGGAAGTAGCTATACCGGAAGTCGACTCTACCGGGAGTTCATACTACCGGGACTACACCGGAAGTCCACACTACCGGGACTTCACCGGAAGTCCACACTACCGGGACTTCACCGGAAGTCGAATATACCGGGCTTTCACCGGGAGTTCTCAAGAACACAGACGGTTCCAATTTACCCAGTTTTAAATTAAACCTATACAACCTCAAATTTAAACATTCTAATCCGATAGAAACGGTCTATTGATGATTACAAACATAATATGTAAAAGACTTACCTCAAGATTTCTTCTTAACACAATCGATTGAAGCCCTACTCGTACGGTTTCCTCTTTCGCTTTCTTTCGCCTTCAGACTCCCGCACACATATACAATCTTTCTAAATCTGGATAATGAAACTACTGATGTCTGAAGGTGTATATCACTTCTAATTAATTACCTTTTAGACCTTCAACCTCTCACTAATGTCCCAAACACCCTTTACTTATATTTTACCCCAAACTTACCCTGAACATCATATATTAATGTTAAATTATCTAACGGACTTACCCGGGGTATTACAAAGATCTACCATCCCCCACACCCCCAACAAAAGATCAACACCTCACTTCACCCAAAACCATTCCACGAACCAAAACTCTAGCCTCAAAACCCCCAAAACAAAAAGAGGATAAAAAAGAAAAACCCTCAGAAGACCAACCAAAACCCTCTGAAGACCAACCCCAACAACAAAAACCTCTGCCAGAACAACAAGAAACTCAACCTAAACCTCAACAAGTCCCAACCCCACAGAGCCCAACAACTAAACCTGCAGAAGTACCTAAACCAAAACCCACACCCACAGAAGTCCCCAAGGATAAACTAACCGCTCAAGACAAAGGCAAGGGAAAGGTCACAGAAGCACCAAAACCTCAACCAAACCTTGAGAAGCTCATGAAGAGTGCCTTCGATGCCTTTATAACCCCCAAACCAGAAGAAGAAGAAGACTGGGTTTTTGGAGACCCTCTGTCGGCATACCCATCCCTTGACTCCTGTGCCAAACCTACAGAATACCGGGTCGCCCAAGTTCTAAAAGATATGGAAGCTCTGAGAAAACCCATTCCTCCCCCTCTGCCAAAGAAGGACATGGAAGAGGTTGTCTATAAGTTCCTCTATAGTGTAGGGATTAGCGACTCGATCCCAGAACCCACCCTCAAACCAGATGTGGTCGAAGAAATGGCCATTAAGTTCTTCAAGAATAAACAACAGAAGTTGTAGGATGTATACTCAAACTTCAAGATCAAAGAGGTTCCGGGGATCAAACTTTTGCACACCCAATGTCGAAACTTCTACTACTGCCAATACTTCGTGCTAAGGGAAGACATATCGAAGATGAAATTTACAGATACCGACTTCAGAAACATACATCCCTTCGATCTGGCAGATCTTTACACATGGACGGAGAGCAGATTTCGATGGAGGCAAGAGTACAGAAAGGCTCATTTAATGCTCAAGAGCATCATGCGGGAGAAGTTAAAATTCTTCAGTCTGCTAGACTTCCAAGTTCCTCTGGACTTAGGAGTGAAGAATATCAGACTCACAACCCCCGATGATCAATGCCCATCCTCTGAAAACTTTCCTATCCTACCTAATACCATCATTTGCTATCCTTGTTTTGGCTATGTATTCCTAAATCCTCAAGGACAGAAGAAGCTTTTTGTAGGATACGATAGCCAGAAGTATGCGACCAAGACCCTTCTGCAACTCAAAGAATCCTTACTGGAGAGCAGAGGCACTGAGTTCGTCAACCTAGAAGCAGCAAACCAATTGATAAACGACATTGATGCAGCTCTGCGATTTAGAGACTTGTGCGCATTCTTCTACAAAGAGCTCAAAAAGGAAGGTGGATTTGGAAAGAAAATCAACGACTTTCTAGATGCCAAAATCTAATCTCCGTGAAATGTAATCTTTTGTGTTTCACTTTATCATGTATTTTTTCTTTTCATTCTCTGTAAATGCCTCTGGCATAGTAATCTAATGAAAACATATTTTTACAGAGGTTGAAATATACACCTCTTGTTCTTTTTAGCCTAAGCTCTACTTTATGTTGGTCCCGAAGGCCTATACAAGTTTGTAGAGGGGGGGGGGGGGGTTGAATACAAACACACAGATTTTACTTTTCTAAATTGTTTATTGATAAATCATTAACAATTTATAGCTTGTTGCGGAAACAAGATTAAGGATAAACCTAAATCTAAACAAGTTGGAACACTAAGGTTTCTTGCACTAAGAGAGATAAGGAAATTACTAATAATAACCTATCTTGAGATAAGAGATTGAACTTGTCCAGAGTTAGCAAGTTACTTCAAATGAAGTGGGTTCATCTCTTTATATATACTGCATGCATTTAATGCAAGTCAGTATACACTTTACACGTGTCATCAGCTGGTTGGTTGCATGTCATTGACCTTTGTTGACAACCTTAGTAGCCACATGGATGAACAGTGTAATATCAGAGTGGTTGTACGATTTCAGACAGTCGGAGGTTCTTTTCTGACATTTCGTACGGAGTCGTGCAAGGGTGGTTAAGACAAAAGTACTTTGTACGGAGGAATTCATGATCAGCTTTCGTTGATTCAGAGCATTATCATTATCTATTCAGCGAATGATAAAGTTCAGCGATAGCTGAAGTCTTGTACTTGATACTTCACGTTGAGTGGACAAATCTGAGTCTTCGCTGATCCGCATCATTTCATTAGGAGACTTGTCGCTTGTTCTTGAGCTTGATCTTCGACTTCAGCGTAGAACCTTTGTTGACGTGAAACTTGTCTTCAGGGATCATAAGTAAACAACTAACTTATCAGCGATCATCATAATGACTGAACAGACTCAGAGAATTAATGGTGAACAGTGTTCGCTGAATGTTTAACTTAAAGAGCGAGAGTTCCTATCAGCGGTACTGTAAGATCTTAGTACTTATCAGCGATAGTGAAACTCTGATACATATTGTTTAGTTACAATTTTCACTAAGTATATAAGAGAGGGTCATTATCAAATCACTGAGGGTTTGGATCAACAATCTCCCCCTATTTGATTTTGACATAGCAACAAATAAAATTGCTATTTAATGAAAACATAAGGATAAAAAGAACTCATAAAATATTTGTCCCTTTTACTGTTTTCTGGGATCTTTTCAGTACTGATGGAGTAAAGTACATTCGCTGAAATCTTTCTTTAAAACTTTGAATCAGGTTACAAAGAGAAATGGAAAGATTACAAGTACAAGCAAAATAAATTACAAGTACAAAAGAATAACTGATACAATAGAGAAATAGGCGATCATATCAGTTTGTAAAGGGTTCTTCCTTAATGAGAAGTTCATCAAGGGTCATTGATGTGGTGGGAATCATCCAGTCAGGAACGGTTACACCTTGTTTTCTTTTGACAGCGCTTCTTCAAAAATCAAGGGTTTCAGATGTCGTGCCTGAGGGCCATTCCTGAAGTCACACCAGTAGATGAGATCTCTCAGCTGTTCGATGGGAGTGATGTGAAGTTCAGAGATGCGTTGAAAATGCTTTCCACCATCGTAGTCATGGAAAAATATCCCGTAGAGTTCGCTTATGACTTTTCCAGGGATGAAAGTCTCACCAGGAGGAAGAGATGTGTCAAGCATGGAAAGATCAGGATCAGGACCAAGGACTTCAGCACGTGAAAAACCAATACCTGTTTCATTTCGTATGACAGGGCCATCAATTGAAGATTTATATTTCTTCTTCTTTGCTGAGGCCTTTCTTTTCTGACTTTCGAGAGTAGGAGGAGGAGGAATATCCACACAGGAGTAGACTAAGTCGATTTGTTTGTTGATCAGCTTTTCAACATGTTCCTTGTACTTCGGCTGAGACTTCTGGATGGCTAACCTGATCTCCAACCATTCAAAGAGACCGTACTTCGTTATGGCTTCAGCATAGAATTTTTCGTACTTCTTATCCTCTCTGAATATCTCGACTTTAGCGATTGAAACAAGGGTTGTTCTTCCAGAGATGAATACCTTGTTGATTTTGGCAGGAGAGAGTCTGTAGTTGACCTTTTCTTTGCACCAGGCTAAAGTGGACTGTGACACAGTTCTCTTTTCTTCAGTTATCTTCTTGGCGTCTTCCCAGAGCTGACGTTGAACTTCAATAGGAATTATTTTCAGCTTGGGGTCTTTCACTGATCGTTTAGAAAGCTGGATGGCGTATTCTCTGTCCTTTTCTTCAGCTTCCTTTCTTTCAGCGATTAATCTTTCAGCTCTGAGGTGATCCTTGTATTCCTTTTGGGAAATTTTGAACTTTGGAGGAACTAAAGAAAGTTGATCACGCCTCAGAATGATTCGCTGATCCTCGAATTGCTTTATTATCTCTTCTCTTCTTTTCTGATCCTCTTCACTTAGCTTTTGAGGAGCTAAGGAAGGTTTGCGTCTGTGCGAGAGTAGCTGTTCTTCAGGTTCATCAGTCTCAGAGATTAAATCTAAGACTGGGATTATTTCTTCAGCAGCAGCTGGTATTATTGGTGAAGTCGCAGTTGTGGAACCTTCAGCGATATCCTTAAACAGGGGAGAGGACTAGCTGAAACACAGCGATCTAACAAGTAAGAACTTGGGTAGAATCAGAGAGAGAAAATTTGTTCAAGTGTATAGGCTTGGGTAGTAGAACTGATAGTGTATGATAGACGAGGGATGAAGTGAGAGATGTTTAGTGTACCTGACAAACCGGCTTTTCAAGCAAGATCGTCAGATTGTCATCTTCAGCGACGCTTTTGCCTTTGCCTTTCTCAACTCCAGAGGCTGAGGGCTTTGTCTTTGTCCGCTCCCCTGAAGGTTCATTTATTGAGATTCCCTTAAGAACTTTGATCCTCGGAGCAGGTTTGACGATAAAGAAGTCATCGTCATCTTCGTCATTATCATCATCATTCTTTGGGGAAGAGGATGGTTCATCATCAGGGATGTCGACGACTTCATCATCTTCTGCTTCGGATTCGGTTTTATCAGCTTCTTCTTCGAGTTGCTCCCCCTCAGATACATAGGCGAGCTTCTCGGTTTCCTCAGGGTTTTCATCTCCCTGAGGTCCAGCGGTCTCGGTTTCTTCAGCATCCTTCTTCTCTCCCCTGATTGATTCATCATGGGAAAGGTCTTCAGCGCTCTTGGAGAGATCTTCAGCGCTCTTCTCCCTTCTTTCTCATGATGAGTGGGGGAGGAATGGGTTGACTCAACAGCTTTGGCAGGTTCTCTGTCTTCTTGGCCAGAGATACCTATACATCCTTCAATCTTTGCTATTCTGTCTTGAAGGCCAGAAATAGCAGGATTGATCTTCTCTAGCTCAGTGCGATCCGCCGCTGTGAAATTGTCAAATACAGGGACAGGGGCAGGGGCAGGGGCAGGAGTATTCGCTTTGTGTAGTAGCTGCTCGATCATCGTTTTCATCGAACCAACATCGGTCTTTACAGAGCCTAAGTCAGTCTTTACGGTAGACATATCTCCCTCTAGTTGTCCAACCGATGTCTTCAGCGTTGTGACCTCGCTGGACATGGATGAAACTGAATTTTTGAGAGAGGTGTAGTCTGTGTAGATGTCAGCGAGCACCTTGGCGAATTCGCTGAGAGTTTTATCAACCTGCTTCATGTCATCTGTGGAAGCCTTCTTCTCCACCACCGTTGTCAGCTTTGTAAGATTCTCTCCAGCGTTTGTTACAGCTGTAGAGTTATTTGAAAGAGTAGTGGTGAGACCTGTCAGCTTTGTCTCCACGGACTTCAGAGAGGCGTTGATGTCTCCCAAATTAGGACCTGTAACATATAAGAACTTGTGAACATAGGAAAGCTCAGAAGTTTGGGGTTTAGTGACAGTGTTTATGGGTTGGTGTGTACCTGCAGGAGGATTGATGAACTCGTCAAAATTACGGGTTCCTGAAAAATGTTCCATGTCATCTTCAAAAGTGCCCATGGATTGTCCTGCAGGTCCTGTCTTCATCTTTCCTGGAGTATTAGCTTTAGTTTCCGTAGAAATGATGGCATCTCCAGCGAAAACTGGAGGAGAGACCAAATGAGTAGAGGGAGGAGCGAATGATAAGAATGGAGGTTGGGTTCTGAGTTCAGCGTTGGATTCGCTGAAAATCACTTCATCAGTCTTTTGAGAGACTGAAGGAGGTTGGGTAGGTTCCAAGTTTGTAACCTCAGCGTTTAGAGACGCTGAAGTTGGGATGGAATGGATGGGTTGTTCAGGTGTGGCAGAGCGTACCACTGAACGTTCCTTCAGCTCTGCAGAAACAGCTGAGGAGTCTTCAGCATGAAATTGCTGGGGTTGCTCCTTAGTTTTCTTGTTCCTTTTAGAACCAAGTGGGGTAGATGATTGTTTCCTTTTCTTAGAAGGAGAGGATTTTGTGGCCAGGGTATCAGCGATGGATATTGTCGCTGAAGGAGCCACATAAGTTGAAGAAGAAGGGTTGAGAAGAGTTAAAAGGGTAGAATGACGTACCTCATTTTCAACTGGTTTGAAGTCAAATACCTTAGGGCCAATCTGAGAGAGTTTCAGGTCGCCCTCTTGCGGGTAGCTGTCCTTCAGGCCATATTGGAAGATGGCGCTGATGAATCGGGGGTAAGGAACCCATGGAGGTCTGTCAGCGGCAGAGTCTACTCTTTGCACCAAGTCATCATAGATAAGAGATGCCCAGTCAATGTGTAGACCTTTCAGCAGAGCGTATCCCATTGCTTGCTGAGGTTGAGCGGATTGGTCAGAGGAGCCGGTCTTAGCACTCATGCAGTTGATTAAGTGAGCGAAGATGAAGTTCATCTCGCTGGGAATTTTCGACTTCTTTAGCAGGGTCAGCTTCTTCTCGGGCTTCTTGTCTCTGCCAATTTCCCATACATAGCCCATTGCATCGAAAAATGCAATAAGAGCTTCTTTGTCAGCGAGTTTCTTATGGTCAGGGAAAGGAACAAAGGCTTTTCGTTTGTAGCGTTGGGAAAGTTCAGAGCTTTGCGAATGATGGCAGGTGTGATCTTTATCGTGCCATACTCAGTATCGCTGAGGATACAATCAATTGTTTTGGAGGGATCTTTGGCGGATGGTAACTGAGAGTGTCTGGCAGAGTACCAGAACTGGGATAGTAGTAGCTGACTTGCAGGAGGTGAGATGGTCAGGGCTGTTGAAATGCAGCAATTCTTTAGGAAATTCACAACATCTTTCAGATGTGTGACTTGCTTTCGAGGAGGAAACTCGAGAAGCGCAGAAAGGTTGTTCGTTTTGGTCTAATCTAGTTGATCCAGAGTAAACTTAACCTGAGGAGCCTTGATAATTTCTACTTCCTCAGAATCAGCGGAGATGTTCTCAGCGGTAGCAGGAATGTCAGACGATGCCATTTCTCTGTATTATCAGTTCAACCAAAGATGTTAACAAATAAGAATAATCTTAATGTGGAAATATTTTCCATTAATATGGTTCAAATTTTATCCATTTCATTCAGACACAAATGTCTTAATGAAGATTAGGGTTTTTCTTGATTTTAAGAAACGAAATGTAAAACCCATTTATTCTTGTTATCCAGTTTTCTATGAAGAAATAGATTCTGGAAACGAATGAAGAACAAGTTTAAGATTTTTGCATTTAAACTTGAAGAACAACCATGAAATGGTTGTGTTCATAAAACCATGAAAAAAAATGATTTCATTTTTAAGAAGTTCTTTTGTTTGATCTTGTTAAAACAAGGAAAAGATCGGAAACAAGTAATACGCATTCGGTAATAAATAAGAACATATTAACCTTGATGTTTGATGAAGAAGATGATGAACAGTTCTTGAAGTTTTAGAAAGCACAAATGCAACAGTGAATTCTTTCTTGCGGAGGAAGATTGTTTGCGTAAAGGAAGATATAAACCACGAGTTTGTTTATATAGATAGATTAGAGAGAGAAAATCTTGAGCGGGAAAAGATTTTCATCATGACACGGACACGTGTTTGCATTTGATTGGAAGTTTGAACGAGACGTGCAAACGTGTGTCAGAAAGAGAAACGTGTCGGGGTTTATCCGTTGCAATGACGTCACAACTGTCCTTTCATATTCTTTTAGGATGTCTCTGAGGTTTTGAAAGCTCAGGGACTCTTTTACAAACATGAAGCACTGAATGAAAATATCAGTGAAGGTTTTAAGAATTTTCAAAATATCGCTGTTAAGGAAGAGATATTCAGCGATGCATTCTGTTTTGAAATCTTGCATTTTCATGCGATTGTCAGAGAGAAGATGATTGAATAGGTTATACAAGTTGATTTTATCCTTTCGCTGATCAATGTGAACCGTTGAGGATTTTACCCTTCAAAGTTCAGCATTCCAAGCTCGCTGATGAGAAAGTTGAATCTTGTCTCATCAAGAGGTTTGGTAAATAAATCAGCTAACTGATAATCAGTTGGGATAAAATGAAGTTCTATATCACCATTCATCACATGATCTCTGATAAAATGATATCTGATTTCTATGTGTTTGGTCTTTGAATGTAGTACTGGATTGTTTGCTATGGCGATGGCACTTGTGCTGTCGCAATAGATTGGAATTTTGAAGAGCTGAAGATCATAGTCTAGTAGCTGATTTCTCATCCACAAGACTTGAGAACAACAGCTTCCAGCAGCTACATATTCAGCTTCAGCTGTGGAAGTGGACACTGAATTTTGCTTTTTACTAGTCCAACTTACCAGCTTTCCACCCAGGAGCTGACATCCTCCTGTGGTGCTTTTCCTATCCATTTTGCAACCTGCAAAATCACTATCTGAATAGGCGGTTAGATCGAATCCTGAATCTTTGGGATACCAAAGACCTAGGTTCGCTGTACCCTTAAGGTATCGAAAGATTCGCTTTACAGCTTTCATATGAGATAGCATAGGTTCAGCTTGATATCATGCACACAAACATGTTGCATACATAATATCGGGTCGGCTAGCTGTAAGATACAAGAGAGAGCCGATCATCCCACGGTACAGCGTGACATTAACAGGTATTCCCTTTGAATCCTTGTCAAGTGTCAGCGGTGGTGCCATAGGGGTTTTCATAGCTGAACTATGAGTTAAATCAAATTTCTTCAGCATATCTTTAACATACTTTCCCTGATTAATAAAAGTTCTTTTTTCAGTTTGCTTAATCTGAAGACCAAGGAAATATGTTAGTTCACCCATCATGCTCATTTTATACTCATCTTTCATTCTATCAGCGAAACGAGTACAAAGCTCAGGGTTAGTAGAACCAAATATAATGTCATCAACATATATTTGAACTAGAATGATATGACCTTTCACTTTTCTAAAAAATAGAGTTTTGTCAATCTTACCTCGCTCAAATTTTTCAATATGGAGATAAGTAGAAAAAGTGTCATACCATGCACGAGGAGCTTGCTTCAAGCCAAAAAGTGCCTTATCCAGTTTATAAACATAACCTGGATGCTTAGAATCTGAGAATCCTGGAGGTTGTTCCACATACACTTCTTCATTCAGCTTTCCATTCAGAAACGCTGACTTAACATCCATCTGATGTACTTTGAAGTTTTTGTGTACAGCATATGCTATGAATAGACGAATAGATTCAAGTCTTGCTACTGGAGCAAATGTTTCGTCATAATCTATACCTTCCTCTTGTCTGTATCCATGAGCAACAAGACGAGCTTTGTTGCGGGTTACAGTACCATGTTCGTCCAACTTGTTTCGATAGACCCATTTAGTGCCTATTACTGTTTTATCAGTTGGTCTCCGAACAAGTTTCCAAACTTTGTTTCTTTCGAATTCAGTCAGCTCTTCTTGCATTGCGCTGACCCAGTTTGGATCTTTGAGGGCATCATCTATTTTCTTTGGTTCAGTTAGAGACATAAAGTTAACAAATAAACAAATATTACCTGCATTTCGTCGAGTCTGAACACCAGCGTTTGGATCACCAAGAATTTGATCAATTGGATGATTTACGGTCCATCGCTGAGCCGGAGCATAAGTCGCTGACTCATCTTGAACTGGAGGAGCTGAAGATGAGGCTTCAGCTACTTCTAGAGTTTTAGCTAAGAGAGGAATACTTGCATTTGTCATTTCATTTACTGATTGCTAAGAGATAGATGGAATGTCTGAGGCATTTGGTTCAGCGGTAGGTATAGTGTTTATAGGAACAGTTGAGACCCATGATGTTTCAGCTTCACTATTCTGCATGTTTGGAATGATAGGAGGACTATCATCTTCTACTGGATGAGCATGAGGAGTGGGAATATCTTCTGAATCACCAAGATGAGAAAACATCCATTGATTCAGTTCTTCAGTATCAGCGGACGGTTTAGAGTTCGCAGAACGAGATTCGTCAAACGTGACGTGAATAGTTTCTTCTACAGTTTGTCTTCTACGATTGAAGACTCTGAAGGCTTTGGAAACTGAGGAGTATCCAAGAAAGATTCCATCATCAGTCTTAGGATCAAACTTTCCAAGAGCATCTCTGTTGTTCAGTATGAAACACTGACATCCAAAGATGTGAAGAAAGCTGATTGAAGGCTTTCTCCCATGAAATAGTTCATAGGCTGTCTTTTTGAATCTTTTAACTATCAGCGACCTGTTTTGCGTAAAACAAGCAGTGTTGACAGCTTCTGCCCAAAACTGAGTAGGCAGGTGAGAATCGCTGAGCATTGAACGTGCAACTTCAATAATTGTTCTATTTCTTCTTTCAGCGACTCCATTTTGTTGCGGTGTTCTTACTGAAGAGAAGTTGTGATAAATACCCTTACTATCAAGAGAACTGTTTTTGAATTCATTCCCATGATCACTCCTTATTGAGCGAACGGTCAGATTGTTCAGGGTTTCCATCTTCCGAACAAAGGTGATGAGTTCTTCAGGGGTGTCACTCTTAGAACGGAGAAACATTACCCAAGTGAAGCGAGAGAATTCATCAACTATGACCAGCGTATATTTATTTCCAGCAATGGATTGTTTGTTAACAGGGCCAAACAAATCCATATGGAGTAGTTGTAGAGGAGATGACACTGATGAAACTTGCTTAGATTTAAAGCTTGCTTTGGTCTGCTTCCCTTTTTCATACGCTGAACATAAAGACTCTTTGGCGTATGAATGCTGAGGTAGACCAGTGACTAACTCTTTTGAAGAAAGAGTGTTCAGTGTCTTGAAATTTAGATGAGATAGCCGCTTATGCCATAGCCAGTTGACATCAGATGAGGCCTTTGAGAAGAAACAGGAGTTCTCAGTGGTTGTTGAGTCCATGTTTATTACATAAACATTTTCCAAACGATAACCGCTGAGAGCTATCTTCTCCTTTTTGTCAGTGACAAAGCAGGATTCCTTAGTAAAGATTACTTTGTTATCCATGTCGCAAAGCTGACTGATGCTTAGAAGATTATGCTTCAGCCCTTCAACATATGCGACTCTTCTGAAGAAGGTTGTACCATTTGAAAGTACACCATACCCTCGGGTATGTCATTTTCCATTTCCACCGATAGTCACAGAGGGACCCTTCTCTTCCTTGTATTCAGCGAGCAGGCTTTTCTTTCCAGTCATGTGTCTAGAGCATCCGCTATCGAGATACCAGATACCCTTCTTAACCTGCAATACAAAGGAAGATTAGTTTTTCTTGGGTACCCACTTAACCATGTATACACATTTGTCAGTGGAAGTAGTTGGAATGGAAGATTCAGCAGTCTTCGCAGCATTTGAAGATTCAGCTTTGTCTTTCTTCACTTTGGTTAATTTCTTAACCTCAGTGGTAGGATCCACCTTGACCTGATTTGCACCAGGGTTGGTCTTCTTTGCCTTGGGGGCCATCTTCACCTTATCTATCTTTTTAGCTTTGGTGGCTGTGGGGCACTTACTAGCAATATGATCGGTAATTCCACAGTGATAACATTTCCTATAACTAAAAGTAGTTCTAGGACCATTTGAATGCTGAGCTTTTGATTTCGAATTAGAAGTGCCAGCACCAAGTAAACTATTGGCTTTAGAAATGGGACGAAAATTCAGTTCTTCAGATTTCTTACCAAGGACATCCACTCTGAGTCTAGGAGTAGATCGCTGAATAGATCCAGAGATCTGCTTCCTTGATCCAGAGAGATGAGTCACTGAAGCTTTAGAAGCATTCAGCTTTGGTACTAAGGTACCCTCCTGAGGATTCTGGTAAATAACAATTCCTTTACCTTTGTCTTTAGAGACTGAAGTAGGTTTTGAATAAACCATTTTCTCCTTGCCTTTTGAGGAGGTAGGAGTTTCCTCAGGGATTGGTGTATTGGACGAGGAGCACTGAGAAGATGAAGTATCAGCGACTGAGGATACGAACGTTCCAAATTTAAGCATTGAACGCTCAGTGGTTGGTTTTGGAGTATCATATTTGTAACCCAGACCACGTTTATCACTTAGGGGAATCTGAGACTTTATTATCTCAGTGATCTTTGTTGAAGAATTACGCCATCCTTCAACAGTAGCTTTTTCAGCTTTTAATGCAGCGATAGCTTCTGCTCGTTCGATTTTGACTAGCTGATTTAAATATATTTGATCTTTAAAATCTTCTTCAATTTTAGAAAGCTTTTCTATTTGAAGGTGGCAGTTTTTAAGCTTTTCAGCGAGATCAAGGTTTTGGTTTTCAACCACAGTTTTGTCGTTCATGGCTTCGTATAAACTTCTAGTCAAGAGATCGATCTTACGGAGACTATCAGTTTCATCAATATTTGCAATATTGGTATAGAAGGAAGGTGATACCTGAATAGCAGAGGTTGAAGTGGAGGGAATGTCTGAACTTTCTTCCTCTTCTTCAATCTTGGCCATAAGACATAGATTTGCTTCATCATCTTCAGAGTCAGATGATGATGCTTCTTCATCAGAACCAGCCCAATCATAGTTAGCCATCAGGCCTTTACTCTTCTTCTTAAAGCTTTTCAGCTTAGCATATTTTTCTTTCAGCTTTGAATATTTGTCATCTTTATTCCTTGGAACAAAGGATTTCTTTGTAAAAGCTGAGGGTCTAGAAACTTTCTTAGACCTGAACTCGTTAGCGAAATGTCCTGTCTTTTCGCAGTTAAAACAAGTAGCAGTAGCCTTATCAACAAAAGCTGATGATCTAGGCTTGTCAGTTATGGAAAGATGTTTGTTCTTTCTAAACATTTTCTTTTTGGCAAATCTCCTGAACTTTTTAGTTAGGAGAGCCAAAGATTCATCATCATCTGAAGAATCAGAATCTGATGACCTTTCAGAGTTACTTTCTAACTCAGTGATAGTGACCGAGGGTCGCTGAGTAGAAGGTTCCCCTGAGATTAAAACAACAGGGGTGCTTTTGGAATCTTTTACAATATTCTTCTTAAGATGGATCGATTGCTCATGATTCAGCAACGTGCCATATAAGGTTGAAAGGGTCATTGATTTTAGATCCTTTGACAGCTTGAGACACATAGAATAATTGTCCCAGCTTTCAGGTAAACATTCTAGAAACTTTGTCAGAACTTCAAAGTTAGAATATTCCTTACCAACAGTTTTCATATCTATAATTAAACAATTAAACCGTTGGTGAACTTCAGAGAGAGATTCATTCTTACCATAAATGAAGCTTTCGTATTGTCTTACCAGGTTGATCTTTCTTGAGTCCTGGACTTCAGACGTTCCTTCATAATGAACACATATTGTGTCCCACATGGCTTTTGATGTTTTCAGATTCATGACGGAATGGTAGACTTCGTCAGGAAGAGCCATGGATAGTATGGATCTGGCTTTTGTATCTATAGCCACTTTCTTCTTATCTTGGTCGGTCCATTGAAAGATTTCCTTAGGGACCAGCCTTTCTGGAATAGCAGGTCTATTCTCAGCGGCTGGAACTGCAGCATCAATTCTTACAGGGATGAATGGACCATTCTCGAGATAGTAAGGCATAGTAGGGTCTACACCTTCTAAGAAGAGTGTCATCCAATTTTTCCATAAGTTGAAGTTATCTCTGGAAAATCTAGGGGGTTTAGCAAGAGAACCATTGTCTATTAAATTTGTGTTTGTGTTGGTGGCCATTTTCAGATAATAGCAAGGAAGAGAAATATCTTAGATTATATCTTGTTTATGAGATTAAACAAATCCGCTCTGATACCACTTGTTGGTCCCGAAGGCCTATACAAGTTTGTAGAAGGGGGGGGGGGGGGTTGAATACAAACACACAGATTTTACTTTTCTAACTTGTTTATTGATAAATCATTAACAATTTACAGCTTGTTGCGGAAACAAGATTAAGGATAAACCTAAATCTAAACAAGTTGGAACACTAAGGTTTCTTGCACTAAGAGAGATAAGGAAATTACTAATAATAACCTATCTTGAGATAAGAGATTGAACTTGTCCAGAGTTAGCAAGTTACTTCAAATGAAGTGGGTTCATCTCTTTATATACTGCATGCATTTAATGCAAGTCAGTATACACTTTACACGTGTCATCAGCTGGTTGGTTGCATGTCATTGACCTTTGTTGACAACCTTAGTAGCCGCATGGATGAACAGTGTAGTATCAGAGTGGTTGTACGATTTCAGACAGTCGGAGGTTATTTTCTGACATTTCGTACGAAGTCGTGCAAGGGTGGTTAAGACAAAAGTACTTTGTACGGAGGACTTCATGATCAGCTTTCGTTGATTCAGAGCATTATCATTATCTATTCAGCGAATGATAAAGTTCAGCGATAGCTGAAGTCTTGTACTTGATACTTCACGTTGAGTGGACAAATCTGAGTCTTCGCTGATCCGCATCAGTTCATTAGGAGACTTGTCGCTGGTTCTTGAGCTTGATCTTCGACTTCAGCGTAGAACCTTTGTTGACGTGAAACTTGTCTTCAGGGATCATAATTAAACAACTAACTTATCAGCGATCATCATAATGACTGAACAGACTCAGAGCATTAATGGTGAACAGTGTTCGCTGAATGTTTAACTTAAACAGCGAGAGTTCCTATCAGCGGTACTGTAAGATCTTAGTACTTATCAGCGATAGTGAAACTCTGATACATATTGTTTACTTACAATTTTCACTAAGTATATAAGAGAGGGTCATTATCAAATCACTGAGGGTTTGGATCAACACTTTAGCTCTGTAATTTTCCCCTTTTTCAATACATAGGGGGAGATTGTTAGCTCCAATAGGTTAGTCTTTGAAGTATTGAAAAAGTAGGCTAAGTACAAGAACCGTAGAAAACCTCTGCCAGACTTCACCAAGTCTCTCCGCACGGATAAGAGCCTTTATCGACCACTCCTCGAGAAGTAGAGCTTAACCTTAAAATGACCATCGGACGACAAAGCCTCTGTGTGGCCAAACTTCTTGAAGACAAAGACTTGTGCATATTCAGACCCAAAGATCCTGTGTCTCTCACGTGCCTCTACCTGTACGAAGATTCTGAAGATTAATAGTACAACAACGTCTCTTAACTTACCAGGTGTCACCATTTCATGGGTGACAACCTTTTTCTTCTACTATTTGCGGCCAACCTTCACTATATGTTGAGAGCACTACCCTGTCATTTAAAAAATGCAGCACACAAATCACACACGCTGAATTTCTAGAGTGAGAGTAATCTTGAGAGAAAAACCACACACAAGTGTATGTTCTTGGTGTAAACTCCATTGTTCATTAATGAGATTAAAGATGGGAAGAAAACTTTGGACTCCTAGCCTACTATGACACCACCACTAGGGTTAGCTTCAACCTTTCAGATTTTGAATTTCTGAACGCTTGCTATAGTCATATCTGAACCATGTCCACTGCTATATATCATAATATAGTTGGTGAAAATCCGGACCAATCCGGGGTCGTACATCTTGAAGATTGGAACTCAAGCTCAATCAACCATTCACTACAAGAAAACCCCCCCACATTTCAGACAATTGAAAAATCCAAAAATCACAACAAATTTTGTTGGTTCCCAGATTCACGTCGTATCACGATAATGGTAGTTAAATAGACAGCGGAAGCATTTAAATATAAAGCCATTAAAGTGAGTGATTGTATGAGACGATATGTAAACTGTGATATCAAATATAGAACAGGAATATGATAACAAGATCAAATAAGAAACGCTGCTCGTATATTGATAAAGATAACACCAAGAACAAGATCAATGGTGTATCAAGAAATTACATAAACAATATCGTACGGGATAGTGCTATGAGGATATGACAGTGTGCTTTTACAATTGTGGAAAACTATTCTTCCAAAAGCATACAATTGTTTGTTCCACTACCTCGCTATATATAGCCTCATAAAGTGTAGACAGTGTACTATCGTACCCTGGAATGACACGTGGAAAGTGTGTCTCCAATCTTTAGGGCATACGTGGAAAGGTGTGGACACGTATCTGACACATCGGATTTCTACGAGACTTGGGCATAACAGAGGTCTTCACTTTAACAGAGCGTGTTATGACAGAACTCTGTTGGTCTTCGGGTATGAACAGTTCTTCTGTTGATCTTCTGCCAGAGCTCTGTTGAGCTCCGTTGGTTCCACCAGAACTCTGTTGAGTTCTGTTGGTCTTCTTTGTTGGTCTTCTAAGTCTTCTGCTTTATCTTTGTAGGTCTTCTGACTTGGTTTTATTTTCAATACTTTCATTTTACAGATACTTGGAGCTAACAATCTCCCCCTAAGTATTGAAAATAAAAAATTGGAAATGACAAGAGATTGAAAACAAAAGAACAGAGAACTTTACCCTCTGTTACCCTGTGCACTATTCTTTTAAGATTTTACAATGGAAAGAACAAGTACAATCAAGCGTAATTATCTCCCCTAAGGATTCTGTCGAATCTTCTGATTAGCTCACCGAAGTCAAGCATCAGATTAATTATGTTGATGAAGGACCTTTGCTGTTCTTCCGGACACTTGTTCCTCGGGAGACTTTGAACTATGTTTTTGAGATATGCTAGCGAATCACTTGTGTACTTATGAGCTTCAGCAGATCTGATGGCTTTCTTTGTCCCTTTCTGTCGGCAGATAAAGACTGGAGGATCTTCAACTACAGTTCCAGTCCTAAAATGTCGATAGCCCTCAAGATCTTCGTTTGGTGGTGCAATCGCCAGTTTCTCAATTTCAAACTCTATGCCTAGCTGAAAATCTGTCTGAGTTCTGAGATTGATGTGCTCTTGCATAGCTAGTTTGACTTCAGGTTAGGCTGTTCTTGCTGGAGTATATCTGTCAGAGAAGTTCAAGCAGTAGGCATGAAGCACAGTTAGATCGTACGGATTTAGAAGGACAAGATCGTTGTCGTTGAAGAATTCTGAAAGTGCAGGATCTATTCTTACAATCAATATAGAAAGAAGTAATTGAGAAATTGTATGATCAAGCCCAATTGTATTCAATGATGCACAGAATTACAGATCTAAGAGAGAGATCACCTCAAAGATTACAAGGAAAGAATACAAGTAATATGGAAAATCAATCAGTTAGCAACGTAGTGCTAACCACTCTATTTATACTGCAACAAACATCTTAAAGCTACAGTACAAATAAGAAAGACTAATAAGAACATAACACGTGTCCTAATTAGTTTACACATTACTAAATAACGAAACTCGTCATAAGTTCTGAACAGGTAGTTCAGAACTTCTGAACATTCTTCTGATCACGCTTCTCAGAACTTCTGACTTCTCTTTCTCAGATCTCTGACTCTTCTTCTCAGAACTTCTGACTCTTCTTCTCAGAACTTCTGAACCTTCTTATCAGATCTTCAACACTTGGTTTATTGACAAAACTTCAGATCTAACAATCTCCCCCTTTTTGTCAAATAAACTTAAACTTTGCATCATCTAATTCTTTCAGAGCAGGAACAATTTTCTGAAGTAGCACATTCCTCAGATTAAGCCTCTTATCAATCTTGTCAATAATTTCTTGAATAATCTCAACTTGCTGATTAATTACTTCTTGAACCATGTTTGCTTCCTTCACTTTCAGCATCTTTTTCTCCAAATTGTGCTTTATGATCCTTAAAGTTCCAGAACAATATTTTGCAGTTTCCTTTGCTCTGAAGAAGATCTTTCCACTTTTGTTCTTCAAAAATACTCCCAACTCTGGATATCTGTGAACACTTCCAGTCTTTAACACCTTTTTCTGCTCATGATCTGTATTGGGATTTGCCAGATAAACACATGACTTTTGCAAATACAGAGCTATTTGGAAATCTGTATAGCAATGCCACCTTAAGATATAGAACATGGCCTCAATCACCACACTTCTTGCCTTCCTTTCATTTCTATCTTTACTTGACTCTTTAAAACATAGAAAGCTGTGTAATCTGTAGAAGTCAACCACTGACAGTTTCTCAAAATCTGCATCAGTGAAATAATAAACCTTGCCATCTTCTCTCAAAACTTCAAAGGATAAGTACTCCATCTTTCTGAATTTCTTAACCTTCAATTCTCTGATTCCAGTGATTAGAAAATCTGAGTAAACGGCTTGCTTTGTTTTGCCAAGACATCTTGATTTTTCAGCCAACCAGATCTGAGTCTCCTTAGACCTATCATAATACACATCCAAGAATTGTACCTCTTTTGGTTTGAAGAACTCAGGCAGATCAAATTCAAGAAAGTATCCATTCAGATCAATGAATATTTCATCTTCTTTGGGTTCAGACTGTTCAGCTTGATCAATATTAGTTATCTGCACATTCTGAGGTGTTGTGTTCTGAACTTCTTCAGCCTCATCTGACAAAATTTCATTCACTTCATACTCAGCTGGGAACACAAAATCATTATGTAGAATCTTTTTGGGATTCACCTCAGATAACAACCATTCACTACTGTTTCTGATTTTTCTTCTAAAATCCAACCTCCTCTTCACACAGTTTATGCATCTCTTCTTTAAACTCTCTTTTTCAGCATCCATACTTACTTCCATTCTAATCAACAGCCAATTCAGAGTTGCATCACTGTACTTCACCAACTCTTTTAATCTGAATAATTCAAGTCTTTCGTGAACCATATATGTGAACCCTTCTGCCTCCATTCCTTCATTCACAAAACCCTTCACATGCAGATCAACTTCTGTTTTCTTTGTGGGAGAACTCAGATTGCACTTTTCTTTTCTTTCTTCTATAGCCAACTGGAAGTCATACAAGTATGTATTTCTGACATAAATACCCAGAAGTCTTCTGCATTCAATTTCTATCAAGGCTTCTTCAGTGCTAGCAAAGAACTTGACTAGAAAGATCTGATCATCAAGAGTCAATCTGTGAAAATCAAATGTAGACATGGAAACCTTTGTATTTCTTTCTTTCAGTGTTTCCATTCTAACGAACATTAAACCATTGAATTCATCTTGTTGAAACATCAGAACTTTCTCGATTCTTTTCTGAATATGCAGTTTTGAGTCAGGAACTCTGAACATATTAGAAGCTTCTGAGTAGACCATCTGAGCTCTGTCATCCATAAAACCATCAATATTACTCTCCAAAAGCTCATACTCTCCTTCTGTGTAGTAGAGATTATCATATATTTCCTCAGGAAAAATATCATCATGAAATTGTCTGGCTAAAGGTACATCACTTAACTCTAGAATGAAGTCACACAAAGGTTCTTCTAGTCTTTGCAATTTAATCTTTGGAATCTCGATTGGTTTTCTGAATACATATTCAGAAGGCATAAAGAAGTCTTTCACTTTCACATACTCTTCTTCTGTATTTAACTCATCACAAAAGTTAAACCTAAAATCATCTTTAAAATCCTGAGTGTAATCTACAGTTCTGTCTTCTTCTCCCATTAGATCAATGGGTCTTATCACTTTTATTCCTTTATGAATTTTCTGAACACTCAAAGCTCTGACTACTTCATTATGCATTCTTCTGATCAATTCTTCATTCAACCTCATTTCTTCTGATTCAGACTCCATTGCCCTTTCACTGTTATAAACCACAATATCTGTACACCTGTTTACCACTGTACTTTCCACTATTTCTTCCATTCTCAAATCAGATTCCTCAATAGCTACAGTTTCATCTGAGTTTCCTTCCATCTCAGTATCCAAGTTCAATTCCTCTGTTTTATCTGATTCATTACTATCAATACTTCCTAACTCCATTTCTTCTGTATCTGAACTGTCAAGCTGTACTATCTGAATCATCTCCTTTAAATTTTCCTGTGTCTGATCTTCTGTACTTTTTGTATTGGCTAAGTGCATGTCTGCTATCTCAAAATCTTCTATGCCAATATCATCATCAGAACTTAACCTTTGTCTTTTCTCCCCCTTTTGATGATTATGAGGATCATTATCATCAAACTTCCTTTTCAAGTTCTGATTAAAAGCAACTTCAGGTTCAGCTTCTGCAATAGGAACAGGATCAAGAGGCTTTGAAGTAGAAGCCAAAGATACACTCAGTGCTTTCAATATAGATTCCTGCATACCCTGCATCTGTTTTAACATATCTTTTTGAAAACCAGACATTATATCCATGATCTCCTTTTTGTGAGAATCCAAGGATTTCTTTACATCATCTACCTTGGTTTCAACAGAAATTAACTTTTTCTCTAACACAACTTTCAAATCTGATACCTCATCATTCAGATCCTCCATCCTCTTCTCCAAATTTTCTACTTTTTCCCCCATCTCCTTGTTTTGTTTCTGAATCTTTTCAAATTCAGAAGTTTCTAACAGTGAACCTGAACCAACAGATGGTCCAGTTTTCATGTGCCCAGAGAGCTCATGGCCTGTAGATAACACACAGTCATCTTGTACAACAGATGCACGTTTGAATGAGGCTTTTGTAATGTTCACCTCACCAGGACTTCCATCCAATCCTCGACACCCAACATTAGGCATGTCTATGAATGTTGTTTCAGGAGTACGAAATTCCTGATCTGTGCAAGTGTCAAAAGGAATTTCAGGCTCAATATGAATAGGACTGTGATATTCAGACTCAATGTGTTGAAGAATAAGTTGGGATTTATCACCTCCCTCCAAATGAGTTTGGGATGGTTCCCCGGATTTGTGTGAAACAGTAGCATGTTGAAATGCTTCTGAGTGGGTATGGATGGGTTGTTCAAGATCCACCACTAGGTCCATGGTGTTTGTTTCAATATTGGACACCAAGAGATGTGAACCAATAGCATGTGTGGTTACCTGGTCAAGATTAGCTGGTTCAGAGGCATCTCTTTCTGTTTGAACCTCTGTTAACAATCTCTCATCCTCACCACTCTCATTCTGTTTTTCCTCACTGAGTCTAACCAAGCTCTCAGAATTTTCCCCTTCAAGTCTCTCAGAATGTTCACCCATCTGAACATCCTCCCCCTCTCTAATTCGACTAGACCCCTCACCTCTCTTCTCAGGTTGGTCCTCTTGGGTAGGGATTTGAGGTAATTCAATTCCCATAGAGGTGCAATAAGCTTTTAAAATCTCACTCTCCCTTGGAATATAGTTCCTAAGTGATTTTGGTAACAGTTTATGATTGGGATAATTTTCAAGTCTTGTTACTGAGGTCATCTTACCCAAATAAAATGTAGGACCATGCTCTTCATTTGTTCTTCTTGAGATTGTTCTGTTTTCCTGCATGGCATACCAAATAACAATTTGCCAGTACCTTATGTAGGGAATGTATGTCAGTGGAGCATCCTTTGTCTTCTTCTGAATTGCTTTCTGATTCTTCTCAAATGTATTCTTCATATCTTCCCAAAGTATTAAAGTATAGTCATAATGCCTATTCTTCACTAAACCTTGAAATATCTGAAGAATTTGTTTAGAACCTTGATCAGCAGAACTATTTTTCCCTGACAAACATTTATTTACCACATGAAAGAAGCAAGCCCAAATAGGTGGTAATTTGTTTCTTCTGAACAAACTGAGAGTCCTCAATCCTTCATTGTATCCCAACTTCATAAACTCTGCTATTAATTCCTCTGTTAGGGGTAAATCCTCAAAATCTGTTCTTCTTTGTACATCATCTTTCTCTGGTAGATTCAGCATCTCTCTTAGTGCAGAGATAGATAAGACAAATGTCACTCCTCCAATTTCAGACACAAACTTATTATCTTCTAACCTAAGATATTTCCACCATTGTTGTATGTACTGAACAGGCACATTTTTACTTCTTGTAAACCATTTTCTGTACGGATGATGTTTGAATAACTCCATGATAATTCTGTGTTCAGGCTTAAAACGACTTTCCTCAAACAATATAACACAGTTATTTTCAGATAATTTCAACCATTCACTCTCAGGAACAACTCTTTCCACTAGAATAGATCTACCTGACATAATAGAACCTGCAGCACTCTGATCATGTTCAATATTAACATTTACCTCATCCGCATTTCCTTCAGATTCATCCATTTGTTCATCTTCTTCATCATTTCTTATTGCCCCTTCCTCTGCAACTCTATTTTGTACTTCATCACTTTCCGAATCAGATGAATCCATTATCGATTTTGTAGAATGTAGAGAAATTGGACCACTTCTTCGTATTTCAGACATGATTTAAGAAGAAAACAGATTCAAAGAACTCTGGATTTGATTCGTATCTCACGTTTCGCTCTGGAATTTGAAAGAACTTTGAAATAGGGATTTTAAGACCTATTTAAAATCCGCGAAGTTGAAAGGTTTAACGGAAAAGCGAAATCAATGTTATAACGGAGTCAACACACGTGAAATACCACAAAGGATTTAAATGAAATACGTGGCATTGTCAAACAAATATGAAGCTGACACGTGTTAGTGGATAGAATTTTGACTCAAGTCAAAGATCTGAATAACACGCGCAGATGTTCTGATTCCATGACTCAGAAGAATTTTGCCTTGTAACCAAAATGTCTTTTAAAATCAACTTCTGACCAATATAAAACATTTTGATTATTCAGAAGAGGTTTGAACAGATAAGAAATGAAAACAAATCTTTTAAGCATCACAAAATGATTTTCAAAAGAATTTTGATGCTCCCCCTTGACTTGAGCATGCATTTGAGTATTAATGATATATAAAGATGAGATAACAAGATAATCGAAGAAGCATAATCCATACAGTTGAAGTTATTTGCATTTCTCAAAAATAAATTTTTGAAAGTTAGATTGCTGAAGTATTGACTCAGAATTTCTGACCTTAAGATTTAGAGGTTCTGATCTCAAGACTCAGAAGTTCTGAACTCAAGACTCAGAAGTTCTGAACTCAAGACTCAGAAGTTCTGAACTCAAGACTCAGAAGTTCTGAACTCAAGACTCAGAAGTTCTGAGTACACTACTCAGACAACTTCACTTAGAAAAATTTAGCATTTTTAAGAAAGAAAAAAAATATTTTCAACTAGGCAGATTAAGCATTCCTATTTTACATATGAGAAAAGAAAACCTTTTGTGATCAAGAGGCTTTGTGAACAAGTCAGCCAATTGATACTTTGTATGCACAAAGTGCATCTCTATAGTTCCTTTTTCCACATAGTCCTTTATAAAATGATACCTCACGTCTATATGCTTAGTCTTCGAATGTTGAACAGGGTTCTGAGTAATAGCAATTGCACTTTCTGAGTCACAATAGATGGGAATCTTATTAAGCTGATATCCATAGTCCATGAGTTGTGTTCTCATCCACAATGTTTGAGAGCATGAAGCAGCAGCAGCAACATACTCTGCTTCAGCAGTTGAAGTGGATACACAATTCTGTTTCTTTGATGCCCAACTCACTATTTTATCTCCCAAAAAGTGACAAGCACCAGATGTACTCTTTCTGTCCAACCTACTTCCTGCATGATCAGCATCAGTGAAAGCAGTCAATTTGAAGTCAGTTTCTTTTGGATACCATAACCCTAGATCAGGTGTTCCTTTGAGATATCTTAAAATCCTTTTGACAGCCAACATATGTGATTCTTTCGGGTTAGATTGAAATCTAGCACAGAAACAGGTAGAAAACATGATATCTGGTCTACTTGCAGTCAAATAAAGTAATGATCCAATCATGCCTCTATAAAGTTTGATATCTGCTGAAACACCTTTGAGATCAGCATCTAACTTTATGTTAGTTGCCATAGGTGTTCTCATAGAAGCACAATCAGACATTTTGAACTTTTTCAGAATATCTCTGACATATTTTCCTTGATTTATGAAAATACCTTTTGGTAGTTGTTTGACTTGAAGACCAAGGAAAAAATTCAGTTCACCCATCATGCTCATTTCAAATTCAGATGACATGACTTTTGAAAAATTATCACATAATTCTGGACTAGTAGAACCAAATATTATGTCATCAACATAAATCTGAATCAGAATCAAATCATTACCCTGTTTCTTTAAAAACAAAGTTGTGTCAATCTTACCTTTCTTGAATCCTGAACCTAACAGGTGTTTAGTAAGAGTGTCATACCAGGCTCGTGGTGCTTGTTTTAGACCATATAAAGCTTTGTCTAAAATATAAACATGATCAGGGAATTCTGGATCAACAAAACCTTCAGGTTGATGGACATACACCTCTTCATTAAGTTTGCCATTTAGAAAGGCTGATTTGACATCCATTTGATACACCTTGAAGTTTTTATGTGCAGCATAGGCTAAAAATATTCTGATTGCCTCTATCCTTGCCACTGGTGCAAATGTCTCATCATAATCAATTCCCTCTTGTTGACAGTATCCCTTAGCAACCAATCTTGCCTTGTTTCTGATGACAACACCTGATTCATCCTTTTTGTTTCTGAACACCCATTTAGTTCCAATTATAGATTTACCTTCAGGCTTTGGAATGAGTCTCCAAACTTTATTTCTTTCAAATTGAAGCAATTCCTCTTGCATTGCTGAAATCCAGTCTGGATCCTCTAGGGCTTCATTAGCTTTCTTTGGTTCAATTACACTTAAGAAACCAGCAAACATTACTTCATTTGCTGTAGCTGATCTTGTCTTTACTCCTGCTGATGGATCACCTATTACTTGATGAATAGGGTGATTTTTAGTCCATTTGTTAGCACTAGGGAGTACATCAATCTCTGAATAATTGTTGTTTGCATCATTCTCATCAATGATTGCTTGTAATTCTGAACTGTCACCTTGTTCTGACGTATGAGTAGGAGTTGCATCCAAGTTTGAGTTCTGATTAATGAAGTCAGAGTTCTGATTGACTTGTTCAGAGTTCTGAGTACAAGAATCAGAATTCTGATTACAAGGTTCAGAGTTTTCACCACTTGTATTTATTAGATTTGGGCACTCCTCTGATGGACCTTTGTCAGAAATTACAGTTGATTGAACTATTTCTGGAGTCTTATTTTTCATCTCTTTGACCATCTTTGGGTTTTCATATTCTGCATAAGAATCAGAAATTAGTTCACTAAAAGCATCCTTAAACAGTAAATTGAGTTCTGAACAAATAGGATTAGAATTTGTATCAGAAGTCATTTTTGTCTTGTTCAGCATGAGTTCTGAACTGTCTTGTTCAGAAGTCCGCATTCTGGCTTCATCAAAAGTTACATTTATGCTCTCCATCATCCTCTTGGTTCTTCTATTGTAGATTCTGAATGCTTTGGAAGTTAAAGAATAACCCACAAAGTATCCTTCATCTGCCTTTTTATCGAATTTGGTAAGATTTTCTCTGTCTCTGAGAACGTAGCATCTGCAACCAAAAATATGAAAGAATTTGATTAATGGTTTTCTTTTATTTATCAGTTCATAAGCAGTCTTATTTAATCTCTTATTGATTAAAGTTCTATTTTGTGTAAAACAAGCAGTTGCAATTGCTTCAGCCCATAGGAAAGTAGGAAGATTTGCATAAGCCAACATTGTTCTCGCAGCCTCAACTAGAGTTCTATTCTTCCTTTCAACAACACCATTTTGTTGAGGAGTTCTGACAGCAGAAAAATTGTGAGAAATCCCAGAACTTTCTAGAAAATTCTGAAGAGTCTCATTTTTGAACTCCGTTCCATTATCACTTCTGATTTTCTGAACTTGAAGTTGTAAGAGAACTTGAATCCTTTTGATAAAATTTATCAATGTAGTAGCAGCTTCTGACTTAGCTCTTAGGAACTCAACCCACGTGTATCTGGATAATTCATCAACAATCACAAGCATATATTTCTTTCCTCCCATCGACTGAACTGAAATTGGACCACAAAGATCAGTATGAATCATTTCTAATGGTGCTTTGCAAGATGAGTCCATTTTTAATTTGTGAGAACTCTTTTTCATCTTGCCCATTTCACAAGCTGAGCATAATGATTCTTTTTCAAATTTAAGCTTTGGTAAGCCTTTAACCAACTGTTTTGCAACAAGATTATTAAGATCTTTGAAATTCAGATGAGAACATCTTCTGTGCCAAAGCCAACATTCATTTGCAGTTGATTTTGATAAAAGACAAACTGTATTTAATATTTTCAATTTTGAAAAATTAACTACAAATAAGTCCATATGTCTTTTGGCCCAGAAGACTTTGACATCATTTTCAGTTAGAATCATGCAACCTGTTATTTGAAACTTAATTTGACAAAGACTGTCTAAAAACTGACTTATGCTGAAAAGATTGTGTTGTAATCCTTCAACATAGAAAACCTTTTGGATAGTTAGATCCCCTTTAGTTAAATCCCCATAACCTTTGACTTGACCTTTGCTATTGTTTCCAAAGTTTACTGCTCCTCCAGCCTTTTCTGTGAAGTTTGATAGAAAAGACTTCTGACCTGTCATGTGTCTTGAAGCTCCTGAATCTAAAAACCACACATGACAGCCCTGCAAAAAGATCAGTTAGGTTTAGGTACCCATTTTGGAATGGGTCCATCTTTGTTAGCTTTGTCATTGGATTTAACATCAGTACCTTTTACTCTCCACTCAAAATCTTTCTTCAAACACCACTTTCCTTGAACTTTTATGAAGTCAGAACATTTTCTGCTTACAAGTTTGTTCAAATTCTTTTTGAGAGTTGTAACTTTTGGTTTTGCTATGTTTTCAAGTTTCTTTTCTTTTATCTTTTCTTTCTTCTGAGTCTGAGGAACAAAAATTTTCTTCTTTTCTGTATTTTGAGAAACAGAAACTTTCTGAATATCTTTTCTTATGTATGAAACAGAAGTTATTTTGACTTGACATTTGTGAGAATATTGGAATGAATCATTTTTACATCTAACACAAACAAGATTTTTCTTTGCAAGTGACAATAAATCTGAAACATAGATCATTTCATTTTTATTTATACTGTTCAGAGTACAATTGCCCTTATTACAAGAATTTCTAGCGTTTAGTTCAGAAGTAGATTTCATTCTAAGCTTCTCAAGTTCCCTTTTCAGATCGTTCAACTTTGCAAGATCATCTTTCCTTTTGCTTTCTTCTTTTTCTGAAAAATTCAAGTTCTTTTTGTTAGAAGAATTAGATGATTCACCTTTTTCATATGTACTTGATTCATTAAAGAATTTATCATTTTCTCTTGAAGCATTAATTTTAAAAAGATCATACTCAGTCTTCAGTTTTTCAAGCTCTGTTATTTTCTGAATAAAAATATTCTTTTCTTTCAAAGCTTCTTCAAGTTTAATATCCACCTCACAGAAATCATTTTCAAGTTCATCATAAGTTTTCCTTAAATCCTCAAGTTCTTGACTCACAAGATTAAATCTCTTTTCAAGTTGCAAAAATTCATCTGATTTTGTTTCAGAAAATCCAGTTGAATCAGACTTCTGACTACCTGAGTCAGAGTTCTGATTTACAGAATCAGATGTCTGATCTTTAGACTCAGAATTCTGACTACAAAGTTCAGAATCCTGACTAGAAGTTTCAGACTTCTGATTGACTGTTTCAGAATTTTTACTTGTATCAAATATGCTCTCAATGTCATGATATGAAAAACTTGGTTGTTTATTTTTGTAGCTGACATTTAAGGAATCATACTTGAATTTAGTATCATTGTATCTTGGCTTTTCATCTGTTGGTTTAGAAACTTCTTTCTTAACCTTTTCTTCTGAACCAACTGACTTTTCTGTTTTAGACTCAGAAATTGTCTCAGCTGACTTTTTAGAGTTTGGTCTTTGCAAATTGTCAGAACTTGTTATAGAACTAGCAGGTCTTATGAAAACTTCAACAATTTCTGGGATTTTTGGCTTAGAAACTTGAAGTATTGGAGCTCTTTTTAAAATGACATTTTCTTCCAATCCCAATCCCTTCTTTGGATTATAAAATCTTGTATCTTTAACATTGCTTAATAAAAGATTTAATGTTTGCTGAGTTTGACCTCTTTTCAAATTCAAATCTTCCAATTCTTTGATTTTGGAGTATAAATTCTTTCTTTCTTCAAATAACATATCAAATTTTATTTGTAAATCACCTTTTTCATCCTTTATTTTTGAAAACTCAACTTTTAGTTCAGAAAGCCTTTTCATCAATTCAGAATTTTCATCTTTAACTTTCTGTTTCTCAGCCTCAGATTCTTCATATTGTTCGTTTATTACTTCTTTTTCAATTCTGAATTTGTTAACCAAAGTTCTTTCTCCTTTTATCTGTTTTCTTAGGTTAGCAAATTCAGTTTTCATTTCACCAATCTGTGTCATTAACTCTAATTCAAGTGAAGAATGTACCTCAGCAGATGATTCAGAATCAGCATCTTCAAAATCAGAATCATCCTCATTCCTCATTTTTGCCATATAGCTTCGCATCTGTGGAAAGTTGATATGATCATCTTCATCAGAAGTGTAGTACAGCCAATTCTCCTGTTCAGCCAATAGGGCAATCTCGTCATCTCTCTTCTTTGCAAGCTGAGCCTTCTTCGTGTAGTATTCATAATCTTTCACAACTTTAACTCTGCAATCCTTGGCATAATGGCCAGATTTTCCACACTTGAAACACAGATTCTTTTCTTTTCTCTCTTCCTTCTCTTCCTTGTTTTCTTCACTTCTCTCTATTCTCTTTTCAATCTTATTTTCTTCTCTGTCATCTTTCTTCTTATAATCTGAACTTCCAGCTCTCTTATAATTTCCTTGAAATCTGCCCTTCCCATACCTTTTGTTGAAAGTATTTGTCAGCAAAGCTAGCTTTTCAGCCATTATCTTGATATCTTCATCATCTTCTGATCCTTCTTCTTTGTCAGATTCCTCCAGACTCGGTATTTCTGATAGATATGCAGTCTTTTTGGGTGCTTTGATTGCTTTGGACTTTGATAAGAACGCTAACTGATCAGCAACATTTTTCTTTTCTTCCACAACTAACTTGACAGAGTCTTCATGTTGATTAAGAACACAGAACAAATCATTTAAGTCTTCTTCACACATATCTTTGTTCATTTGCAGACTTATGGCAAATGATGACCATTCTGAATTTAGACTGTTCAGAAATTTGTAATTTATTTCTGATTTTGTTTTCTTCAGTCCATTTCTTCTCAAGTCATTTAGAATAGTGCAAAATTTACTGTATGTCTGTGTCAAACTTTCTGACTCTTTTGCTTTGAACCTTTCATAAGCATTTATGCTTTGATTTAACTTTGCCTGAATAGATCTTACAGTTCCTAACATTTGCCTTTCCAATTCGTCCCACATTTCTTTAGCTGATGATCCACTGTCAATTCTGTTAAGAACCTCATTCGGGACAGCCAAAGTCATCAAAGTAATTGCTCTTTTGTCAATAGCATGCCTATTTTTCTGTTCAGCAGTGTATTGGGAATAATTCTTCTTTACTCTGGTCGCTGGAATTTCTGGAGTTGTCTCTGTAGCAGGGGTTGCGGCGACATCGATATATACTTCGATTGGACCTTCTCGTATAGAAATCATAAGATTTTCATCGATGTTGTCAAGGAATTGGATCATACGAGTTTTCCATTGCTGATACTCTTCTGGTATAAGAACAGGCGGTTTGGTTTCGGATCCCATGGCTAGATATTCTTTAGAAGACATGATTGTAAGAAAATTCAACAGAAGGACAAATTCGATTTTCTTGATCGAAAAGTAGCAGGTAATTCAAGAATTGCTAAGAATTCAAGAACTAGCCCTAGCAGCGGAATCGAATTTTGAATGAATCAAGAAATCTTCAAGAAATTGATCAATCGATCTTCGCAATCACAATCTTGAACGAATTTGTTTGGTGATTAGCTCTGATACCAATTGAAAGTGCAGGATCTATTCTTACAATCAATATAGAAAGAAGTAATTGAGAAATTGTATGATCAAGCCCAATTGTATTCAATGATGCACAGAATTACAGATCTAAGAGAGAGATCACCTCAAAGATTACAAGGAAAGAATACAAGTAATATGGAAAATCAATCAGTTAGCAACGTAGTGCTAACCACTCTATTTATACTGCAACAAACATCTTAAAGCTACAGTACAAATAAGAAAGACTAATAAGAACATAACACGTGTCCTAATTAGTTTACACATTACTAAATAACGAAACTCGTCATAAGTTCTGAACAGGTAGTTCAGAACTTCTGAACATTCTTCTGATCACGCTTCTCAGAACTTCTGACTTCTCTTTCTCAGATCTCTGACTCTTCTTCTCAGAACTTCTGACTCTTCTTCTCAGAACTTCTGAACCTTCTTATCAGATCTTCAACACTTGGTTTATTGACAAAACTTCAGATCTAACAAATTCGTTCTTTCCTTCTGTTGATTCCACAGTGTACTCATGATAGGTCATTCTGTTGTGCTGGAACTTCGTATGCTTGATGTCTAGGATTCTCTTGATACTGAAGTGTGAGTTGATGTTTCTGTTCAGATTGGACTTGTTTCGGATGAACATCCGCCTTGCTTCAGTAATGGTGTTTATTCTGATTGGGTTAAGGTAAGGATTTATGGATACGGCATTTGCAGGAATGATATCTCTGTCAGCATAAAGAAATGCAAATACCGTTTCTAAGGCAGGTTTATCGGTGTGTTGGGTGGATGATTCTGGGTTTTGTTCTGGTATCATTGGGTTTGGGTCTTCATGAGTTTCAGCCATAAGAGTATCGATATGAACATATTCTTGAGCAGCTTCTGTTTGGCTTTGTTCATCAGCAGAGATTGGGATTGATCTCTCTGGTTCAGTCCTTGGTGAAGTAGGAGGGGTATCCAGGCAGATAATCTCTGGTGGTTCTTGTGTTGACTCTTCTGTCGGTTTGATGACTCGATTTTTGAACATGTAGTCGAATTCCACCGTAGGTATATCTTCTTCTGTTATCCCCATATCTTCTGTCCCGGCCTCTTCTGTTAATTTCTCTTTGCCTCTTTCAGTAGGCATTTCAGCCTCTCTCTCTTCTTCTTTCTCTGTCTCTGTTTCTTTCTCCTTTTCTTTCTCTTTCTCTGTCTCTTTCTCTTTCTCTTTCTCTTTCTCCTTCTCTTTCTCCTTCTCTTTCTCCTTCTCCTTCTCCCCCTTTTGTTGACCCGAGGACTCACCCAAATTACTATCTGATGCAGCATCGTGGAAATCATCATCATCAGAGGAGTCTTCATCAGAGAGTCTGGAGACAATGGGTGAGAATTGGTCAACAAACTTACGTCTTTTGCCAAAAGGCTCTCCCTCTGGTGCTTTCTCAACAGATCGTTTCTGTATGACAGATTGTAAGATTGCATCTGTGAAAGTAGGAACTGCTTTCTTCAAGGTGTCTTCCACTTCTGCTGCAGCACCTCTGATTTCCTCGACTTGGCTCACAAATTTGAATTTGTGGGAGTCCAGTGATTCCTTCACAAGTGCTTTTGTTGCCTGGGCTTTCATGACAAATTTGGATGAGATTGTCATCATTTTCTTTACGACGTCCCTTCTGAAGTCGCCCATTTGACTGACTGTCATTGGCAAACTGTTTGGGTTGGGGCTGGAGATGTTAAGAGGATCAGCATCTGACGTTGTGGCTTCTTTTATGGATTTCTTAACAGAGTTATCAATGAGCTCTGTCAAGGTTCTGATGTTGGATTCTGATAGGATAACTGTTGGGACTGGCAGAGTTCTGTTCATTTGAGCTGTATGGTTGTCGATCACAAGTCTTTTCAGGTCAGCTACTTCTGTCGATACCTTTGTGTTCTCTTCTGCTCTGACGGTTCTTAGATCTGCTATCTCTGTAGCCAGTCTGCCAATTTCCTCTCCTCTTGTCTGTTCAGCTTCTGTTCTGATCCTTTCAGTGTCAATGTATTTCTGATGAAGTTCGGCATATTTCTCTGACAGTTTCTGCAGTTCGTCTCTGAGAGAAATATTTTCCTTGAGGATCAGTTCCTCCTTTTGAGAATTGATAAGTTTATACTCATTCAAGGAGTTGTTGATACTATCACAGAAGCTTGTGAACTCTGTTTTTGTGACAGTGTCAACGGGGGTAACCCTGGTACCAACTAATGGATCCAGTTCTGCCTCGAGTTCAGAGGCGCCTGCGTCAAGAGTTGTTTTGATGTTGGCTCTTGCAGGAATTCCACCCGATCCTTGATGTTCCTTTTGAGGGGAATCACCTACAGGTGTTATGATCAGAAGTTCCTCCTCCAGCTCAGGTTCTGAGGAAGGAAATCTGATATGATGAGAAGCATCTGGATCAAGCAAATGTTTCCCTTGTTCAACTATGGTCTCATATTGTCCCTGAGTCGGACAGATGCTACGTGAGATTACAAAAATCTCGGGTCTATGTTGTGTTCCGACTACATGAGCCACAGAGGCGTCATTATGTGTAGGTGACCTGTCGATGTTCTGGGGCGAATGAACATCACTAGCAAGACTAGCTTCCCCGGCTTCGTGCGTACCAGAGGCATGAAGAGTTGCCTCTGATGGGTCTGGCTGGTTAAGGTTCGAGGTGTGCACCTCTGTTTCAATAATCCCTTGGTCTTGATCACCAGGATTAGGTAATGTGGTAGCACTGGGAGTTTGGTTAGGATCTCGCACAGATGTGTCAACTTGGACATCTTGTTCTATACTCACATTTCCCTCGGTTTCTAGGGTTTGAGAATTCTCTGGTGAGCTCTCTATCTCATGAATCTCTACACTGCCAGAAGGGTGCGATCTCTCTGTCACCACTTCTGCAGTCTCTTCTGCTCCCTCTTGAACAGTCTCCCTAGGGGATGCTCTGTTCACTACTTCCTCCTCCATTACTCTAGAGGAAGACCCCACTTCGGGTACTCTGTCCTCTGGTCTATTTTCTTCTTCTTCTATTTCCTCACTCGCACTCTCCACAGAAGGCTCAGAACCTAAATATGCTGGGGTTCTCACCTCAGGTTCTTGAGGTTGAGCAGCAGTTCTATAGTTTTGGATAGAGATGTGGGTTGGATTGATCAGAGCAATCATTGTACCTGGAATTCTTCTGATGAAAGGGTAATCTCCTGAAGTTGTTGGTTGGAATCTTGCCATGGTCCAGACAGGAGTAGAACGACCCTGATGTGTCAGTTCCAGCCTGTCGAATGCCCTTCTGATCACCAAACTGATAAAGCGAGGAAACTTGATGGCTTTAAGGGATTTGTGTCTTCCAACTTCTCCACCTCTGGCTAGAGCAGTGGTTTTAGTGTTGACAGCATCTAGAAGTGCATTGTAGAGGATCCCTGCATAGTTGAAGTTTCTGTTGAAGAACAGACCATACATGATTTCGAGGATTTCAGTGCTCGCTTGGTCTTGACTGCCGGATTTGCAGGTGAGGGTTCTGTTGAGGGTTGAGAACATGAAATTCCACATTTGTGGTAGATTTTGTCTTCTGAAGGCTCCTATTTTCTCTAACTCTTTGTTGTAACCCAAAAACTTCACGAAGTCGAGAAGAACAGCAACAGAAGGTGGTTTCTCATAGGCATCAATACCTAGCTGTCTTTTGGTTTTCATCCCAAAAGTTCTTCTGAGAGTTCTTCCACGAATCCTTATTGTTCCTGATCCTCCATTACCAGAGTTGACACTTCCGACTATTCCGCTTCTGACGCCGTCTTCAATGTATTGGCATGTGGTCCACCATTGTTGGACATATATTGCAGGAAGATGATCGTCAAAGGCTGTTAGGGCTGTAAAAACTTCTGAGTTTCGGAAAAACTCAATATAGATGTGGTAAAGGGGTAAATAGAGTGCTGGATTGGGATCAAAACGGTAGTTGTTATCAGCCAACTCGTATGGTAGAATAACGATGTTATCTACGGGTTCGTTGTTACTGGAATCATCAGAGTTCTAGGGTTGGTTTTGGGGTTCAGCCATTGTTGCAGGTTAGGGTTATTCTTGAGAACCACAAGGTATAGGTTTCTGAGAGGGAAAAGATGAAGGGTTTGAAATGGTTGTTAAGCGTAAGAGTGAAATGGGTTGAAGTTGGGTGTTTATACGGGAAACATGTGGGTGGGGAAACAACGTAGGGACTGTAGGCACTTGAGTGTCAGAAAGTGGAACGGCCTGAACAGTGTATCGTGGGAACACCTAGTGGTTTGTCTTTCAATCAGAGGATGCCACGTAAGATTTTGTTCTTACAATCGTAGGACAAGTAAACCGTCACGGTTAGAGATATGCGGGTGACAAGTGGGTGATTTTCAAAGAATGACCCGCTTCTCTGCTGACGTGTTTCTGATGATGGGGCAGAGAAACTAACAGAGCTCTGGTGGAGCTCAGTTATTTTCTTTCTCTGTTGAAATGATCTTTTCAACTTTGCTCAGTGACCAATCATGTTTCACCTTTACCCAAAAACATTTTAAAATTCTGTATCTGATGTGAAGAATCGAAGAACAAGGACAGAATTGACCAACAATTTTCAACAGAGATCTGATGAGGAACAACAGAGGCTCTGGTGAGAATATCAGGGTTCTGCTAAGTTCGACTTTCTCAAAAGAATTTCATCAGAACAGGTTTTCCCTCTTTCAAAAAGATTTTTCTTTCAAGATCAAGAGAGCCAAGTCATATGAATTTGAAATAAGAATTTTTTTTTTTTTTTGACTTACTCCCCCTAAAACCATGCATATTTTCTTTTATAAGCTCCCCCTAGAAATATGAGCTTAAAAAAAAACTTGCTAAAAGAAATATTTACAGAGATATATACAAACGAATTCACTGGAAGCTTGTTGAAAAAGTATGTTTTACAGAGCTCTGGTGAATGACAGAGGCTCTGTTGAACTATCCTACCCAACTATTTTGACAGATCTCTGGTAGGAACATCAGAGTTCTGTTGAGTGATAAATAGTGTTAGGACATGTTCAGCATACCCAATTTGCTGATTAAGAAGTTAAATCTCCTTTCATCAAGGGCTTTTGTAAAAAGATCAGCAAGTTGGAAGTCTGTTGAAACGAAATACATTTCAATAGTCCCTTTTTCAACATTATCTTTTATGAAGTGATACCTTATATCGATATGCTTGGTCTTTGAGTGTTGAACTGGATTAGCTGTGATTGCTATTGCGCTTTTGGAGTCACACAAAATTGGAATTCTGTCATACTCCAAGCCGTAATCCTTGAGTTGAGTTTTCATCCAGAGAACTTGAGAACAACAACTAGCAGCAGCAACGTATTCTGCTTCTGCTGTAGAGGTGGACACGCAGTTTTGTTTCTTGGATGTCCAACTTACTAACTTCTCTCCAAGAAATTGACAGCTACCAGACGTACTCTTTCTGTCGTTCTTGCATCCTCCATAGTCTGAATCTGTATATGCTACAAGCTCGAAACCAGAATTCAGAGGATACCAGAGACCCAAAAATTGAGTCCCTTTCAGATATTTAAATATGCGCTTGACGGCAGAGAAATGCGAAACTTTAGGATTAGCCTGAAATCTAGCACAGAGACACGTTGCAAACATTATATCGGGTCTACTGGCAGTTAAGTACAGAAGTGACCTTATCATACCTCTGTAGTTTTTGACATCTGTTGGTTCACCATTAAGGTCAGGGTCAAGCTTAACTCCAGTGGCAATAGGAGTTTTCATTGAATTTGAGTTGTTAAAATTGTACTTTTTCAAAATGTCAGAGATATATTTGGACTGACTTATGAAAGTCCCTTTGTCGGTTTGTTTTACTTGTAGTTTTTGACATCTGTTGGTTCACCATTAAGGTCAGGGTCAAGCTTAACTCCAGTGGCAATAGGAGTTTTCATTGAATTTGAGTTGTTAAAATTGTACTTTTTCAAAATGTCAGAGATATATTTGGACTGACTTATGAAAGTCCCTTTGTCGGTTTGTTTTACTTGTAAACCAAGGAAGAAAGAAAGTTCTCCCATCATGCTCATTTTGAATTCACTTTTCATCAAATCCTCAAACTTATCACAGTACTCTTGCCGTGTTGACCCAAAAATAATGTCATCAACATATATTTGTACCAGAAGTATATCATTCTTGTATCCCCTAAAGAATAGAGTTTTATCGACAGTACCTTTCTCGAAGTGATTAACCAACAGAAAATTGGACAGAGTTTCATACCAGGCTCTGGGAGCTTGCTTAAGCCCATACAGAGCTTTGTCTAGCTTGTAAACGTGGTCTGGAAACTCCGAATTTTCAAAACCAGGTGGTTGCTGGACATAGACTTCTTCTTGTAGTCTGCCATTTAGGAAGGCAGATTTGACGTCCATTTGGTAGACCTTGAAACCCTTGTGAGCAGCATAAGCTAAGAAGATTCTGATTGCTTCTAGCCTAGCCACAGGAGCAAAAGTCTCGTTATAGTCAATTCCTTCGTCTTGACAGTATCCTTTTGCAACCAGACGGGCTTTGTTTCTGATGATAATCCCATCTTCATCCTTCTTGTTTCTAAACACCCACTTGCTTCCAATGGCTGATTTGCCTTTTGGGAGTGGAACCAAGGACCAAACTTTATTTCTCTCGAATTCAAGAAGCTCTTCTTGCATAGCTTCGATCCAGTTTGGGTCTTCAAGTGCTTCAGAAATTCTTTTCGGCTCAATCATGCTCAAAAAGTTAACAAAGAAAGCTTCGTTGATTGTAGCCGATCTTGTCTTGACACCATCTTCAGCAGCACCAATTATAAGATGTTGGGGGTGATCCTTAGTCCATTTTGTCATGGGAGCATGGACAACAGGAGGGGTTTGTGCTTCAGATGAGAAAAGACGATCTTCAGCAACAGAGCTCTGAGGGTTGGTGCCAGGGTTCTGTGGCACACAACTCTGAAGAGTGGCCTCATTGCTCTGTGGATTGCCAACAGGGCTCTGCGAAGGTGAACTTTCAAACAGGGAGTTTCTGCTCATATTTGTTAGCAGAGGCGATGATGGCTCTTGTGTAGGTTCTGGTTGTGGTTCCTCGTTTCTCTGAATTATACCTGTCGACAGAGAAGTAGATGGTGAAATATTGGAGGGACCAGTAAGAGTTGTACCTGTCAGATTTTGTTCTGATGAACTTTGAGCTTGATCTCCTCTGTTGATGTTGACAGATGAATCATCATCATCATCGAAGAAATCGTCGAATAGGAGATTGATATCTTCTTCCCTTGATTTTGAAGAACTAGGCTTCTTCTGTTCTGTTGGTGTCCCCTCTGTTGATTTGCGATCAGAGGTACTTGATGTACTTTCATCAAAGGACACGTTCACGCTTTCTTGAATGACGCGAGTTCTGGTGTTGTAGACTCTGTAGGCTCTAGAGGTCAGGGAATAACCAATAAAGATTCTTTCGTCCGCTTTCTTGTCAAATTTACCCAGCTGTTCTCGGTCGTTGAAGACATAACATTTACACCCAAAAACATGAAAATATTTCACGTTTGGTCTTCTGTTATTGATGAGTTCATAAGGCGTCTTTTTAAATCTTTTCACTATTACAGCTCTGTTTTGAACAAAACAAGCTGTTGAGACTGCTTCTGCCCAGAAGTTGATGGGAAGGACAGAACCGGCCAACATGGTTCTGGCGGCCTCTACCAGAGTTCTGTTCTTTCTCTCCACTACGCCATTCTGTTGTGGAGTTCTGGTAGCTGAAAAGTTTTGGGAAATTCCTTCTTCTGATAGATAAGAATCTATTCGAGTATTTTTGAATTATGTCCCGTTGTCACTTCTCAACTTTTGCACTTTTAGTCCTAACAGAACCTGTATCCTTCTCAATAAACTTATCAGAATTTCTGGGACATCAGATTTTGCTCTGATGAACTCAATCCAAGTATACCTAGAATATTCATCAATAAGCACAAGAATATACTTCTTGCCAGACAGACTTTGCACAGAGATTGGACCACAGAGATCCACATGAAGCATATGCAAAGGTCTTAAGCAATTGTGATCACTCTTGGTTCTGTGTGAGGATCTTTTCATTTTTCCAAACTCACAAGCAGAGCATAGATGGTCTTTGTCAAATTTCAGCGAAGGAAGACCTTTTACCAAGTTCAATTTCACGAGTTTGTCAAGATTTGAAAATTTTAAGTGAGCAAATCTTTTATGCCAGAGCCAGGCATCTTCTTTGTTCAAAGAGACTAAACAGAGTTTCTCTGTTGTAGTTCCCTGGTTTGGATTAAAATTCATTTTATAAAGATTGCCTTTTCTGTCGGCTCTTAAAAGTTCTTGACCAGACTCAGAAAGTAATAATGAACAAAACTTCTTCCTGAAATTGACATCGAACCCATGATCACAGAGTTGACTTATACTGAGAAGATTATGATTTAATCCTTCAACATAAGCAACTTCGGAAACTGAAACACCACCATTTACCAGAGTACCATAACCTCTAATTTGTCCTCCATTGTCTCCTCCAAAGGTGACTGCACTTCCTTTTTTGTTCTTGAATGAAGTCAGCAGCTCCTTATTGCCCGTCATGTGCCTGGAACATCCTGAATCTAGGTACCAGATCTGCACATGAGGCTTCTGCAAGACATATTAGTTTCTTTTAGGTACCCATTGCATGATGGGTCCTTTCTTGTTAGGCTTTGATGGGTTAACAGTCTTTCTTACAAGCTTTACATTCTTTGATGTTGTGCCAGAGGTTTTCTTCTGGGTGGTCTGATCAGTCTTGGGATTTATCATCTTTTGTGACTGATTCAGAACACAGTGAGGTCCACTCATATGATTTTGTAGTTTTCTTAACAGATGAACACAATTGCACTTGATGGAACATGAGGATTGATGCAAGTTGTTATTCAAGAATCGTTTATTAGATGGAGTTTGATTTTGAAAAGCTTTAGGACCATGCATTCTGTTTGAACTATTTTTTGAGACAGATTCTCTTTTCTCAAAATTGATATCTTGATTTCTACCAGAATTGGAAGTGTGTCTGTCATTTACTATCCATTTTCCCTTCTGTTCTGGTGTAAATCTGATTGGTTTAAAAGTTGGAACAAAGGTGTTGTTAAGTAAAGTACTTGCCTTCACCTTACCTTTTACTTCTGTTGAGTTAGAAGCAAGAATTCTAAATTCTTTGTTATTACACTCAGTTACCGGTATAAATCTTGATTGTTTCTTGAAAAATGATATGTCTTCTTTTAAATCAAAGGATCCAGCCGGTATCTGTTTAGGTTTGTGCAAAGCATTTGGTTGAGTACAGAAAATTTGCTCATCTACCTCAGGGTCAGAGTCACTGTCAGAGGCTAGAAAGTCTCTGGTGGCTCTGTTGGAGGTGTTACTCACACAAACAGGCTTTGTAGAATCAGGTTTTGCAGTTTTAAACCTTCTCAACTTGGGTTTTAAAGCATCAGAAACATCATTTTCTTTAAGAACTTTCATGAGATCTTCTTCAAAAGATGTTCTTATCGTTTCAGAAGTAGGAGAGAAGACTGGTGCTTCAGGGTTGAGCTTGCTCTGTGGTATTTCAACAGAGGATTCAGCCTCAGAAGTGACAGGCTTCTGTTCCTTGAAAGAATTAAAGTTGAAAATCTCTTTTGGATCCAGACTTTCGACAGAGTTAGGAATTAAGATTCTAGCTCTTCCTTGATCAAGAATAAACTTTGAAGATGGTTTAAGAACCTTGTCATGATCCAAGGAGTCATAGCTGACATTCCTAAAGTCAAGCCTTTTCGTCCTCTTGTAAACGTCCGAGGTTTTAATTCTTTTGAAAACAGCATTACCAGAGATAACATTCTCTTGGATTTTCCCAGCACAGAAAGTAGTCAACAGAGATGTTTTCTTCTTTCCGTTCCAGGGAGCAAGGTCTGAGAAACCAAGACCTTGCGTATCCATCTGAGAATTTATCTTAACATGCACATCCTGTGCATCCTGATACTTTTTGATTTGAAGTTCTTTTCTCTGTAGGGACTGATGTAAGATTTCCCTTTCTTTTTGAAAAAGGTCTTTTAAAGCGACAGAGTTAAGTCTTTCATTCTCAGACTTCTTCATTTCTTCGGTTTTCTGTTTTAACAGATTTTCGTACTCTTTAACCTTTTTAGAAAAAGTACTTTTCTCTTTCTGCTGTAAGATCTCTAGCTCAGATTTCTCCTTGAAGATATCTTCCTTTTCTTGTTCCAAGAGAGTTTTCTCTCTCTTGTAGAAGGACAGATCCTTCTGAGCTAACTTTCTTAGCTCTTTTTCCTCAGAAAGCTTTTGTTTCAGTAATTGAAATTCCTCAGTTAATTGCGAAACATGCATTTCCAGTTCTGAGTCAGACTTGGATTCGGAGGAACATACCTTGGCACTGGGTTTAATGGTCTCCAGCGCTCTGTCGTCTGGCTCTGTTACAGTAAGAGCGAATGCATGAGCTATATCTTCTTCTACTGTTCTCTCTATTCGTTCTCCAGTCATCCAGTCAACCTCTGTCATACTTTCATCATCTACAGCAACATTGGCTTGCTCTGGTTCATCATCAGAGGATGAGTCAGAGATCCAATTCTCCATCTCGGCGACATAACTCCTTTCTCTGTAGTTGTACATGTATTTGTTCTTGTAGTAGTCTTGATCTTTTACAAGTTTTCCTCTACAGTTAGCATAGAAATGGCCAGGTTTGCCACATCTGAAACAACGACCATCGTTTTGGTTGATGGGTTGTGCAGCATCAGTCTTTTGTGGACCAGGAGCGTTGTACTTCTGTTGAGGTTGAGGTCTCTGTTCTGTCGGGTTTCTGTTCTGGTGATTCTGTTGAGGTGTAGTATAACTTCTGTCACCTTTTTCTTCTCTTTCGTACCTTTTTCTTCTGTCAAATGTCCTGTTGCCAAATCTCTGGGTAAATTGTTGAGTTATTAACGCAAGAGATTTAGCAAAGGCATTTATATCACTATCCTCATCTGATGAACTCCTTTCATCATCACTTTCTGCAACCAAGCTCTTCTTCCCTTTCTTTTTCTCTCTTTTCTTATCTCTGCTAGGGCCATCTCTGTTGAGTTTCTCTTCTGCTGAGTTCTTAGATTCTGAAATCAAAGGGATAGGACCTGCAATGGTGGATTTGCCTTTTTGCTTGACAACATCCTTCTCTTGTGCGGCCAGAGTGCCATACACATCAGTAAGAGACCATGCATCTAAGTCCTGATTAGCTTGTAAAGACATGGATAGATTCAACCATTCATCATTTAAACTTTTCAAAAACAGAACATTGTTATCTTCCTTCGACCTAACAACCCCACACTTTTTACATTTGTTAATCAGAATATTAAATCTGTTGTAGGTCTGTTGTAAGGTTTCCTCAGGAAGTGCCTTGAAATCATTGTATTCATTTATACACTGGGTCCTTCTGTTCTTTTGGGTTTTGATACCACCCGCAAGTTGATTTAGAAGTTGATCCCAGATTTCCTTGGCAGTAACACATGAGTCTAGTTCTTGAAATATATCGTTCGGAATGGCCATAATCAGAAGTCTCACTGCTTTAAGGTCATTTTCCATTTTGCTCTTTTCTTCTTCGGTAATCCCAGTGGTTTTGGGTTCGAAGTGAGCAGGAATCTCATCAGTGGTTTCTGTTGCGGGTACACGTGGGACATAAACCATGGGTTGGAATGGTCCATTCGTGACAGATCGCATTAAGTCCTTATCCATTCCATCAAGGAAGTTGACCATCCTAATCTTCCATTGAGGGTATTCATCCCTCAGAAGAGTAGGAGGCTTGGTCAGAGAACCAGCAGTATAAATGGCGTTGATGTTTGCCATTTTTTGAAAAGAAAACAGAGTATGAGAGTTTCAAATGGTCTATAATGAGAATAAGCTAAAGTATGAGGAACAGTAACCAATGAAATAGTAGAACAGATGTTTTAATCTAGACTGGAAAGCTTAGTATGATATTAAATGAACTGAGAAGATGTAAAATACTTTAAGCAGTAAAATAGAGTATAATGAGGCTTTTAAACACACACACAATCAACAACAATGAATCAACGTTGGTAGATTGGATGCCTTGATTTGAGCAAATCAAGCAAGCTCTGATACCAATTGTTGGTTCCCAGATTCACGTCGTATCACGATAATGGTAGTTAAATAGACAGCGGAAGCATTTAAATATAAATCCATTAAAGTGAGTGATTGTATGAGACGATATGTAAACTGTGATATCAAATATAGAACAGGAATATGATAACAAGATCAAATAAGAAACGCTGCTCGTATATTGATAAAGATAACACCAAGAACAAGATCAATGGTGTATCAAGAAATCACAGAAACAATATCGTACGGGATAGTGCTATGAGGATATGACAGTGTGCTTTTACAATTGTGGAAAACTATTCTTCCAAAAGCTTACAATTGTTTGTTCCACTACCTCGCTATATATAGCCTCATAAAGTGTAGACAGTGTACTATCGTACCCTGGAATGACACGTGGAAAGTGTGTCTCCAATCTTTAGGGCATACGTGGAAAGGTGCGGACACGTATCTGACACTTCGGATTTCTACGAGACTTGGGCATAACAGAGGTCTTCACTTCAACAGAGCGTGTTATGACAGAACTCTGTTGGTCTTCGGGTATGAACAGTTCTTCTGTTGATCTTCTGCCAGAGCTCTGTTGAGCTCCGTTGGTTCCACCAGAACTCTGTTGAGTTCTGTTGGTCTTCTTTGTTGGTCTTCTAAGTCTTCTGCTTTATCTCCGTAGGTCTTCTGACTTGGTTTTATTTTCAATACTTTCATTTTACAGATACTTGGAGCTAACAAATTTAAACCTTAATTTTATAAGGTCCAAGACAACTATTTCCAAATGTTTTATACATAAATGGAAAAGTCATAACAAGGTTTGTATATACATCTAACTATTATAAACAACCTACTAATCTAATCCATAACGTGCACGATCAGATTATAAAGGTTGTCTACAAATCTCCAAAACATCAATGCTTTCCCTAATTTCTCCATTACGTCACCAAAAGCATAGCTATGGAACTTCTCGACACTCATCCCTGTTTATCCCTTCCCGAGCTATTACCTAGTAAGAAAAGTTAATTTGAAAAGATTAGGCTTACGCCTAGCGAGAACATCCAATTTTCCAAATTAACACTTTATAAGCTTTGAAACCAATAGTAAACAAAGCATATAAACAAACCTGATTTGCCATCATTCTTACCGTACACATAAACATCTTTTGATGACAGGAACATACCCGATTCCATAAATATGACTAAGACTAAGTAAGTCATATCATCACGTTCGAGAGCCTACTACGAATCATCACAGATTCTAGATCATTGCTCATGTCCAAGAAATTACAATTTATTTTATGCCTATTTCTTGGAGTAGGAGTAGAGATTACAATTTACTTTATGCCTATCTCTTACCTTCCCATAGACATCAGGAATTACGATTAACTCACGCATATTCCTAGATTTCTCATCACAATACGAAATTGGAATTACAATTTACTTTACGCCTATTCCTCATTCCACGTCAACGGGAATTACAATTTACTTTATGCCTATTCCACGTTTTCACGTCACAATACAAAATGAGAATTACCATTAAGCGCCTGGCCTATTCTTCATTTCAAATCAACGGGAATTACCATTAAGAGCTCGGCCTATTCCATGTTCATCACATCATAACACTAAATGGGAATTACCATTAGAGCCCGACCTATTCCGCATTTCAAATCAACGGGAATTACCATTAAGAGCCCGACCTATTCCACGTTTCTCAAATTCACAGGAATTACGATTAGCACCACGCCTTTTCCACGTGATCACATAATACTAGTGCCTATGGATCCATTACACCTACTAGCATGTGTGCATATTTACTCGAGCGCACAACATCTCGTATCATATTCTCAAAGCTAAGCATCCCAAATAATCTATCATACTGTTAGGGTCAGTTTATGTTGAATTAAAGTTCAAGGGGCTATTTGTAATTGTTTTATTTGAGCCTAGTTAGTGAACGGGCCGTGGGCTTGTTAACCACAGGCCCGCCATATATAATGTTAGCTTAGCCTTTGTTTTTAGGCTAGTTGTTCATTTTGCTTTCATATCCAATATTGTAAAACTCTCTCAAGTTGAAAGCTAAATTGGATGACCAGTTGAAATCATAACTTGTGTTTATTATCTATTGATTTCATTGTTGTTTGATGCACGGATCTGGAACTATCAATTGGTATCAGAGCAGAATCGGTGATTTGAAGAATAGAAGAAATCGAACGAAAGCGAGAAAAAGAAAAAAAATTCGCAGTGAATTTTCTAGAAAAACGCAGCGAGCCGTTTTGCCTATTCCCGGAGATTAAACCATCGGATCGTAGATCCACGACATTCCGTTTTACATTCTCAACGGTTGGATTAATCGTTTGAGGTCCAGAAGGCATCCAGATTAATTTCGACATACTGCAGATTTTTCTTGAAGAAAATCGTTCATCAATCGGGTTTGCAAAGTTCTTTCGTTGATTTATTAATTCGTTTGTTTGATCTCGATTGTTTAATCGCGTTTATCTGCTGTTTATCTGCGTTTACATCAATTCTCAAAGGTATCAATTTTGTGATTTAAAAATCAATTCTTGAGTTTTTTGTGTTCTAAAATATTTGTGGTGATTGTTGAAAAATAACATATATTTTGCTTAGAAATCGATTTGGGTTTGTTTGTTTTTGTGTTTTTGTGTTTTTGGTCAATATCTAACCCTACAGGAGTGAAATCAAGCAACCCTATCGATCCCAGATCCAAATTGCAACCACAGCCGCAGTGTCCGGGTAAGTTTCCTATTTCTCGTCACTTTCCGGGCAAAACTTTAATTTACCCGGATAGCACAATTTTTTCCGGATAAAATAAAGTGTCCGGATATTTTTTTTTGGTCTCTTACCGGAAGAACCCAAGTGTCCGGATGAAACTTCCCTTTCTTTCCGGACAAACCAATCTTTCCGGGTGATTTTTTTTTGGTTACCGGAAGTTATTTTTTTTGGACAGCACATCACTTCGCGGACGTAGATGACACATCACTCATACATTGATTATTGATATTTTTCCATGGCTGACATCCATCTTTGACTGTTTTTTTTGTTGTTGTTTGACCATCTCATCCATAGCCACGTTGCAATGTTGCATGCATAAAACGTACTAATATAGCATCATTTCTTTTATAATTCATATAGCATCATTTTTTCTTAAATTCTTGCAACAAAAATAGCACGCATTGGTTGAACATTACTTCGTCTATATGAATCGTTTGGGAGCAATTTTTTTTTGTTTAAGTTGTGTTTGCTTAGTCTGATTTAGCCATATATCGCATACAAGAGGATACCGTATACCATTTGTCCGGAAACTTCAATTCACCCGGTAAACTCCTCGTCCGGTAAGTTCTTCCGGATACCTTGAGTTTGGCTAATTATTTCCGGAATCTCAATTCATCCGGATTTCTTCACGACCGATAAGTTCCTCATTCATCCGGTAAGTTGTGTTTTTGGTAAGCTTTGATTGGTAAGTTCTCGTCGGTACCCGAGTTACCGAACGTCTCGTGACTGAAAGTTTTTATTAAAAGCAGCATTTTTTTCTTAACGATCGACTTGCAATTTTTTTGTGACGCTTGAGATTATTTGCGACGATTTGCAATTATTAGCGACTATTATTATTTTTGTGATTTATTTTCGTCGTTCTTGATCTAACTTGGTTTGTTTATCTAGATTTCACTCTCGAAGAGTAATTTTGTTCGTTCGAATTCGATAATTATCAGATCTTAATTTTTGGAAACAAATTTAATTCTTGATTTTTCTTACGCAAATTTTTCTTCAAAATAACATCGATTAATGATCATAATTTTCCAGGTAACAAATGTCTTATTCATCTCAGTATGAAGCATCTTGTCAGAAATCTGATTCTGAATACACAAGCTTTAAGAAAGCACTGGCTCAGCTCTCCAGATCCTACCAGCAGCATTGCCATGATTATCCGGATAAAAACGAAGGCAAGAAGAAGGTAGATGAGCACAAGGAGCCTGATAAGAAGGAGAAGACTGAAAAAGAGCAAACAAGACTAATTGAAAAGAATATCAAGCAGAAAGATGATTTGATCAGCAAGTACGTCAAAGAACTGAAGGAACTGAAATCTCGAATCTGGAATAGTTCTGAGAAGCTTGCTGAAGAAGAAGAAGAGAAGGGTAAACTCCTGAACTGTGAAAACCTCGAGCTTAAAAGTAAACTAACTACTCTTGAAAAGGTTTTTGAAAAGGAGAAAGAAAACTTTGCAAAGGAAAAGCAAATGCATATAAAGCAATCTGGTTTTTCAACCAAATCTCTTGAAAAGAAGAAGAGTCTTGAGCTTATGTGTCTAAAACTTTCAACACAAATCTCCGACTTTGAAAAAGTTTTGATTTTAGAAAGAGAAAAGTTTGAAACTGAACGCAGATCTTTTTCTAAAAAGAATGGAGAACTTTCTTTGAAAATATCCGAGTTGGAGAAAGAATTAGACATACTAAGCAAAGAGACTGAAAAGAATAAGGTTGAAGATTTTCAAGCAAAAAGTTTGAAAGATGATTTTACATACGAAAGAAAGATCTTTCAAACTAAGATTTCCAAGCTTAATAAGCAATTACCTGTTTTGTCATCTGACATTATGATAGAGAAGAGGCTAAAATCTGATCTCCAAAAGAAGTTGGATCTAATGTTTGAGAAGAAAAATGTTTTGCTTAACAATAACAAGGAACTTGAAGCCAAAAACTCTGATGTTGGATCACCCAATCTTGCTAGTCGAGATACTATTAATCAGTCTTTTTCCGGTGATTCAGCTAAATCAGTTTGCTTTTCTAAGAATGCTTCTAGTTCTATCCACAAAAAGGTTTCTTCAAAGACCGACATTAGATCAAATAACTCTTCAAAAGATCGGATCCGTCCCTCTAATCTGTTTTACCACCCCATTATTGACAAATCAGATAATAAATCTTCAAGAAAGTAAACATGGTGTGGAGAGTTAAAGGAACCACTCCTGCTCCAAAGTCATTCGTCTCGGTTAAAAGTAACAAGAACAACACAGCTTTCCACGCTACACCTTTTTTGAAAACTGATCGAGTTTACTCTGTTAACAAACTGATCAACTTATCTACACAAAAGCTGTGTTGCTCTTATTGTGGAACAAGTGACTTTGTGAAGAAAGATCATGATAAGTATTGGTATGGAACTTATAGTATCCCCAATCCTCACTATAATAGGGCATCTAACCGTCAAGGATCCATCAATGGATGGATACCAAAATCCTTCTAATTTATTTTGCAGGAATGTCATGTGCGCTTAGTTCAGAACATTATTTTCACATGACTGCATTCGAAGGTTATGCCACATTTGAGGGGGAGTACTATTCTATGAAATGTAAGTGAACTTCAACTAAATTCAAAGATCGTGGCAATGCATTCTGGATAACTTACTTGTGCTTGTTATTCTCAATTTTTAAATTCCATGGTTGCCACGTGTCAATTTTTCTTGAATTATATATTTCCATGTCTCACATATTTGTTAATTTTTCGATGGAAATACACTCGTTTGAATTCCTAGTTGTTTTCCAAGTCGCTATTTCTTGCAAATGATTCCATTCTTATCTGATATATTAATTGTGACCTGTTCTTCACAATTAAACATTCTGATCATTGTCTCATTTTTTTTTGCAAATATTGTACTTACTGAGTCAATCTGTTTAGCGCTTGACTTTGTTTCTTGAAATTCTGGTATTTCAAATATGACTTCTGATTACTTCAGATCAGAACTCGGACTTAATTTTTTTTGACTTCTGATTACCTCAGATCAGAACTCGGACTTCATTTTTATGACTTCTGATCATCTCAGATCAGGACTCGCACTTAAATGCTTCGACTTCTAAACACTTCAGTTTAGAACTCGTACTTCACTATCTTACTTAACTGATTTACTCTTTGCATGCAAGGTGTGTTAGGATATTTATCGTTTCTATGGTCTATCTAGAACCGGAAGGACCTACCCATGAAACACAACCCATTTATAGATAACAGTGAGGGGTCTAGATTGTTAGATGAGTTCGGAGTGAAAAGAATAAATGGTGAGGCTGTGACAGGACTTAAAAGAATTATTGGTCCTTACCAAACCGAGTTAGTTATCCGGGTAACCACACAATCTATTCATTCTCGTTCTTTGGAGATGAATATTGAAACAGACATGGACCCAGTGTCGATAACTCGTGTCACCCCACCCAGCCACTCAAGGATCTCACAAAAGATGCGTGTTTTATATATTCACGGAGGATTAGCACATAATCTATCTATTCCTCACTCGGAGGTCTTAGATATTGAAAAAGGAAGACATCAGCTCCGGTCTCCGAACTTCATATTCGAATCACTGTGTCAATTGATTTTAATTTGCGTCCCAAGTTAAATCAATTTTTGAGCATAACAGATAGAATTTCATTTCTTTCACACATGCACGAGTCTTTGTGATTCCATTTGCATATCTTCGTGATATTGCCGGAACAGTTTGAGAAGTAATTTTTTAAATTTTACTTCAGTGACAACTGGAAGTCCTATCAGAGATACCTCATTGCCAATTCTGAACATAGGCCACACAATTATTTTAATTGTTGTGATAACAATTACTATGTGTTTCTGTGTTAGATTTTTACCCCATGTTGGTTACTTAATGGTTTGATCTGGATTTTTTTCTACTCGTAACTTTTGTCTTTGAACGTGCATGATGCTCCAGATGCTCCTACTCATCATGAGGGGGAGAAAGGGTACAGATTCAAAGACATGGAATATCAAGTTGAGGGGGAGTTAGCAAAAGCCGAGGGGGAGTAAAGAAGTCCCCATGCAAAAGCCGAGGGGGAGCAAAGAGTTTCAAAGTGCATACACGTAATCAAAGTGCTTACAAGTGATCAACTATTCTCATCGTTTATCAAGTGGTGTTCCCTATAATTCAGTATTTCCTTCTCACGGTCAATTCAACTCGCAGTTCAAAGACCGATTCATTGAAGACCAAGAGCTTTATTCAAGGGGGAGCGCTGAAAAGACATGAAGACATGCAACATCATTGCATTTCAACGATTCAAAAGGAAGAGAAGATCAGGACCTGAAGGTTTCAAGACCGATTTTTATTTATATATCTTTAGGGGGAGATTGTTAGGACCATAAATGTCCTACATATTAGAAAGATATATAAATAATTATATAGTGCTTAATTAGATTAGTTATTTAATTGTAAAAGCCTTAATTATGTTAATTGGGCTTTATTGCTTAATGGGCTTAGGCCTTGTTTGTCTAAAGGCCTAAGTATATAAGGTTTCATTAACCTTTGTTTTAGGTTAGCCTTCATTAGCCATTCATAGAGCAATTGATAGAGAGTCATCGTGAGCTTAATCGTTTAGAGAGAGATAGTTGAGTTTTTCATTCAAACCTTTGTAACTATCTTGAATCATGAATAAGAGAGGGATGACAAGTTGAAATCATCAATTATTCGTGTTGTTTCTTATTGAATCGTTGTTACCTGATCAATCTAGGACTCACAATTTTGGTATTGGAGCAGACGGACAAAATCGATTCAAAGTACTCTTTTCAAATTCTGGTAAGTTTTCTTTTCATAAGGCTGTGTTCTTCATTGAAATTCCATCTTTTGATTCGGATTAAATTGCTTCATTTCGTTTATTGGATATTGTTAGTATTACTCTTATTAGTGATTCTGCAAGTTTTTCGTATTATAATTCGATCGTTTGAGTGAGTTTTAAGCGAATTAAAGTTCAAAAGTTTTGGTTATGTTCTTGATAAAAATCGAATTTTTAAACATCAAAACTTGTTTTTTCTTCAAAATCGATTTGGGTAGTGTTATTTTTGTGTTTGGTCGAGTTCCTAACCTTTCAGGAACGATTTTGAGCAACCCTAGTCGATTCTCAATCGATTTAGAAATCCCAGCCGCTGTTTCCGGATACACCAGCCGCTGTTTCCGGACAACTCTCAACTTTCCGGATAATCGCTTATTCTTTCTGGACACGACTCTCTTTCCGGGTAAGTTCTCTCATACTCAATCTTTCCGGGTACTTAGTTCCGGAAACCCAAAGTTTCCGGTAAAATATTTTATCCGGAAAACTCAACGTTTCCGGTAACCTATTTTATCCGGACAACTCGAAATTTCCGGTCAAATTGACTCTTTTCGGAAACCTTTCATCCGGTAAGTACTTCATCCGGAAACCATATCATCCGGAAACTCCTTTCATCCGGTAAGTTTTGCAATTACTTATTTCATTCGGAAACTCTTGTTATCCGGTAACCTTATTTTTCTGGATTCCTTATCTGGAAACCACCCGGATTCCATAATCCGGGAGCTTTCTGAACTCTCATTTTTTTCAAAATTTTCCAGGGGCCCCTGATTCAAAGCGGGACCCCCGTGCTAAGTCGCAGGAGGGGGACATTTAAGTATCCTTGATACTGTTCCACATTGAATCGAATCAGCGTCAGACGATCACTCCAGTGCAACATAAGATGTCTTATTCACCTCAGTCAAAGGCAAAGACAAGTCAATTATGTGAATCTAGCCAACAAGATTTCTTGAATAAAATGCAATCACTTACTGAACGAGCAGATTCCTTTAAGGCCACCTCTAAAGAACAACAGCTAGATATCAGATCTCTATCTGAAAAGTTAGATGTTCAAAAGAGAATAACTGAGAAATATAAGTTTGAAAATGCTAACTTAAAAGACAAATGCAAAAATCTTTCAATAGAACCTAGAGACTTAAGGGCCAAATTATCTGAACTTCAGTCTCAGTTTGATCAGTGTATGAATGAGAAAGCAAAAATTGATTATCAATGTTCTGCTCTTCAAATTCAGCACAAGGAATTTGTTGCTAAAATTCTTGATCTTGAAACAAAACTTCATAAAAGAGGTCAAACGGATCAGACTATCCATATGAATAAACCAAAGGAGTTCACGTATTTCAATAAAGACTGGGGAATCAGATACGATAACCCGCACTACCTGAAAAAGGGTATAGCCAAGAGACCTATATTGTATGATTTTAGTTGTCTTTGAATAGCCAAAGATTATCCGGAATATGCAATTAAATGGACTGGTCCTCTTGAACCTGAAAAAGGAAGAGGAAACTGAGGAATATAAGTGCACTCGCACATCCAAAATGCAACTTCCATTTTGTTATGGACCTTTAAATCATACCTATAAGAAAGATAAAAAGTACCTCTCGAATGACTACTTCGATTGCTATAAGGTTGCAACGCCCAAGGATTCCTCCAAGAAGGATGAGGTCCAAGCAACCGAAACCAAGACTGAGACGGATGAGTTCAAGCTCTATGTTCCCCCTCTCATCATGGAAGCAAAGATAGTCGAGTTGGAGGAGTCATACGAGAAAGAAAGGTCTAATTTTGAAAAGGAAAAGCAAGCGCTAAACAAAGAACTTGAGAATCTAAAATTGGTCAAAACCGAAACCGTGTCAGATGAAGGACAGGAAATCCTTCGGTGTGAAATCAATATGCTCACATCAAAACTGGCTTCCTTGGCGACAGATGCGATGAAGGAGCATACGAAAAATGGTCAACTCCAAGAGCAGATTGACCAACTCCAAACGAAAAAGTAGATTTCACCCGAACTTTCCTCAAGCTCATCTGACACGTCTTCGTGTAATGCTTTTATTAGCAAAATCTTTTCAACACAAGACGATTTAGAATCTCAAGATAAGAGTGTTTCACGGAACTTGAACTCTGATTTTTTTCCTAGCTTCCTCACCAAGTTCCCCAAAGCACACAAGCACTAAGTGTTCCTCGCCTTCCTCGACCGATCCAAGTCCTGTAATTCCGGATGTCGATTTTTCTGAATATATGAACTCTGAAGGCAATTCTGATGTAGAATTTGAGTCATTCCCCTTCGACCAACCTCTTCCGAGCCATACTGATTTTCTGTCTCCAGTAGTCAATCGAACGGTCAATTTTCTAAAGGGTGCCTGTTCAAACACAAAGACCCCAGCTGTGATTAAGATTTCTAAATCTAAACCGGTTTCTCAAAAAGAATCACAGCTATAAAAACCAGGATTCAATCTTACAATAAATAATGAACAATCAAACAGTAAATGATAGAGATTTGGATCAAACAAACTTGTATTCAATCAAGAACAGATTACAGATATTAGAGAGAGAATCTCTCAAAGATTACAAAGTGAATACAATGTTATGCGGAAAAAGTTTGTTAGCTAAACAGTGCTAACTTCTATATATACTGATAGGAAATACTAAAGCTACAGTACATATAACTGAAAGACTAATAGAACAATTACACGTGTCCTAATTAGTTAACAGAATATAAAGGAAAATATCCTGTCATAAGTTCTGAACATGTTGATCAGAACTTCTGAACATTCTTCTGATAAAGCCCTTCAGAACATCCTTCAAGTACTTGGATATTTTCAACTTTGTCTTCAGAAGTTCTGAGTCTCCTACTCAGAACTCTGACCCTTCAGTTCATACATTCACACTTAGTAATCTTCTCAAGATTCTTCATCAGAAGTTCTGAGTCTCCTACTCAGAACTCTGAGTCTTCTGCTCAGAAGCCAACACTTGTGTTTATTGACAAAACTTCAGATCTAACAATCTCCCCCTTTTTGTCAAATAAACTTGTACTTTTCATCATCATATTCTTTTAGAGCAGGAACAATCTTTAGAAGAAGTACATTTCTCAGAGTAAGTCTTCTATCAATCTTTTCTATGATCTCTTGTATCTCTTCAACTTGTTTTCCTTTTTGTATCTTTTTCTCCAAGATGTGTTTGATGAACCTCAGAGTTCCTGAACAATATTTTTCCACTTCATCTGGTCTGAAGAAAATCTTTTCTTTTCTGTTGTTCTTCAAGAAAACTCCCAACTCTGGATATCTTTCAATGTTTCCAGTCTTCAGAACCTTCAGTTGCTCATGATCATTATTTGGTTTGGAGAGATATACACATGGTCTTTGTAAATACAGAGCAATTTGGAAATCTGTATATCCATACCATCTCAGAATATAAAACATAGCATCTCTTACCACAGCCAATGCTCCTCTCTCCTTTTTGTATTTACTATAGTCTTTATTTGCCAAAAGACTGTACAGCCTGTAGAAGTCTGTTACTGAGATCTTGTCAAAATCAGCCTCAGTGAAATAATAAACTTTTCCATCTTCTCTCAGAACCTCAAATGCATAATACTCATGCTTCCTGAATTTCTTGACAATCAATTCTCTTATTCTAGTAATCAAGAAATCTAAATATACTGCTTGTTTTGGTTTTCATATGCATCTTGACATTTCTCCAAGAAGCAATTGAGAAAATTCTGGCTTGTCATGATATACACTTAGAAAGTTGACTTCTCTTGGCTGAAAGAAGTTTGGTAGATCATATTCTAGAAAATAACCATTAACATCAATGGGTATTTCTTCTTCATTAGCCTCAGACTTTTCTGCTTGATCAGTATCTTTCATTTGAACCTCTTGTGAAGACACATCTGGAATATCTTTTTCAACCTCTTCTGAATAAACTCCATTTACTTAATATTCAACAGGAAATACAAAGTCTTTGTGTAGCAACTTCTTTGGGTTTTCTTCTGAGAGCATCCATTCACTACAATCTCTGACTCTTTTTCTGAGATCCAATCTCTCTTTGATATGTCTTTTGCATTTTTCATTTAGAATTGCCTTTTCACCTTCAGCATTTACTGCCATTTCCACCAACAACCATTGTAAAGTAGCATTACTGTATTTTACCAGATCATTTAATCTGAAGAACTCTCTTACTCCAGAAACTATATACACAAAACCTTCATTTTCAACTCCTTCAGTATTAAATCCACGACCTCCAATTTCACGAATAGGATTTTTGATTGGATGATTCAAGTTGCACTTCTCTTTCCCTGCTTCAATTGCCAACTGAAAATCATAGAAGTACATATTTCTTACATAAATCCCCAGAATTCTTCTGCATTCAAGTTTTATCCAAGATTCTTCAGTACAAGCAAAGAACTTCACCAGAAACACTTGATCATTTAGAAACAATCTATGGAAGTCAAAACTGGTCATGCTCACTTTCATATTCCCTTCCTTTTGAGCTATTAAACTTACATATTTCAGCCCATCAAATTCATCAGTCTGAAACTCCAGTACTTTCACAATTGCTTTCTGAACATGCAGTTTTTCATCAGGTTTTCTGAATCTGTTAGAAGCTTCCACATAAGTCATCTGAACTCTTTCATCCATAAACCCATTGATAAAGTTCTCAATAACCACTGAGTCATCTCTTGTGCAGTAAAGATATTCATACGTTTCTTCTGGAAATACATCTTTGAAAAAATGATTGACAAGTGGAGTGTCACTCATTTCAAGAATAAAGTCACATACAGGTTCTTTCAGATTTGGTAACTCAAACTTTGGAATTTCAATAGGCTTTCTGTATACATACTCCTCAGGAATGAAATAATCCTCAATTCTGTCAAACTCCCTTTTATTTGCTCCCAATTCCTCACTAAAATGTAGTTGAAACTCATCTTGAAACTTCTGTGAATAATCAACTCAGTGATCCTCTTCTCCCAACAAAACGATAGGCCTCACTGTTCTGATAACTCTTTGAACTTTCTGAACATTAAGAGCTCTGTTGGTCCCGAAAGGCTATACAAGTTTGTAGAAGGGGGGGTTGAATACAAACACACAGATTTTACTTTTCTAAATTACTTATTGATAAATCATTAACAATTTACAGCTTGTTGCGGAAACAAGATTAAGGATAAACCTAAATGTAAACAATTTGGAACACTAAGGTTTCTTGCACTAAGAGAGATAAGGAAATTACTAATAATAACATATCTTGAGATAAGAGATTGAACTTGTCCAGAGTTAGCAAGTTACGTCAAGTGAAGTGGGTTCATCTCTTTGAATACTGCATGCATTTAATGCATGGCAGTTTACACTTTACACGTGGCAGCAGCTGATTGGTTGCATGTCATTGACCTTTGTTGACAACCTTAGTAGCCGCATGTTTGAACAGTGTAGTATCAGAGTGGTTGTACGATTTCAGACAATAAGGAGGTTCTTTTATGACATATCGTACGGAGTCGTGCAAGGGTGGTTAAGACAAAAGTATTTTGTACGGAGGACTTCATGATCAGATTTTCGTTGATTCAGCGGTTTATCATTCTATATCAGCGAATGATAAAGTTCAGCGATAGTTGAAGTCTTGTACTTGATACTTCACGTTGAGTGGACAAATCTGAGTCTTCGCTGATCCGCATCAGTTCATTAGGAGACTTGTCGCTGGTTCTTGAGCTTGATCTTTGACTTCAGCGTAGAACCTATGTTGACGTGAAACTTGTCTTCAGAGATCATAAGTAAACAACTAACTTATCAGCGATCACCATAAGGACTGAACAGACTCAGAGCATTATGGTGAACAGTGTTCGCTGAATGTTTAATCTAAAGAGCGAGAGTTCCTATCAGCGGTACTGTAAGATCTTAGTACTTATCAGCGATAGTGAAACTCTGATACATATTGTTTACTTACAATTTTCACTAAGTATATAAGAGAGGGTCATTATCAAATCACTGAGGGTTTGGATCAACAATCTCCCCCAATTTGATTATGACATAGCAACGGAGAAAATTGCTTATATAATGAAAACATAAGGATAAAAAGAACTCATAAAATATTTGTCCCTTTTACTGTTTTCTGGGATCTTTTCTGTACTGATGGAGTAAAGTACTTTCGCTGAAATCTTTCTTTAAACTTTGAATCAGATTACAAAAGGAAGTGGAAAGATTACAAGTACAAGCGAAATAAATTACAAGTACAAAAGAATAACTGATACAATAGAAGAATGAGGCGATACTATCAGTTTATAAAGGTTCTTCCTTAATGAGAAGTTCATCAAGGGTCTTTGATGTGGGAATCATCCAGTCAGGGACCTTTACTCCTTGATTCTTTTTGTTCAGGGCTTCTTCAAAAATTAAAGGTTTAAGATGCCGTGCCTGAATGTCGTTTTTGAAATCACACCAGTAGATGAGATCTTTCAGCTGTTCGATGGGAGTGATGGGAAGCTCAGAGATACGTTGAAAGCGTTTTCGTCCATCATAGTCAATAAAGAATATCCCATAGGGTTTACTTATGACTTTCCCAGGGATGAAAGTCTCACCAAGAGGAAGAGATGTGTCAAGTGCAGAAAGGTCAGGTTCTGGACCAATGACTTCATCAAGAGAAAAACCAATACATGTTTCGTTTCGTATACGAGGACCATCATCTGAAGATTTAGACTTTTTCTTTGCAGAGGCCCTTCTTTTCTGACTTTCGAGAGGAGGAGGAGGAGGAATATCCACACAAGAAGAGACTAAGTCGATTTGTTTGTTTATCAGCTTTTCAACATGATCCTTGTACTTAGACTGAGACTTCTGGATGGCTAATCTGATCTCCAACCATTCATAGAGACCGTACTTCATGATGGCTTCAGCATAGAATTTTTCGTACTGTCCATTCTCTCTGAATATCTCGATTTCAGCGATTGAAACTTTGAAGGTTGATCTTCCAGCGATGAGTACCTTGTTGATTCTGGCAGTTCGATATCTGAAGTGTACCTTTTCTTTGCACCAGATTAAAGTAGATTGAGACAGAGTTCTCTTTTGTTCAACGGCCTTCTTGGCGTCTTCCCATAGCTGACGTTGAACTTCGATTGGAGTTCTTTTCATCTTAGGGTCTTTCACTGATTTTTGAGTAAGCCGGATGGCGAGTTTTCTATCTTTTTCTTCAGCTTCCCTTCTTTCAGCGATTAGACGTTCAGCTCTGAGGTGATCCTTGTATTCCTTTTGAGAAAGTTTGAACTTTGGAGGAATAGAAGGAAGTTGATCACGCTTCAGAATGATTCGCTGAGCCTCGAACTTCTTTATTATATCTTCTCTTCTTTTTTGATCCTCTTCACTTGGTTTTTGAGGAACCAAGGAAGGTCTGTTTGTATGAGAGAGCATCTGTTCTTCAGGTTCATCAGTCTCAGAGATCAAATCCAAGACTGGGATTATTTCTTCAGCGTTGGGAGCTGGGATTGTTGTTGGTGAAGTCGCAGCTGTAGGAACTTCAGCGATATCCTCAAACAGGGGAGAGGACTAGCTGAAACACAGCGATCATACGAGTAAGAACTTGGGTAGAACAGAGATAGAGAAAGAATGTGGTTGTGTATAGAAGTTGTGGAGAGGAGAGCTGAATGTGTATAGATAGATGAGGGATGTAGTGTAAGGAAGATTTAGTTTACCTGACAAACTGGCTTTGGAAGCAAGATCGTCAGATTGTCTTCTTCAGCGAGGCCTTTGTTTTTGCCTTTGTCATCTTCAGACACTGAAGACTTTGTCTTGGTCCGCTCCCCTGAAGGTTCTTTTATGAAGATCCCTTTAGGAGCTGTAGTCCTCTGAGCAGGCTTGACGATAAAGGAGTCGTCATCATCATCGTCATCGTCATCATTCTTTGGAGAAGAGGATGGTTCATCATCAGATAAGTTGATGGCTTCTTCATCTTCAGCTTCAGATTCAGTTTCTTCAGCATCTTCTTCGAGTTGCTCCCCCTCAGATACAGAGGTAAGCTTCTCGGTTACCTCAGGGTTTTCATCTCCCTGAGGTCCAGCGATTGTTTCTTCATTTGTCTTCTCACCCTCTTCAGTAATGGTAAGGTCTTCAGTCTTCTCCCCCTTGATAGATTCATCATGGGGAAGGTCTTTAGAGTTCTTCTCCCCCCCTTCCTCATGATGGGTGGGGGAGGAATGTGATGATTCAGTAGTTGGTTTTGGTTCCCTGTATTCTTGGCCAGGGATCCCCATATAATCTTCAATCACCGCTATTCTGTCTTCTAGGCCAGTGATAGCAGGATTGATCTTCAAAAGTTCAGCATGATCCGCCGTAGTAAAATGCGTCGGTGTAGGGGCAGGGGCGGTCTTTTTATTCAGGATCTGCTGCATCATTATCTTCATTGAATTGACGGCAGTCTTTACAGAACTCATGTCAGTCTTCACTGAACTGACGTCAGTCTTCACTGAACTGACGTCAGTCTTTACAACAGTCATCTCTCCCTGAAGATTTCCAACCGATGTCTTCAGCGTTGTAAACTCGCTGGACATGGATTGAACTGATGTTTTGAGGGAGGTGTAGTCTGTGTAGAAGTCAGCACGAACTTTGGCAAAGTCACCAAGAGTTTTATCAACCTTCTCCAAGTCAGCTTTGGAGGCTTTCTCTTCAACCACTGTCGTCAACTTATTGAGATTCTCTCCAGCGTTTGTTACAGCTGTAGAGTTGTCTGAGAGAGTAGTGGTGAGACCTGTCAGCTTCGTATCCAGGTTCTTCAGAGAGGCGTTGATGTCTCCCAAATTAGGACTTGTAACATATAAGTACTTATGAACAGAGGAAAGCTCAGAAGTTTGGGGTTCAGTTACAATGTATATGGGTTGGTGTATACCTGCAGGAGGATTGATGAATTCGTCAAAACCTCTGTGTCCTGAAAAGAGTTCCATGTCGTCAGCTAGAGTGCGTGTACGCATGGTCATTTCTGCAGGTCCTACATCCATCACTCCTTGAAGAGTATCAGCTTTAGCTTTTGGAGGAATGACGGGTGATCCAGTGGTCGTGGTGAAAACTGGATTAAAGTCCAATGGAGAGAAGAGAGAAGCGAAGGTTGAGAATGTTGGTTGGGTGCGGGGTTCAGCGTTGGATCCACTGAGAATCACTTCTTCGGTCTGTAGAGAGACTGAAGGAGGTTGGGTAGATTCCAAGTTTATAACCTCAGCGTTTAGAGACGCTGAAGCTGGGATGGAATGGGTGGCTTGTTCAGCTGTGGCAGAGCGTACCACTAAACTTTCCTTCAGCTATTCAAGATGAGCTGAGGAGTCTCCAGCAAGAGATTGCTGGGGTTGCTCCTTGGTTTTCTTAGTTCTTTTGGAACTAAGTTGGGTAGATGAGTGTTTCCTTTTTCTTGAAGGAGAGGAGGTTGCAACTGGGGTATCAGCGGTGGGTTTGTCCACTGAGGAGCTGCAGAAGTCGAAGAAGTAGGGTTGAGAAGAGTTAAGAGTGTAGAGAGACGTACCTCGTTTTCCACTGGCTTGAAGTCGAGTACTTTAGGGCCAACCTGAGAGAGTTTCAGGTCACCCTTTTTTGGGTAGTTGTCCTTCAGGCCTGTTTGGAAGACGGCGCTGATGAATCTTGGATATGGAACCCATGGAGATCGGTCAGCGGCGGAGTCTACTCTAAGTACAAGGTCATCGTAGATTATCGATGCCCAGTCAATATGAAGACCTTTCAGCAAAGCATATCCCATTGCTTGCTGAGGTTGAGCGGCTTGATCAGAGGAGCCGGTCTTTGCAGTCATGCAGCTTATTAAGTGAGCGAAGATGAAGTTCATCTCGCTGGGCATTTTTGACTTCTTGATGAGGGTCAGCTTCTTCTCAGGCTTCTTGTCCCTCCCAGTTTCCCTATCATAATGTTTCTTGTGGTCAGGGAGGGGAACAAAAGGTTTTTCTTTAGAGGATGGGAAGGATCAGGGCTTTGCGTATAATGGCAGGGGTGATCTTTATAGGAGCCTTGATGATTTCCAATTCCTCAGCAGCAGCAGTGTTCTCAGCAGTGGTGTTCTTAGCAGTGGAAATGTCAGTAGATGCCATTTCTGTATTTTCAGTTCAACCAAAGTTATAACATATAAGAATAATCTTAATGTGGAAAGATTTTCCAATAAGATGGTTCGAATTTTGTCCATTTCATTCAGACAAAAATGTCTTAATGAAGATTAGGGTTTTTTTTAGTTTTGAAAAAGAAATGCAAACCAAAAAAAATCTCGTTTTCCAGTTTCCTTTGAGAATTAGGATTCTGGAAAAACGTATGAAGAACAAGTTTAAGATTTTGCGTTTAAACTTGAAGAACAACCATGAAGGGTTGTGTTCATAAAACCATGAAAGAAATGATTTCATTTTTGAAAGAGTTCTTTTGTTTGATCTTGTAAAAACAATGAGAAGATCATTAACAAGTTTTAAGAAACAGGTAAATAACAAAAATATTAACCTGGTTCGTTGAAGAAGAAGTTCTTGAAAAACTTGAGAGCACAAATGCAACAGTAATTTTCTTTTTCTTTCTTGGAGGAGAAGTTTTTCGCGTAAAGGATAAAAAATATAAACCCAAAAAGTGTTTATGTAGTGAGATTAGAGAGAGATAAAAACTCGAGCGGGAAAGTTTTTCATCATGACACAGACACGTGTTTGCATTTGATTGGAAGGTAAACGAAACGTGCAAATGTGTGTCAGAAAAAGAACGTGTCGGGGCTTATCCGTTGCAATGACGTTACAACTGTCCTTTCATATTCTTGGATGTCTTTGAGGTTTTGAAAACTCAGGGACACTTTTGAAAACATGAAGCACTGAATAGAAATATCAGTGTTGGTTTTAGAAATTTCAAAGTATCGCTGATTAAGGAAGAGATATTCAGCGATGCAATTTGTCTTGAAATCATGCATTTACATGCGATTGTCAGCGAAAGAAAAACATACATTGATATCAGCGAATCAAGTTTATTCAGAGAGAATGATAGAATGGGTTATACAAGTTGATTTTATCCTATCGCTGATCAAATGTGAACCGCTGAAGATTTTACTCTTCATAATTCAACATTCCAAGCTCGCTGATGAGAAAGTTGAATCTTGTCTCATCAAGAGGTTTGGTGAACAAATCAGCTAACTGATAATCAGTTGGCATAAAGTGAAGTTCTATATCACCATTCATCACATGATCTCTGATAAAATGATACCTGATTTCGATGTGTTTTGTCTTTGAGTGTAGCACTGGATTGTTGGCTATAGCGATGGCACTTGTGCTGTCGCAATAGATTGGAATATTTGAGAGTTGTAGGTCATAGTCCAGTAGTTGATTTCTCATCCACAAGACCTGAGAACAACAGCCTCCAGCGGCTACATACTCAGCTTCAGCTGTGGAGGTGGACACTGAGTTTTGCTTTTTACTTGTCCAACTCACCAGCTTTCCACCCAGGAGCTGACAGCCTCCTGTGGTGCTTTTCCTATCCAATTTGCAACCTGCAAAATCACTATCTAAATAGGCGATTAGATCGAAACCTGAGTCTTTGGGATACCAAAGACCTAGATTCGCAGTACCCTTAAGGTATCGAAAAATTCGCTTTACAGCGGTCATATGAGATTCCTTAGGTTCAGCTTGATATCGTGCACACAAACAGGTTGCGTACATAATATCGGTTCGGCTAGCTGTAAGATACAAGAGAGAGCCGATCATCCCACGGTACAGCGTGACATTAACAGGAATACCCTTAGTATCCTTATCTAGTGTCAGCGGTGGTGCCATAGGGGTTTTCATAGCTGAACTCTAAGTTATCTTTAACATACTTTCCCTGATTAATGAAAGTTCCTTTTTCATTTTGCTTTATCTGAAGACCAAGGAAATATGTTAGTTCACCCATCATGCTCATTTTATACTCTTCTTTCATTCTATCAGCGAAACGAGTACAAAGGTCAGGGTTAGTAGAACCAAATATAATGTCATCAACATATATCTGAACAAGAATAATATAACCTTTTACTTTCCTGAAGAATAGAGTCTTATCAATTTTACCACGCTCAAATTGTTCAATATGGAGATAAGTAGAGAGAGTGTCATACCATGCACGAGGAGGTTGTTTTAAGCCATAAAGTGCCTTATCCAGTTTATAAACATAACCTGGACGCTTAGGATCTGAGAATCCTGGAGGTTGTTCCACATAGACTTCTTCATTCAGCTTTCCATTTAGAAACGCCGACTTAACATCCATCTGATATACTTTGAAGTCTTTGTGTACAGCGTATGCTAAGAATAGATGAATAGATTCTAGTCTTGCTACTGGAGCAAATGTTTCGTCGTAATCTATGCCTTCCTCTTGTCTGTATCCCAGAGCAACGAGACGAGCCTTGTTGCGGGTTATAGTTCCATGTTCGTCCAACTTGTTTCGATAGACCCATTTAGTGCCTATCACTGTCTTGTCAGTTGGTTTCGAACAAGTTTCCAAACTCTGTTTCTTTCGAATTCAGTCAGCTCTTCTTGCATGGCGCTGACCCAGTTTGGATCTTTGAGGGCATCATCTACTTTTTTTGGTTCAGTCAGAGAAATAAAGTTAACAAATAAACAAATATTACCTGCACTTCGTCGAGTCTGAACACCAGCGTTTGGATCACCCAGAATTTGATCAATTGGGTGATTTACAGTCCATCGCTGAGCCGGAGCGTGAGACGCTGACTCAACCTGAACTGGAGGAGCTGAAGATGAGTCTTCAGCAACTTCTGGAATATCAGCTAAGAGAGGAGAGGGTGCAGATGTCATTTCATTCACTGATTGCTGAGAAGTAGATGGAATGTCTGAGATATTTGGTTCAGAAGCAGGTATAGTGTTTAAAGGAACAGCTGAGACCCATGATGTTTCAGGTTCACTATTCTGCATGTTTGGAATGATAGTAGGACTATCATCTTCAACTGTACGAGTATGAGTGGGAATATCTTCTGAATCACCAAGATGAGAAAACATCCATTGATTCAGTTCTTCAGTATCAGCGGAAGGTTTAGAGTTCGCTGAACGGGATTCGTCAAACGTGACGTGAATTGTTTCTTCTACATTTTGTCTTCTTCGATTGAAGACTCTGAAGGCTTTGGAGATTGAAGAATATCCAAGAAAGATTCCATCATCAGCCTTAGGATCAAATTTTCCAAGGGCATCTCTGTTGTTCAGTATGAAACACTGACATCCAAAGATGTGAAGAAAGTTGATTGAAGGCTTTCTCCCATGAAAAAGTTCATAGGCTGTTTTATTGAATCTTTTGACTATCAGCGCCCTGTTTTGCGTAAAACAAGCAGTGTTGACAGCTTCTGCCCAAAACTGAGTAGGCAGGTGAGAATCGCTGAGCATTGAATGTGCAGCTTCAATAATTGTTCTATTTATTCTTTCAGCACTCCATTTTGTTGTGGTGTTCTTACTGAAGAAAAGTTGTGAGAAATACCCTTACTCTCAAAGAAGGAATCAAGAGAACTGTTTTTGAATTCAGTCCCATGATCACTCCTTATTGAGCGAACGGTCAAGTTGTTCAGGGTTTCTATCTTCCGAACAAAGGTGATGAGTTCTTCAGGGGTGTCACTCTTAGAACGGAGAAACATTACCCATGTCTAGCGAGAGAATTCATCAACTATGACAAGTGTATATTTATTTCCCGCGATGGATTGTTTGTTATCAGGGCCAAACAAATCCATATGGAGAAGTTGTAGAGGAGATGACACTGAGGAGACTTGCTTTGACTTAAAGCTTGCTTTGGTCTGCTTCCCTTTCTCACATGATGAACGTAAAGATTCTTTGGCATATGAGTGTTGAGGTAGACCAGTGACTAACTCTTTTGAAGAAAGAGTGTTCAGTGTCTTGAAATTCAGATGAGAGGGCCTCTTATGCCATAGGCAGTTGACATCAGATGAGTCCTTTGAGAAGAAACAGGAGTTCTCAGTGGTTGTTGAGTCCATGTTTATTACATAAATATTTTCCAAACGATAACCGCTGAGAGCTATCTTCTCCTTTTTGTCAGTGACAAAGCAGGATTCCTTAGTAAAGATTACTTTGTTATCCTTGTCGCAAAGATGACTGATGCTTAAAAGATTATGCTTTAGCCCTTCAACATATGCGACCCTTCTAAAGGTTGTTGTACCATTTGAGAGTACACCAAACCCTCGGGTATAGCCTTTACCATTTCCACCGAAGGTCACTGAGGGACCCTTCTCTTCCTTATATTCAGTGAGCAGGTTCCTCTTTCTAGTTATGTATCTAGAGCATCCGCTATCAAGATACCAGATACCCTTCTTAACCTGCATTACAAAGGAAGATTAGTTTTTCTTGGGTACCCACTTAACTATGTGTACACGTTTGTCAGTGGAAGTAGTTGGAATGGAAGGTTCAGCAATCTTCGCAGCATTTGAAGATTCAGCTTTGTCAGTCTTCACTTTGGTTAATTTCTTAACCTCAGTGGTCTTCTTTGCCTTGGGGGCAATGATCTTCACCTTAGCTATCTTTCAGCTTTAGTGGCTGTGGGGCACTTACTAGCAATATGATCAGTAAGTCCACAGTGATAATATTTCATATAACTAAAAGTAGTTCTAGGACCATTTGAATGCTGAGCTTTAGATTTTGAATTAGAAGGACCAGCACCAAATAAGCTATTGGCTTTTGAAATGGGAGGAACATTCAGTTCTTCGGATTTCTTACCAGAGACATCCACTCTGATTCTAGGAGTAGATCGCGGAATAGATCCACCCTGAGTAGATCCAGAGATCTGATTCTTTGATCCAGAGGGATGAATCACTAAAGCTTTAGAAGCATTCAGCTTAGGTACTAAGGTACCCTTCTAAGGATTTTGGTTAAAAGCAATTCCTTTACCTTTATCTTTAAAGACAGAGGTAGGTTTTGGATAAACCATTTTCTCTTTACCTTTTGAAGAGGTAGAAATTTCCTCAGGGATAGGTGGTCTAGAAGAGGAACACTGAGAGGATGAAGTATCAGCGACTAAGGATACGAAAGTTCCAAATAAGAGCATGGAACGATCAGTGGTTGGTTCTAGAGTATCAGCTTTTTAACCAAGACCACGTTTATCACTCAGGAGAATCTGAGACTTAATTATCTCAATGATCTTTGTTGAGGAATTATACCATCCATCAATAGTAGCTTTTTCAGCTCTTAATGCAGCGATAGCTTCTTCGCGCTCGATTTTGACTAGCTGATTTAAGTGCACTTGATCTTTAAAATCTTCTTCAATTTTAGAAAGATTTTCTATTTGAAGGTGACAGTTTTTAAGCTGTTCAGCGAGATCAAGGTTTTGATTTTCAACTACAGTTTTGCCATTCATGGCTTCATATAAACTTCTAGTCAAGAGATCGATTTTACGAAGACTATCAGCTTCATCAATATTTTCAATACTGGTAAAGAAGGAAGGTGATACCTGAGTAGCAGAGGTTGAAGTAGAGGCAATGTCTGAACTTTCTTCCTCATCTTCAATTTTGGCCATAAGACAGAGATTGGCTTCATCATCTTTAGAGTCAGATGATGATTCTTTCAGAGTTACTTTCCAACTCAGTGATAGTGACTGAGGGTCGCTGAGTGGAAGGTTCCTCTGAGATTAAAGCAACAGGGGTGCTTTTAGAATCTTTTACAAGATTCTTCTTAAGATGACTCGATTGCTCATGATTCAGCATCGTGCCATATAAGGTAGAAAGGGTCATTGATTTTAGATCCTTTGACAGCTTGAGACACATAGAATAACTGTCCTATCTTTCAGGTAAACATTCTAAAAACTTTGTCAGCACTTCAAAGTTGGAATATTCCTTACCAACAGTTTTCAGATCTATTATTAAACAGTTAAAACGTTGGTGAACTTCAGAGAGAGTTTCATTCTTACCACAAATGAAACTTTTGTACTGTCTTACCAGGTTGAACTTTTGAGAGTCCTGGACTTCAGAAGTACCTTCATACTGAACACAGATTCTGTCCCACATAGCTTTTGAGGTTTTCAGGTTCATGACGGAATGGTAGACTTCGTCAGGAAGAGCCATGGATAGTATGGATCTGGCTTTGGTGTCGATAGCCACTTTCTTCTTATCTTCATCAGTCCACATATGAACTTCCTTAGGAATCAGCCTTTCTGGAATAGCAGGTCTATTCTCAGCGGCTGGAACTGCAGCATCAATTCTTACAGGAATATATGGCCCGTTTTCAAGATAATAAGGCATAGTAGGGTCTACACCTTCTAAGAAGAGAATCATCCTATTTTTCCATAGATTAAAATTATCTCTGGAGAATCTAGGGGGTTTTGCAAGAGAACCATTGTCAGTATAATTTGTGTTTGTGTTGGTAGCCATTTTCAGAAATAGCAAGGAAGAGAAATCTTAGTATAGATCAGATCTTGTTTATGAGATTAAACAAATCTGCTCTGATACCATTTGTTGGTCCCGAAGGGCTATAGAAGTTTGTAGAAGGGGGGGGGGGGTTGAATACAAACACATAGATTTTACTTTTCTAAATTGTTTATTGATAAATCATTAACAATTTACAGCTTGTTGCGGAACAAGATTAAGGATAAACCTAAATCTAAACAAGTTGGAACACTAAGTTTCTTGCACTAAGAAAGAGAAGGAAATTACTAATAATAACCTATCTCAAGATAAGAAAGATGACTTGTCCAGAGTTAGCAAGTGCTTCAAAAATGAAGCTGGAGTCCTTCTTATATACTGCATGCATTTAATGCATGGCAGTTTACACTTTACACGTGGCAGCGGCTGATTGGTTGCATGTCATTGACCTTTATTGACAACCTTAGTAGCCGCATGTTTGAACAGTGTAGTATCAGAGTGGTTGTACGATTTCAGACAATAAGTAGGTTCTTTTCTGACATATCGTACGGAGTCGTGCAAGGGTGGTTAGAACAAAAGTATTTTGTACGGAGGACTTCATGATCAGCTTTTCGTTGATTCAGCGGTTTATCATTCTATATCAGCGAATGATAAAGTTCAACGATAGCTGAAGTCTTGTACTTGATACTTCACGTTGAGTGGACAAATCTAAGTCTTCGCTGATCCGCATCAGTTCATTAGGAGACTTGTCGCTGGTTCTTGAGCTTGATCTTCGACTTCAGCGTAGAACCTATGTTGACGTGAAACTTGTCTTCGGAGATCATAAGTAAACAACTAACTTATCAGCGATCACCATAAGGACTGAACAGACTCAGAGCATTATGGTGAACAGTGTTCGCTGAATGTTTAATCTAAAGAGCGAGAGTTCCTATCAGCGGTACTGTAAGATCTTAGTACTTATCAGCGATAGTGAAACTCTGATAAATATTGTTTACTTACAATTTTCACTAAGTATATAAGAGAGGGTCATTATCAAATCACTGAGGGTTTTGATCAACAAGCTCTGACCAACTCACTATGCATTCTCCTTATCAGACTCTCATTTAACCTTCTTTCTTCCATCTCAGAGTTAAAAAGTTCAACTCTGGTATAAGGAACAATTTCTGAGCATGTGTTCACCTCAGAAATTTCAGATAAGCTTTTTTCAGAAACATATGCCATATTCAACTCATAACCTTCTTCAGAAGAGTCTGTCATTGATTCTTCTGCCATTGCATTCTCATCTGTCATTATTACTTCATCTGATCCAAAAATACTCAGAGCTTTGATCAGTCATGACTACATCATTTGTCACAAGTACTTCAGTTTCATCATAATTCACCTCCAACTCAGTATTCAATTCTAATTCCTCTGTTTTGTCAGTACCTCCTTCAGAAGACTTTTCATGTACCACTTTATCAGTTTCCATGTCATCCTCAGTGTCTGAACTTATTGTCTGAACCTCCACTAACTTCTCAACATCTGTTGATTCACCAACCATCTTTTGAATATCTTGTGAATTCTGAACATTCTCTGAATTCTGAACCTCTGTATCTGCTAACTGCATATCTTCTAACTCAATATCTGCTGACTTTTCAACATTTTCTAACTTATTAGTGCTTTGTTTATCGACCTCAGTACTTTGCTTTTGCCTTTTCTCCCCCTTTTGATGATCATGAGGATCATTATCATCAAATTTTCTTTTTAAGGACTGAGTTGATTCTGATTCAGGTTCAGCTACAGATACAGGCATAATGGCTAATGGCTTTGAAAAACTAGCCAAAGTTGAGCTGACAACTTGTAACAATGAAGATTTCAAATCATTCATACTCTTGAAAAATTCCTTTTGAAATTCTGACATTTCATCCTTGATCTCCTTTTTGTGAGCATCCAAGGATTCTTTCATTTTATCCACTTTTGACTCAACTGAATTTGCTCTGCCTTCCAACAAAATTTTGAGTTCCTTTACTTCATTTTTCAAAGAGTCAACAGTATTCTCCAATCTCTCCACCTTTACACCAAGATCATGATTTTGTTTCTGAATCTTTTCAAATTCAGAATTTTCTAACAGTAAACCTGGAGTAACAGATGCACAAGTTTTCATGTGTTCAGAGAACTCATGGCCTGTAGGTGTCACAAAGTCACCATGTACAATAGATGCACTGTGTAATGAAGCTTTTAAGATGTTCACTTCACCAGGACTTCCATCCAATCCTTGACAACCAATAATAGGAATGTCTATGGATGTTGATACAGGAATACGAAATTCCTGTGATGTGCTAGTGTGAAAAGGAATTTCAGGCTCAAGTATGATTTTACTGTTCAATCCAGACTCAAAGTGTTGAATAAAATCTTGGGATTTATCACCTCCCTCCAAATGAGTTTGGGATGGTTCCCCTGTTTGAATTGAAACAGTAGCATGTTGAAATGCTTCTGAGTGGCTATGGATGGGTTGTTCAAGTTCCACCACGGGCTCCATGGTGTTTTCTTCAATGTTGGTCACCAAGGGTTGTGAACCAACAGTAGATGTGGTTGCCCGGATTAAATTGGCTGGATCAGAATTATCTCTTTATGTTTCTAATTTTGTTAACATTCTCTCATCCTCACCTCTCTCTTTCTGTTTTTCACTTTCCATTCTAACCAAGCTCTTTGAATTTTCCCTCTCTTTTCTCTCAGAATGTTCTCCCTCCTGAACATTCTCCCCCTCTTTATTTTGATTAAACCCCTCACCCCTCATCTCAGGTTGTTCCTCATGGGTAGGGGCTTGAGGCTGATCAAGTCCCATTGAGGTGCAATATGCTTTTAAAATTTCACTCTCCCTTGGAATATATTGCTTAAGTGACCTTGGAAGAGGTTTGTGATTTGGAAAATTTTCAATTTTAAGAGCAGAAACATTTTACCCATGTAGAAGATTGGCCCATGCTCCTCATTTGATCTTCTTGGAATATTTCTGTCTTGATCCATTGCATACCAGATCACCAACTGCCAATACCTATGGTAAGGTATATAAGTAAGTATCTTATCCCTTGTTTTCCCTTCTTTTGCCTTCTGATTCCTCTCAAAGGTATTCTTCATATCTTCCCATAGAATAGAAGCATAGTCATAATGCCTATTCTTCACTAACCCATGAAAGATCTGCAGAATCTGCCTTGAACCTTGATCCAGTGAACTTTTCTTCCCAGATAGACACTTGTTGATGATATTGTTGATGATATTGAAGAAACAACAGCCGAGGAAAAAGACCGAGCAATTGACTGCCAAAATTATTGTTCCTTCAAAAGTCACTGACCGTACTGTCCCTGTTGTTTCAGATAAAAACGGTCACGCTAATCAAGAAAAACCAAAGTGGCTAGCTAAGGAACCTATCGAGGATGCAACATCAAAGTCTTTCAATACTGTATTTTACCCTAGAATGAACAAAAACGATTGTTCTTGGAATCATAGGAATGATTTTGTTAAAAGAGATGTTAATTTTCCGATGAAAATTTATTCCATTCAGTAATTGATTCAATTGTCGCATGATTGTTTGTGTTGTTCTAGTTGTGGTTGGAATGACTTTGATGATATCAATAATAATGATTGGTTTGGGTCATATCACATATATAATCATACACCCAAACGCAAACCCCGTAAAAACAAAAAGAAACACCATTTACAACGGGGTTCCCAGTCAGAGATTAAACCACAGCGAGATAGGAAACCCACTTCAAAACGGGATACTCCTACTGAGGTCAAACCTACATCTAAGAGGCAACCTGCGTCAAAGCAAGTTCCTACGAAGGGTGTCAAACCTAACCCTACGGGACCCAGGCAAATATGGGTACCCAAGGTCCGCTAAACTTGTTTTGCAGGACGGTCATGTGTGGTACTTAGACTCTGGATGCTCCACACACATGACCGGAAGGAGGGAGCTTCTCATGAACTACAAGGAACAATATGGCGGAGACGTGAGACTTAGGAATGATGACAAAGCACATAGACGTTCGGTATCACTTCATTAAGAATCATGTTGAAAGAGATATTCCATGGCGAATCACCAACCTCAACAACATCCTGAAGAGCAAAATCCTCCTCAAGAGGATTTCATAGACGAAGAAGACGATAATGCATTGGTCGCCCCTGACCATGGCATTGAATTAGAGGCCAACAATCATCAGCTGGACGTGGCCGAGTTCAGACCCCTGGAACAACATCGGGTGATTGTAGATATACTATTGCGTCACCCTCTCCGTGAGGCCCTCACTGCTTCAGCTGACGTCCTTGTCCTGTATGTTCTTCAAGTCTGGTACACCGCACGAGTCAACACAACGGCCAATTTTCAGTCCATTACGGTGCAAATTGACAACCAACCCTTCACGCTCACACCCGAGTCATTTTGCCGCCTTCTTTCACTTCCAGAAGCAAATGACGGGGGACACCAAGCCTACGACCCCGCGATCAATGACCAAACGCTGTGTGCTCAAGTACGCGCACTCGGCTACAATCACGCCCTCTACCGACCGTCCACGTTCAACCCCAAGTATCTGTCCCCCATATGGTACACTCTGTTTACGATTCTGCACAGGTGCCTATCATCGAGATGGAAGGGCATCGACCAGTGCACCAGCGACTTCCTTCGCTTATTTCACGCTGTGTGCTACAACCGCCACGTCGACTTTGCAATGATCATTTGGCGGGAGTTAGTTCAAGCTATTCGTCAAATCGAAGGTACGAAGCAAAAGAAATTCCTCCCGTACCCTCGTTTCCTATCTCTGGCTGTGCGACATCATATGGACACGAATCCAGCCATACCGTGACGTCTTAACCATCCGGTATGTCCTCCTCACTACTTGCAATATATGGTAATTCGTAACCCGTCCAACGCCATAGCCATGCCCATACCTGAAGCCCTACTGGGTCACGCGGATCCCGCTGCACCGAGCGTGGTAGCTTATAGGCAAGAGTTAGGGAATCCCATGGTCCAGCCAGCGCCGGAGGGACCTCCCCAGGGACATAGAACCGAGGGACGTGAGGGTCCTAGGACAAGAGGAGGAAGGGCCCGAGCAGCAGGGGCTCCCGGGCGGGTTGTGTTGAGAATTCGTGGGAGGGGAACTGGAGTTAGCGGTGCAGTGGAAACGCGTCCCAGTACTAGCCATTCCCAAGCCGAAACATCATCCCGACCGATGCTCCACCATGACACCGAACCTTATCTTCCCGACCCTCCTTCACCACGCCGACAAGTTGAAAACGTGGAATCTGACTCCACGGAATCCGATACGGATCGTAACATACGCCTGAAATTAATCCCTCATAGTATCGGCCCGAACCCGGACTTTACCGAAGGACTCCCTTCTGAATCACCCATACCCCCACTCATTCCTACTACCCAGCCTACGGGAGATACAAGGAGAACCGAGGGAGTATTAGGTGATGAGTTAGAACATGTGAGACGGCGAGAGTTAAGGTCGAAAGCGAACCAAGAAAGATTAAGCCGTAGAGATAAAGAGGATTCTGAGCGAATCCAACCGAGTGTCGCCCGGGTAGCCACATCTGTTGTCCTGTCTCATCCGTTGCACAACCTCTTGAGCCACTCATCCGTCTCTCAAAAGACGGGTGTTTCAACTCCTCACAGGGATCAAGCACAACTTCTACCGGTCTCTCAATCGGACAGTACTGGTATTGAAACAAGAGACCAGCAGCCCCCGGTCTCGACTTCTTTCAGTGCACTATTGAGTCTAGAGCCACTTGAAATATTACATTCTTCGGCTAGGACACAGGATGAGACTCACCAAATCGATGCTCTTTGTGACTCGATCGGAACCTCCGTAGTGTCTCCGCACTTAAGCGAAGCGCGAGGATCGGAGGGAAATCCTACCACGGCTATCCCTGCGCCAACCGTGAACGTAGGTGGCTCTGCCTCTACGGTAGATGCTTCAATGGGCACTCTAAGTGATCCCGGAGTTACGTTACCCGACTTTGTGTCACAAGGGTCCCTGGACAGCACCCTCAAGGCTGTCCGCGAGGCAATGGAGCAGCGCCTCACCACCGAGCTCTACATAATTAAGAGCTTAATTAAAGGTAAAGAGAAGATCGTCGAAGCTGAAACCGCCCCTATACCTCCACCGGCTCCTGTTCAGCCAATCTATTCGGTGGACACCCTAAAGACGATGCTACTAGCCCAACTGCTCCAACAGTCAGAAACCGACGCCTCAACTGAAGCAGACCTGCTATCCATTCTGAAATCCCAGGTCAGTCCTCCTTCGTCATCGATCACCACTCGGATGGATAACGTTGACTCGACTCTTAAGGACGTTCAACAAGCACTTACAACGCTGTCCGAGAGAGTCCGTTCACTCGAAGATACCTGCAAGAGTCAAGCAGGCGGTCTGAAGCGTAAGCACGATGATCAGGATGATCCTGATCACCGTGAGGGGGAGAAAAGACAAAGACTAACCGAGACCGCCCTGATCCTCACTGAAACGACTACCGTGGTTCATCAGGAACCCCCAACTGCGGCAACAACAACCGAAGATGCACCCGAAGCCGAGTTGCCATTAGCCGAGATGGTAATTGACATGGATATTTCAGATGATGAAGACCCGACGGTTGAAAAGCCTGAGGGATAAACACAGGAACCGGTTACTTTTGACACATCAGATAGGTCTACAATCAACCTGATAGATCCAGACTGCGAGACGAACCCAGAGACCGAAGATGCATGGTATGAAAGAGCCGTCAGTGCCATAAATCTCCAGGTTAATTTAGCCTTCCCTACTGATGAAGATGATAGTATAGACTACAACCAGTTTCTACTCCAGAATTTGTATGGTATTCTCATTCACTTAGCTCAAGCCGTCGAAACTTCAACAAGACCCGAAACAACAACTACCGACATTCCGACATCTCCTCAACAACAACCGGCAACTTCTGATCTTCCTCCTCCTCAACAGCAACAGATCCGATGGGAGAAGATCACGATATTTATTCCTCACCTGGAGGAATCCCTGAAAAGGTTGTTTGTTCACAAGTTACGCCCAATCGACCCTACCATCTGCCTTGGTATTTACAGCTCCGACCCAGAATACCAACGCCGATACGCAAGTGCAATGAAGCGGTGTCTGCCAGTTAGCTAAGTCCGAACCAAGCATAAGATCACCGAAGTGCTTAACATCCAGTCAGGCCGTATTATGAAAGTCGTTTATCCAGTATTCACCGTCAGACGCGAAGATGGTAATGAATGGAGATTTTCCTAAGCCGACTTCAAGCACCTCCGACCGTTCGACTTCTATGCTATTCTGCAAGACCTCCGTACAAGAACTATCCGACCGCTTCCGATAACTAAAGCGCTCCAAGCTGTTCGTCGATTCCTAGTCTGTACCATCATGATGTCTTATCTCACGGACTTCCAAATGGCAATCGAGAACAGGGAAAAGAAGGTAAACCTGATAAAGTCGGATCTGAAAGCACCTGAGTTGAATATGTATCCTGAAAACGCACTGCTTCTGGAACCAGAATTTGGGATAGTTTACATCAACGAACAGAATAAAAAGAGATTTATGCGCTTCAGTCAGGTAGACAGATTCTGCGACGGCACGCTCTTCAAAGTTCAAGATGCTCTTCGAAATATCATCAAACACGAGTCAGAAAATCTAAAGTATTTTTATGTGCCTAATCCGAATGAAACAACTGCTCGGAATTCTTTGGAAATGGTTGAAGAACGCATCGAATATCGCCGCGCTATCAGAATGTTCGAGGTACACTTCGCGCTCCGAAAAAGATATGTCACGAACTGCCGCCAACTCGAACTTCAATTCAAAGGGGGAGATTGTTAGGGTCAGTTTATGTTGAATTAAAGTTCAAGGGGCTATTTGTAATTGTTTTATTTGAGCCTAGTTAGTGAACGGGCCGTGGGCTTGTTAACCACGGGCCCGCCATATATAATGTTAGCTTAGCCTTTGTTTTTAGGCTAGTTGTTCATTTTTCTTTCATATTCAATATTGTAAAACTCTCTCAAGTTGAAAGCTAAATTGGATCACCAGTTGAAATCATAACCTGTGTTTATTATCTATTGATTTCATTGTTGTTCGTTGCACGGATCTGGAACTATCACATACCCTTATTCTCAAATGTCCCTCTTCGGCGACTTAGCACGGGGGTTCCGCTATGTCACACCCCGCTAAAGCGGAAACACGAGATGTCACAGTTCAAGGTCTCAATGCATAGGTACAAAATACACCAAATCACCATGGCATAAAAATAAAGTACAAATAATTACATGTTGTCTTAAAACATAATTTGTCCGAAGCGAAAGTTGCCCAAAATGTAAAATCCCGAAACATAAAATGACATATGAAAACACGTGCAGGATGCAGCTACTATGGTGCCTTCATAATGTTCAGCTTTACTGATGATTTCCTGAAAAGCATGTAAATGAGAGGGTCAACTATTGAATAGTTGGTGAGATCACAGGTTTTGTGAGTACAACAAAGTTTGTCATAGAACAGTTTTAATCCGCACAAGTGGATAAGTCAACCGGTTGTAAAAACACTTGCTCAAGGTAATTGTATGTATGATGTTTAAGCTAGGAGCCCGTTACCCGACCTATGTGACAAGACGCCCCTCCGCATGTTCTATCGCCAACAATGCATAAGTACAAACAATAATTATGCACTCAAACAAGCGCGACTTGTGAGTGGGGTGTCAACCAAATAGCGCTATCCATAATTACCAACGGCTCACACTCGTGAGTTAAACGGGTAACGTAGATTAAACGGGGACTTAGTACGATAGAGAAACCTCAAAATCTTACAATATGCACAAAACATACATACCATAGAGCATAAGAAAGTATAGCAAGATTTGTATTTCCAAGAAAACGAGACAACCGGTGCGTAAAATAATTGTAGAAACATCATGCTTTTCACCCCAAAATATGTAAAATATTAAAAAAAAGGGTTGTGATAACTCACTTGATGCGCGATGGAATTTCGGGAATCTGTCACAAAATACCTCGGTGTGATCCTACTTCGAACCTACGAATGTAAGGTCACTAGTGAGTTTTAATCTTAAGGGTTCGGTAGGCTAACTATCCAAATTGTCATAAAATGCCCTTTTATAAATTTACTTAGTGTTTGAATTTTTGTTACCTTTCAAAATAATATATGCATGTCATCAAATAACTGAGATTTTATCATAAAAGTGGTAGATTTACAACATAAAATAGTTATATAGAAATAAAGTTGCTTTCAAACCACTTTTAAGACTATTCTTTTGCTGTCCAGATTTATGTGCCACTTTCTGTCCATTTTTTAATATCTTCCAGGCGCATTTAGGTCAAGATATTTTATGTCTAGGTAGTTTAAAGAGTTAGGAAACTTTTGACATAAGTTTCATAATTTTTAGAGGTGGGTAAGTACATGAAATAATTCTTGACGTATAGTCACTACAGAAAGTTTTGCTGTTTGCGCACGGTTTTTGTGAAGAATGTTTGGTAGACGAAATCTTTGAGTTTTTGAATGAAACCACTTGGGTTTGAAACCTAACTCATAAAAATAATTTCCAGAAAACGAATCACCTAATTTGAAGTATTATTGAGTGAGATATGACTTTTTGAAGAGAGAGATAGAAATCTGGCAGTAAGTTGTCAAAACTTGACTTTATGCATGTGCATCCCTTTTGTCTTTTTATCAAGATTCTTATTCTTCTTGCATGCAATCCGACTTGACTCCTCCCTATACAGATATTTTCAGTTCTAGAACATATTTTTAAGCCTTTTAAACCACATGCATGCTATCTATCAACTAATCTTTTGTAGAAATTTGAAAATGGGTCTTTTTGAAGATTTCTTGGGTGTTTATGCCAAGAACTTCTCCATGCAACTTAAAATAGTGACTTTTTGGCACATGCATGTTGATTAAAACATGTTTTTAGTGAAATCATAGAGCGTTTCATACAATTTTTGGATCAAAAGTATAGATCCTTTAAGAAAAACTACATGCATGCAAGTTAAGAGTTCATCTATGATCTTAACATAGGTTTGATCATGGATTCACCACTTTTTAATAACATGCAAGTGTTATGGTGGTAAATCTACAAACATTAAGATGTTCAAAGAAGTTTATTAGAAAAACTTAGATGAAACTTAGTGTAGAAGAAGGAAAACTTAAAGAAAATGAAGAAGATTAACAAGAAGGTGTGTTGGTTTCATCTTACACACATGCATACCTTTAAAAGTTCTTGAACACTTGAACTCTCTTGAGTTTTAGGGGCTGAATTTGGAAGAGTTTTAGTGTGTGAAATGAGAGAGTAGAGAGGAGAAGAGAGAATTTTCTCTAGAGGGAGAAATTAGAAAGAGAGAGAGATGGGAGAAATGAATTGTGAGGTGAATAAAAGAAAAATGAGAGGGGTTTAAGGGGGGGGGGGTGGCCGGTTTTGGGAGAGAGAAAAGAGAGGGTGAGAAGTGCATAATTGTATAAAATAAAGTTGTCTTGGTTTTATTTTTATTTTTATTTTATTTTTATTTTTATTTTTAATTTGAATTATTAAATAACTAATTTACCATCATATTAAGACTTGTTTTATTTTACTAGTATAATTTGTAAAGTATACATATACATTTGTATTTAGGTCATTTGAATTTGCATTTTATGAGATTTATGGATAATTCCCTACTTTGAGGGGTTTCTAGGCAAAAATTCATAAATTTTTCCTATCGTACTGAGTTTACTGCTAGAATTGGACTGTGTGAACTATGACATGATTAGCTGAAACGTTCAGTGCAGTTCTAACCTGGAGTGTAAATTTGACGGTTGTCACAGTCTCCCCCGGTTAAAAGAATTTCATCCTGAAATTCATGAGTTACCAGCTTTAACAAGTTTGCTAGCAAAAAGATGAGGATACTTATGCATCATGTAATCCTCTCGTTCCCATGTGTACTCAGGCCCATGCCTTGTGTTCCAATGAACTTTTACAATCGAAATTTTACTTCGCTTAAGACGCATAACTTCTCTATTGAGGATTTCAATTGGTTCTTCTATGATATGCAACTTATCGTTAATCTGAACTTCTTCCAGAGGTATGATTAATGAATTGTCAGCTAAACACTTCTTGAGGTTCGACACATAAAACGTGTCGTGGATTGCACTTAGCTCCTTAGGCAAATTGAGTCTATATGCCATGGACCAATTCTTTCAGTGATCTCAAATGGTCAGACATATGTTGGGCTCAACTTTCCTCTTTTCCCAAATCGTACTATTCCTTTCCATGGTGATACCTTTAGAAGCACTCTATCCCCAACTTGGAATTCTAAGGGCTTCCTACGATTATCCGCATAACTTTTCTGACGATCTCTGGATGCTTTATGTCTATCTCTAATTTCTAACCAACAAAGAGGTGAACAACACTTGCGTCCATACAAAGCATCAAATGGCGCACACTGAATACTGGTGTGATAGCTATTGATATAAGAAAACTCACCAAAGGCAAGTGATTATCCTAACTTCCTCCGAAGTCTAACACGCATGCCCGAACCATGTCTTCTAACGTTTGAATAGTTCGTTCACTTTGCCCATCCGTTTGAGGATGATAGGCAGTGCTCAAATTCAATTGCGTATCCAATGCTTACTGAAGCGACTGCCAAAACCGTGACGTGAAACGGCTATCTCTATCTGAAATGATGGATATTGGTACTCCATGACGTGCAACGATTTCGTTGATGTAGGTCTGAGCAAGCTTCTCCATCTTGTAATCTTCCTGAATCGGTAGGAAATGTGCAGATTTCGTGAATCGATCTACTATAACCAAATCGAGTCGTGCCCCTTGGCTGTTCTCGGAAGTTTTGTTATAAAATCCATGGTTATTTGTTCCCATTTCCACTGGGGAATCTCTGGTGGTTGTAGCAAACCAGATAGCTTTTGATATACAGCTTTGACCTTTGGAACAAGTTAAACATTTCCCTACGTACAAGGCGATATCTTTCTTCATTCCTGGCCACCAATAATATTCCCTTAAGTCCTTATACATCTTATCCGCCCCTGGATGAATTGAATATCTAGACTTGTGGGCTTCATCCAGAACCGTGTCTCGTACGTTGTTGGCTTTCAGAATCCAAACTTTGTGCTTGAAATAACGTACTCCATCAACCTTAGTTTCAAATCTACTTTTTATACCGTGAAGGGTTTCGTCCTTCAAGTTTTCTGTTTCCATTGCTTCGGTCTAAGCTTCAAGAATTCGAGTCTTTAAACTCGTTTGTACAAGCGCTCCCATTGCTCGTACATGTGAAGGTTTTACCCTTTCCTTTCTACTCAGGGCATCGGCCACTACATTGGTCTTACCTAGGTGATAGCGAATTTCACAATCGTAGTCGCTGAGCAGTTCTATCCATCTCCTGTGTCTCATATTGAGCATTTTCTGGTCTAGGATATGCTGAAGACTCTTATGATCGGTGAAGATAGTGCATTTAGTTCCGTACAAATAATGTATCCAAATCTTTAAAGCGAATACCACAGCTCCGAGCTCCAAGTCATGTGTGGTATAGTTTTTCTCATGAACCTTTAGTTGTCTTGAAGCATATGCTGTCACCTTGTCCTTTTGCATCAATACACGACCCAAACCTTGATGCGATGTGTCACAATACACCATAAAGTTATTTCCTTCCGGTAACGCTAGAATTGGTGCATTGCACAACTTTTTCTTCAATAGCTGGAACGCCTCCTCTTGCGGTTCTCCCCAAACGAATTTCCTATCCTTTTAGGTCAGCGCTGTGAGTGGTTTAGCAATTCTTGAGAAGTTCTCGATGAATCGCCTATAATAACCCGCCAAACCTAGAAATTGACGAATTTCTGTTGGGGTTTTTGGAGCTTCCTACTTCTTAACGGCTTCCACTTTAGTCGGGTCCACGTGAATTCCTTTCTCTCCAATCACGTGACCAAGGAAGTGTACTTCTCGAATCCAAAATTCGCACTTTGAGAATTTGGCGTACAGTTTCTTCTCCTTGAGAAGTTCTAGAATTACTCTTAAATACTGCTCGTGATCCTCCTTACTTCGAGAGTAGATCAATATGTCGTCGATAAACATGATCACGAACTTGTCAAGGTATGGTGTGCATACCCTGTTCATTAAATCCATAAACACCGCTGGCGCGTTCGTCAATTCAAATGGCATGACTAAAAACTCGTAGTGTCCATAGCGAGTCCTAAAAGCTGTTTTAGGAATGTCCTCCTCACGGACTCTCAACTGATGATATCCTGATCGAAGGTCAATCTTCGAAAAGTAAGTTGCACCCTGCAACTGGTCGAATAAATCGTCTATTCGAGGGAGAGGATATCTATTCTTGATCGTCAACTTGTTCAGCTCCCTATAGTCGATGCACTTTCGAAATGATCCATCCTTTTTCTTGACGAACAGAATTGGGGCTCCCCATGGTGAAGAACTTGGCCGAATGAATCCTTTATCCATAAGTTCCTGTAGTTGACTCGATAACTCGTGCATTTCAGTAGGTGCTAAACGGTATGGTGCCTTAGCCACAGGCGCTGCTCCAGGTATGAGGTCAATTTGAAACTCAACTTGTCTAAGTGGGGGAAGTCCAGGAAAATCATTCGGGAACACCTCTGGGTGATCCTTCACCATAGGAATATCCTGGATTCGCCTTTTCTCGGACTTCTTCTCAACTACGTGTGCCAAAAATGCGACGCACTTCTTCCTCAAATACTTATGCACTTTCACATTTGCACTATCTTTAGGCTCCTTCCAGCTTTATCTCCTTGTATAACGAGGGTTTCTCCGTTTTGCAGAGGTACTCTAACTGCCCTATCAAAACAACAAATCTCCGCTCGATTCTTGGATAACCAGTCCATACCTATTACTATGTCAAAACTCCCCAATTCAACAGGGATAAGAACAACGCTAAACAACTTATCGGCTAGGTTCAAAGTACAGTCTAAAATTACATCCTTAGCCTCAAATTTACGACCATTAACAACCTAAACAATATAAGAATCCGACAATCTCCTAGATTCCAAGTTAATCAGTGGCCTAAATTCTAATGAAACAAAACTCCTATCTGCTCCAGTGTCAAATAATACGGATGCATAGTGGTTGATTAGGAGAAACGTACCTGTTACCACATTGGGGTCTCAGCGTGCTTCTTCCGCTCCAATAACAAATGCCCGTCCTCGCGCTTGGCCACTTGGATTTTCTTGGTTGGCCTGCCTTGCCTGATTTCCATTGTTGTTATTGTTCGGCTTCCTACCCAATCTCGGACACGTATTCCGGAAGTGGTCCTGACTTCCGCATTCGAAGCACACCCTTCTCCCTTCATTGACACCCTTTCCCATCCTACAGTCCTTGGTGTAATGACCTGGCCGCTTACAATTGTCACAAACCTTACAGGCTCCTGCATGCTGGTAGTTACATCTGTTACACTTTGGGAGTGGACCATTGAACTGCCTAGGGTCCTAAGCCTTTACTACAAAATTTCTCACCACCTTCCTATCCCTGCTTGAACTACCAAAAGCCTTCTTTCCGGACTGATACTCTGGCTTCCTCTTATTACTGGCACTTCCTGATGTCAGATTTCCTGCTCTAACTGCATCATTCGCTAAACTAGTCGCCAATGCCACTGCTGATTGGATTGTGGTTGGGTTCGCCGATGTGACCATTCCTCGGATCTCCGGCGTCAATCCCCATAAGTATCGATCAATTCTTTTGCTCTCGGGGGTAACCATATGAGGTACCAGTTTTGCGAGTTCATGGAAACGCGCAGTGTATCGGTCTATATCTGCTCCAAATAACGCCTAGATAAAATCCGTTCCTATTTTTTCTTTTCTTTGATAATGTCGCTAATACAAAATTTTGATGTTCATCAACCATCAATACCATAGTTTTTAAACCTAATACCACCAAATACTGGAAATTACTTAAAATACATAGTTCCTAATAACCTCAAGAAAATATTTTACCTTTGAACCAAAAGTCTTATCAAAAGCTGCCAAACTATCAACCATCGTAAATACATATCTATCAAGATCAACAGCACCAACATTGATAACACAATCCCCACAATCACACATGCCAACTCTGCCCTCATTGCCATCCTCCTAGCCATCCTCGCACCATCTAAAGCTTGGGTCGAAACGTTGGACAAAAGATGACTTAGCTCCACCAGTTCCGTCAAGACATACCCTTGGTGAGTCACCCTCACCTGACAACCGTGTAGCTCCGCCGTCAATGCTCGCATGTGTTGTTCTTCTGCCTAGGTCATGCCAGACATACGCCCGACTGGCACTCCGGTGATCACACGTGGCGGCTCCGGTGCCTCCGGACGTTCCGTACTAAGCGTCACCCGTCTAGGAATTGGGACGCTCTTTCTCGCCGTTTGTCTAATACGGGGCCCTCTAGGGTTCGGTTGGACAATTATTGGGGTCGGTCGGGGTAGTACCGAGGTTGGCGACACTCTCGGTCCGTCGTAAGGATCTCGCTCGCTCGACACTTCTTGTTCTGATTCAGTGCTCCTAGGATTCTCATTTTCCCGGATGCTCGGTAGGTTGCCTCGCGGTCGACCAGTGACATAACCCGACTCGTCGGCCTAGTTAGAAGAGAGGGAGTGGGACGAGGATGATGACATAGCGAAACTGAAGCAACAGTACTTAGTCACTAATCGCACAAGTGTAGTGTCTATCCTATGCAATGTCTACACACTATACATGCTACTAGAGAGTGCAAGTAAAAATGACATACTCCTACTATAACCATTTCTAGTCTCGCATTAACTTTCCCTAATCGAACATAGGTGATCAAGCTATGTTTAGTTAAAGTCGGTTAATACCATTCTAGACTTAGTTATACTAGCAGTAGGTTCATATGTTATCATGTTAGTTTCGGATTTTTGGTTATAGTTGGGTTTTTCCAATGGAAGATCGGTATTCTCTATAACCTTCGGCTCTGATACCAAATCTGTCACACCCCGCTAAAGCGGAAACACGAGATGTCACAGTTCAAGGTCTCAATGCGTAGGTACAAAATACACCAAATCACCATGGCATAAAAATAGAGTACAAAAAATTACATGTTGTCTTAAAACATAATTTGTCTGAAGCGAAAGTTGTCCAAAATGTAAAATCCTGAAACATAAAATGACATATGAAAACACGTGCAGGATGCAGCTACTATGGTGCCTTCATAATGTTCAACCTTACTGATGATTTCCTGAAAAGCATGTAAATGAGAGGGTCAACTATTGAATAGTTGGTGAGATCACAGGTTTTGTGAGTACAACAAAGTTTGTCATAGAACAGTTTTAATCCGCACAAGTGGATAAGTCAACCGGTTGTAAAAACACTTGCTCAAGGTAATTGTATGTATGATGTTTAAGCTAGGAGCCCGTTACCCGACCTATGTGACAAGACGCCCCTCCGCATGTTCTGTAGCCAACAATGCGTAAGTACAAACAATAATTATGCACTCAAACAAGCGCGACTTGTGAGTGGGGTGTCAACCAAATAGCGTTATCCATAATTACCAACGGCTCACACTCATGAGTTAAACGGGTAACGTAGATTAAACGGGGACTTAGTACGATAGAGAAAGCTCAAAATCTTACAACATGCACAAAACATACATACCATAGAGCATAAGCAAGTATAGCAAGATTTGTATTTCCAAGAAAACGAGACAACCGGTGCGTAAAATAATTGTAGAAACAACATGCTTTTCACCCCAAAATATGTAAAATATTAAAAAAGGGGCTGTGATAACTCACTTGATGCGCGATGGAATTTCGGGAATCTCTCACAAAATACCTCGGTGTGATCCTACTTCGAACCTATGAACGTAAGGTCGCTAGTGAGTTTTAATCTTAAGGGTTCGGTAGGCTAACTATCCAAATTGTCATAAAATGCCCTTTTATAAATTTACTTAGTGTTTGAATTTTTGTTACCTTTCAAAATAATATATGCATGTCATCAAATAACTGAGATTTTATCATAAAAGTGGTAGATTTACAACATAAAATAGTTATATAGAAATAAAGTTGCTTTCAAACCACTTTTAAGACTATTCTTTTGCTGTCCAGATTTATGTGCCACTTTCTGTCCATTTTTGAATATCTTTCAGGCGCATTTAGCTCAAGATAGTTTATTTCCAGGTATTTTAATGAGTTAGGAAACTTTTGACATAAGTTTCATAATTTTTAGAGGTGGGTAAGTACATGAAATAATTCATGACGTATAATCACTACATCAAGTGTTGCTGTTTGCGCACTGTTTTTGTGAAGAATGTTTCGTAGACGAAATATTTTGGTTTTTGAATGAAACCACTTGGGTTTGAAACCTAACTCATAAAAATATTTTCCAGAAAAAGAATCACCTAATTTGAAGTATTATTGAGTGAGATATGACTTTTTGAAGAAAGAGATAGAAATCTGGCAGTAAGCTGTCAAAACTAGACTTTATGCATGTGCATCCCTTTTGTCTTTTTATCAAGATTCTTAATCTTCTTGCATGCAATCCGACTTGACTCCTCCCCATACAGATATTTTCAGTTCTAAAACATATTTTTAAGCCATTTAAACCACATGCATGCTATCTATCAACTCATCTTTTGTAGAAATTTGAAAATTGGTCTTTTTGAAGATTTTTTGGGTGTTTATGCCAAGAACTTCTCCATGCAACTTAAAATAGTGACTTTTTGGCACATGCATGTTTATTAAAACATGTTTTTAGTGAAATCAAAGAGCTTTTCATACAACTTTTGGATCAAAAGTATAGATCCTTTAAGAAAAAACTACATGCATGCAAGTTAAGAGCTCATCTTTGATCTTAACATAGGTTTGATCATGGATTCACCACTTTTTAATAACATGCAAGTGTTATGGTGGTAAATCTACAAACATTAAGATGTTCAAAGAAGCTTATTAGAAAAACTTAGATGAAACTTAGTGTAGAAGAAAGAAAACTTAAAGAAAATGAAGAAGATTAACAAGAAGGTGTGTAGGTTTCATCTTACACACATGCATACCTTTAAAAGTTCTTGAACACTTGAACTCTCTAGAGTTTTAGGGGTTGAATTTGGAAGAGTTTTATGTGTTAAATGAGAGAGTAGAGAGGAGTAGAGAGGAGAAGAGAGAATTTTCTCTAGAGGGAGAAATTAGAAAGAGAGAGAGATGAGAGAAATGAATTGTGAGGTGAATAAAAGAAAAATGAGAGGGGTTTAAGGGGGGGGGGGTGTGGCCGGTTTTGGGAGAGAGAAAAGAGAGGTAAGAAGTGCATAATTGTATAAAATAAATTTGTCTTGGTTTTATTTTTATTTTTATTTTATTTTTATTTTTAATTTGAATTATTAAATAACTAATTTACCATCATATTAAGACTTGTTTTATTTTACTAGTATAATTTGTAAAGTATACATATACATTTGTATTTAGGTCATTTGAATTGGCATTTTATGAGATTTATGGATAATTCCCTACTTTGAGGGGTTCCTAGGCAAAAATTCTTAAATTTTTCCTATCGTACTGAGTTTTCTGCTAGAATTGGACTGTGTGAACTATGACATGATTAACCTGGAGTGTAAATTTGACGGTTGTCACACGCTACCCGGTTGGCACATCCAGAAACTATATCCGAAAAATCCCTTATCTGGAACCCAAATTCGGAACTATCCGGAAAAGTATTCCGGACTCAGAGTCCGGAACCATCCGGTAAACGGATCTGGTATTCTATCCGGACACCATCCGGAATCCGGTATCAAATCTGGTACCAATCCGGAACCCGGTACCAATCCGGAATCCGGTACCATTCCGGATTACTCATCTTCCGGATTTCACCAATTTTACCCAGTTCCACTATTTTTCATCCAGAATTCTAACAATTGATTTGTATCCATTCATACAGATATTATTATTTTCACAAAACCCATTCCGTTCAACTTATCAATTCTATTAAGACAAAATTTAAAGGACGAACTCACCTGAGCTTAGAAATCGAACAGGAACTGCAAATCAATTTACTCAGTACTTCAAAATCGAATTTGCTTCTCAATGATTCCAAAACCTGATTGAAATCACACCTTATTCTTTTTATCAGTCTTAATCAAATAAGATTGGAATGGATCATCAAATTTTTACCAGATAAAACGTTTCACAAAACCCTCTCTTTTTCTACTTCGCTAAACCGACTTCTAGGAAACAAGATTTGATATATTTTCTCAAATCGACCAACTCAGTCTTTAAGTATAAATCAACTATCAAGAAATGACCAAATCAACCTCGAAGTTCAAATTCCACAATTTACTAAAACTTTGAGTCAATTACCAATTCAACCCTTTCGTCATTTCGTTTAAAATAATACTTTCATTATTTTAAACATTCTTCCCAAAATAATAGTACATTTATTTATGGAAATTTCGAGGTGTTACAACAATACATCATTCCACTGAAACCACATCTGACACCTTCCTTATCCGACCAAATCATCCATGCAACAACAATTGAATAAAATGCAGCAATCACTAAACGTGTCTAAAATCCAACTAGAGGAATGCTAGAATGCTACGATCTTCAAGAACAAAAGTCACCTGTCTGGATGGTTGCATCATCACCTCTTTAGAGAAACTTCATACAAAAGTAGATGCTCAGAGTTTTCTCCTTCATCGCATGCTCAACCCCTCAACCACATCTAGTCTACCTCTGTCTTCCAATGGTGTTGAGGGGGGGATAACTGACATGTTCAACACAGGTAGAACAAATCCATGTGCAACTTCTGAGGGGGAACAAACAATGAATACGGACATCTAATCTGTTGATTAAGGGAAGAAACAAACCATACGATCAACAAGTGAAAGAGAACAACAACCACCAAATGACAAGGGAAAAAGTCCAATGACTGCAGAACAGGAACGTGAAGATCTATAAAAAAAATCAATCACCCGATAGTCTACGACTTCAAGCTCCTCCACAGAAGCATAAATATAACTTCATGTAAACTCATGCATGTAACTTCTATTGTGTTCTAAATGTCATGGATAGTTTACTTGAAAGTTCTTTCTAATATTTTCTTGTGTATCTAGTGTACTTATGTAAGAATGTCAGTTACTTATGTAATATGATCAAAAGAAAAGAAACAAAGATAGAAGAAAACAAAATAAAAATAAATCAAAAAGTAAAAACCTAAAAAAAGGAAAGAAAACAAAGAAAACAGATAGGTAAAAAAGAGTCCAAAATTTATCACTGAAATTAGGAGTTCGGATTTCATTTTTTTACTTATGAGTTTCAGTGCCATTTTTTCTAAGTATTCTCTCGGCTCATCTATTTGTAATATTAACAAATAGTGGGAGATTGTTGGTCTCAACCATCGGATTTATACATAATACCAATAGCATTCGACCAAACACTTAGAAAATATTATCTGTCAAAATTGCTCTAATAAAGGAATCCAATGGTAAAGAACCTTCGGATAAGTTCCTCATTTAACCATCATCGGATTTTCTCTCAACTATAATTCGATCCTATGAAGATCGGATATACCATCGGATGTTCTCATATATAGATGTTATGTTTAGCATCCTTCATCCGATGAAGTCAAGCTGTATAAGTTGGTCAATACTGTAATACCCCGGGTAAGTTCGTTAGTTAAATGTTAGTTCCGTTAATTTTTGTTAACTCTAAAATGTGAAGTTAAAGGTAAATTTGGGTAAATTATAAGTTAGGGGTGTTTTAGTCAATAGTGAAGAGTTTAGGGGCTGAAATGGTAAATGTGAGTGGATATTATCTAAAGAAAAATCAGATATTATCTAAACTCAGAAAAATCAGTGTGTGTAGTGTGTGTGTGTGTTTTGAGACCAAAAGAAGAAAAGAAGGTTTGTGGCTAAAAGGTTCAAATTGGAGGTGTTGGATGTGTTATTAAGGTATGTTCCTTTACGTTTTATGCTCATAATTGCTTATAGATAGTTTATATCGGAGTAGAATAGTTGAATTCATGACTGGTATGATTTTCTGTCGAATCTGGGTTGAAAAGATGCAAACCGACAGAGGTGTCCGGACACTATGAATGTGTCCGGGTGGTTTTGTTGGTAGTGTCCGGGTGATTTTATTAGTGATGTCCGGGTAATGTTCTAAAGGTGTCCGGACGAGTTCTTCATCCGGGTAAGTTCTATTTTCCTATGTTTTCCGGATAAAAGTAGATACCGGATGGTATCCGGATTTCTTTGGTGTCCGGATGACGTCCGGATTGTTTAGGTTGTCCGGAAAAGTTATGTTGACCGGAAAAGTTGTGTTGTCCGGAAAAGTTGTGTTGTCCGGATAAAGTGAGGTATCCGGATACTTTTGCTGTTTGGTTAAAATTGGGAGTTTAGATGCTTTTAAGTATCCAATAGTCTGTGTTTTGTTAAATCATGGATAGGGAATGAATGAGGACCGAATGTACTGTGGACTCGACTTAAGTTCGGGTTTGGGGGTAACAATTGGGGACTAGAGTGCTTTAGAGTTCTTAGTCTTGGTAAGACTTATGTGTTCAAAGTGGTAAAGCAACACTTGTATATGATTGTTACAGATTCTGTGAAATTGAAGTGAAGCTGAATTGTTTGAGAAAAGCTTGGAGAACGTTTTGATAAGTCAAAAATGTGAGTTTTTCTTCAAAAATGTTTTAAACTGGAATACATATACGTGTAGATTGAAAAGGTGATAGATAATGTGATTAGGTGTTCGTAAATGACAATATGATATATTGAGATATATATTGTATTTATATGTGCATTACACTACACGAATATATGTTAGCCGAAACTATGGTCGGCGGTGTTTGCTGTAGTTGTTGTACATCGGTGCTGTAATTGTCGTACAGCGGTGTTGTTGGCTCGCAACCAACTGATATGGCCAGGGGAAATGGGAATGAGAATGAGGATGAATTGAACACAGTGCACGAGTCTTGATTGGTATTTAATTACGTATGATACATATGTGTTTATATAAAGGATTTTATATAAATGGGTTTTATAATGATTGTGAAAGGACAGGGGTTTTCTCACTTAGACCGCTAGGTCTAACCCTCATTTTGTTTTAAAAATATGTATTCCAGGTGGCAAAGCGGGTAAGGGCAAGCGTATAGATTAAATGGTGGATAGCTTTTTAGAAGACTTTTGTTATGAAGACTAAGATGTGTTTTTGTATTTATGGCTTTGTTGTTAGTCATAATGTAAATTATTTAGTCAAAAAGTTTGTACTGAATTACTTATTATGTTTAGTAAGACTGGGACCGAATATGAAATATGATGTATCTTGTAAGGAAATTATGTTGGTGAAATATATGTTACTTGTATATATGGAAACTGGGATGTTACAGATGGTATCAGAGCCCTAGTTTAAAGGATTTAGGTATTAGTACCTGTACCTAGACTTAAACTGCATGTGAAGTAGGATGTCCCTGTTATTGTAGAACCTTGGGATGTTAAATATAAAAAGGTAGAAGGAACATCATGTAAGGTAATTTCAGATTACACCTGGCCAGTGTAATTGTGATCTTACAGGTATATGTTTGGACAGGAATACCTTGTTGTATGAGGGTATGTGCTTATGTGTATATTAACCTTGTCTGAATCAACAGAATGGCAAGTGGTATGAGACAAACAAATCGGGAAGGAGGAGGAAACCCGAATAGAACCAATCCCACAGTCGGAGGTAGTGGAAGAGGGGGAGAAAGAGTTTGTTACGAGAGACGACTTAGCGGCTGAAATGGGAAGATTACAGGCAAATATCCAGGCTATGTTTAACCAGACTCATAATACGGAAACGAAAAGACCAGATCCTAACTTTGAAGACGAGATGCCTATCACACCTACTGTCATTTCAGTACCAAGAAGGTGTGACTATAAAATGTTTTTAAGCTGTAAACCACCAACTTATGGAGGGGATAGAGATCCAGTAAAGGCGATGCGGTGGCTGAAGGAAATTGAAGCTGTATTTAAAACAAGTAAATGTGCGGAAGAGGATAAGGTGTTATACGGAACCGCAATGTTGAAGGCAGATGCTTTATATTGGTGGGAGGCCCTTATTGACTCTAAGGGATCTGATGTATACTCAACCTTTAATTGGGGCGAATTCTCAATGGCATTTAAAGAACAATTTTGTCCTCAAGCAGCAGTTAGACAATTGGAGGAGGAATTCCTGAGCCTACAACAAGGGAATTTATCAGTTAGAGACTATACTGCCCGTTTCCTAGAGAAGTCGCGTTTTGGAGAGTATTATGTTGCCACGGAGAAAATGAAGATGGAAAGGTTCATATTCGAATTGAATTCAGAAATTAGAAAGTTAGTGACTGCAACAAGACCTGATACCTTCTCAGCAGTAGTAAATGTCGCGGAAAATGTGGAGCGAGATAATAGGAGGGATGCTGGAGATAAAAGTATGGGAAAGATAAATTGGGAAGGACCTCAGTATGACCCGAAGAAGTCCAGATTTCAGAGATATGATAACCGCCCGCCGTTCCGACCAACAGAAAGATCTTGTCTGAAGTGCAACCGTGTCCATCAAGGAAATTGTCAAGTTGACCCTCGGAATTGTTATAAGTGTGGGAGGACAGGGCATATTGCTAAAAACTGTCCAGTAACGCGTCTTTGTTTCTTGTGTAATTCTCTGGATCACATTCAGTCGGATTGTCCGCGGGGAAGAATACAGCAGGGTGGTACATCAGGGAGACCAGCCGTTGTTAGACCAGTATTGCCAAGACTAGAACCACCAAGAACAAAGGGTCGTACATTTCAGATGACAGCAAAAGAAGCGGAGGAAACTCCGGATGTGGTTACAGGTACATTTTTCATAAACTCTACACGTGCTAAAGTGTTATTTGACTCCGGTGCAAACTGATCGTTTGTGTCTCCTTCATTTGCTGCTTATATGCATTTAAACCCTAAAGTATTAGATCATGCTTTGATGGTAGATACGGCAAATGATAAACAAGTGTCGGTTAATGAAGTTTTTGATAAATGTATGATAAATATCGAGGGATGCGAAGTACCTATACAGTTATTCCCTATAGCCTTGATCGAGTTTGATGTGGTAGTGAGAATGGATTGGTTAGCTGAGAATCAGGCTAACATAGTTTGTGATAAGAAAATAATTAATGTTGTCTTACCTGAGAGAGAGAGGACCGGTAGTGATTTATGGTGATCGTAGCAATCATCAGTCTTGCCTTATATCTATGATAAAAGCCCGTAAGTGTGTTAGTAAGGGTTGCCAGAGTTACTTAGCTTATGTGATAGATATTAAGCCAGAAAAGAATAAGTTGGAAGATATTCCGATTGTTAGTGAATTTCCGGAAGTATTCCCTGAATACTTGAATAGTCTTCCTCCCGTTAGACAAGTAGAGTTTGGTATAGATCTGACTCCTGGAGCTGCTCCTGTTGCTCGAGCACCGTATCGTTTAGCGCCACCAGAGATGAAAGAAATGATGACGCAACTGCAAGATCTTTTCGATAAGGGATTCATTAGACCCAGTTCTTCGCCGTGGGGTGCACCAGTTTTGTTTGTGAAAAAAGAAGGATGGTTCAATGAGAATGTGTATCGACTACCGGGAACTGAATAAGCGCACGATCAAGAACAAGTATCCGCTACCTAGAATTGATGACCTCTTCGACCAATTAGTTGGAGCTTGTTATTTCTCCAAGATAGATCTAAGATCCGGTTATCACCAGCTGAAGGTTAGGGAAGAAGATGTTCTGAAAACGGCTTTTCGCACAAGGTATGGGCATTATGAATTCTTAGTGATGCCGTTTGGTTTGATGAATGCTCCAGCTGCCTTTATGGATTTAATGAATCGGGTATGTAAGCCGTATCTCGATAAATTTGTAATTGTATTTATCGATGATATCCTTATCTATTCTCGATCCAAAGAAGAACACGCGCAACATCTTCGTCTGATTCTGGAGCTATTGAAGAAGGAAAAGTTGTATGCTAAATTTTCGAAATGTGAATTCTGGCTACGGGAAGTTCAATTTCTGGGGCATGTAGTTTCCGAAAAAGGTATACAAGTTGATCCGATGAAAGTGGAAGCAGTTGAAAAGTGGGAACCGCCGAGGACAACAACGGAAGTACGAAGTTTTCTGGGTTTAGCCGGCTACTATCGAAAGTTTATAAAAGACTTCTCCCGTATAGCCACGCCTTTGACTAAGCTGACTCAAAATAATCTAAAGTTTGAATGGAAAGCAGAACAGGATGAAGCATTCCGGATATTGAAAGAGAAACTGCGCAGCGCGCCGATTTTGTCGTTACCTGAAGGTTCTGAGGACTTTGTGATCTATAGTGATGCTTCTAAGTTGGGATTGGGTTGTGTATTAATGCAGCGTGGAAAGGTTATTTCTTATGCTTCTCGTCAGTTAAAAGATCATGAAAGACAGTATCCTACACACGACATGCAGCTTGCAGCGGTTGTCTTCGCGCTAAAGATTTGGAGGCATTATCTTTATGGCTCTTGTTGGATCCCAGATACACTTAATCAAGATTAACAATCTATTAGTGGAGTTTAGAGTTTGATGCGGAAGCGTATTAAACTAACAGATATGTTTGATAGATATTAGAACGCACATATATAAAGAAAACAGTAACGATTGAAAAGGATTTCTTGAACAGTTACTGTTATTCAATATATAATAACAACACGAAGAACAGATTAAGAACTGTTGGTGTGTGTGAGAATATAACACTCAGATATTTGACAATAAAGCTTGAGAGTATTAGTGATTCCTTGTGTATTCGTCCTTAGGAAGATCTCAACATGAGACTTCCTTTTATACTACTCTTAGAAGACTATGAAGTAGGTCACTGTTCCTTTTACGACATGAATAGTAAACTGGATGGTGTGAACAGTGGACTGGATGGTGTGAGCAGTTGTATGAGCCATGCGCATTTAATGGAGCAGATGTACTTTTGGTAAATGCATTAAATGGCGCAGACGTCTATTTTGTACCTTGCCCTATTGAGTCCACTTAGAGCTTGACACGTGTTTTGATAGTACTTTTTCATGCAAGTTGATGAACGTATTCAGTAATATCTTCCAAGTCTTCATTGAGGACCACAGAGGCTCTGTAATGAATTACAGAGGTTCTGCGGTCTGGTCCTCTGTGGAGCAGTCTTCGCCGGATTCCGAGTCTTTGGTCTTCTTTGTGCGTATGACAGAGCTTCTGTAGGAAGCCTCTGCTGCTTCTGTAGCTTCTTGACCTTGATTTCTCGGTAATGTCGGTAGAGCCTCTGTAAGAGGCTTTCTTCACTTAGCCTATTTTTCACTACTTCTAAATACTTCTATGATTAGGAAGATTGAAGCTAACAATCTCCCCCTAAGTAGTGAAAAATAAAAAATTTGAACTTGAGTTAAGTTTGGCTAAGTTAGATAAGACAGAGGTTAAACAATACCTCGAAATTTCTTTCATTTAGAAATATGCCAGAGGCATTTTACATTTGAGTACAATGAAAGATAAAACTTTGTTTGCAGAGATTGGAGGTCTGAGAATCAGATTTTGGCATCTTTGAAATCGTTGTAGCTTCTGTTGTCTCTGCCGACTTTTCTGATCTCTTTGTAGAATCTGATGCAGAGTTCTCTTAGGCGGATTGTTGAGTCTATTTCTCTGATGAAAGTATCTGCATCATCTCTATCCATTTTGTCTGTACCTCTGTATTTTACAAGGCTTGCTCTGAATTTGCTCAGAGTACTGGTTGTGTACTTCTGACAATCCATGAGTACAAAAAGTTTAACCTGGTGTTGTGGGTTTTGAAATACTAACCCAAATCTTGGTTCTCTGATGATTGAGTTGGGCACAGCGTCTGGTGGGCAGCGATCTTCTGGTGGTCGTAGATCTAGATGTTTGAGACCAAGATCTTTTCCCAGCTGAAAATCTATCATGCTGTATAGCAGAAGCTTTTCCCTCATCGCTTTTCTCAACACTTGATATGCTCTGGTATTAGGCTCTGTGTTGTAGTTGTCTTTTGTCCATTGCAGAAGGTCAGGTAGATCGTAAGGATTGATGTTTCTTAAGTCAGCATCAGCGAAGGTAGATTCTGAATTGTTCTCTCTTCTGACTTTGTAAAGATTGTACCTGACCCTTGGATAGGTTCTTGTGAAGGAGAATCTGCAGAAGATTACCTTTTTGATTTTGTGAATTGAGAAAACATCTGCTTTGGCTCTTGGCTTTGTTCTTGTGAAGATGTTTTCAAATTCTTTTCTGATCCTTGGATCTGTCACATGATCTACTGGATGATTTGTCTGATAGGATTGTTTGTAGAGGTATTTGTATACCACTTCTTCCATCTCTTCATGTGTTGGACCAGGTCGTGGAATTTGTCTTCTGAGACTCTCCATCTGTTGAACAACTTCTGCAGCTCTACCAGTTAGAGGAATTTCTGACAGAGGCTTCAATCCATGTGCCCAGTCAACTTCTTCGGGTTTTGGGGTTTGAAAGGCGTCAAACGCACTCTTCATTAGTTTTTCTGTTGGCTTTGGCAATGTTTTCTTCTTCTTTGGCTCTTCTGTCAGTATCCCTTCGCCCTTATCTTTTGTTTTTGTTGTGGCAGAACCTGTTGCTTCTGTGGGTTTTGAGGTTGGTACTTCTGTTGGTTTGATGGAGGTTGCCTCTGTGGATTTTGACGATTGTGATTTAGAGGACTTTTGTGGCGATGGTTCTGTTGGCTTGACTTGCTCTGTAACCTCTGTTGGAGGTTGTTTGATGACTTCTTCTGCGAGCTCAGTTTCTGTTGATGAAGTGTTGTCATTGAATCTTCTTGCCATTCTGAAAGCTAAAGTGAACCTGTGCCTTTCTTCTTCTCTCTTCACCATACGATCACTCATTGTTGTGTGCATCCTTTTCAGAATGTCAGAAGCAGAGGTCGTTGCTCTTTTTGGTTTGGTGGCAATCGACTTTCTTCTGGGTATTGTTTGGGGTGTTTCCACAGAGGTGGGTGTTTTCTCTGTGGTTGGTTCATCTGTTTCTTCCAAAATGATTACCTCAGGGGCAGTTGTTGCCTCTGTGGATGATTCCACAGAGATGGGTGTTGTCTCTGTGGTCTTTTGGGTTTGTTGTTGTCGGGTCTGTTCTGGAGGTGCTTGACTCAGAGGTTCTGCGGCTATTGGTGGACCTGTAAGTCCTCTGCTTGCAGTTTTCTCTGTAGTTTTCTCCCCCTCAGGATGATCTGATGGACCAGGATGGTCATCATCATCAGAGTCATCCTGACCCTTGTCTGATGTACCCTCTGCTCTGCAGGAAGCATCAGGTTTCTTTGGCATTGTGGCTCCAGCAGCGATCAGTTTCGCGCAGACATCATCACAGAGGCCAAGAAGAGTTGCTAGCTCTGCCTCTGTTTTGAATCTCATCCTTCCTACACTTTCTCTGAAATCTTTGACGAAGTTAGCATTGGCAGTGGTGAAGGAAAGGATGACTTATGTCACTTGATTAATCACGTTCTGCCCAAGCTCTGTCAGCTGTGCTCTTGTCATGTAGTCTTTGGGTTGCATCAGCATGGTATTTCGCATGGCTTCTTCTTGAACTTTTTGTAGGGCCTTCTGTAGATCTGCAGGAGTGATGCCCGTTGACACTGAAGTCTGTTTGTTCAATTGATCAAGGAATTTGTTGATTGAGTTCTCAATCGAAGGAGTAGTTGTTGCGGCAGAAGTGGTGGATGAAGTAGCAGCAGACTTTATCTGTGAGATGGCAGTTTTCACCTCTGTGGACAGGTTGTCCATTTTGGTGTTTAGGTTTAGCAGTGCCAGTGATGTTGTCTCTGCAAAAGATTTGAAAGAGCTTTGCAACTCTTTCAAGGTTTGGTTCACAGAGGTTTCAAGGGTTTGGAACTCATCCCTTGTAACTTGTGTTCCGGTGGTAACCTCTGGAGGAACACATTCGTCTCCAGAGTGAATCCCTGTTCCTGGGATACCTTCTTTCATTCCTGTTTGTACGTTGAGAATGGAAGGATTTCCTTCTGATCCTTGAGAAGAAACATGAGTTTCAATCCCTACAGAAGTTCTGAGAAGAACATTGTCCAAATCCACTCCAGAGGTGGGTATTGGAATATCCTTCTGTTGACTAGGAGACTTGTCTAGAGTCTCTTTTTCTTTGTGCTCTCTACTTCTCTCTGAAAGAAGTGTGGGTCTTAACAAGTGCGTGGCAGAGGAAACAAATTCCTCTGTTGGGCGTTCTTCTGTGATCTGGGGCAATTGATCACGAACTATAGGTGAGTCTCTTTGAGGAGACTCCCTAGGAACGGATTCCCCGGTTTCTGTGGGCACAGAGGTTGAAAGAGTAACCTCTGGCTGGATGGGTTGGGGTAGGTTCGAGCTGTGCTGCTCTTTTTCAATGACACCTTCTGCAGCTAGACCTGCGGTGTCAGAAATGTGGGTTGCACTGGGAGTTGGTTTTGGTTGTGTGCCTCTATTTATCCAGGCATCTTTTCTTGCTTCTTCCCTAAGTTCTGTGGAAGTTCCTTGCTCTGGTCGTAATTGGTCATACACTTGATGAGATCCAAATAATCTCATGACATGTGGATGATAAAGACCCTTACGTATCCAGACAGCTTCTTCTTCATCTGAATCTGTCTCTAAGATCTCTATTTCTGTCTCCGTTGTTGCTAATCCCTCTTTTTGTACAACTTCGGCCCCTTTTTCTTTCTCTTCTTCCATCATGTTCTCAAAAGCCTCTGTAATTTCACCTCTGTTCAATTCAGCTTCAGTTTGTTCTATTTCTTCTGAAGCTGGGTTTGGACTTCTTCTGTGGACATCCAATCCTTGAATGAAAGGGTTTTGTAAAATAACAGGGGTTTCGGCTGGTTGATTTCTGGGTGTTGTGTCATCTTCTTGCAGATGTCTGTCGATGCCCGAAATGAAGAAATCTTCTTCTGGAGAGTGGTGGTCGAGAGGTTGTGCCGTCCACCCTGCTATATTTAGGGTGTTGGCAATTTCAGGGTTCTATAAGAAGTCGTTCAGGTCTCCTTGGTCAGCAAATCTATCTGGAGATTGATAGGGTGATTGATACCTTTCTGTAGCCATTTCTTCTTCTGCAACTTCTTCTTCAGCAGTTTCCTCTTCTGCAATGGTTACCAACTTTGTAAGTGATTTACCATGCCTCTTTTTGGTTTTCCTCCTCTTAGGATTTGGTGCCCCTTCTTTTGTTGATTTTGATCTTTTCTTCTTCATTTTTGGAGAGGAGGGAGGAGCAGAGGAGCCAATTTCTGTGGCATGAGGAGGTGAGGGTTGATCTTCTGCAGCGCTTGTGGAGGTGCCTTCTGCAGTTTTCCTCTTCTTGGCTTTTGGAGTAAATGCAGAGGTTCTTGATGAAGACTTCTTTCCCATTAGTTCTGCACGTTTAGCTATAAAGCTGAGTTGAATAGCCATGTGCTTTGCTAACTTCAGATCCTTTTCTTTTTTGGTGGAAAGAGGTTTTGCTATCATTGTTCCTAGGGGGACACCTAAACGCGGGGGTGTCATAGGACTCGGTTTAGGAGTTCTATGATCGCGTATATACTCTTTCTTAAGGGATTTATTCGATGCGTATTGCAGAAGCTTCTTTGACAGAGGTCTGCAGTGTGAGTAGCCATCAGCATGATCAGTGGGGGTATTCTTGTTCATCGGGAACTGTTTGGGAATTGGCCCTTCCATTGGCCAAATTTGGATTAGCATTAGAGGTTCGAACAGTACTCCTAGTATTCTTTGGAATTGCAGAGGTGGTAGAAAGTTGGGATCGTTCTCTTTGACCCTTTTCGAGTTGTTCTTTCTGTCGATGGTGTTTATGATCTCTTGCATCATTATGGTCGCATAATCTAGTGGAAGATCATAGTAAACCCAATACATGATGCTCAAGATTTTATGTGAGCTCTGGTCAATACTGCCTATCTTTCCTGTCAGGCATCTGTTAAGAATCGAGAACAAAGTGTTCCACAGAGGTGGTAATCGGCCTCTGCGGAAGTCATTTCTCTTCCGTAGTTGGGTGTTGTACCCAAGCATTTCCACGAATCGACAGAGCTCTTCATCTGTTGGTTGCTCTGCATAACTCTTCAATCCCAGAAGACCCCTTGTTGGTAGGTTGAATTCAAGTGAGAACATTGTTCTGTTGAACTTGATTTCAAGATGCTCAGATTTATCAGGTCTTGAAATGTACCCTTTGATAAGAGAATCGTCTTTATCAAATCGACAGCTTTGCCAAAATTGGTTCAAATAGCGGACTGGAATTTTGTTCGGGGTTCTTGATAGTAGAGGGAAGAGGACATGATTCTCCATGATGTTCAGAAGTATGGCATGGGCTTCGCCGAAAGTAGTGGGTGAGGGGACCAAATAGAAGTTGTTGGATTTGATAGGAAGAATGGCTTCGAAATGATCCTTTGCTATAAAGTTTTGCAAGTGAGTCGTCGGAGCAAAGTCTGCTGAGTCCCCGGAATCTTGTTGTTCAATATTTCTTGCAAGGCTGGGGGTTTTCAGAATGTTCTGAATGTGCAGGGGAGTGTTCCGGTGAGTTCGCCGGAGAGAGTTCAGAGGATGTAGTTCGAGAAGATGAAGCCATTTGATTTTAAGAATAAGATTTTTGCAAGCTTTTTGCAGGGTTTCGCCGGAGAAGAAGATGAGAGTTTGTAAAAGGTTTTATGTGAGGGTAAGCTTTGTTTTTATAGGATGGTAAAACGGTAGAATTCGAAAGAGTAAAATATATGGCAATGGATTAAAGTTTGGAATCCGCACTCGAGTTTGAGCGGCGGGTTCAACTTTCCAAAAAAAAAAAACGTTCCATGTACGCCCAATGAAAATGGGACACGTAGGCCTTGTCAGAATATGATAGGACGTCGTGCGCGGCCCATTAATGCTAGGCGCGTGAGGTTGATTTTAGCCATATGAGTTTCACTCTCAGTAAAAGTAACCGTTATTACTATAGAGATGCCCAAGTAACAGATTGACAGAGCTTCTGTAGTTTACAGAGGCTCTGTGATCTTGAAAATCTTTGATGTTTATCCCTTTTTCATATATCTCATTGTTATCATGACTTCTGTGGGGTTCTTCTTTAACCAAAACATTTGTAAAGGCATTGGAGAGGATAAAATCGGATTTTTGTGAAGAAATTTGCTTCGCAGAGGTTTTGTGGCTCTGTTGGAACTTGCAGAAGTTCTGTGAGGGCCAGCAGAAGCTCTATGAGAGAAAAAATCTCATAACAAAAATTTTATTAATATTTTTGATCATCCAATTTTTGATTTGGTTTAAGAGATGTTTTTCGGACATATTTGAATGTTTGTGTCCGAGAAAACTGTTAAAAAAAACGGTTTGTTCGAGAAGGTCATGGTCTGCGTTTTCGGTTTCCGAGATATCATTCCAAAAGATCGACAGAAGGTTAATTTGTGATCACAGAGCATATTTCCTGCAGAAGCTCTGTTGAGCTCAGCAGAAGCTCTATGACCTTAAATTTCTCCTAATTTGAATTTTTTGAAACTTTTTGAGCTTTTGATTTTTGAAATGTTATTCACAGCATATTTAGGACATATTTGACAATTCTTGTCCTAGAAAATTGTTTTCCAAAAACCTTTTGTGCGAGAGACATACCTTTTGGTTCTTCTTTTCTCGGCAGTGATATCTGACTTCTGTCGATATGGAGTCATCGACATTTTTCTTTGGCTTTCCCTTGAAAGTTTTATCTCTTTAGATCATTTCATGGTTCCCTTCTGCTCCCCCTTGATCTAATCACCTCTGTAGATCAAGTAATTTCCTTTTGCTCCCCCTTGACCTAATCACCTCTGTAGATCAAGTAATTTCTTTTTGCTCCTCCTTGACCTATGCTTGGATCAAAGAATGATAAGTTTTGCATAGAACATAGGTCATGGTCTTTCAGAGGTTCTGTAGGGGTCGTCAGAGGTTCTGAGTTGACTTACAGAAGCTCTGTGATTTTAAGAACTATTTAAGGTTTTAAGAATTTACATACAGAAGTAGAAGCAATCAAAGCAATAAATTAAGCAATGTATTTACTTGTTATTTACAGAAGATAAAGCTATACTTACAGAGGATTTTCATACCATGTTAATCATTCCTAACTTACCCACCAAGAAGTTGAATCTTTTCTCGTCTAATGCTTTGGTGAATAAGTCAGCGAGTTGATATTCTGTGGGCACGAAATGCATTTCGATTGTACCGTATTCAACATGATGTTTCAAGAAATGGTACCTTATATCGATATGCTTGGTTTTTGAGTGTTGCACAGGGTTGGCAGAGATAGCAATAGCACTTTTGGAATCACAGAAGATGGGTATTTTGAACAGAATGTGGCCGTAGTCTTTTAGCTGAGTCTTCATCCATAGAACCTGAGAACAACAGCTAGCGGCAGCAACGTATTCAGCTTCTGCAGTGGATGTGGAGACACAATTCTGCTTCTTGGAGGTCCAACTGACTAGTTTACCACCTAGGAATTGACAACTCCCAGAGGTACTCTTTCTGTCGAGCATGCATCCTCCATAGTCTGAATCTGTATAAGCTTTAAGACTAAAACCAGAGTTCTGTGGATACCAGAGACCAAGATTGTTGGTCCCCTTCAGGTATCTCAAGATTCTTTTTACAGCATCATAATGTGATTTCTTTGGATTAGCTTGATAACGTGCACAAAGACATGTGGCATGCATAATGTCAGGTCTGCTTGCTGTTAAGTATAACAGAGATCCAATCATGCCTCTGTAGAGAGTACATTCTACAGAAATACCATTTGGATCTAAGAACAACTTATTTCCAGTGGCCATTGGAGTCTTCATTGCAGAGGTATCAGAGAGATTATATTTTAAAAGTATGTCAGAGACATATTTGGCTTGATTTATAAAAATTCCCTCTGAAGATTGTTTGACTTGAAGTCCGAGGAAGAATGTTAATTCTCCCATCATACTCATTTCAAACTCACTCTGCATGAGTTTTTCAAAAAATTTGCACTCTTCTGAATTTGTAGACCCAAAAATTATGTCATCTACGTATATTTGTACAAGCATTATCTCACTATTTTTGCGTTTATAGAATAAGGTAGTATCTGTTGTACCTCTGTTGTAGCCATTGACTAGAAGGAAGGTAGAAAGTCGTTCGTACCATGCTCTTGGAGCCTGTTTCAGTCCGTATAGAGCCTTTTCAAGGTAGTATACATGCCTTGGAAACTTTGAGCTTTCAAAACCTGGTGGCTGATTTACGTAAACCTCTTCTTGGATTTCACCGTTTAGAAAAGCTGATTTTACGTCCATCTGATAGACTTTAAAATCTCTGTGGGCTGCGAAGGCTAAGAATATTCTTATTGCTTCGAGACGTGCGACAGGGGCAAAAGTCTCATCGTAGTCTATGCCTTCTTCTTGTCTATATCCTTTTGCTACTAATCTTGCTTTGTTTCTGACGACCACTCCATCTTCATCCTTCTTGTTTCTGTAGACCCATTTAGTCCCAATGTCCTGTTTCCCTCTTGGCAGAGGTACTAAAGTCCATACTTTGTTACGCTCAAATTGCAGAAGTTCTTCTTGCATGGCGTCTACCCAGTTTGGGTCATCTAGGGCTTCAGAAATCTTCTTTGGTTCTATAACACTAATAAAATTTGTAAAGAAACAAAAATTTGCAGTGGCAGACCTTGTTTTTACTGAGTCAGAAGGTTCTCCAATTATTTGGTTTGGAGGGTGGCTTTTTGTCCACTGAGTTGTGCGTGGAAGATGATCATCAATGTCATCAAAACTTTCTTCAGAGGCTTCTTGTGTTTCTTCTTGTGCAGCCTCTGATGTTCTTCGTGCCTTGGTAGTTGATTCTACCGTTTGTGGAATGATTGGTACGAGTGGTGGTGGAGTTTGTTCCTCTGAGGATGTATAGTCTTGGTCCTCGATCCCCTCTGTAATTGGTTCTTCTGTGGTTTGTGCAGCTTTTGTGGTCGTTTTTCTTGATGTTTCATCTTCTGCACTTTCTTCTGCTTCGGCAATTGCATCTGTAGTATTTATAGAAGAAGATGAAGCATTATTTGGACCAGTTAGAGTCATACCTGTAGGATTTTGTCCGACAGAAGATGGTTCTTCAGAAACTCTGATGGTTCCGACAGAAGGATCAATGTCATTGTGGAACATCTCCAAAAATAGAAGATTCAAATCTTCTTTTGTTCTTGAGATGTCAGAGAATTTCCCTTTAATTCCGAGTTCTGAACTTATTTGCTCAGAAGTCATTTGGAATGAATCATCAAAAGAAACATTGATGCTTTCTACAATCTTGTGAGACTTTGTAAGGAATGTTCTGTAGGCTTTGGAAGTGGCAGAGTATCCAATGAATTTGCCTTCATCTGCTTTTACATCAAACTTTCCTCTTGAATCTCTGTCGTTTAAGACGAAGCATTTGCATCCGAATACATGGAAAAATTTGATGTTTGGCCGCCGTTTGTTAAGCAATTCGTAAGGCGTCTTGAGGTGTCTTTTCACAATGGTTGATCGATTTTGAGTATAACACGCAGTAGAAATTGCTTCTGCCCAAAAGTTCATTGATAATCCGCATGCTGACATCATAGTTCTTGCGGATTCCACAAGTGTTCGATTCTTTCTTTCGACAACACCGTTCTGTTGTGGAGTGCGAGCTGCAGAGAAGTTCTATGATATTCCTTCTGTTGAAAGATAGGCTTCAATGACAGAGTTTTTAAATTCTGTGCCATTGTCACTTCTTAACTTCTGTATTCTGCAATTATAAAGAACTTGGATTCTTTTCATTAGATTTATCAATATATTTGGAACATCTGATTTCTTTCTAACGAATTCAACCCATGTGAAACGCGAATACTCATCAATTAGGACAAGTATGTATTTCTTGCCACCTAGGCTCTGTATGGCAATGGGACCGCAGAGGTCGACATGAAGCATGTACAGAGGTCTAGTGCAAGATACATCTGTTTTGCCTTTGTGGGAAGCTCTTTTGAGTTTTCCCATCTCACAGGCAGAACATAAATGATCCTTATTGAATTTAACATTTGGCAAACCTTTAACTAGATCAAGTTTGACCAGTTTTTCCAATGTGTGAAAATTCAAGTGACAGAACCTGTTGTGCCATAACCAGGCTTCTTCACTTTTGCAGGCAACAAGGCAAACTTTGTCTTTGTTCTTTGAGTTGAAGTTCATTAGATATATATCACCTATTCTTTCAGCTCGCAGAAGTTCCATACTTGTTTCTTCACTTTGTAGAGAGCAGAAAGTTCTTTTGAACAACACATTGAATCCTGTATCACAAAGTTGACTTACACTGAGTAGGTTGTGCTTAAGGCCATCCACATATGCAACTTTGTATACATAAACGTCTTCTTTCCTTATGACTCCATAGCCTTTTATGTGTCCTTTCTTGTTGTCTCCAATAGTCACAGATCCACCATCTTGTGTTTCTTTGTACGTGGATAGTGCACTTCTGTCACCAGTCATGTGCCTTGAGCATCCGGAGTCTAGATACCAGATTGGCACATACTTCTTCTGCAGGACAATCACAGAGATTTAGGTACCCATATCCATATGGGTCCAATTTTGTTAGAGTTTTTCAAGTTTGCCTTGGCATTCTTGAAATACATTTTGTTTTCTGCAGAAGAGTCAGATTGTTTCTTTGTGGGATTTGACTTTTGAATTGTCGTAGAGAGTAAACAGACTTGACTTGAAAAATGATTATTAAGTTTAGAAATAAGATCAAAGCAATGACAGTATTGAATATGAAATGTAATTTGCTTGAACTTTTCATTGAATTTTTTAAACTCAGCCACAGAGGCATTACATTCTTTCTTTACATTAGATTTCCTATTACTAGAAGATCTATGAATACTCGAATGTTGTTTGCAAAAGCTCCGTTTAGGACCTGTCTTCTTTGGGTTGCTTCTGTGGTGAACTTCTTTCATCACTGTCACAGAAGAAAAAGATTTATTAACCTTGGGTTTTGAAAATCTAGAACTTATAGGATCAATAGAGGTCTTCTATAACTTTTTAAGCTCAGCAGAGGTTTTGATATGTAGATCCAAATTTAGAAAATCTTGGCAGATTGGAATCTCTGTGAGTTTCTCTTTTGTAGAAATAGTTCTGTGAGGAACTTCAGAGGAGAATTTGACATCCTCTGTGTCACAGTGAATTATCCCTGATTTGAAATCAGTCTGTGAGTTGTCAGAGGATGAATCGTCCTCGTATACAGAGGTTGAGTCAATTCTTTCAATAGAGGCTGGATTTTCTGAGCATGTATCGTACGAGCTTTCTTCCTCTGTAGAATAGTTTTCATAAATTGCAGAGGTTTCTAATAAGATTTCTTCAGTGAGAGTTTTATCTATAGAAGATGTACAGAAATTTTCTAAAACGCTTGATTTCCATATTTCCAAAATTTCTTTTTCAATTAAAATTTTAAAGTTTTCTTCTGAAAAATTGGGTTTAAACTCAGGAGCTTCTGCTGATAATTTCTTTTCAACGTTTATCAAACAGACAAAAGCAACCTGTGTTTGGGTCTCTGGTTTACCAAACTTGAAGATACCAATTTGATCTTGTGTTTTCAGATATTTCTTTGGTTTGATACCTCTATTGACAGAGGTTGAGGATGATGAGTCTGTGTTTTCAAACCACACGTTAATCATCTTCTTATGTTTCTTCAAGTAAGGATCCACAGAGATTTTCGCCCTTTTGCTTACAGAGATTAGATTTGGAAAATCTGGTTTGTTCGTTTTTCCAATCACAAATAAAGAGGACAGAGGTTTGTTTCTTTTGCCTTAAACACCTACGGTGATATCATCATACCCTATACCTCGTCTCCCTATTTGTGAGTTTACTTTTTCATAAACTTTTTGTGCATCTTTATAGTTTTTAAGCAAAACTTCTCTTCTGAGTAAATCTTGCCATAATACCTCTCTTTCTCTTTGAAAGTATTCTTTAAGAGCTCTTATGTTAGTAGTTTCGCTCCTTGAAACTGAAAGTTCTTTTGTTTTATCTTTTAAAGTATTGGTTAATTCAGAAATTTGTTTTTTTAAAGGATCTAGAGTTTTGTTCCAATTCTTTTCTATTCTCTCTTTTTCCTCAAAAATCTTTGCTTTTTCTTGAGTGAGAAGCCGTACTTCTCTCTCATTGAAAGTGAGTCTTTTCTGAATACTTTGATTTATCTCTTTCAGTTCAATTATCAGAAGATGTCGAGAGATATGCTGAGCATGGGTTCTAAGAATAAGCCTCCGGTATTGATAGCTGAAGAATATTCTCAATGGAAAAGGAGAATGATTCAATTTCTGAATCATCATAACAGAGATCTTATGCTGTCCATTCAGAACGGTCCTTACAAAGCCTACATAGAGGTTGGTGGCATTGCTGCAACAGAAACAAGTCAAGAGATTCTTCCAAGAAGAATAGAAAAGGAAATCTAACCTAGAGAGAACACAAAGTGATTAGAGATCTACATCTTGTATTAATGAATTCACTTCTTACAAACTACAAGTAAAGACCTATTTATAGTCTTCATCACTTGCTACAACAATTAAGCATAAGCCCTTTAACACAGCTATTGCTTTACAAAACTTTCTATTATAAAGGACAACTTCAGTGTCCTAACATTCTCCCCCTAAAGTTTTGGAAAGCAAATCATCTTCAAATCATTAGCTCCTCTCCCCCTTGATTTCCTTGTAAAAACTTTAGCGGTGCATTCTTCAAATGTAGGCTTGGCTCCCCCTTGAATGTTGCTCTTAGCCTCGACTAAATGCACTAAAATCATCTTCAAAGTGTATGCATTTAGTGAAAAACAAAGAATCCGTCTTGCTTGAAGGAGGAACGGTAATAAGCACGCACTACTAGGTAGGGATGAGACGACCCAAGCAAATAACATTGTTCAGCAACTGTGGAGAAATACTCGTCTTCAAAATATTTCAAGCCACTGAATGAAGAGAATCCAGAACTTCAATCTTCAAGAAATAGCTGGATGATTATAAGCACTCAAAAGTCTGAATCACAACCAAAGCACCAGAACAATGATTGCAAGCACTCACAATTCTGATTGATCAGGTCAGAAGAATGATTAAGAGCATTCAACGGTCTAGCATCGTCAACAAAACTTCAGAATAATGATTGCAAATATTCAAGCGTCTCTTCCAATCCAATCAAAGACTAAACTCCAACAATCAACTTCTGAATATCTTGAAAGACTTGAGCTCTTTTAAACTTTGACAGTTGCTAAATGTATGTGGCACACTGAATATAAGAATGATGTCACACACGCCTTATGCTAACTTTCATGAACAATGTCCCCCTCCTGAGACTTAGCACGGGGGTTCCGCTACCCGGTTAGAAATATTTTTCAATAATTTTTTTTTTTTTTAATGAGAAATATTTTTCAATAAATTTCTTGGATCCGAAACCATCAGAATTCGGACCATGAAGCATCCGAAACCAATGAATCCGGATTAAGTAGGGTGCGAATTCACTCAATTCGGATCATGTTGAGTGCGAATTCACTCAATTCGGATTAAGTAGGGTGCGAATTCACTCAATTCGGATCATGTTGAGTGCGAATTCACTCAATTCGGATTAAGTAGGGTGCGAATTCACTCAATTCGGATCATGTTGAGTGCGAATTCACTCAATTCGGATTAAGTAGGGTGCGAATTCACTCAATTCGGATCATGCTGGGTGCGAATTCACTCAATTCGGATCATGCTGGGTGCGAATTCACTCAATTCGGATCATGAAGGGTTCGAAATCAGGGCAATTTCGTGTCATGTTGGATGCGAAACCATGCCTATCTTGAATAAATGGAATTCGAAACCATTAGAATGAGGATTAGAAAGATGCGAAGCCATCCATACCTTTGAACCTTTAGGTGTAAGCACATTCCGAAATTCAGAACTAAGATGACCAAATTCAGCAATATTTCGGACTTCACAAGATCCGAAACCAACAACTCTGAACAGTTCGAAACCATCTAAGCCATCCAAACAATAGTAGCATCCGAAACCATGAACAGTAAAGCATGAAGGATCCGAAATCATCAATGAACAGTAAACGATGAAGGATCCGAATTCATCAATGAACAGTAAATGATGAAGGATCCGAATTCATCAATGAACAGTAAACGATGAAGGATCCGAATTCATCAAGAATAATCCGAATTCAAGTAACAGCATCCGAAAATCACTAAAATCATCATAACTTCTTCAATTCTTGACCAATTTCAGTGATTCTTTCGCAGACTTATTCGAAAAATGAAGATGAACAGATTTCTAGTTGATCAAAACATGTAATTCGATCGATTTGGCATACTTTTGATCCAAAAAGTGAGTTCGACTTTTTCTTGAACAAACACCATAAGAATCCGAAATCTGAGCAAAATAGGGCTAAAAACACTTGAATTGTGAAGATCCGATGATCGTATCGATGAAAAATTCTTCGATTTGGCTCTGATACCACTCAGAACTAAGATAACCAAATTCAGCAACATTTGGACTTCACATGATCCTTCTCCCCAATCTTCAGTCTTTGTTCACGAATCTTTGACTTGAAATATCTTTGATTTGAAAATTCTTTGACATGAAATTGAAATTAAACTTTTCTCCCCCTTTTCCGATGAAAGTGAGCATCATTATCATCGAAAACCTTCTTCAATTTGGTCTTCGATCTGCTTGAATCTTCTGTTTAGCTCTGATACCAATTGTGAAATCCCAGATCTCTAGCAATAAGATATGAATGTAGTGAGAGAGAACCTAGAGAGCAAATATGTCATCCATGTATTGATCTCAAAAGATTACAAAAGGTTTCTAAAAGATTACCTAAGCTTTTTAAAGTGTTTATAACAAATGAACTAGACAAGCCTATTTATACCCATGACATACAAGGTATAAAGGCATTCACAATACTGTATAGACTCATACAGTACATTGACTTTACAGTAAATCTTGAATACAATAATGCTCTAACAAATTCTAAGTGTATTATCATCTACAGAGGTAATACAAGAGTTGGAATTTGAAGTAGATACATCAGAGTCAGTGCAGGAGTCGACTTCTGCCATGCCACAGAAGAGGGCATTGGCGGTATGTTCATCGTCAGAAGTAGAGTCTGACTGGAAGTCTTCTGTGTTCTCCTCAGAATGTCCTTTTGCCATTAAGGATTTTTTAGCATAATATTCGGCTTTCTTTTTGTAGAAAGCAGAGTCCCTCTGTGGGCGATTTGATCTGCTTCTGCATTCATTCGCAAAATGGCCTGGTTTTCCGCAATTAAAACACCCTTGAGGAGTGTTTCCTGTTCGATCATTGGACTTCTGTAGGTCTCCGCCTTTTCTGATCTACATTCATTTGCATAGTGACCAGGTTTGCCGCACTTGTAGCATTCTTGTTGTGTGTGGCTTACCGAGTCATCTGACCTCTGTCGGTCATTCCCTCTTCTGTCATCTCTTCTGTTGTCTCTTCTGAACTCTTTTGTCAATAGAGCTAAAGATTTAGCTAGTGATGCAAGAGTTATTTCCTTTTCTGCTTGCTCTTCTTCTTCACTGTCAATTATCACCATCTTCTTCTTTTCCTTCTTCTTCTCCTCTGTGGCTTTATCATTTCTTGGTCTCTGTGCATCCTCTTTAGTTTTACTAACCAATGCATATGGTGCAATGGTTAGTGTTTTAGCCTGTGCTATCTGAGGTTCTTGTGCGGCTAATGTTCCGTAAAGATCAGAGAGAGTCCAGGTGTCTAGATCCTGATTTGTCTGTAGGGACATAGACAGCTGGAGCCATTCTTCATTTAGACTTTTTAAAAACATGACATTGTTTTCTTCAGAAGTTCTGTCAATGCCTGATTTTCTGCACTTGTTGATTATAGAGTTGAATCTGTCGTATGTTGTTTGCAGAGATTCTGTTGCAGAGGCTCTGGATGCATGATATTCATTGATGTACTGTGCTCTTCGGTTTTTTTGTGTTTTAGCACCTCCTTCCAACTGTCTTTCCAGTTCTTTCCACAGATCATGCGCTGTTTCACATGAATCCAAGGATTGAAAGAGTTCGTTGGGTATTGCCATAATTAATGTCCTCTTGGTTTTCTGAGCAACTTCATCTTCTGCTTTATCTTCGGTTGACCACTCCCCTTTTGGCTTTGGTTTTTGATGTTCGGGGATTTCGGCAGATTCAGCAGTAGCAGGTATACGAGGTACTACTGTCATGGGAATAGGAGGAGGATTGTACAGATATTGTACTTGATTTTTTTCAGTGCCCTCGAAAAAATGGACCATTCTTATTTTCCACTGAGGATACTCATCTCGAAGGAGAGTAGGAGGTTTAGTGAGAGAACCAGTAGTAAAGAAATTATTTCTATTTGTCATTTGAAGATTTTAGAAAGAAAGTATGACTAAAGAGTTACTTCGATGAGCTTGAAGATTTTCTGGGTTTAAGTAGTTTCCAGACACAATTTTAAATCTCAATAATATCTATCACGAGTCTTGATAAGTGGATCACTTGATATTGAAAATCAAGGAAGGCTCTGATACCAATTGTTGGATCCCAGATACACTTAATCAAGATTAACAATCTATTAGTGGAGTTTAGAGTTTGATTCGGAAGCGTATTAAACTAACAGATATGTTTGATAGATATTAGAACGCACATATATAAAGAAAACATTAACGAATGAAAAGGATTTCTTGAACAGTTACTGTTATTCAATATATAATAACAACACGAAGAACAGATTAAGAACTGTTGGTGTGTGTGAGAATATAACACTCAGATATTTGACAATAAAGCTTGAGAGTATTAGTGATTCCTTGTGTATTCGTCCTTAGGAAGATCTCAACATGAGACTTCCTTTTATACTACTCTTAGAAGACTATGAAGTAGGTCACTGTTCCTTTTACGGCATGAATAGTAAACTGGATGGTGTGAACAGTGGACTGGATGGTGTGAGCAGTTGTATGAGCCATGCGCATTTAATGGAGCAGATGTACTTTTGGTAAATGCATTAAATGGCGCAGACGTCTATTTTGTACCTTGCCCTATTGAGTCCACTCAGAGCTTGACACGTGTTTTGATAGTACTTTTTCATGCAAGTTGATGAACGTATTCAGTAATATCTTCCAAGTCTTCATTGAGGACCACAGAGGCTCTGTAATGAATTACAGAGGTTCTGCGGTCTGGTCCTCTGTGGAGCAGTCTTCGCCGGATTCCGAGTCTTTGGTCTTCTTTGTGCGTATGACAGAGCTTCTGTAGGAAGCCTCTGCTGCTTCTGTAGCTTCTTGACCTTGATTTCTCGGTAATGTCGGCAGAGCCTCTGTAAGAGGCTTTCTTCACTTAGCCTATTTTTCACTACTTCTAAATACTTCTATGATTAGGAAGATTGAAGCTAACAGCTCTAAATGTCAAATCTTTACAGATCATAAGAGTCTTCAACATCTTTTTGATCAGAAGGAACTAAATATGAGGCAAAGAAGATGGCTAGAACTGGTGAATGATTACGACTGTGAAATTCTTTATCATCCGGGAAAGGCGAATGTGGTAGCCGATGCATTGAGTCGACAAGAAAGGAGTGGGACAATAAAAGCTATTTCACTACGGGCTGAACTCCTACCTAATATCTTTCACGAATTGCTGAAGTGTCAATTAGAAGTCTATCAGGAAGAACAGTTGAAATAAGAACGGTTAGTAGGTATATCAGCATTACTTGTAAAAGATGATCGTGGATTGTTGTGTCTGGGGAACAGAATCTGGGTACCTTGTTTGGGTGGTTTACGTGACCGGGTACTTCAAGAAGCTCATCAGTCTCGATTCTCTATACATCCAGGTACGAATAAGATGTATAAAGATTTGAAGCAATTTTATTGGTGGCCGGGAATCAAAAGAAGCATTGCGCAGTATGTGGAAGATTGTACTACTTGTAAGATGGTGAAGATTGAACATCGAAAGCCGTTTGGTCAGTTACAACGATTGGAAATACCAATGTGGAAATGGGATCAGATTACTACAGATTTCATCACAAAGCTACCAAGGACTCCGAAGAGATTTGATTCTATTTGGGTGATTGTTGATAGGTTGACTAAGTCTGATCACTTCTTACCGATAAAGGAAACTGATTCGATGGAACGCTTAGCCAAATTATACATTGACGAAATAGTAACTCGACATGGAGTTCCGATCTCTATTATTTCTGGTCGGGATAGTCGTTTTACTTCAAGATTCTGGAGAAGCTTTCAAAAAGAAATGGGAACATAGATCAAGTTAAGTACAGCATATCATCCTCAAACTGACGGTCAGAGTGAACGAACGATTCAGACTTTAGAAGATATTCTCCGGGCTTGTATTGTTGACTTTGGGGGATCATGGGATAAACATTTACCGTTGATCGAATTTGCCTACAACAACAGTTATCATTCCAGCATTCAAGCGGCACCGTTTGAAGTTTTGTATGGTAGAAAATGTCGAACGCCTCTGTGTTGGAATGAAGTGGGAGAGAAACGATTAGAGGGGCCAGATATAGTTCAGTTGACAGCGGATAAGGTTACTCAGATTTGGGAGAGATTAAAAGTGGCTCAAGACAGACAGAAAAGCTACGCAGATCGACGCCGGAAACCTCTAGAGTTTCAATTTGGGGATTTTGTAATGTTAAAAGTCTCACCTTGGAAAGGAGTCATCCGATTTGGGAAGCAAGGTAAACTTAGCCCGACATACATTGGACCATTTGCAATCACAGAAAGGATTGGTGAAGTAGCCTACAGGTTAGATCTTCCGCCAGAGTTAAGCAGAATCCACAATGCGTTTCATATATCAAATTTCCGAAAGTGTTTGGTTACGCCAGATCAGGCAGTGTCTCTACCAGATATACAAGTTAATGAAAAGCTAAATTATGTGGAGGAACCAGAAGCAATAGTTGATTACAAGATTAAAGAGTTGCGGAACAAAGTAATCAGACAAGTGAAAGTCCAGTGGAGACATCATAGGGGTCAGGATGCTACATGGGAATCAGAGTCGAAAATGAGAGCCAAATACCCTCACCTATTTGCTTAAACCGAATTCCGGGACGGAATTCTTTTAAGGGGGAGTTGATGTAATACCCCGGGTAAGTTCGTTAGTTAAATGTTAGTTCTGTTAAATTTTGTTAACTCTAAAATGTGAAGTTAAAGGTAAATTTGGGTAAAATTATAAGTTAGGGGTGTTTTAGTCAATAGTGAAGAGTTTAGGGGCTGAAATGGTAAATGTGAGTGGATATTATCTAAAGAAAAATCAGATATTATCTAAACTCAGAAAAATCAGTGTCTGTGTGTGTGTTTTGAGACCAAAAGAAGAAAAGAAGGTTTGTGGCTAAAAGGTTCAAATTGGAAGTGTTGGATGTGTTATTAAGGTATGTTCCTTTACGTTTTATGCTCATAATTGCTTATAGATAGTTTCTATCGTAGTAGAATAGTTGAATTCATGACTGGTATGATTTTCTGTCGAATCTGGGTTGAAAAGATGCAAACCGACAGAGGTGTCCGGACACTATGAATGTGTCCGGGTGGTTTTGTTGGTAGTGTCCGGGTGATTTTATTAGTGATGTCCGAGTAATGTTCTAAAGGTGTCCGGACGAGTTCTTCATCCGGGTAAGTTTTATTTTCCTATGTTTTACGGATAAAAGTAGATACCGGATGGTATCCGGATTTCTTTGGTGTCCGGATGACGTCCGGATTGTTTAGGTTGTCCGAAAAAGTTGTGTTGACCGGAAAAGTTGTGTTGTCCGGAAAAGTTGTGTTGTCCGGATAAAGTGAGGTATCCGGATACTTTTGCTGTTTGGTTAAAATTGGGAGTTTAGATGCTTTTAAGTATCCAATAGTCTGTGTTTTGTTAAATCATGGATAGGGAATGAATGAGGACCAAATGTACTGTGGACTCGACTTAAGTTCGGGTTTGGGGGTAACAATTAGGGACTAGAGTGCTTTAGAGTTCTTAGTCTTGGTAAGACTTATGTGTTCAAAGTGGTAAAGCAATACTTGTATATGATTGTTACAGATTCGGTGAAATTGAAGTGAAGCTGAATTGTTTGAGAAAAGCTTGGAGAACGTTTTGATAAGTCAAACAGGTGAGTTTTTCTTCAAAAATGTTTTAAACTGGAATACATATACGTGTAGATTGAAAAGGTGATAGATAATGTGATTAGGTGTTCATAAATGACAATATGGTATATTGAGATATATATTGTATTTATATGTGCATTACACTACACGAATATATGTTAGCCGAAACTATGGTCGGCGGTGTTTGCTGTAGTTGTTGTACAGCGGTGCTGTAATTGTCTTACAGCGGTGTTGTTGGCTCGCAACCAACTGATATGGCCAGGGGAAATGAGAATGAGAATGAGGATGAATTGAACACAGTGCACGAGTCTTGATTGGTATTTAATTACGTATGATACATATGTGTTTATATAAAGGATTTTATATAAATGGGTTTTATAATGATTGTGAAAGGACAGGGGTTATCTCACTTAGACCGCTAGGTCTAACCCTCATTTTGTTTTAAAAACATGTATTCCAGGTGGCAAAGCGGGTAAGGGCAAGCGTATAGATTAAATGGTGGATAGCTTTTGAGAAGACTTTTGTTATGAAGACTAAGATGTGTTTTTGTATTTATGGCTTTGTTGTTAGTCATAATGTAAATTATTTAGTCAAAAAGTTTGTAAGGCTGGGACCGAATATGAAATATGATGTATCTTGTAAGGAAATTATGTTGGTGAAATGTATGTTACTTGTATATATGTAAACTGGGATGTTACAAATACAAAATATAGCTTATGTTTCGAATATAGAAAAACATAGGATTTTCTATGTAAAAGTCTTATAACTCTATGTACTGATCAAAATGAAAAAATCCTTCAGCAAAATCGAATATTAGTTGAAGTGAGGTCACGATCATCACCAAACAGGTTGGTTTGTCTTCTAGCCAAAAGAAGATATGCACAAGGTAAAAAGTCAAATAGTAGTCTGACAAATACTGCTACTAGCAAGCCGAATCTTGATGTATAAACTTGGTCAGAAAGTTTGGCTCACCAACTGGCTTAGATCTTTCTTTGATATGAGAACATGTACAACATGTCAGCCTAGGCTAAATAGCACCATTCACTTGGGACTTTGTGTACTTTACTGTTCCTTCGGCATATTGAAGATGAAGTAAGACAAAATGGTGTCTACATCAGAGACTAAATGTTGAAGTGCAGAGGACTAGGTTACATGGATCAACCACTCAGAAGAAGACACGGATCAAAGTTGGAGAGACCGCATTTAATGCCATAGTGGCTAGAAAAAAGTGACATTTGTCATTCAATTAAAATCACCCGATTTTATCAAATAACATCCTTGAAGTGTTTTTTAAATTAATTCGGCATCATCATCTGTAGAACTTCCTTAGTTCTTCGGATCTTGAATTGAACGCTTCTCCTTCCCATTCCTCCACTTGGAAAAAAATTTCACGAGTCTGATTGTTTAGGATCACATGTCTTACCTTCCTAGCTTCCACAACAAACCTATAATTCTTGTTTTTATAGAAGAAGAATTAAAAAGTGAAAATACGATGTGTTTGTATTCAAACCCATCTTCTACAAACACTTCATGTGTAAGTCATCCATTTTCATGACCAACATATATATAAACCCCTCATATCTATCATTGAACCTATCGCCTTCCCCCAGAAACCTTTTCCTCTTTCCATCCCCGGCTTCGTGAAGCTCAAATCGAGAACCCCACTAGGATGGGTTGGGTTCCGATGAGAATAGGGATGGAAACGGGACGTGTATTTTCTGGGTAATATATCCCACATCCCTGACCCCCGTTTAAGACCCCCATCCCCGACCTCGTCACAACTAATCCTCGACGGGCTCGGGGGGAAAGAAATCGATACCCATTTAGTAAAAAACAATGTATTTTATATAACACCCTCCCAAGACCCTGGAAAACGTTACGATAAAAAGACTGATAAACAACGCTTAAAGAATGAACTTTAAAACTTTACTCAATACATTTAACAATCTAATACAACGGAAGACTTACGAACATAAACTAATTCTAAACGAACTAGTTCGTCCCATACCGAACTAGCTATTACAACATACATTACATAAAAAGATTCTACAATGATCTAATCCAAATCCTTTCCTTTGCAGAGTCCTAAGTGAATGCCACCTGAGATATATGTCAAGAGTTAGCTTATAAAGGTAAGTGAGTCCATGGTTAGTTCTATGAAAACTGAAATAAACAATTCGATAACTAGTATTTAATAAAGTTAAGAACTTAAGCAAAATACTGAAACAACTTCAACACACAATGGTGTTTTGCATTCTGGGAGACTTAGTACATCTTGATGCACTACCCAACTAAAAACTCAGAACAAAACCCGACTAATGGGAATTTAGTCTTGACGAATATTTACTATTGAACTGGTGTGCTTAGACACGCACACACTTAACTGGAGCTGAGAACAGTAACTTACTAGTAACCTCGTAGGAACATCGTCCGACCATACAAACTGATAAGGCTAATCAAAAAATGGACTAACCGATTGCCACCAACTACTAATCAATAATTGATCCTTTTGCAACTAGTGCATAATAACTTACATACTAAACTATAACATATAACTGGTTTCTGACAAACAAGGAAGTGGACCTGAATAAGTAATAACTACAACTGATCTTTAGTGCATTCTGATGCGCCTATTGTACTATACTTCTCATGACCACTTTTCTACAACATAACTAGTGCTAATAACAAGTACTATATGCTTTTTGAGATGTGTGTTCAAACATACACATACTAAACTAATACTACTAGCATAAAGTGGATAATATAACATAATTTATAATCCACAATGTAAGCTACTCAAGTAATAACTCAAAGCATGTAATGTAAAATACATCACTAATCACTGAAACATGCTTAACTGAAATCATATAATTTACTGTATAATTGAATCAAGTATAAAATACTATGTAACTAATACATACAAAATGTATATCCTCCCCTTAGGGAAACAAGTCATGAAAACTCACATGTGTATTGCCGAGTGACCAAGATATCGCTTATCTCCGTGTGCTTGCTACGAACCGAACACCTAAATGATAATTTAAGGGGTTCCAAGGTTATGCTCAAATATTTATGAACTAAATCTAGACGCAACGGTTTACTAACAATAACAAAAACTCTAAAATAATCTAATCAATCACATTTTCGAAAATTTTCTGAACTAATAATGTTACTAACAAAAATCTCAAAATCAAATGATAAATAACAATTTAACTTATTCTTTTTGGATCAACCACAAACACTAAAGGTCGACCACTGCCATGTTGAGTCGTACCTTTTCTGTTTCCCCACATCGCACTTCATGCAAGTCGGTCAAGACCGATGCTGACGACAACAACCTTGGTTTGCTATTTGACCGGGTCACAACAGTCGTTAGACAAACCACCCCTTCAACTTGGTTCCTTTATTACTATTAGTTCTAATACCAATCATATACATCAAATTATGATGCAAACATAACTTAGGGTTTACTATTAAACCCACTTTAATAATTAACTCAAGAGCCCACAATATAAATCATCGTTTGATGGTTATTTGGCTAAGAATTCACCACCATAATTTACGTAAACATCATAGGACAAAACATGATTTCTAAAACTAATTGTATGTCAGAATACATATCTATTTGAGTGTTCTCCTTCTAACCCACTCCACTCCTCAATGGTTCTTGAGTTGCAACATTTGAACTTTCTCTTGCTAATTTTCCCTAATATTTTTCTCTGATTCTCGTATGTGAGCAAAAGAGACAGTGAATGGAGTTTTCCTCCACAAATCGAGAACTATATAGAGAAGGGTTTGTTTTATTTTCCCTTTCTTTTTGGTATATAAATGAGAAGCTTATCTCATCTCTCTCTGCCATTTGCCGAATTTGGTGGTGCATGGGATAAACCCCACTTCACTAAGTTTGGCGAATTCCTTTCCACTTTAGCCCTTAACTTTATCTATTCTCTACACCTTTAGTCCTTAGGTTTACACACTTTACAAATTTCCTCCCTTACATATAAGCCTTTGATATTGCGCCTTAATTACTAGAAACTTTAATCTCTACCCTTTGCAGACTTACAACTTGACCCCCTATTCTAGGGTGTTACAAATCTCCTCCCCTTATATAAATTTTGTCCTCGAAAATTGCGTCGGGTTGAAAAAAAAGAGGATACTTATCCGTTTGTGTCTACTTCAGGTTGTCAGGTCAATTCTAGCTAACTTTTTATGAAAGATTCTCTTAACAAGTTTAAAGAGATACGTGTATCCCTAACGACTTCATATTTTAGTCTAACACTTGGATGGATTCCTTTTCCTTACTCACTTAACCCTGCCTTGATGTCTTCTAAAGGCACTTTTGTCGTCTTGACGATTACTCACATTCTCAAATTTGACATTTTATAGGGTACTCACCTATTATTGCAACTAACTTTACAGCTCAAGATATTGTGGCCTCTCTTGCTTTTCATGTTCAACGAAGTACTACTTTCTAATGCATATGTTGTGTTACCTTGACTAACTTATTACTCAATAACTGAATATTGTTTGGAACACATCAACAAAATATATTCAATATGTTCGACGGTTTCTAGATTATTAATGCTTAAATAATGCATATATTGATCGATATAGGAAAATTATCACATAGGAATGCTTGCATTGTATGCTCTTTTGCTATCTTTCTGTATGCTAGGGAAGACTACTCTACTACTTACTTATACTCGTGTGAAGGTCCTTGGACCCATGAGCATCTTTCTTACTTGAATTAAAATAGAGGCTATAGGTCATGTACTTGTCCTTATTGGGAGTAGGGGATTATCTCTCGTTTCACGCCTTGATGTTTGTGTCCCCACACCCATACATACTAACAATAACTTTTCAACTGTAACACATCTTATCATCACTAAAGTGTCTCGAACACCTAGACTTATGTGATTCGTATATACTATCTGTCTTAGACCTCTCCACTAGGGATTCATACTTTGATTCAAATTCTTCAGGGTTTTATCTAGGTCTACTAAAAACAGCTCAATCTGGTCTGCCATTCATTAACTCTTAAAATTCTTTTCTTGAATAGTTGTCTTGCTAGAATATCTGCTTAGATGTGACTTGTCACATATGTAAGCAAGAAACTAAACCCTTAAAAAATGATTGTCACATTTCAAAGCTTACTTTACAACTTATTTTTCTTAGCGGTTATAGAACCAACTTCTAGCACTATACACGATTGGCGTTACTTCTTGAATAACTATACATACCATGACAATGGTTATAACTAACTTATCTATGTGTGGTCCGTACGATGTGCTCGTTAGATCCATAATGCTACTAATACATTTCTTAATCCAGAGGTTATAATTGAAGGATCATGCTTTCAAACTAAAAATATGAAAGCAAATGCTACTTAAATCATGTAACATTTAAGCTGAATTGAAACATTGAATTGAAGCATGTAAACACTGTAAAATTTGTAGACTTTGAAATCTGTAAATACATAGCATGCTCCCCATACATATAAACTTATGAATCAACATATTTTTCTACTGAACATATTAAAAACAATTAAATGCGCTGAACGTACTGACCATACCAAAAATATTGAACTTCATATTATTGTATATATATATATAGAGAGAGAGAGAGAATGGTTCAAACGAGGAGCGTAACAATTTAAGAAAACGTGAGGAGCACCTCCCATGTACAAAATCACATGTGATTCACAACACAAGGACTAAAATCATATGTTATTACACGCGCGGTTTGTTACGCGGCTTGCGAAAGCGCGCGGCTTGTCCCGCGGTTTGTGTTGTGAATCACATATGATTTTGTACATGGACAGTGCTCCTCACGTTTTCTTAAATAGGTACGCTCCTCGTATGAACCCGCCTCTATATATATATATATATATATATATATATTTAGAACAACTATCGAATTACCAAAAGTTGGTTAATTTTACTTCAGTTAAACTAAACACTAAGGTATTAGTTTAATTGGCAATAACTTACAGTTTATACAAGTGATAGCTCTAATTTTAGAGTTATTATTTCCTTTTATTTTTATTTTATTTTGTCAAATTTTAGCCACTTCACTTCTCAAAATCCCCATTCTTGGTAACATTCACGAAAATGAGCAAAAAGAGTGAACCATAGTTTTTAATAAATTATTTGGTGGAGTTTTGTTGCTTTTTCACGAAATATTCGCAGTGACTTGCGCATCCCACTCCAGACCCCACTATCGAGCAGAGAAGAAGGCAAAAGAAAATCAACTCTTAGTTGGGAAGTAAAAGTTCTGGAAATAAGAAGGTTCATGTGGTAGAAGGCATGGGATTGAGTAGTACAAAGTGTTCCTAAAAGCATGGCAAGAGGAATTAAATAATAACACCCATGGTACTTTAAAGTTAACTTTTTGGAAAGGTGAAGGGTCCTATGGGTAAAAGAGCTACAAATTGGTGGATTGAAGTGCTGCACAAAGAAGATGAATTTTATGTTTTCACTTCAGTCCTTATTCTCTAGATAAAACCCATCTTTTGTAAAACCCAACATTTCCTCTTAGTATATAAAGGGGTGTTGGGTTACATTTATTTCATCCTTCATATCACATCTACCACATTTAGTGCTAGTGTAGTTCTAGTTGTTAGTTCAATTACTGCAGTAGTTCTCTTTAATCTCTTGCATTTAAATTCCTTAGTGTAATCGTTAGTTTCGAGTTACCAGTGGCAGTGACGAGTTCTCGTTCCCCACTGTGGTTTTTAATACAAGTCACTTTCAGTTTACTTATGTGCAAATCTTCATCTTTTGTTTTCTTTACTTCAGTAATGATGGGCTAAGCATCCTTTGGGATGTAGGAAAGAGAAGTACCTGGATTTTAGAGAAAATGTTTGAGTAATCTTTATACTTGGAATATTTGTTGTTTTGGCTATTCACTCTCGATTATTGTCCAATGATGCGAACAAGCCGATCACTTGTAAGGATCTAAAAGTCTAGTTCTTAACTCAGAAATGAATAGAACGCAGTGACACGAGCTTGGATAATGCTAGGGGATTCGAAAGAATTCTTATGACACTTACGAAAGTGAGGTCGGCACAGTGAGCTAATTTCAACCCACTGGAGTAGTAGGCAAGCTATTTGTTGTATTTAAAAACACTTAGCGTATTTGTATCTACACATTCCATCGAGGCCTGAAAAGGTCCATTTTGAGATTATCATTGACAAAACAATAAATACGAAGAGTATGGGATTGTTGCTTAACGGTGTGAGTATTTTGTAACCGGACTTTTCTAGCGAAAATGTCCACCTCAAGTACAAGGATCACCTTTGGGATCAGGTATTTAATATAAAATCTAGGGAAAATATAACCTACATTCCTTCTTTTAAAATCTTTAGTAAAATCGTTAAAAGTAGCTTGTCGCCAAACAAACCAAAATATTGCTTCCTCTGTAATTGAAACCTGTAAAAGGAGCTCAAGAGAACCATATTGTCTTGATTGCCCAGTCTCTGTGGATACGATTCTGGTATTTTACCAACTATTACTTGTTGTGACGATCATAGTGGACAGTGTACACTTGCCCTTCCCACTGTGGATAGTTTGGAACCCACTGCGATTAAAACACATATTCCGCACGTACCAAGTTTTTGGCGCCGTTGCCGGGGACTGGCGTGATTTTAAATCTCAAGACATTAGTTTTTATTCGAGCCCGAGTAACTCGTTTTTCTAAGTCGTTCGTGTTGCATGCCACGGCAACAACACGAACCTTTGGTGCCAATTGATCTTGAAATAGAAAAAACTTTTCGAAGAAGACGTAAAAACAGAAACACAAATCGACAACCCCTTGTGAACCCCACTGTAAACATGGCTGGTGTGGGAGGTGAAAGACCCGTTATCCCACCACCATTAGTGGAGACCACAGTGACGATTGCCAATAGCAAAGATCGAAAAATACGGGACTATGCCACTTCCGGAGCTAGTGACTTAAGCTCCGGGATTCTAAGGCCCAACATTGTTGCACAACATTTTGAACTTAAACATGTGATGTTTCAAATGATCCAAGCCATGGGTCAGTTTGGAGGATCAACATCGGAGGATCCATACTCGCACTCAAAATCTTTTTTGGAAATGACTGATTCTTTTCAACTGCAAGGTGTGAGTGATGAAGCGTTAAGGCTACGGCTTTTTCCTTTTTCATTAAGGGATAAGGCAAAGTCATGGCTGAACTCACATGCACCTCATTCGATAACCACTTGGCAAGAACTTGCTGACAAATTTTTACAAAAATACTTTCCTCCCACTAGGAATGTAAGGTTTCGAAATGATATTATTTTGTTTAGGCAAGAAGAAGATGAGGCTGTTTCGGATGCATGGGAACGATTTAAAGATTTACTTCGAAAGTGCCCACATCACGGCATCCCACATTGCATCCAATTGGAGACCTATTACAATGGTCTTTCCAATGCAGCCAAAATCATCTTAGATGCAACAGCAGGTGGAACATTCACGAGTAAAACCTACAATGTAGGATATCAGATCTTAGACAAAGTGTCCAACAACAATACCGAGTGGTCCAATCCTAGAGCACCCATACCAAAGACCAACACCATTGACTCCGAGGCACTCAAAACCATGAATGCACTGCTCGTGGCCTTAACCAAATTAGTTTTGAACCAAAATAGAGGCCAAGTCAATTCCACAACACACCTCACCAAAAATTGCTCCCTCTGTGGAGAAGAGCATGTTTTTTATTATTGTCCAGCAAATCCCGATGCCGTAAATGTTATAGGAACCAACCCGAGGAACAACCCGTATTCACAGACTTATAATCCAGGTTGGAGAAATCACCCGAATTTCCCTTGGGCTGGTAATCCAGGACTCCAACCCCACGGGGCGAGTCATGTCCAGCAAAGACCACAAAACCCCCCTGGATTTCAGTAACATCACAGTGGGCAACCCCCACAGAACTTTCACCAAGGGCAGTCCTCACAACAGTTCCAACCACGACCAACTCACCCTGCTGAGACTCAACCATCACTCGAATAAATTCTAAAAGGTTTCATTAATCAAACTCAAGCAGCCATTAGGAACATAGAGACCCAAGTAGGACAACTAGCCGTTGATGTTAAGAATAGACCACCAGGGATGTTACCTAGTGATACCGAACATGCTAGGGTGATAGGCAAAGGATCTGAACAAGTCAAATCAATAACACTTAGGAGTGGAAAGGCTCTGAAGGATATCATTTTTTATTCTGATAATTCACCTCAAATACCCACTGTCCCTAAACCCACAGTGGCCACTCCTGAAGTCACTGTCATTCCCACAGTGAGGACCGATGTCCCTGAGCTTCCCACTTTTGGACCTATACCAAAACCTACTGTTCCAAAGCCAACACCACATCAAGCTCAAATTGACCCACGAAGTGTACCTTTTCCTGAAAGAATGAAGACTAAAAATGTCGATGTTCAATTTAAAAAATTCTTAGACATTTTTAAACAACTTCACATTAACATACCCTTGGTAGAGGCTCTCGAGCAAATGCCAAGCTATGTTAAATTTTTGAAGGATATTTTAAACAAAAAGAGAAAGTTGGGTGAGTTTGAGATTGTGGCTGTGACTGAGGAATGTAGTGCCCTCCTTACTAGCAAGATTCCGCCTAAGTTGAAAGACCCGGGTAGTTTCACCATTCCATGCACAATAGGAGGAAAAGAAGTATGTCAAGCACTCTGTGACTTGGGAGCTAGTATCAACTTAATGCAGTTGTCCATTTTCAAAAAGTTAGGTATTGGAGAGGCTAGACCCACAACCGTGACATTACAACTAGCCGATCGGTCCATTGCCTACCCAAAGGGAAAAATAGAAGATGTCTTGGTCCAAGTGGATAAATTTATCTTCCCTGTAGATTTTCTAGTTCAAGATTATGAGGCCGATAAAGATATCCCAATCATCTTAGGGCGTCCGTTTCTTACAACCGGACGTACTTTGATCGATGTGCACAAAGGGGAACTCACTATGAGAGTCAATGACCAAGAAGTAAAATTCAATGTCTTCAAGTCCCTTAAGTACATAGACACCGAAGATTGTTTTTCTTTGAGTTCGATTAGTGGTACCCACAGTTTTGACCCAGTGCCCACAGTGGGGAGTGAGAGTGAGCACTCCGACTCTGAGAGTGATGACACTTTTGAGGATGAGTGTAACGAAATAGTGGCAGCCTTTGAACCTCTGGACTTCAAAGACAGAAATGTTCAACCGCCTTCAATAGAACAACCTCCCGAGTTAGAGCTTAAACCATTGCCTTCCCACTTGAAATATGCTTATCTCGCTAAAGATAATGAACTTCCCGTTATTATCTCTTCCAAACTTAGTGAGAAACAAGAACAACTTCTGATTAATTTGTTGATGAAGCATAAAAAGGCAATTGGTTGGACCATAGCGGACATTAGAGGTATTAGCCCCTCCTTATGTCAACATAAGATTAACTTGGAGAGTGACCACCCTGGAAAAGTCCAACCTCAAAGAAGGTTGAACCCCATAATGAAGGAGGTAGTTAAGAAAGATGTGTTGAAGTGGTTGGACACCGGTATTATCTACCCAATAGCTAGTAGTAGTTGGGTGAGCCCCGTCCAATGTGTCCCTAAAAAAGGAGGGACGACCGTAGTGGAGAACGAAAAGAACGAACTCATTCCCACTAGGACTGTCACGGGGTGGAGAATATGCATGGATTATAGACAACTCAACTTGGCCATTAATAAAGACCATTTTCCCTTACGTTTCATCGACCAAGTGCTTGATAGGTTAGCGGGAAATGAATTCTATTGTTTTCTACCTTTACTTGTCCCTACGGTACGTTTGCATTCCGGAGGATGCCATTTGGATTGTGTAATGCCCCAGCCACTTTTCAACGTTGTATGATGGCCATTTTCACCGACATGATTGAGGACACCATAGAAGTTTTTATGGATGACTTTTCTGTGATAGGAACATCGTTTGACAACTGCCTGGGAAATTTAGAGAAAAGCCTAGTGAGATGTGAGACCCACGACCTTATTTTGAATTGGAAAAAATGTCATTTTATGGTAGAAGAGGGTATTGTCCTAGGCCATCTTGTCTCAAAAAGAGGTTTGGAAGTTGACAAAGCCAAGCTTGAGGTAGTGGCACAACTTCCCGAACCCACAATGGTAAAAGGTATTCGAAGTTTTTTGGGTCATGCGGGTTTTTATAGGAGGTTCATCAAAGACTTTTCAAAAATAACAAAACCCCTATGTAACCTGTTGCAACATGAAAAAGAATTTAATTTTACCCAAGAATTTCGTGATGCCTTTGAAACAATCAAAAAAGCTTTAGTAACTGCACCCATAGTGACCACTCCTGACTGGTCACTCCCATTCGAAGTGATGTGTGACGCCAGCGAGTGGGCTGTGGGGGCTGTTCTCGGACAAAGAAAGAACAAAGTTTTTCACCCCATTTATTATGCAAGTAAAACATTGATTGAATCTCAGATTAATTATACTGTCACTGAAAAAGAATTACTTGCGGTGGTGTTTGCTTTTGATCGTTTCAGGTCGTACTAGATAGGGACGAAGGTCATCGTGCACACTGATCAGGCAGCGAAAAAATACTTGATCAACAAGGCGGATTCCAAGCCACGTTTGATTAGATGGTTTTTATTGCTGCAAGAATTCGACATTGAGATCGTTGATAGAAAAGGAACAAGCAATCAGGTAGCTGACCATTTGTCCAGGCTCGAAAAGGTAGTGACCACTGTAGATCCCACTCCGGTCAAAGAGAATTTTCCCGATGAACAATTGTTAACAGCCCAACATCACGAAAATAATATTCCTTGGTATGCTGACATTGCGAACTTTTTAGCAAGTGGACTAAAGCCCCACGGGATGAGTGGACAACCCTTTAAAAAGTTTTTACATGACACACGACAATATGTTTGGGACGACCCTTTCTTATATAAGATAGGGACAGACCAAATATTGAGGCGTTGTGTCTACGGGAGTGAGCAACATCAAATACTCCATGGTTGTCACACATCCCACTACGATGGCCACTTTGGTTGAAACAGCACTGCTGCAAAAATTATGCAAAGTGGGTTCTTTTGGCCCACTATGTTTAAAGACACTTACGAATTTGTGAAAAATTGTGAGCAATGTCAACGCACCAGGAACATTTCGCAAAGGAACGAGATGCCTCTTAATAACATTCTAGAGGTAGAACTTTTTGATGTTTGGGGGATTAATTTCATGGGACCCTTTCCAAATTCAAACAATAATTTTTATATCTTGGTTGCGGTGGACTATGTTTTGAAATGGGTGGAAGCTGTTGCATGTCACTCTAATGATGCTAACAGCATGGTGAAATTTTTGCATAAAAACATTTTCACTCGATTTGGAACACCACGGGCATTAATTAGTGACGAAAGCACCCATTTTGTAAACAAAGTCATAGGCTCGGTCCTTGCTAAATATGATATACATCATAGAGTGGCCACCACATACCACCCGCAAACCAACGGTTTAGCAGAACTTTCAAACCGTGAGATAAAAGGTATTTTGGAGAAAGTCGTTAAACCACATCATAAGGATTGGTCAACCAAACTTGATTAAGCTCTTTGAGCTTATCATACGGCCTATAAAACTCCCTTGGGAATGTCTCCATTTAAATTAGTTTTTGGCAAAGCTTGCCATTTACCGATTGAATTGGAACACAAGGCGTTTTGGGCCTTTAAAGAGCTTAACATGAGTGAGGATGCTGCGGGAATTAAGAGGTGTTTGCAAATGCATGAATTAGAGGAGTTGCGATATCACTCCTATGAAAACGCAAAGTTGTACAAAGAAAAGACCAAGATGTGGCATGATCGAAGAATCAACCATAGGGAATTCATGGAAGGCCAACAGGTACTATTGTTCAATTCCCGTCTTAAACTCTTTCCAGGAAAGCTAAAATAGCAATGGACGGGACCATACACCGTGGTCAAGGTTAGTCCCTTTGGAACAGTGGAATTGAAATCCCCACAGTCTGGTCAAACGTTAAAGGTCAATGGGCAGAGAGTGAAACATTTTCTCAACGAGAGTGCTCACATTCCATCCCACTCTCTACCGCACTCTGGTTAAGAAAAGTCAGAACCACTTGTAAATATTTTATTTCAGTTATTTGCTGTGTTTTTATTATTTTTGTTCTTTTTAATGTTGTGTGGTAGTTTGTTTTCATGTGTGTATGAGAGATTGCCAATTTTTGAAGAAAAAGTCAAACAAGTGCTTCTCAGTGACATCGAACATGTCACTGCGCTTCCCACTGCCGAAACTGACGCTGAGATGGGACGGTTTTGGGGGCCCAAGAGCTGACATGCATCAACTTTTCTTACACAAAGGTCTCCTTTTTCTGCCACCTAGCACCTACTCCACCATTTTTCAAGAAAAACTATCATTATCTATCTCTCTCTCTCTCTCTCTCTCAATAACCGTTCCCTCCAAACATAATATCCAGAAAATAAACCTTTTCCATATCAAATTCTAAAAACCACCTTTTCCTCCAAATATTCAAAAACACACAAACTCTTCTTCCCCATTTTCTCTCTCGAACCAGGACCAAGAAACCCTTCCAATGGCTAGAAGCAAAAGATTAAACCCCAACCCTAATGAGCCCGATCGTGCAGCGGTCCGCCGCAGAACCGTCGACGACCACCCACCGGAAAACATTACCGGCGATCTGAACGAACCGCCGCCATCCTCCGGCGAACATCCAACGACGACCGACGTACCAGATGCAGGGTCGTCCAAGAAAGAGGGTTCCAAAGCTGCTTCTTCATCAAAAGCTTCGGATTCCAGTCTGAAGCATTTTGAGGAGGAGGAATCACAAACTGAAGAGGATATTCTGAAGTTGGAAGAGGAGTACAATCAAAGACTTCTTGCACTTCGAAAAAAGAAGGAAGAGGTCGATAAGAAAAGAAAAGAAGAGGAAGAAAGGTTGGAAAAAGAGGAGGCAGAAAGGTTACGAAAAGAGGAGGAAGAGAGAATCCGAATGGAAGAACCCGAACGGTTAGCAAGAGAGGAAGAGGAGAGGCAAAAGATTGAAAAAGAGAAACTTCTTGAAGAAGAGAAGAAACGGGCAGAGGCTGAGAAAAAAGGGCAGAAGAAGAAAGGATGAAGAAGGAAGAACAAGACCGAATCAGACAAGAGGAGGAAAATCAAAGAAAAGAGGCAGAGGATGCGACACTCATGCACAAGGAGCAGATTCAGACTGAACAAAACCTCCAAGTCACAAACACTATTGATTTGGAGGCACTCCAGAAAGCTGCCCACAGTGAGGAAACCCGATCAAATGAGCATTATGGAAGAGAGGAATGGTCACCAGATCTGGGGTGACCATGTCGAAGAAAACACCAACCAAGAAGCCGATAAAGAAATCGTCTGGGAAAGGTAAGGGTCTTGAACCCTCTTTAAGTTCATCATCAGTTGAAACTGATGCTGGGGATGAATAAATGCAATCTGAAAACCCACATCAGTCCACAGTAGGCACTGAGCATGCCCCCAGTGGGGTGCCCAGACAGTTCACGACTCCAGCAGTCGTTGCCCACTATGATTGCATTTACAAGCAAAAGTTGAACCTGGAGAGGGGTTTTGACCCCGAATTTGTAGAGGCCAACCTGTTTATCAGAGATAGGGTTTTACAGCAGGATTGGACGACATTGGCATCTGCCAATCGTCTGGCCAATGCCTCGTTGGTTAGGGAGTTTTACGATGAGGCCTCCCAGACTAAGGAAACTGTGGTGAAAGTCCGGGGTTGGATCGTGCATTATCATGCCACTGCTATCAATACGGTCCTTGGCATAAGGACCTCGACTACATGCGCCTTTACACGGTTCTTGAATAAGATGACCCCGGCAGATGAAGATGCCATTTTGAAAGAATTGGCAGTTGAGGGAAAGCCCTGAGATAGGGATGGCACACGCAAGTGTCTACACGTTAGCTCCCTCACTACCGAGGCCGCTGTGTGGTTCCAGTTTTTGCGTGCCTCCTTATCACCGACTACTCATTATACGACCCTATCGATGCACAAGTGCGCTTTGCTGTACTGCATCCTTACGGGTAAGCCAATCAACCTGGGAACCCTCATGCAATCCGCCATCTACACAGCGCACACCCGAAAGAAGGTAATCCTCCCCCTTCCTTGTCTTATCACTTCGTTACTAATAGAGGCTGGAGTACCATCTGCTCAGGAGGACAAGTGGATCACGTCCATGAATAACATTAGCATTGTCACAATCAAGAAGATGGGGAGAGCAATTACTACTCCCCCCGAAGAGCCTGCTGATGACAATCCCACAGTGAGATCCACCGGTACCCCACTCCGCCAGCCCACTCCACGAAGCACGAGCAATCCCATGACAGCCATATTGAGCGCATTAACAGCCCTCACCTACCGCGTCGATCTTATGGAAGCCCAACAGAAGCATATGAACCGGGAGACAGAATCATTTTGGATGTACACACGCAATAAGGATGCAGTCCTCCATCAGATGTATATGGGTGCTGATCCCCTGCTTGCTGCACAACTACCTGACTTTCCAGAAGGTATCTGTCCATCCAATGATAGTGAGGATGGTTTTCATAAAGACTCCGCCGAAAGCTCACCGCCAGCAACACCTGCCCACTGAATGGTTTGTTGGGACTGTGGTTCCCACTCTAATTGCTCTCAAAAACAAATTTTATTTTCTGTTTGTTGGGTATTTTGCCTATGGCTAGGCACTTGAAAATTTTCTACTACTTTATTTTGGTTTATGATGCATGAATCCCTACTACTTTTAGTAGGTGCTTTTGGGTACTAACGTAATTCTCATTTGAATGCTTGTTGATCTTTTTTTTTACATTTCAAGGTGCAACTTTCGGCTTCTGACTTAAAAAGTCACTTTTGTAAGAACGGTTCTCAACTTGTCACATTGAATTGATTTAGGCCATTTTTGCATACAAACTCGACTTTTTGTACCCCAAATACCTCATGTACCCCACTTTCCATGTCACAGTGAGGACACTGTTCAATCTTAAGTTTGAGGTGGGGACTTCCAGTCTTTCCACAGTGGGGACACTGTGAGGTCCTAAGTTTGAGGTGGGTAAGATATTCCCCCCTCCCAAAAAAACACAAAAACAGAAGAAAAATCGGAGTGTCACTACAAAAGATTAATGGTGTGCCTTTTCTGGACCATCAAAGTGCTCACTCCCAGAAAAAAGATGGTGTGCCTATTCTGGACCATCAGAATACCCACTCTCACAAAAAAAGGCCATACCCAAATAAAGCCTGAAAGTGTACGTACTTACCCTTGCAAAATACTAAACACTCACTTCTTGAAATAAAAATCTCAAAGCGAGATTCTCGGTCCATGTTTGGAAGTAGTTACTACAAAACCCTTGGGAAAAATATTCAAAGCCATAAACCCTTCGACCCCAATAAAGCCCTATTGATCAAATGTGAACAAGGGAAAGATATCTTCAAGTACAAAAGTGAAGTTCTAATCTTAGAACCAAAAGAAGCATCCATGGAGGGAGATCAACATCCATTCAGAGTGAGAAGTCGGTAAGTCCCTGAAAACTCAAGTGCATTATTTTAATCATTTAAATTTTTTTTTAGTTTTTCTTTCTTTTTATTACTTAGGGACAAGTAATGGTTTAAGTTTGAGGTTGTGATAACTCTATTTTTAGAGTTATTATTTCCTTTTATTTTTATTTTATTTTGTCAAATTTTAGCCACTTCACTTCTCAAAATCCCCATTCTTGTTAACATTCACGAAAATGAGCAAAAAGAGTGAACCATAGTTTTTAATAAATTATTTGGTGGAGTTTTGTTGCTTTTTCACGAAATATTCGCAGTGACTTGCGCATCCCACTCCAGACCCACTATCGAGCAGAAAAGAAGACAAAAGAAAATCAACTATTAGTTGGGAAGTAAAAGTTCTGGAAATAAGAAGGTTCATGTGGCAGAAGGCATGGGATTGAGTAGTACAAAGTGTTCCTAAAAGCATGGCTAGAGGAATTAAATAATAACACCCATGGTACTTTAAAGTTAACTTTTTGGAAAGGTGAAGGGTCCTATGGGTAAAAGAGCTACAAATTGGTGGATTGAAGTGCTGCACAAAGAAGCTGAATTTTATGTTTTCTCACTTCAGTCCTTATTCTCTAGATAAAACCCATCTTTTGTAAAACCCAACCTTTCCTCTTAGTATATAAAAGGGTGTTAGGTTACATTTATTTCATCCTTCATATCTCATCTACCACATTTAGTGCTAGTGTAGTTCTAGTTGTTAGTTCATTTACTACAGTAGTTCTCTTTAATCTCTTGCATTTAAATTCCTTAGTGTAATCGTTAGTTTCGAGTTACCAGTGGCACTGACGAGTTCTTGTTCCCCACTGTAGTTTTTAATACAAGTCAGTTTCAGTTTACTTATGTGCAAATCTTCATCTTTTGTTTTCTTTACTTTAGTAATTATGGGCTAAGCATCCTTTGGGATGTAGGAAAGAGAAGTACCTGGATTTTAGAGAAAATGCTTGAGTAATCTTTATACTTGGAATATTTGTTGTTTTGGTTATTCACTCTCGATTATTTCCCAATGATGCAAACAAGCCGATCACTTGTAAGGATCTAAAAGTCTAGTTCTTAACTCAGAAATGAGTAGAACGCAGTAACACGAGCTTGGATAATGCTAGGGGATTCGAAAGAATTCTTATGACACTTACGAAAGTGAGGTCGGCACAGTGAGCTAATTTCAACCCATTGGAGTAGTAGGCAAGCTAGTTGGTGTATTTAAAAACACTTAGAGTATTTGTCTCTACACATTTCATCGAGGCCTAAAAAGGTGCATTTTGAGATTATCATTGACAAAACAATAAATACGAAGAGTATGGGATTTTTTCTTAACGGTGTGAGTATTTTGTTACAGGGCTTTTCTAGCGAAAATGTCCACCTCAAGTACAAGGATCACCTTTGGGATCAGGTATTTAATATAAAATCTAGGGAAAATCTAACCTACATTCCTTCTTTTAAAATCTTTAGTAAAATCGTTAAAAGTAGCTTGTCGCCAAACAAACCAAAATATTGCTTCCTCTGTAATTGAAACCTGTAAAAGGAGCTCATGAGAACCATATTGTCTTGATTGCCCAGTCTCTATGGATACGATTCTGGTATTTTACCAACTATTACTTGTTGTGACGATCATAGTGGACAGTGTACACTTGCACTTCCCACTGTGGATTGTTTGCAACCCACTGCGATTAAAACACATATTTCGCACGTACCAACAAGCCATGTGATCCTAAAACATTTCAATGATGCCTTTTAAATCACTCACAACTATTTCTACTAACTAATTGTTATCTAGCTGACTAACTTGTTTTACTTACTGAACTATTTATTGATTGATTCTACTGTCTTTCATGTTCTAATTGAACCCTTTTTATACTTTTAACTATAGACTAATCACAAACTTCTTGGATCGTTAATTGGATCCTTCATGCTTTAGTTTACTATCGCTTCTTCACTCTGCAGCCTAATCGCTACTCGTCTCTCTTATCTTGGCTATCTAAACTACTTACACAAAGGTCTTGGTAGCTAGCATATCAACATACTCCCTATAATCTACTCTCAGGTTGTCTAAAGTCGTCTATATTACCTTTTCTGGTTGTCACACAAAGGGAGCCTAACATATACTTCCAACTAACCTTTTAGCATTATACCTTTCTCTTGTTCCAACAGTAGGAACCTGATCTCTAGTCCCTTCACTTCTGTCATGAGATAATACTCTTCTATCCTGGGCTATTTCGTATGCCTGTAAACCACGAGAACTATCACATCCCAATTTCTTACTATAACCTTTGATAACCCATCAATGCAAAATTTGCATCACTAATGGTGGTAACTGCAACTTGACTGACTTCCTGAGAACGCTTACAAATATTGAAACAACTTTCTATCTTTTTAGATCAGCTCATCAATGCTACTAAAACGTTTCACTTCTGAGTCTCTTATAATGAGTGTAACTAAGAGTCCTACGACCGCACCCTTTTCTTTGTTGCACAATAAATAATATGCACGGTTTTTCCCTCATGATTTGGGTTCCTTGGACACCCTGATTCATCTTTTGTGTCCTTGGCCAATATACTTGAGTTGTAACTGGCTACTCTCTTACGAGCAATTCACCCATTAATAATGTTACCTTTTGGGTTTGCTTTCTAAGTCATCCCTCAACTTTAACCTTTATCTGAACTATCTTGAGCTGATGGTTAAGCCATGCCCCTACTATGAACACTACTAGTTCAATACTATAGCTCTGATCTTGGCTAGCTAATATGATTGACTATGATGACTCCTTCTTACTTTCCTTACTAGTTAAAACGAACTTGTACTGATATTTTAGTCATTCGTTTGATCTTACAGTGGCACGATTTACTTTAACAACTCTAAGCCACTTTCAGTAGTTTACAACAATGCACACTAACTGAAATTTAAACTTGTGGAACCTTGGTTCTCACAGCTATAATGAAACAAATGGAACCTTTGTTCCTTCTAACTGAATATCAAATGGAACCTTGGTTCCTCAACCTACTACATGCCAGTAATGACATCATTGCTACTGGCAACCAGAGCCCTTATTGAAACTGAGGGGTATCAACCACCGATACTAAGATACATCAATCAAGTGTGCCACAACAACCAAGTAAGGAAATATACTTACTCACTATCGAAAGTTGAAACTGCCAACGAAAAGATGATTTTCTTATACAACTCAAGCATAATCGAAACTATTGGTGCTACTATCATCACGATTTCCTTGGCAACTCCCAATTTGGGCAGTCATATGTCCACCTCCAATGAGTAGGCTCCAACTATATATTCTACTTGTCTTTGTACGGGCTTTACTTCTCAACACCTTACGCGCACACTTAACATTTACCATCTATGAGGGAAGAAAACTATATCACTAACAACAATAATCAACTCATCACACTTCAATGCACTACTGTGTTACACCTATAGCGAGTCGCGTGCAAGATGTGATATCTTTATACTCTCACATTGACTAGTACTTAGGCTTATGAATCATTCTTAAACTTAATAGTTCAAGCTTAGGTTGTAGATCATAACCTATTTCTCTTGAACTACTACTCTGATACCAACTTGTAACACCCTTCCTAGACCCTAGAAGACGTTACGATAAATAGACTGATAAACAACGCTAAAAGAATGAACTTTAAAATTTTACTCAATACATTTAACAATCTAATACAGTGGAAGACTTACGAACATAAAATAATTCTAAACGAACTAGTTCGTCCCATACCGAACTAGCTATTACAACATACATTACATAAAAAGACTCTACAATGATCTAGTCCAAATCCTTTCCTTTGCAAAGTCCTGAGTGAATGCCACCTGAGATATACGACATGAGTTAGCTTATAAAGCTAAGTGAGTTCATGGTTAGTTCTATGAAAACTGAAACAAACAATTCGATAACTAGTATTTAATAAAGTTAAGAACTTAAACAAAATACTGAAACAACTTCAACACACAATGGTGTTTTGCATTCTAGGAGACTTAGTACATCTTTGATGCACTACTCAACTAAAAACTCAGACCGAATCCCGACTAATGGGAATTTAGTCTTGACAAATATTTACTATTGAACTGTTGTGCTTAGGCACACACACACTTAACTGGAGTTGAGAACAGTAGCTTACTAGTAACCTCGTAGTAACATCGTCCGACCATACAAACTGATAAGGCTAATCATAAAATAGACTAACCGATTGCCACCAACTACTAATCAATAATTTATCCTTGTGCAACTAGTGCATAATAAGTTATATACTAAGCTATAACATATAACCTGTTAGGACACAAAATGTCCTAATTATATGATAGTTTTGTAAAGGGTTTATAATTGTAATATGGGCTTGGGTTAAGGATATATGGGCTTAGGCTTAAATGTGTAACAAGTGAGATGTGGGAGTATATAAGGGACTTGTGTGTGTAATTGTAGGGTAAGAGATATTATTCACAATGTAATCAATGGTGTAAGTGTGTGTTCTAGAGAGAGAACCATTCTCTCTCTAGGTAGTTCTCTTCCTTATGAATAAAACACATATTTCTCCTTATCTCATCTTATTATCTCATCTTGTTACCATCATCTCTTGATTACTTGAATTGTTGATTGATTTATGGGACTAATATAACTTATTTATGACAAACAGGGAAGTGGACCTGAACAAGTAATAAGTACAACTGATCTTGAGTGCATTCCGATGCGCCTATTGTACTATACTTCTCATGACCACTTTTCTACAACATAACTAGTGCTAATAACAAGTACTATATGCTTTTTGAGATGTGTGTTCAAACATACACATACTAAACTATTACTACTAGCATAAAGAGGATAATATAACATAATTTATAATTCACAATGTAAGCAAATCAAGTAATAACTCAAAGCATGTAATGTAAAATACATCACTGATCACAGAAACATGCTTAACTAAAATCATATAATTTACTGTATAATTGAATCAAGTATAAAATACTATGTAACTAATACATACTAATCGTATATCCTCCCCTTAGGGAAACCAGTCATGAAAACTCACCTGTGTATTGCCGAGTGACCAAGCTATCGCTTATCTCCATGTGCTTGTTACGAACCGAACACCTAAATGACAATTTTAGGGGTTCCAAGGTTATGCTCAAATATTTATGAACTAAATCTATACACAATGGTTTACTAACAATCTCAGACTAACAAAAACTATAAAATTAATTAATCAATCACATTTTCGATAAATTTTTGAACTAATAATGTTACTAACAAAAATCTCAAAATCAAATGATAAATAACAATTTGACTTATTCTTTTTGGATCAACCACAAGCACTCAAGGTCGACCATTGCCATGTCGAGCCGCACCTTTTCTGTTTCCCCACATCGCACTTCATGCAGGTCGGTCAAGACTGGCGCTGACGACAGCAACCTCGGTTATTTGACCGGGTCACAACGGTGGTTAGACAAACCACCCCTCCAACTTGGTTCCTTTATTACTATTAATTCTATTACCAATCGTATACATCAAATTATGATGTAAACATAACTTAGGGTTTACTATTAAACCCACTTTAATAATCAACTCAAGAGCCCTCAATATAAGTCATCGTTTGATGATTATTTGGCTAAGAATTCACCACCAGAATTTACGTAAACATCATAGGACAAAACATGATTTCTAAAACGAATTGTATGTCAGAATACATACCTATTTGAGTGTTCTCCTTTTAACCCACTCCACTCTTCAATGGTACTTGAGTTGCAACATTTGTACTTTCTCTTGCTAATTTTCCCCAATTTTTTTCTCTGATCTCGTATGTGAGCAAAAGAGACAGTGAATGAAGTTTTCCTCCATAAATCGAGAACTATATAGATAAGGGTTTGTTTTATTTTCCCTTTCTTTTTGGTACATAAATGAGAAGCTTATCTCATCTCTCTCTGCCATTTGCGAATTTGGTGGCGCATGCGATAAACCCCACTTCACCAAGTTTGACCAATTCCTTTCCATTTTAGCCCTTAACTTTGTCTATTCTCTACACCTTTAGTCCTTAGGTTTACACACCTTACAAATAGCCTCCCTTACATATAAGCCTTTGAGATTGCACCTTAATTACTAGAAACTTTAATCTCCACTTTTGCACACTTACAACTTGACCCCTTATTCTAGGGTGTTACATTTTTAAATTTAAAATTATTATACATCGTCACTACATTAATTACTAATATTGAAAATCAAATATATTTTATCATTTAATAGTAAATGTATACATATATATACACATACACATTATGTACATATATTAAATAAATTTTAAAAAAATTAATCGAGGTCAGATTAGGGGCGGGTAATGTCATCCCCGACCCGCCCCGACACTACTTCAAGTATGAAAATAATTCCCCGTCCCCGTCCCGTTACCCGTCAAAGCATGGAATCCCCACCCCGTTAGGGTTGGGTACCCGCGGGTAGCTGCCCCCACGGGTATAATTTCCATTCTAGGTGAGAATGAAAGTTTTGGTGACAAAGGTAAGAAGGGATGCACCGAGATGAGATGTACCAGATCAGTTCCTGTATCGGCTTGATTTATGGGGTATGAGTGAGATTAAAAGTGATCAAAGGTGCCAGATCCCTTCTTACCGTAACTTTTCTTCTCACACGACCCATTCGTATACACACACACACACACACACACATATATATATATATATATATATATATATATATATATATATATATATATATATATATATATATATATAATACCTTTTAGAGTAAACTGCAATTTTGGTCCTATGGTTTGTTGTTTTTAATGAAATAAAAGGCAAAATGACCCATATACCATCATGTGCAAGACACATGAGGGGGTTCAACGGGAGGGAATTTGACGTAGTTAGTCTCACAGACCCAAACCAAATACTTTTGCATACCACGAGGGTTCTTTTGCAATAAAAAATTTGTAAGGACCCAATCCAAGAAAAACATAAAACCACAAGGATGTAAATTGCAATTTATACTCTACTTTAGAGTAAACTTCACTTTTGGTCCCCTAACGTTTGTAAATTTTAACAGATATCGTCCCTAAACTAATGAAACTCAGATTTGATCCCTCATGATTGTCATTTCACTTTGGTTTTGGTCCCTCCTCCTAACCGGTGTTAACTTTTTTCGTTACGTCCGAATAAATAAGGGGTATTTTAGTCATTTTACAATTCTTCTTACTTTTATATTAACTTTTGTCTTTACCCTATTAAAAATATATCATATATGTTTTTGTTTTATTATTATATTTTTATAATACATACATATATATATAGAGAGTGTTAGAGCATTATTTGTAGCTATCAAGACAGTATTAACTCTTTGTACTGTTACTCCTTGGTAGAGGCATGGGTTTGTCATGTCCTACTATATAAAGGAGTTCCTTTGATATTTTGCATAACCTCTTGAGCATTTTGTCATTTGTACTTCAGAGATCAATATATGGATGACAAGTTTGCTATCTAGATTCTCTCTACATTTGTTCTTTACATATTGCTAGATTTGGGATTTCACATTTGGTATCAGAGCTTAACAGGAGATTCAAGCAGATCAAAGACCAATTGAAGATTTTTTGCACTGACATTGAAGAATTCGAATCTTTTGTTCATCACTGTTCATCTGAACACTTATTATTCAGACATAAAGTTTTTCTAGATTTTGATTTCTTGGATCATTTCTTAGCATTACTGCACTCGGAATTGATCACTGAAAACTTTTAATTCTTGGATTATCATCATTTACTGCACAGATTCACACAATTTGATCGAATTTTGGATTGTTGTTCGAAAACTCAAAATTCACTGTTTTGGATCATAATTCGTTTAAATCGATCGAATTGCGAGTTGTGATCAACAAGAAAAGTGTGCGGATTTTGATTACGAACAAATCGATATAAGTTTCATCTCATTTGATCAACAATTGAAAGAGTTATGGCAGAATCAGTGATTTTCGTGTTCAAAGTGAAGAATTCGGATTATTCTTGGTGAATTCGGATCATTCATACAGAATTCGGATTATTCAAGGGAATTCGGAGTGTTCTTGGTCATCACAAGTGTAGATTTCGACTCGAGAAGCTTTCGAATTCATTGAATTCGAACTCTGTTAGGTTCGAATTCTGCTAGTTGCGGATTAGTCTACACAAGAATTGAGTTGATTTCGAATCGTTGATCATTCGAATTGAGAAGTTGTGGATTAATCTGAGTTGGTTTTGATTTTCCAAGTATAGAATTCGATCCCTGATAAGTTCGAATTGGGTGATTTCGAACCCTGTTAAGTTCGAATTGGGTGATATCGAACTCTGTTAAGTTCGAATTGGGTGATTTCGGACTCAGTTAAGTTCGAATTGGGGGATTTCGGATTCAGTTAAGTCCGAATTGAGTGATTTCGTACCAAGCTGAGTTAGAATTTTGAATTCGGATTGTTGATTTCGAACCTAAGTGCATCCGAATTCTTGGAAGTGTCAGTTGAATTCGAATTCTATACTTAGCATCTGTTGAATTCAAATTCTTTTAAGTGTATTTTTTTACACTTACTGCTTGATCTTCTGAACGATCATTCTTCTAGCCAATTGTCAGAAGATGTCGAGAGATATGTTGAGTATGGGTTCTAAGAACAAGCCTCCAGTCTTGATTGCCAAAGAGTATTCTCAATGGAAAAGGAGAATGACTCAATTTCTGAATCATCAGAACAGAGATCTCATGCTGTCTATTCAAAAGGGTCCTTACAAAGCATACATAGAGGTTGGTGGTATCGCTGAAACTGAAACAAGTCAGGAGATTCTTCCGAGAAAAATAGAAAAAGAATACAAATATTACAGTGAAGCCGACAAAGCTAAAGTAGAAATTGATGAGCAAGCTTTGACATACTTGACAATGGCCATTCCAAATAATATCTACAATCGTGTAGACAGTCGAAATTCAGCTAAGGAAATTTGGGATGAGCTAGAAAGGCAGTTTGAGGGCTCATCAAAATCCATGAAGACAAAAAGGAATCAAAGTATTAATGCTTATGAAGGGTTTAAAGCTAGAGATGGAGAATCATTGAAAGAGACCTATGACCGTTACAACATCATTCTTAATGATTTGAGAAGGAATGGAGTTGACAAATCTGAATCGGAAATTAATTACAAGTTTGTCAAGAATTTACTGCCGGAATGGGATTCATACTCTATTCAGCTTCAAATGTCAAGGGATATGGATGATGAGAAGTTGACCGACATTTTCAGTATTCTGGGTCAACACGAAGAAAAGGTAAAAGCAGTCAAAGAAAAGGATAAAAAGGTCGAAGAATCTTTAGCCCTTCTGAGTGAACACAAGAAGAGTGGAGCTATGAAAACAAAGGCTTTGATTTCTGGAATAAGAAAAAAGAAGATAAGTTCTGATGATGATGATGAAAGTAGCAGTTCTGGAGATGAAATGAATGAGATAGCTGAAAAATTAGCCTTGTTAACTAACAGATTTCAAAACAAATATGGCAAAAAGAAGGTTCATTCAAAAATCAAACCTGATTACAACAAAGTGAACAGATACAAAAGGTTTGAGAAAAGGTATGAGAACAAGGATCAAGAGGAAGAAGAAAAAGAGGAGAAAGTTGAGAAAAAGGAAAGGGAAAAAAAGAAGGATAGAGACGACCGAAACTGTTATAACTGCGGAAAGCCAGGACATTTTCCCAGAGATTGTCAGTTAAAGAAGGTTAAGGATTCTGAATATTATCAGCGTAAAGCACATCTCGCAAAAGCCAAAGAAACCGGAAAGCCAGTAAATGATGAAGAAGAAATATGGCTCATGGATTCTTCAGATGATGAAGAAGCTCACTTTACTCAAGTGAAGCACAGTTTGATGGCTAAACTTGACGAGGAAGATCTGGAATCCGAGGTACCATCTCTATATCCTTCTAATACTCCTCTTTATTCTGATAATTCTGAAAATGAATCTGAAACTGAAGGTGATAAATATGAAGAAATGCAAATCGTGATATTTGAGCTTAATGAGAAATTTAAAAAAGCTCAAAAGAAAATTGAAAAAGTGCAAAAGAAATTGGAAGATGAGAAAAGCTTAAAGCTGAAATATCATGATGAAGCACTTCTTTATAAATGTTTAGCTGAAGATAGAGAAAAGGAGAAAGAAATCATTAGATCAAATGTTAAAACACTTGAAACTGAAATTTCTTAGTTAAAGAAGAAAATAACAGATATAAATGATGAAAACATAGATTTTCAGTTCAAAATCAAGGTTCTTTCTGATGAAAGAAAAGAAGTCATTGAAAAGATCAAGCAGCTTGAAGACTTAAACTACAAAAGAGGTCAATCTGAGCAAACGCTGAATTTGTTAACTAGTAATCCAAAAGATAAACGATTTTATAATCCAAAGATGGGTCTAGGATTATCTGATGATAAGGTTTTCAAAACAATAAAACCCATTGAAAAAAAGTGAAGTTTTGAAGCAAACTCTGATAAAGGAGATTCCTCCAATTGCAAAAGTTTTTGTTAAATCAAAAAATGAAATGTTGCAACAAGTTATTATAACAGAAACACCTTCTAAACCACACGTTTCTGTTAAACCAAATAATGAAGTGTTGCAACAAGTTATTATAACAGAAACACCTTCTAAACCACACGTTTCTGTTAAACCAAATAATGAAGTGTTGCAACAAGTTATTATAACAGAAACACCTTCTAAACCACACGTTTCTGTTAAGACAAATAATGGAATTTTGCAACAAGTCATTTTAACATAAACATCTTTAAAATCACAAACTCCTGTTAAAGACAATGCTTCAAATTCTTCAACTCCTATTTCAAAGAAAGATGAAGAAAAAACAGACAAAGGTTCAGAAGAAAAGCCTAGATACAACATGACAAATTTTAAGTATGGTGAATTAAATTCCAGTTACAAAACTAAAATGGTTGAACCAACTGGATTTAGTTCGTTATTTTCCGATGAATCTATGGCTAAAACATCTGTTTTCAAAAACAATGAATCTATATCTGTTAAATCTAAATCTAATGTTGAAATGGAGTCAAATATCACTTCAGATCTTAACAAAAAGGAGTTTGTTCCAGAAACCTCTTCTGAATTTCCTGATTTGGACTCAGCTTTAATTAAAATTGTTGATTTAGAAAATCAAATTTCTAAATGGCAATTAGATTTTGAAAAATTAGAGGATGATTATGATAATATTAGACTAGAATTTGATCATACAAAAAAGGTCAATCTTGATCTTAAGAGTGAGATTCGAAGACTAGAATCCAAATTATATGAAATATCAAACTCTAAGGCTTCATAAAGATGTGAAAAATGTTCAAAACAAGCTGAATCCAAAGATCAGAATAAATCTTCAAGTATGTTTGATCCTTTTGAAAAGCTTAAATTTTTTAAAGAAAATAAAGATCTTGAATTAAGATGTGTAGAACTGTTAGCTTCAATCTTCCTAATCATAGAAATACTTAGAAGTAGTGAAAAATAGGCTAAGTATAGAAATGCCTCTCACAGAGGCTCTGCCACTTCTTCCAGAAGATCAAGTCCAGAAAGCCACAGAAGCTACAGAGGTAATCACAGAACCTCTGTAGTGCGCAAGAAGAAGATCAACTCGGAAACAAGTGGACTGCTCCACAGAAGGTCAGACCACAGAACCTCTGTAATGCCTTACAGAGCCTCTGTGGTCTGCTATGAAGACTTGGAAGATATTACTGGATACGTTCATCAACTTGCATGGAAAAGTACTGTCAAAACACGTGTCAAGCTCTGAGTGGACTCAATAGGGCATGGTACAAAATAGACGTCTGCGCCATTTAATGCATTTACCAATAGTGCATCTGCTCCATTAAATGCGCATGGCTCAAACAACTGCTCACACCATCCAGTCCACTGTTCACACCATCCAGTTCACTATTCATGCCGTAAAAGGAACAGTGACCAACTTCATAGTCTTCTAAGAGTAGTATAAAAGGAAGTCTCATGTTGAGATCTTCCTAACGACGAATACACAAGGAATCACTAATACTCTCAAGCTTTATTGTCAAATATCTGAGTGTTATATTCACACACACACCAACAGTTCTTAATCTGTTCTTCGTTGTTCTTATTATATATTGAATAACAGTAACTGTTCAAGAAATCCTTTTTATTCCTTACTGTTTTCTTTATATATGTGCGTTCTAATATCTATCAAACATATCTGTTAGTTTAATACGCTTCTGCATCAAACTCTAAACTCCACTAACAGATTGTTAATCTTGATTAAGTGTATCTGGGTTCCAACAATTGGTATCAGAGCCATCCTTGATTTTCAATATCAAGTGATCCACTTATCAAGACTCTTGATAGATATTATTGAGATTTAAAATTGTGTCTGGAAACTGCTTAAACCCAGGAAATCTTCAAGCTCATCGAAGTAACTCTTTAATCATACTTTCTTTCTAAAATCTTCAAATGACAAATACAAATAATTTCTTTACTACTGGTTCTCTCACTAAACCTCCTACTCTCCTTCGAGATGAGTATCCTCAGTGGAAAATAAGAATGGTCCATTTTTTTGAGGGCACTGAAAAAAATCAAGTACAATATCTATACAATCCTCCTCCTATTCCCATGACAGTAGTACCTCGTATACCTGCTACTGCTGAATCTGCCGAAATCCCCGAACATCAAAAACCAAAGCCAAAAGGGGAGTGGTCAACCGAAGATAAAGCAGAAGATGAAGTTGCTCAGAAAACCAAGAGGACATTAATAATGGCAATACCCAACGAACTCTTTCAATCCTTGGATTCATGTGAAACAGCACATGATCTGTGGAAAGAACTGGAAAGACAGTTGGAAGGAGGTGCTAAAACACAAAAAAACCGAAGAGCACAGTACATCAATGAATATCATGCATTCAAAGCCTCTGCAACAGAATCTCTGCAAACAACATACGACAGATTCAACTCTCTAATCAACCAGTGCAGAAAATCAGGCATTGACAGAACTTCTGAAGAAAACAATGTCATGTTTTTAAAAAGTCTAAATGAAGAATGGCTCCAGCTGTCTATGTCCCTACAGACAAATCAGGATCTAGACACCTGGACTCTCTCTGATCTTTACGGAACATTAGCCGCACAAGAACCTCAGATAGCACAGGCTAAAACACTAACCATTGCACCATATGCATTGGTTAGTAAAACTAAAGAGGATGCACAGAGACCAAGAAATGATAAAGCCACAGAGGAGAAGAAGAAGATGGTGATAATTGACAATGAAGAAGAAGAGCAAGCAGAAAAGGAAATAACTCTTGCGTCACTAGCTAAATCTTTAGCTCTATTGACAAAAGAGTTCAGAGGAAACAGAAGAGGTTCCGGAAATGAAAGATATGATAGAGAAAACCAGGATGACAGAAGAGACAACAGAAGAGATGACAGAAGAGGAGAAGAATCAAGTGGCCGACAGAGGTCAAACGATAGAAATTACAGAGGGAATGACCGACAGAGGTCAGATGACTCGGTAAGCCACACGCAGCAAGAATGCTACAAATGCGGCAAACCTGGTCACTATGCAAATGAATGTAGATCAGAGAAAGGCGGAGACCTACAGAAGTCCAATGATCGAACAGGAAACACTCCTCAAGGATGTTTTAACTGCGGCAAACCAGGCCATTTTGCGAATGAATGCAGAAGCAGATCAAATCGCCCACAGAGGGACTCTGCTTTCTACAAAAAGAAAGCCGAATATTATGCTCAAAAATCCTTAATGGCAAAAGGACATTCTGAGGAGAACACAGAAGACTTCCAGTCAGACTCTACTTCTGACGATGAACATACCGCTAATGCCCTCTTCTGTGGCATGGCAGAAGTCGACTCCTGCACTGACTCTGAGGTATCTACTTCAAATTCCAACTCTTGTATTACCTCTGTAGATGATAATACACTTAGAATTAACATTGAATTAATTGAACTGAAAGAGATAAATCAAAGTATTCAGAAAAGACTCACTTTCAATGAGAGAGAAGTACGGCTTCTCACTCAAGAAAAAGCAAAGATTTTTGAGGAAAAAGAGAGAATAGAAAAGAATTGGAACAAAACTCTAGATCCTTTAAAAAAACAAATTTCTGAATTAACCAATACTTTAAAAGATAAAACAAAAGAACTTTCAGTTTCAAGGAGCGAAACTACTGACATAAGAGCTCTTAAAGAATACTTTCAAAGAGAAAGAGAGGTATTATGGCAAGATTTACTCAGAAGAGAAGTTTTGCTTAAAAACTATAAAGATGCACAGAAAGTTTATGAAAAAATAAACTCACAAATAGGGAGACGAGGTATAGGGTATGATGATATCACCCTAGGTGTTGAAGGCAAAAGAAACAAACCTCTGTCCTCGTTATTTGTGATTGGAAAAACAAACAAACCAGATTTTCCAAATCTAATCTCTGTAAGCAAACGGGCGAAAATCTCTGTGGATCCTTACTTGAAGAAACATAAGAAGATGATTAACGTGTGGTTTGAAAACACAGACTCATCATCTTCAACCACTGTCAATAGAGGTATCAAACCAAAGAAATATCTGAAAACACAAGATCAGATTGGTATCTTCAAGTTTGGTAAACCAGAGACCCAAACACAGGTTGCTTTTGTCTGTTTGATAAACGTTGAAAAGAAATTATCAGCAGAAGCTCCTGAGTTTAAACCCATTTTTTCAGAAGAAAACTTTAAAAATTTAATTGAAAAAGAAATTTTGGAAATATGGAAATCAAGCGTTTTAGAAAATTTCTGTACATCTTCTATAGATAAAACTCTCACTGAAGAAATCTTATTAGAAACCTCTGCAATCTATGAAAACTATTCTACAGAGGAAGAAAGCTCGTACGATACATGCTCAGAAAATCCAGCCTCTATTGAAAGAATTGACTCAACCTCTGTATACGAGGACGATTCATCCTCTGACAACTCAGAGACTGATTTCAAATCAGGGATAATTCACTGTGACACAGAGGATGTCAAATTCTCCTCTGAAGTTCCTCACAGAACTATTTATCCAAAAGAGAAACTCACAGAGATTCCAATCTGCCAAGATTTTCTAAAATTGAATCTACATATCAAAACCTCTGCTGAGCTTAAAATGTTACAGAAGACCTCTATTGATCCTATAAGTTCTAGATTTTCAAAACCTAAGGTTAATAAATCTTTTTCTTCTGTGACAGTGATGAAAGAAGTTCACCACAGAAGCAACCCACAGAAGGCAGGTCCTAAACAGAGCTTTTGCAAACAACATTCGAGTATTCATAGATCTTCTAGTAATAGGAAATCTAATGTAAAGAAAGAATGTAATGCCTCTGTGGCTGAGTTCAAAAAGTTCAATGAAAAGTTCAAGCAAATTACATCTCATATTCAATACTGTCATTGCTTTGATCTCATGTCTAAACTTAATAATCATTTATCAAGTCAAGTCTGTTTACTCTCTACGACAATTCAAAAGTCAAATCCCACAAAGAAACAATCTGACTCTTCTGCAGAAAACAAAATGTATTTCAAGAATGCCAAGGCAAACTTGAAAAACTCTAACAATATTGGACCCATATGGATATGGGTACCTAAATCTCTGTGATTGTCCTGCAGAAGAAGTATGTGCCAATCTGGTATCTAGACTCCGGATGCTCAAGGCACATGACTGGTGACAGAAGTGCACTATCCACGTACAAAGAAACACAAGATGGTGGATCTGTGACTTTTGGAGACAACAAGAAAGGACACATAAAAGGCTATGGAGTCATAAGGAAAGAAGACGTTTCTGTATACAAAGTTGCATATGTGGATGGCCTTAAGCACAACCTACTCAGTGTAAGTCAACTTTGTGATACAGGATTCAATGTGTTGTTCAAAAGAACTTTCTGCTCTCTACAAAGTGAAGAAACAATTATGGAACTTCTGCGAGCTGAAAGAATAGGTGATCTATATCTAATGAACTTCAACTCAAAGAACAAAGACAAAGTTTGCCTTGTTGCCTGCAAAAGTGAAGAAGCCTGGTTATGGCACAACAGGTTCTGTCACTTAAATTTTCACACATTGGAAAAACTGGTCAAACTTGATTTAGTTAAAGGTTTGCCAAATGTTAAATTCAATAAGGATCATTTATGTTCTGCCTGTGAGATGGGAAAACTCAAAAGAGCTTCCCACAAAGGCAAAACAGATGTATCTTGCACTAGACCTCTATACATGCTTCATGTCGACCTCTGCGGTCCCATTGCCATACAGAGCCTAGGTGGCAAGAAATACATACTTGTCCTAATTGATGAGTATTCGCGTTTCACATGGGTTGAATTCGTTAGAAAGAAATCAGATGTTCCAATTATATTGATAAATCTAATGAAAAGAATCCAAGTTCTTTATAATTGCAGAATACAGAAGTTAAGAAGTGACAATGGCACAGAATTTAAAAACTCTGTCATTGAAGCCTATCTTTCAACAGAAGGAATATCACAGAACTTCTCTGCAGCTCACACCCCACAACAGAACGGTGTTGTCGAAAGAAAAAATCGAACACTTGTGGAAGCCGCAAGAACTATGATGTCAGCATGCGGATTATCAATGAACTTTTGGGCAGAAGCAATTTCTACTGCGTGTTATACTCAAAATCGATCAACCATTGTGAAAAGACACCTCAAGACGCCTTACGAATTGCTTAACAAACGGCGGCCAAACATCAAATTTTTCCATGTATTCGGATGCAAATGCTTCGTCTTAAACGACAGAGATTCAAGAGGAAAGTTTGATGTAAAAGCAGATGAAGGCAAATTCATTGGATACTCTGCCACTTCCAAAGCCTACAGAACATTCCTTACAAAGTCTCACAAGATTGTAGAAAGCATCAATGTTTCTTTTGATGATTCATTCCAAATGACTTCTGAACAAATCAGTTCAGAACTCGGAACTAAAGGGAAATCCTCTGTCATCTCACGAGCAAAAGAAGACTTGGATCTTCTATTTTTAGAGATGCTCAACGAAAACATTGATCCTTCTGTTGGAACAATCAGGGTTTCTGAAGAACCATCCTCTGTCGGACAAAATCCTACAGGTTTGTCTCTAACTGGTCCTAAAAATGCTTCATCTTCTTCTGTATATACTACAGATGCAATTGCCGAAGCAGAAGATGAAACATCAAGGAAAACGACCACAGAAGCTGCACAAACCACAGAAGAACCAATTACAGAGGAAATCGAGGACCAAGATTATACGTCCTCAGAGGAACAAACTCCACCACCACTCATACCAATCATTCCACAAACGGTAGAATCAACTACCAAGGCACGAAGAACAACAGAGGCTACACAAGAAGAAACACAAGAAGTCTCTAAAGAAAGTCTGAATGACATTGATGATCATCTCCCACGCACAACTCAATGGACAAAAAGCCATCCTCCAAGCCAAATAATCGGAGAACCTTCTGACGCAGTAAAAACAAGGTCTGCCACTGCTAACTTTTGTTTCTTTACAAATTTTATTAGTGTGATAGAACCAAAGAAGATTTCTGAAGCCCTAGATGACCCAAACTGGGTAGACGCCATGCAAGAAGAACTTTTGCAATTTGAGCGTAACAGAGTATGGACTCTAGTACCTCTGCCAAGAGGAAAACAGGCCATTGGGACTAAATGGGTCTACAGAAACAAGAAGGATGAAGATGGAGTGGTCATCAGAAACAAAGCAAGATTAGTAGCAAAGGGATATAGACAAGCAGAAGGCATAGACTACGATGAAACTTTTGCCCCTGTCGCACGGCTCGAAGCAATAAGAATATTCTTAGCCTTTGCAGCCCACAGAGGTTTTAAAGTCTATCAGATGGACGTAAAATCAGCTTTTCTCAACGGTGAAATCCAAGAAGAGGTCTACGTTAATCAGCCACCAGGATTTGAAAGCTCAAAGTTTCCAAGGCATGTATACTACCTTGAAAAAGCTCTATATGGACTGAAACAGGCTCCACGAGCATGGTATGAACGACTTTCTACCTTTCTTCTAGTCAATGGTTACAACAGAGGTACAACAGATACTACCTTATTCTATAAACGCAAAAGTAGTGAGATAATGCTTGTACAAATATACGTAGATGACATAATTTTTGGGTCTACTAATTCAGAAGAGTGTAAAAGATTTGAAAAACTCATGCAGAGTGAGTTTGAAATGAGTATGATGGGAGAATTAACTTTCTTCCTCGGACTCCAAGTCAAACAATCATCAGAGGGAATTTTTATAAATCAAGCTAAATATGTCTCTGACATTCTTTCCAAATATAGCCTCTCTGATACCTCTGCAATGAAAACTCCAATGGCCACTGGAAACAAGTTATTCTTAGATTCAGATGGCATCTCTGTAGAATGCACTCTCTACAGAGGCATGATTGGATCTCTGTTATACTTAACAGCAAGCAGACCTGACATTATGCATGCCACATGTCTCTGTGCACGCTATCAAGCTAATCCAAAGAAATCACATTATGATGCCGTAAAGAGAATCTTTAGATACCTAAAAGGGACCAAAAATCTTGGTCTCTGGTATCCACAGAACTCTGGTTTTGGTCTTAAAGCTTATACAGATTCAGACTATGGAGGATGCATGCTCGACAGAAAGAGTACCTCTGGGAGTTGTCAATTCCTAGGTGGTAAACTAGTCAGTTGGACCTCCAAGAAGCAGAATTGTGTTTCCACATCCACTGCAGAAGCTGAATACGTTGCTGCCGCTAGCTGTTGTTCTCAGGTTCTATGGATGAAGACTCAGCTAAAAGACTACGGCCACATTCTGTTCAAAATACCCATCTTCTGCGATTCCAAAAGTGCTATTGCTATCTCTGCCAACCCTGTGCAACACTCAAAAACCAAGCATATCGATATAAGGTATCACTTCTTGAAACATCATGTTGAATACGGTACAATCGAAATGCATTTTGTGCCCACAGAATATCAACTCGCTGACTTATTCACCAAAGCACTAGACGAGAAAAGATTCAACTTCTTGGTAGGTAAGATAGGAATGATTAACATGGTGTGAAAATCCTCAGTAAATATAGTTTTATATTCTGTAAATAATAAGTAAAATACATTGCTTAATTTATTGCTTTGATCGATTCTACTTCTGTATGTAAATTCTTAAAACCTTAAATAGTTCTTAAAATCACAGAGCTTCTGTAAGTCAACTAAGAACCTCTGACGACCCCTACAGAACCTCTGAAAGACCATGACCTATGTTCTATGCAAAACTTATCATTCTTTGATCCAAGCATAGGTCAAGGGGGAGCAAAAGGAAATTCCTTGATCTACAGAGGTGATTAGATCAAGGGGGAGCAAAAGGAAAATTCTTGATCTACAGAAGAGATTAGATCAAGGGGGAGCAAAAGGGGCCCTGAGATGATCTACAGAGGTAAATCTCTCAGAGGAAAGCCGAAGAAGAATGTCGATAATTCTCCATCGACAGAAGAAAGACAAAACTGCCGAGAACAGAAGAACCAAAAGGTATGTCTCTCGCACAAAAGGTTTTTGGAAAACAATTTTCTAGGACAAGAATTGTCAAATATGTCCTAAATATACTGTGAATAACATCTCAAAAATCAAAAGCTCAAAAAGTTTCACAAAATTCGAATTAGGAGAAATTTAAGGTCATAGAGCTTCTACTGAGCTCAACAGAGCTTCTGCAGGAAATATGCTATGTGATCACAAATTAACCTTCTGTCGATCTTTTGGAATGTTATCTCGGAAACCGAAAAAGCAGACCATGACCTTCTCGAACAAACCGTTTTTTTATAAACAGTTTTCTCGGACACAAACTTTCAAATATGTCCGAAAAACATCTCTTAAACCAAATCAAAAAATTGGATGAACAAAAATACGAATAAAATTCTTTTTATGAGATTTTTTCTCTCATAGAGCTTCTGCTGGCCCTCACAGAACTTCTGCAAGTTCCAACAGAGCCACAAAACCTCTGCGAAGCAAATTTCTTCACAAAAATCCGATTTTATCCTCTCCAATGCTTTTACAAATGTTTTGGTTAAAGAAGAACCCCACAGAAGTCATGATAACAATGAGATATATGAAAAAGGGATAAACATCACAGATTTTCAAGATCACAGAGCCTCTGTAAACTACAGAAGCTCTGTCAATCTGATTACTTGGGCATCTCTGTAGTATTAACGGTTACTTTTTCTGCGAGTGAAACTCATATGGCTAAGAACAACTCCATGCGCCTAGCATTAATAGGCTGCGCACGACGTCCTGTCATTTTCTGACATGGCCTACGTGTCCCATTTTCATTGGGCAATCATGGAACGTTTTTTTTTGGTAAGTTGAACCCGCCGCTCAAACTCGAGTGCGGATTCCAAACTTTAATCCATTGCCATATACTTTACCCTTTCGAAGTCTACCGTTTTACCATCCTATAAAAACAAACCTTACCCTCTCATAAAACCTTTTACAAACTCTCATCTTCTTCTCCGGCGATACCCTGCAAAACACTTGCAAATGGCTTCATCTTCTCGAGCTACATCCTCTGAACTCTCTCCGGCGAACTCAACGGAAAACTCCCCTGCTCATTCTGAACATTCTGAAAACCCTAGCCTTGCAAGAGATATTGAACAACAAGATTCCGGGGATTCCGCAGACTTTGCTCCGACAACACACTTGCAAAACTTCATAGCTAAGGATCATTTCGAAGCCACTCTTCCTATTAAATCCAACAACTGCTATTTGGTCCCCTCACCCACTACTTTCGGCGAAGCCCATGCCATACTTCTGAACATCATGGAAAACCATATCCTTTTCCCTCTACTATCAAGAACCCCTAACAGAATACCAGTTCGTTATTTGAACCAATTTTGGCAAAGCTGCCGATTTGATAAAGACGATTCTCTTATCAAAGGGTATATTTCAAGACCTGATAAAACTGAGCATCTTGAAATCAAGTTCAACAGAACAATGTTCTCACTTGAATTCAACCTACCAACAAGGGGTCTTCTGGGATTGAAAAGTTATGTAGAGCAACCAACAGACGAAGAGCTCTGTAGATTCGTGGAAATGCTTGGGTACAACACCCAACTACGGAAGAGAAATGACTTCCGCAGAGGCCGATTACCACCTCTGTGGAACACTTTGTTCTCTATTCTTAACAGATACTTGACAGGAAAGATAGGGAGTATTGACCAGAGCTCACATCAAATCTTGAGCATCATGTACGGGGTTTACTATGATCTTCCACTAGATTATGCGACCATAATGATGCAAGAGATCATAAACACCATCGACAGAAAGAACAACTCAAAAAGGGTCAAAGAGAACGATCCCAACTTTCTACCACCTCTACAATTCCAAAGAATATTGGGAGTACTGTTCGAACCTCTGCTGCTAATCCAAAATTGGCCAATGGAAGGGCCAACTCCCAAACAGTTCCCGATGAACAAAAATACCCCCACTGATCATGCTGATGGCTACTCACACTGCAGACCTCTGTCAAAGAAACTTCTGCGCTACGCATCGAACATATCCCTTAAGAAAGAGTATATACGCGATCATAGAACTCCAAAACCGAGTCCTATGACACCCCCGCGTTTAGGTGTTCCCCTAGGAACAATGATAGCAAAACCTCTTTCCACTCAAGCAGAAAAGGATAAAAAGTTAGCAAAACACATGGCTATTCAGCTCAGCTTCATAGCCAAACGCGCAGAAATAATGGGAAAGAAATCTTCAGCAAAGATCTCTGCTTCTACTCCAAAAGCTAAGAAGAGAAAAACTGCAGAAGGCACATCAACAAGCACTGCAGAAGATAGACCTTCACCTCCCCATGCCACAGAGATTGGCTCCTCTGCACCTCCCCTTTTCACAAAACAGAAAAAGAAGAGATCCAAATCAACAGAGGAAGGGGCACCAAAACCAAAAGGAGGAAAACCAAAAAGAAGCATGGTAAAACACTTAAAAAGTTGTTTACCATTGCAGAAGAGGAAATCATAGAGGGAGAGACTGCAGAAGAAGAAGATGCAGAAGTAGGAATGACAGAAGAAGGATATCAATCACCATATCAATCTCCAGATAGATTTGCTCACCAAGGAGACCTGAATGATTTCCTACAGAACCCCGAAATTGCAAACACCCTTAATACAGCAGGGTGGACGGCACAACCTCTCGACCACCACACTCCAGAAAAACAAGATTTCTTCATTTCTGGCATTGACACACATCTACACGAAGATGACACAACACCCAGAAATCAACCAGCCGAAACCCCTGTGATTTTACAAAACCCTTTCATTCAAGGATTGGACGTCCACAGAAGAAGTCCAAACCAAGCTTCAGAAGAAACAGAACAAATCGAAGCTGAGTGGAATACAACTAAAGTTACAGAGGCAACGGTTGTAGAAGAAACCACAGAAAAAGGGATAGAAATCTCAGAGGTAGATTCAGATGAAGAAGAGGCTATCTGGATACGAAAAGGTCTCTATCATCCGCATGTCATGGGATTATACGGATCTCATCACATGTATGACTCATTGTGCACAGAACCAGGAACTTCCACAGAACCAGAAGAAGAAAAAAGAAAAGATGCCGAAGTTGAAGAAGGCACACATCAATCACCCCCTCCCAGTGCAACCCACATTTCTAACTCCGCAGGTCTAGCTGCAGAAGGAGTTATTGAAAAAGAGCAGCACAGCTCGATCCCAACCCAACCCATCCAGCCAGAGGTTACTCTTTCAACCTCTGTGCCCACAGAAACCGGGGAATCCATTCCTAGGGAGTCTCCTCAAAGAGACTCACCTAATGTTCGTGATCAATCGCCCCAGATCACACAAGAACACCCTACAGAGGAATTTGTTTCCTCTGACACGCACTTATTAAGACCCACACTTCTTTCAGAGAGAAGTAGAGAGCACAAAGACAAAGAGACTCTAGACAAGTCTCCTAGTCAACAGAAGGATATTCCAATACCCACCTCTGGAGTGGATTTGAACAATGTTCTTCTCAGAACTTCTGTAGGGATTGAAACTCATGTTTCTTCTCAAGGATCAGAAGGAAATCCTTCCATTCTCAACATACAAACAGGAATGAAAGAAGGTATCCCAGGAACAGTGATTCACTCTGGAGACGAATGTGTTCCTCCAGAGGTTACCACCGGAACACAAGTCACAAGGGATGAGTTCCAAACCCTTGAGACCTCTGTGAACCAAACCTTGAAAGAGTTGCAAAGCTCTTTCAAATCTTTTGCAGAGACAACATCACTGGCACTACTAAACCTGAACACCAAAATGGACAACCTGTCCACAGAGGTGAAAACTGCCATCTCACAGATCAAGTCTGCTGCTACCGCATCCACCACTTCTGCCGCAACAACTACTCCTTCGATTGAGAACTCCATCAACAAGTTTCTTGATCAATTGAACAAACAGACTTCAGTGTCAACGGGCATCACTCCTGCAGATCTACAGAAGGCCCTACAAAAAGTTCAAGAAGAAGCCATGCGAAATACCATGCTGATGCAACCCAAAGACTACATGACAAGAGCACAGCTGACAGAACTTGGGCAGAACGTGATTAATCAAGTAACAGAAGTCATCCTTTCCTTCACCACTGCAAATGCAAATTTCGTCAAAGATTTCAGAGAAAGTGTAGGAAGGATGAGATTCAAAACAGAGGCAGAGCTAGCAACTCTTCTTGGCCTCTGTGATGATGTCTGCGCGAAACTGATCGCTGCTGGAGCCAAAATTCCAATGAAACCTGATGCTTCCTGCAGAGCAGAGGGTACATCAGACAAGGGTCAGGATGACTCTGATGATGATGACCATCCTGGTCCATCAGATCATCCTGAGGGGGAGAAAACTACAGAGAAAACTGCAAGCAGAGAACTTACAGGTCCACCAATAGCCGCAGAACCTCTGAGTCAAGCACCTCCAGAACAGACCCGACAACAACAAACTCAACAAACCACAGAGAATACACCCATCTCTGTGGATTCAACCTCTGAAGAACCCAACACTACAGAAGCAGATAAGCAAACCTCAGAGGCAACAACCGCCCCTGAGGTAATCATTTTAGAAGAAACAGATGAACCAACCACAGAGAAAACACCCACCTCTGTGGAAACACCCCAAACCATACCCAGAAGAAAGTCGATTGCCACCAAACCAAAAAGAGCAACGACCTCTGCTTCTGACATTCTGAAAAGGATGCACACAACAATAAGTGATCGAATGGTGAAGAGAGAAGAAGAAAGGCACAGGTTCACCTTAGCCTTCAGAATGGCAAGAAGATTCAATGAAAACACTTCATCAACAGAAACTGAGCTCACAGAAGAAGTCACCAAACAACCTCCAACAGAGGTTACAGAGCAAGTCAAGCCAACAGAACCATCGCCACAAAAGTCCTCTAAATCACAATCGTCAAATTCCACAGAGGCAACCTCCATCAAACCTACAGAAGTACAAACCTCAAATCCCACAGAAGCAACAGGTTATGCCACGACAACAAAAGATAAAGGCAAAGGGATACTGACAGAGGAACCTAAGAAGAAGAAAACATTGTCAAAGCCAACAGAGAAACTGATGAAAAGTGCGTTTGACGCCTTTCAAACCCCAAAACCCGAAGAAGTTGACTGGGCACATGGATTGAAGCCTCTGTCAGAAACTCCCTTAACTGGTAGAGCTGCAGAAGTTGTTCAACATATGGAGAGTCTCAGAAGACAAATTCCACGACCTGGTCCAACACATGAAGAAATGGAAGAAGTGGTATACAAATACCTCTACAAACAATCCTTTCAGACAAACTATCCAATAGATCATGTGACAGATCCAAGGATCAGAGAAGAATTTGAGAACATCTTCACAAGAACAAAGCCAAGAGCCAAAGCAGATGTCTTCTCAATTCACAAAATCAAAAAAGTGATCTTCTGCAAATTCTCCTTCACAAGAACCTATCCAAGGGTCAGGTACAATCTTTACAAAGTCAGAAGAGAGAACAATTCGGAGTCTACCTTCGCTGATGCTGACTTAAGAAACATCAATCCATACGATCTACCTGACCTTCTGCAATGGACAAAGGACAACTACAACACAGAAGCAAACACCAGAGCCTATCAAGTATTGCGAAAAGCGATGAGGGAAAAGCTTCTGCTATACAGCATGATAGATTTTCAGCTGGGAAAAGATCTTGGTCTCAAACATCTAGATCTACGACCACCAGAAGATCGCTGCCCACCAGACGCTGTGCCAAACTCAATCATCAGAGAACCAAGATTTGGGTTAGTATTTCAAAACCCACAACACCAGGTTAAACTTTTTGTACTCATGGATTGTCAGAAGTACGCAACCAGTACTCTTAGCAAATTCAGAGCAAGCCTTGTAAAATACAGAGGTACAGAGAAAATGGATAGAGATGATGCATATACTTTCATCAGAGAAATAGACTCAACAATCCGCCTAAGAGAACTCTGCATCAGATTCTACAAAGAGATCAGAAAAGTCGGCAGAGACAACAGAAGCTACAATGATTTCAAAGATGCCAAAATCTGATTCTCAGACCTCCAATCTCTGCAAACAAAAGTTTATCTTTCATCGTACTCAAATGTAAAATGCCTCTGGCATATTTCTAAATGAAAGAAATTTCGAGGTATTGTTTAACCTTTGTCTTATCTAACTTAGCCTAACTAAACACAAAGTCAAATTTTTTATTTTTCACTACTTAGGGGGAGATTGTTAGCTTCAATCTTCCTAATCATAGAAATACTTAGAAGTAGTGAAAAATAGGCTAAGTATAGAAAAGCCTCTCACAGAGGCTCTGCCACTTCTTCCAGAAGATCAAGTCCAGAAAGCCACAGAAGCTACAGAGGTAATCACAGAACCTCTGTAGTGCGCAAGAAGAAGATCAACTCGGAAACAAGTGGACTGCTCCACAGAAGGTCAGACCACAGAACCTCTGTAATGCCTTACAGAGCCTCTGTGGTCTGCTATGAAGACTTGGAAGATATTACTGGATACGTTCATCAACTTGCATGGAAAAGTACTGTCAAAACACGTGTCAAGCTCTGAGTGGACTCAATAGGGCATGGTACAAAATAGACGTCTGCGCCATTTAATGCATTTACCAATAGTACATCTGCTCCATTAAATGCGCATGGCTCAAACAACTGCTCACACCATCCAGTCCACTGTTCACACCATCCAGTTCACTATTCATGCCGTAAAAGGAACAGTGACCAACTTCATAGTCTTCTAAGAGTAGTATAAAAGGAAGTCTCATGTTGAGATCTTCCTAACGACGAATACACAAGGAATCACTAATACTCTCGAGCTTTATTGTCAAATATCTGAGTGTTATATTCACACACACACCAACAGTTCTTAATCTGTTCTTCGTTGTTCTTATTATATATTGAATAACAGTAACTGTTCAAGAAATCCTTTTTATTCCTTACTGTTTTCTTTATATATGTGCGTTCTAATATCTATCAAACATATCTGTTAGTTTAATACGCTTCCGCATCAAACTCTAAACTCCACTAACAGATTGTTAATCTTGATTAAGTGTATCTGGGTTCCAACAAGAACTTTCAAAACAAATTTCAGATTTTGAGAAAGTTCTATTTCTTGAAAAAGAAAAGCATAAAAAGGAGAGAACTGAGTTTGAAATAGAATTAAAATTTTGTGAAGTCTATCATAAAAAGTTTTCATCAAAGGTATCTGATTTGAAAACAGAACCAGTTTCAAAAGAAAAAGAGAAAGGAAAATCATCCGAAAATAAATCTAATTTGTTTTCAAGTGATTCTTCTAATTCTAAAGGTTCTGACAATGTTTCTTCTTCTTTCTCAGAAATGGATGAAGAAAAGTATGTGGATTTGAAGGAACAAGTTCCAAATAGCAAGAATAGAAGTACCGACACTGAGAAATGTAGTTCTTTAAATAAAAATTGTATACATTCTTGTAATGTTTGCAATGTTTGTGGCAATAATAATTCCGCAATTTCAGATTTCAAATTATTGTCACAAGCCAAAAGAAGAATTCATTGTGCTCATTGTTGGGACAACTATTTCAAGCTAAATGGAAATACTCCAACGAATAAAAAGTTTAATACTTCTTTCTTCTCTTCAAAATCTTCAACGAACAAACAATCTAAAATGTTCAATTTCAGATCACACAAACAGAATAAGAAGATGAAGCAAACTAAAACAGTTGAAGTGAATATGGTTTGGAAATGGATTCCAAAAGATGAAGTTAACAAACCAAATTTACTCAATGACCTTAATTTTAAAGGCAAAATTCAGGGGTCATCAACTGTAATCAACAAACTGATCTGTACTAACAAGAAAGGACCCATACAGATATGGGTACCTAAAATAAGGTAATTGTTTCTTAACAGGACCGTCATGTGTGGGTTATTGATTCGGGAGCATCTAGACACATGACGGGGTACAAGCACTTCTTGCAAGATTTTACTGTACATCCTGGCGGATCGGTGGGGTTTGGAAATGATTCAAAAGGTCACGTTCGAGGCTACGGAACGTTGAAAAATGACTCGATACAAATAGAAAAGATCTTGTATGTTGAAGGTTTAGGGCATAACCTTTTCAGTATTAGTCAATTCTGCGACAAGAACTGTAAGGTGTTATTCGACAAAGATTTTTGCTACATTTTAGATACTAATTGGTCAGAAATCTTCAGGGCCAAAAGATGTGGAGACCTATACATGACTGATTTTACAACTCTTGTTTCTTCTAATCAAGTTTGTCTTGTATCAAAAGCTTCACAAGAAGAGTGTTGGTTATGGCATCGAAGACTCTCACATCAAAATTTTCGCAGCATCAACAAGCTCTGAATAGATGGATTAGTTTCCGGGCTTCCTGAAATGAAAATTGACAAAGTTTCTGTGTGTCCAGCTTGTGAAATGGGAAAGATGAAACATGTTTCACACAAGACCAAGACTTTGTCTAATTGCAACAACGCCTTGGAATTAATTCACATGGATCTCTGTGGCCCTATGCGAACTCAGTCAATGTGTAAAGCCCGTGTCCCGATATACATTTTATTTAATTATTTATAATGTTTATTTAGCGAATTTTTAACGGGATTGTCGGGAAAGACCAAAAGTGACTTGGTTTTAGTGTTAGTTAGTTCAATTGTTAAAACCTAACTTTTATGGTGGATTTGGAACTACCTTAGAAAGCCGGGGACCAATGGTGTAAGGTGAATAATTGCATGCATGGGTCGGCCCATGTGGGAACCGACCCTTCTCCTTTTCTCGTCCATAATCACGACACACATCTAAACACAAAAAGAAAACCATTGGCTTCCTCCTTCTCGTTTTTTTCTTCGGCGTCGCACTCAATCAACAAAACCCTAGTTGTTGCTGCCGCCGATCACCTCCTCCTCTTTCCTTTCTGCCGCTGCTGCTGCTGTCCAACCGAACCGCCGGCGCCACCGTGTCTCTGTCGGAGAAGAGAAAGAGCAGAGAGAGAGAGGGAGAGATCGAGGAAGAGAGAAGGCCGGAGTTCGGGGCTGTGGGTGCGTCGTCGTCGTCGTCGGCAAGAGGTAAACGTCGTCTCCTCCCTGTTTCTTTTCTTTCTCGTCGTCGTCAAGCAGCTGTGGAAAACCGCCGCGCCGCCGCCGTCAGCCGGCGACCACCACTGCCGGAGGTGGCAGTGGGTGGTGCGTGGTCGAGACCAGACCCTTGTCACAATGGAACCCTAATCCGCGACTGATCGCGTTAACCCGAATCGATTAAACCGTTTTATAAAATCGTCATTTTAGGTGAAAACGTTTTCTGCCATTGTTTTGCGTCAACCACAACTTTCCCGTCGTAACTCCGATTGAGCCGAAACTGGTGCCCACGGTTCAAGCTCGGGGTCGGGCACGTTTTCCGTGTTTTAGCGGAAAACTGGTTCGGCCTCTAGCTAGGTGGAAAAGTGGTCGTAAGTTCAGTGATTCGTCATTTCATGTGAAACATTCTGGAATCTGCCATTGTCTTGGGAAAACCATAACTTTTTGCTAGTAACTCGTATCTGGGTGAGACCAGTGCCAAAAGTTCCCTTTTTGAGTCTATAAACTTTTCTGTGTTTTGTGCGAAGCCCAGTTCGGGACGTAGCATTGGTCAAAACGTCATATTTTTTTTACTGAAAGGTGCTGATTTTCGCTGTTCGGGGAACTGTTTTTGTAAAATCCATAATAAATGGTAGAAAAATCGTTAGGAGGCGTATAATATGTCCTTGGAACCCTAACTCATAGTACTTTCTGGCCATGTAATAATATTGAGAATTTGCTGGGTTTTTAAGGGGTCGAAACAGGTCCCGAACAGACCTGTTTGGTTAGACCGGAAGGTAGTTTTAGTGACGATTTAAGCGTGCGTCGTGTATTAGGGCCCGGGTCTCGTATTGATACGTTTTAACGTGCATTTAGGTGCTGGGAAGTGACCGTAATTGGGAAGCTTGAAATTGTATTGTTGAGCTAGGCGCGCATTCGAGGTGAGTTCTCTCACTATAACTAATGTCGGTTATTTTTACATTATGTTGTGTGTATGTGTGGTAGTTCTATTTGCTTGTGGTGTGGGGTTAAATTGTGGGGTGTCTAGTCGGATCTAATAACGGTTGTTTTATCATTGCTATAGTACGTGTGTGGTAGCTTTATGTGATTGTGTTGTGGAACCAGATAGTGGGGTGTCTAGTTGGTACTATGTTGTTACGTTAACTCGGTGGGACCGAGGATCCGGCGGGGCCGGAGATTTTATACGCGGGTGGCATAGTGACTTGGTGGGGCCAAAGGTTGTGTACGCGGGTGGCGTATGAACCCGGGGGTGCCGGGTTGCGAAGGTTGTGTACGCGGGCGTCGTATGAACCCGGGGGTGCCGGGTTGCGTTTGCACGGTTGTCGTGTGATCGGTGGGACCGACGTTTGCCTATTAGGTGGGTTGGTGTGAGTATGCACGTCTATGATTTGTTCGTAGACTTGTATGCTGTTTATGTGCAATTATATGTTTATGGTGGTGTGGAAATAACTGTGTTATTTATGGTGTTTGAATTCACTAAGCTTCGTGCTTACCCTTTCCCAATAAACTGTGGTTTCAGATACGGGCGGCTCCAAGGCGTGACGAGTACACACTGGCGCGCGAGGAGAGCTGGTTGCTTTATGGTTTTTAATAATTTAACGTTTATTCCGCTGGTTTTTATTATGAAGATATTAATTATGAATTTGCAAACGAAACGTTGGGATCATTTAATGAGTTGTTATAAATGAAAATGTTTATTTAAAAATATAAATTTGCTTGTAATTTTTGGGACGTTACAACTTGGTATCAGAGCACGGCTTGAGTGAATCAAACGCATTTCGGTGTGTTTGATCTCAAGTTTGCGGCTAAAAAAAATTTAAAGTTTTTGGGAAATAATCGAAGGAAAGATCCGTTGAGAAACGGTGATCGGAGGCGCAGTGTGTACAGTCAGCCGGAGCCAAAGGGGAAAGGTACAATACTTAGTGTTTTATTGCTTTCTAGATCATAGAGTATGCATGCTAGATTGCCTGTTGTGGACACTATGATGTATGTTGTACTGCTTGCTATTAGGAATTTATGCTAATTATGATAGGTTACTAAGTGGATGCCCTCTAGGTTGTATGCAGTAAGAGATTTATAGCCTTAGAATATTTGATTTAGTTCTATTGCGCAGCTCTTGTTTGAGTCCAACCGTTCTAGGATAGAATCTTGTATTCGAATGTCTATTTATTTCGCACTGCATATAATCGGGTATTCGCGAGGTCGCTCGTTATAATTAGTAGGGATTCGGTAGTAGCAAGGGTAGTGGGATAAGAGGAAGTTCCTAGAGAGCTGGGAAGGTGTTTATGTATGAGTATGTGTGCTAGATTGCTTTCTAGAACATAGGAGTATGTATGCTAAATTGCTTGGTGCTTATTACACTGTATTGCATGTTTGTTGCTTGCTAATAGGAGGTTATGCTAGCCTTGATAGGTTGTTAGGTGAATGCACTATAGGTCGTATGCGGTAGGAACCGAATAGCCTTAGAATGTCGGATTTAGTTCTATTGCGCAGCTCTTGTTTGAGTCCAACCGTTGTAGGATAGAATCTTACATTCGAATGTCTATCTGGTTTGCACTGTGTGCGACTGTGCATTCGCGAGGCGACTCATCATGACTAGTAGAAATTTCGTTATAGCAAGGGTAGTGTTTGGGGGTGGAATTCCTAGGGAGCTAGGAAGAGTGCGTACATATGCTGATGCGGGTATATGGGTATAGTTATCGGCAAGGAGCTACTTGGACCCCTTGGGATGGAACTCGGAACGGGCGATGATAGGTGTGGATGGTAGTAGTAGAGCTCCTACTACCGGAGGCACAGGATCAATGCTCGAGTCGGGGAAGTCACGAGGAATCCAAGGAGTTGGGCGTGAGTGTTGTTAGTGTGCGTTGTTATGTGCTGATAACGCGTTGTATTATCTACCTAGAATAGCCATCACAAGGAGGAACGACTATAGTAAACCTACTAGTACAGGTGTGTACTTGTTTTGCTTTGATGGGATGATCGTTGGGGTAGTGTCGGAGGTTATAAAATTAGTAGTTGTTGGAATAAAAGGACGATTCTAGTATTGATCACTTGGAGTGACGATAAGGATGATGTTTGTTTCAGGCCAAGATGGATGATTGTGCTAGAATCATAGGCTTATAGAGCCGACTTTGATTTGAGGAAAAATCGCAGGGATTATTTGGCGTAATTTCCCAACTTGCCTAAGAGGTTTAAATGTTCGGATGACGTTAGTGGATTGGAGAGATTTGGAGGAGTAGGAGTCGAGGCGTAGAATGCCGACTGAGTCATGCACAAAGTTTGATTTTGAAATAGATTGCATTAACAAATTCTTGTGTTTCAAATCATTTTTTTTTGGATGGTGTTTTGGAATTTTGGGAAGTGTTTAGCACACACACAAGATTTTGAAATATGGTTTTGAAAATGTATGAAATCGTTTTATTACGGGGGTGCAAACTTTGTTAGAATTTGTCTTATTTCTTTATTTTTCCAACGGTTCTTACGGGTAAGATGATATCCGTGTTTTGTGGTGTTTAAAATGTGGGGCAAGCGACTACGGCTTGTGACTTTAACATTGGAACTCCTCCACATATGTTAGAGTTGAGACGAAAAGTTACATTCCACGGTGTCAGTATAGAGCTAATTGAGTGATTTGGTTAAAATAAGTTTTGTTTTACGGCATGTCGAGTAGTGTGGGTTTAATGTCACGAGGTGCATATCTTATTTGTTTATGTGACCATTTGGGGAAAGCTTGGAAATCAATTTAAAGAACCCCACCTTTTGAGATTTTATGAGATTTTAGTCGATATTTTCAAATGATGGAAGCGTATTGGTTTTTATCTTTAAGTTTGAAACTTACACGAGACAGTTGTGTTTTAACACAAATATATTTGTAAACCGTTTCATCGTTTTGTATGACTATCCGACGCGCGTAAGATTTGTTAGTTAACCATGTGCCACGACATTTTGTTGAAAAAGAGGAATTTTGGGGTCAAATGTCATGGAACTGATTTTGAAATTTTGTGCACACTTTTGTCGAACCCGATGGAAGGTCGAGCGGTTACTTTAAATACATGTCATGAGTCAATTCATACTAGAACCGCGACGGTTCATTTTCAAAGAAATTATTTATTTTGCTTTACGTTTTGTGAGTGAACTAAGCTGCAATGAAATGATTTTCAACATGATTTTCATATGTGGACGAGCGTGTCCATTTTTGCGTAACTACCGACCTGGTAATAGTAGTTTTATTGCTTGCGGTCTTTTTGAAATGAAAAGTCTAGACGTTGAAAACATTTTGTAAATGATTTTGTAAACCATTTGGGAAATGCGCTTTTAAGTGTTATGTGTCATTTTGAGAATTTTGAGGGTGTGAGTCCTTTTGGAAAACTCTTTTGTCTAACCCGTGTTGAGTTTGGGACTAATGTTGCTTTTAGATTATTGCTTGCTTAAACTTTATTTAAACGCGTTTTTGACCGACTTATGGGTCTAGCAAGCGTGGAACATTTTGCTCGGTTTTGACTTGGAGTTAGTCATGGGCTAATTGCCCGGTTTTAATGACTCGAGGTGGAGTCTTGTTGATGAATTGTTTTGTCGCACCGTTTGGCATTCATTGCACGTCGAGCATTTACACGTTTGGGTGAGGGAGACAATCCGGAATAGGCACTTGTGGGTAGGCTGTTTTGCTCTGGATCCTTAGGCACGTTAGTCAGTCGCTGGTAGTGGTCGGTTGGGTATCTCGAGGTGAGGCCCCGGTGTTCAGGTGTTATAGCCTAGGCTTTCTAGTAGGTGCTAGGAGGATATAGTTGTGGGCACTTACTTAAGAGGAAATTCCGATGTGCGGGGCCCTGAGGCGTTACCTGAGAGGTAGGCGTCAGGGTGTATCCTCGGTTCAGATAAATTAGCTTTGTAGAGCGTGTGTGGGGGATACGTCAACGGTGGGAGGTTGGGTATTCCACGCGTGTTGGTAATGTAGACCGGGTAGTATCGGTTAAGGGAATGACCTACGTGTGTGTTAGCTGACTTGATTGTGGGGGATATCTATTTGTGTTAGTGTCTAGGATAATACCACGCTTATGTGATTTATTGTAATCGGTTGGACCGATGTTCGGCGGGTGGCCGATGTTTGCTATTGTAATCGGTTGGACCGATGTTCGGAGGGTAGCCGATGTTTGTTATTGTAATCGGTTGGACCAATGTTCGGCGGGTGGCCGATGTTTGTTATTGTAATCGGTTGGACCGATGTTCGGCGGGTGGCCGATGTTTGTTATTGTATTCGGTTGGACCGATGTTCGGCGGGTGGCCGATGTTTGTTATTGTAATCGGTTGGACCGATGTTCGGCGGGTGGATGATGTTTGTTATTGTAATCGGTTGGACCGATGTTCGGCGGGTGGCCGATGTTTGTTATTGTAATCGGTTGGATCGGTGTTCGACAGGGGGTCGATGTTTTGTTAATATAATTTATTGAAAATCTTTGGAGTCTATTAGAAGTCGTGGAAGTTAATCGACGGTTAATGGTAGGAATGATCGGATCCGAGTATCCAGTTGGGTATATTGGTAGGCAACTTTAGAATGGTTAAAGCTTGAAAGTGGATTGAGTTTGGGATATCATCAAATGCCAGAGAGTTATTAGGAGCTGTTTGCGGACGTAGACTTCGGGGACGAAGTCTAATTCAAGTGGGGGAGAGTTGTAAAGCTCGTGTCCCGATATACATTTTATTTAATTATTTATAATGTTTATTTAGCGAATTTTTAACGGGATTGTCGGGAAAGACCAAAAGTGACTTGGTTTTAGTGTTAGTTAGTTCAATTGTTAAAACCTAACTTTTATGGTGGATTTGGAACTACCTTAGAAAGCCGGGGACCAATGGTGTAAGGTGAATAATTGCATGCATGGGTCGGCCCATGTGGGAACCGACCCATCTCCTTTTCTCGTCCATAATCACGACACACATCTAAACACAAAAAGAAAACCATTGGCTTCCTCCTTCTCGTTTTTTTTCTTCGGCGTCGCACTCAATCAACAAAACCCTAGTTGCTGCTGCCGCCGATCACCTCCTCTTTCCTTTCTGCCGCTGCTGCTGCTATCCAACCGAACCGCCTGCGCCACCGTGTCTCTGTCGGAGAAGAGAAAGAGCAGAGAGAGAGAGGGAGAGATCGAGGAAGAGAGAAGGCCGGAGTTCGGGGCTGTGGGTGCGTCGTCGTCGTCGTCGGCAAGAGGTAAACGTCGTCTCCTCCCTGTTTCTTTTCTTTCTCGTCGTCGTCAAGCAGCTGTGGAAAACCGCCGCGCCGCCGCCGTCAGCCGGCGACCACCACTGCCGGAGGTGACAGTGGGTGGTGCGTGGTCGAGACCAGACCCTTGTCACAATGGAACCCTAATCCGCGACTGATCGCGTTAACCCGAATCGATTAAACCGTTTTATAAAATCGTCATTTTAGGTGAAAACGTTTTCTGCCATTGTTTTGCGTCAACCACAACTTTCCCGTCGTAACTCCGATTGAGCCGAAACTGGCGCCCACGGTTCAAGATCGGGGTCGGGCACGTTTTCCGTGTTTTAGCGGAAAACTGGTTCGGCCTCTAGCTAGGTGGAAAAGTGGTCGTAAGTTCAGTGATTCGTCATTTCATGTGAAAAATTCTGGAATCTGCCATTGTCTTGGGAAAACCATAACTTTTTGCTAGTAACTCGTATCTGGGTGAGACCAGTGCCAAAAGTTCCCTTTTTGAGTCTATAAACTTTTCTGTGTTTTGTGCGAAGCCCAGTTCGGGACGTAACATTGGTCAAAATGTCATTTTGTTTTACTGAAAGGTGCTGATTTTCGCTGTTCGGGGAACTGTTTTTGTAAAATCCATAATAAATGGTAGAAAAATCGTTAGGAGGCGTATAATATGTCCTTGGAACCCTAACGCATATTACTTTCTGGCCATGTAATAATATTGAGAATTTACTGGGTTTAAAGGGGTCGAAACAGGTCCCGAACAGACCTGTTTGGTTAGACCGGAAGGTAGTTTTAGTGACGATTTAAGCGTGCGTCGTGTATTAGGGCCCGGGTCTCGTATTGATACGTTTTAACGTGCGTTTAGGTGCTGGGAAGTGACCGTAATTGGGAAGCTTGAAATTTTATTGTTGAGCTAGGCGCGCATTCGAGGTGAGTTCTCTCACTATAACTAATGTCGGTTATTTTTACATTATGTTGTGTGTATGTGTGGTAGTTCTATTTGCTTGTGGTGTGGGGTTAAATTGTGGGGTGTCTAGTCGGATCTAATAACGGTTGTTTTATCATTGCTATAGTACGTGTGTGGTAGCTTTATGTGATTGTGTTGTGGAACCAGATAGTGGGGTGTCTAGTTGGTAATATGTTGTTACGTTAACTCGGTGGGACCGAGGATCCGGCGGGGCCGGAGATTTTATACGCGGGTGGCGTAGTGACTTGGTGGGGCCAAAGGTTGTATACGCGGGTGGCGTATGAACCCGGGGGTGCCGGTTGCGAAGGTTGTATACACGGGAGGCGTATGAACCCGGGGGTGCCGGGTTGCGTTTGCACGGTTGTCGTGCGATCGGTGGGACCGACGTTTGCCTATTAGGTGGGTTGGTGTGAGTATGCACGTCTATGATTTGTTCGTAGACTTGTATGCTGTTTATGTGCAATTATTTGTTTATGGTGGTGTGGAAATAACTGTGTTATTTATGGTGTTTGAATTCACTAAGCTTCGTGCTTACCCTTCCCAATAAACTGTGGTTTCAGGTACGGGCGGCTCCAAGGCGTGACGAGTACACACTGGCGCGCGAGGAGAGCTGGTTGCTTTATGGTTTTTAATAATTTAACGTTTATTCCGCTGGTTTTTATTATGAAGATATTAATTATGAATTTGCAAACGAAACGTTGGGATCATTTAATGAGTTGTTATAAATGAAAATGTTTATTTAAAAATATAAATTTGCTTGTAATTTTTGGGACGTTACACAATGGGAGGAAAGAAATATATCTTGGTTATGGTTGATGAGTTTTCGCGATATACTTGGTTGGATTTCTTATGACTCAAGTCTGAAGCACCTGAGCAGATCATTAAGTTCATCAAGAAGATTCAAACTCTTGTACAACGCCCTGTTCGAAAAATCCGAAGTGACAACGGAACTGAATTCAAGAATGCAACTCTTCAATCTTTTCTTGAATCTGTTGGAATAACTCACAATTTTTCTGCCCCAATTACTCCACAACAAAATGGAGTAGTTGAAAGGAAAAATCGAACTCTTGTAGAAGCAGCTAGAACAATGCTTGCCTATTTGGGTCTTCCACCAAATCTATGGGCTGAAGCAGTATCAACAGCGTGTTTTACACAAAACAGAACTATTATCAATAAACGCTTTAACAAAACTGCATATGAATTAATCAACAATCGCAAACCTAACATAAAATTCTTGCGTGTATTTGGATGCAGGTGTTTTGTCATGAAAGATCGTGAATATCTTTCAAAGCTTCAAGTTAAGGCTGATGAGGGCATCTTTATAGGCTATTCCTTGAACTCGAAGGCATACAGGATCTACAATAATCGAACAAAATCAGTTATCGAGAGCATCAACGTTACGTTTGACGAGACTGTGACTTTGACTTCTGGACAATTAAGTTCAGAACTCGTACAGAAATCTGAAGCTTCTGGACAACTAAGAAAGGAGTAGAACCTGTGGCGAAACAGTTTTCTAATTCAGTTCTAAATACTAATACTACTGATCTAGATTTATTATTTCTTGATGCATTTATGGATTACTGTGCAGATATGGAACCACCCATCACATCTGTGAATGCATCTCAGCAACAGACGAGTGTCAATATCTCCGGACCATCTGAAGATGTCGGTATCAGTACTTCTGGGGAAATTAACGAGACTCCAACTGAACATGCTCCTGTATCTGAACCTGAAATTCAACCAGACGTTTAGGTTTCAGCAAATACTTCATCGGAGACTTCTACTCCTGAAGGATTAGAAACAGAAGTTAACATACCGGAATCGACAAATGTATCTTTAGCTGAATCAACCGAAGAGATTTTTGCAGTTTTGGATGAAAATGATTCATCAAACACTCGTATGGATATTCCAACTCTTCCGAGTAGTCATAAATGGACAAGAGCACATCCTCCGGCTGATATAATTGGTGATCTGAATGATGGAGTGAAGACCAGATCTGTGACTACAAACGAATGTTTGTACGTAAACTTTCTAAGCACGTTAGAACCCAAGAAAGCATCTGAAGCTTTACAAGATCCAGATTGGATCAACGCCATGCAAGAAGAATTAAACGAGTTCAAACGCAACGAAGTGTGGCACTTGGTGAAACGCCCAAAAGACAAAACCATAGTCGGAACTAAATGGGTTTTTAGAAACAAAAAGGACGAAGCGGGGATTATAGTCAGAAATAAAGCAAGACTGGTTGCTAAAGGTTACAATCAACAAGAAGGAATCTATTATGATGAAACCTATGCACCAGTAGCAAGGATTGAAGCAATCAGGATCTTTCTTGCATACGCAGCACACAAGAACATGAAGGTATTTCAAATGGACGTCAAATCTGCGTTTCTGAATGGAATACTACATGAGGAAGTGTATGTAAGTCAACCTGAAGGCTTTGTTGATCCAAAATATCCCAACCATGTCTATATTTTAGATAAAGCACTCTACGGCTTAAAGCAAGCACCGAGGGCATGGTATGAGACTCTGACTATTCATCTTCTTGAAAATGGATACACCAAAGGTACAATTGATACAACTCTATTTCTCAAGAAAAAAGGTAAAGATTTAATGCTAGTACAAATATATGTTGACGACATAATATTTGGTTTTACAAATCCAGATATGTGTAAAGATTTTGAAATGGTGATGAAAAGCCGCTTTCAAATGAGCATGATGGGAGAACTAAAATTTTTCCTTGGTCTCCAAGTGACACAGTCAAATAAAGGCATTTTTATCAATCAATCAAAATATATAAATGATATGCTTAAGAAATTTGACTTAAATTCCTCTTCCACCATGAAAACTCCCATGGCTACTGGTAAACTTTTGAACGCTGATTCATCCGGTGAATTGGTTGATCAAAAGTTATACCGTGGTATGATTGGATCTTTACTATATCTAACGGCAAGTAGACCGGATATTTTGTTTGCAACATCCTTTTGTGCACGCTTTCAAGCTAACCCGAAGGTATCTCACCTTGTGGCTGTAAAGCGAATCCTTAGATATCTCAAAGGCACAAGAAATTTGGGTCTTTGGTATTCTAAGGATTCAGGGTTTGAACTAACTGCTTACACAGATGCAGATCATGCTGGAAATATGATGGACAGGAAAAGCACATCTGGTGCTTGTCAATTTTTGGGAGATAAACTTGTAAGCTGGTCATCAAAGAAGCAAACTTGTGTGTCAACATCTACGGCTGAAGTAGAATATGTGGCAGCTGCCAGTTGTTGTTCACAAGTAATCTGGATGAAGACGCAGCTTAAGGATTATGGATACATCATCAACAAAATCCCAATTTACTGTGATTCCAAAAGCGCAATTGCAATAACTGAGAATCCTGTTCAGCACTCCAAGACAAAACATATAGATGTAAGGTACCATTTTATCAAAGACCATGTTGAGAAGGGAACTATAGAAATGCACTTTGTACCAACAGAACTAGAAATTGCTGATCTTTTCACAAAACCTTTAGATGAAAAAAGGTTCAATTTTTTAATCAGCAAACTAGGAATGTTGAATCCTTAGTCATTTCTCACTCTCTTTAAAAACATTGAGGGGGAGTTCGTGTTCTTGTTTATTTAAATCTATGTTCATATCCTAACTCACAAGGACCCAAATGCCATTGGGTACCAATATCTGCTTAATCTGTTTTGCAGGTTCTTCATGTGTTGTACTGAATCATAGATAAATACCACACACATGACTGAAAACAGAAGAGAAGCGGCGTATTTTTTTGAAAAATATTTGTACCATTAAGGGGGAGACAAATATTATTGGCTTTTGAACATATCAGTTCAAAACCCGTGCTTCAACGACTATGGCTTCTGAACAATTCAGTTCAGGACCCGTACTTCAAAGACTAAGACTTCTAAACAAATCAGTTTAGAACTCACACTTCTCAGGTGATATCTTTAACTGTTACATCTTTCTGTTTCAAGGAACGTGGTAAAAGGTAACATTGGATTATATTTTGTTTATACCACTTTGAAAACTTGAATCTTTACAAATTTAATTCAATGAGATAAAATTTTCAATTTTCATTCAATGAATTAAATGTGTGCTAAAAGATGATTTTACAAGTATTTTTGTATTATCTGAGTTAGATTTGTTTCAACTTTCACCTCTGAAATAAATCGAAAGGTCAGCAAAACATGAATGAAATTATGTTGAATGCTCAAAGTTATGTGAATCTGTACTTATATAGAATATAATGCTCAAAAAGCCTATATGTCAGAATGATGGATGGAAATGAAAATATGGGAGAAGCACTATATTTTAGAACCAAGTGATTGAGATAAAATTGTTGCACTATCATTTAGTTTGAAAGTTTGTGCCTGTGGCCTTTCTGTTTTGGGAGAGTAAGTCCTAAGGGGTGCTCGACACCTAGTCCCTAAGATCAACTGGTCTGGGATCGGCTGACCCAAATCCTGCAATAGAACCAGATAGAAAGCCATGTTCTACTGGTACAAATGGGTTTAAGATATATCGATGTGGCCTTTCTGGTTTGGGAAATTAAGTTCTAAGGGGTGCTCGTCACCTAGCACCTAAGGCCAACTGGTCTGGGATCTGCTAACCCAAATCCTGCTATAGAACCAGATAGAAAGTCATGTTTAACGGTGTATCTTATTCCTACTAAACTTTTTGATCAAAAGATGCCAATGAGCACAAAATCAAAGGATGCCAATGAGCACAGAATCAAAAGATGCCAATGAGCACAAAATCAAAAGATGTCAATGTGCACAAAATCAAAAGATGCCAAAGAGCACACATCTCTTAAAACTTGGGGAAAATACAAAGTCGCGATAAACCTGTAAATTTATGAAATTCTGATTTTGGACAAATAGTGTGAGTAGAGCAAAGTATTCTTATATGTTTTAGAAATGCATAAGCTTTATGCTAATCATAGTTCACATGCTACCACACCAAATAGATTTGATAAAGGGGTTGACATTGAACGTTTGTAACTTGATATGCAATGATGTCTTGTTTTTGAATCCAAACACATGCATTTGATTTCACTTGATTGAAATATCTGTTAAATTTCATTAAGTTGAATTTCTTTTGTAAACCTTTCAAATGATCAAAAGTTAGTAGTTATAAAATAAAATTCAATGAATTTTACTTTCCTTGTTCAATGTGTTTTTGCTACAATTTCAAATACTGTGCGTTATTGAAATATATGCATACTTTCAGAGGAAGAAAACAAGTTGCTCCAGAATTCATATTTTGAGGGGGAGTTAGATTTTTACACAAAGTAATAATTCTAACAGTTTGGACTCATGTTCTATGAGTACCAAGTTTTCATCTGTCTGTGCAGATTTCTCTGAAGAAAAGACAGCAACTTATGCAATTGTTTAGGGGGAGCAATTCGGCATAAGTCTGTAAGTCCAGTAAAAAAAATCTTTGAGATCTTATAAAGTTTTATCTGATGAGAGATTTTTGGAACAGTTGTTAAATTTATCTGAAAAAGTTGTAATTTTTCATGCAATTTTTTTGAAGAATTCGAACTCTCAAGGATTCGAATTCAAAGAATTCGAACTCTTAAGGATTCGAATTCAATGAATTCGATCTCTTAAGGATTCGAATCCAGAGAATTCGAACTCATAAGGATTCGAATTCAATGAATTCGGACTCTTAAGGATTCGAATTCAATGAATTCGAACACTTAAGGATTCGAATTCAAAGAATTCGAACTCTTAAGGATTTGAATTCAATAAATTCGAACACTTAAGGATTCGAATTCAAAGAATTCGAATCCCTAAGGATTCGAATTCAAAGAATTCGGACTCTTAAGGATTCGAATTCAATGAGTTCAACATCATTTTTTTACAACTTTATCTGATTCGATCTCTTTTGGAACTTTTTACATCCGTGTTCATGTAAATTGTTCAAATGAACAGTGCCATGTCTATTTTTGAAACATGCCTTTTTCTACTGTTTGCCAAGTGGGGTACTCTAATTCGTGACAAGTGTTCAATTTTTTTAAGTATAAAAAGAGTTCAAACCCTCATTTCCCACTTTTCACTTCATGCAAACGTTTCAAACACTCTCAAAAATCACTTTTCATCATCTTCAACATTCAGACTTCAACTGTTCGATTCATCCTCATCAGGTAATCATTTCTTTTGATTTTACTCTCATTAGATTCGAAATCTTCATGAGCATCTTTCTATCCATGTCATTTCTTCGAATGTAAACATTTACTATGCCGATTTGTACGATTTCGAAAATGTTTATTGTTCATATATTTTATATGCTTTCGGATCTTCCTTGCTTCGAATTCATGAAATTTGTTAAGTAAGAAAAGACTTCAGATTCGAATTCCTTGATTTCGAACTATATTGAACTTGAATTCCCTGATTTCGAACCCTATTGGAATTGAATTCTTTGGTTTCGAACCCTTTTGGATTCGAATTCCCTGATTTCGAACCCTTCCAGATTCGAATTCCATGGTTTCGAACCCTTCTGGATTCGAATTCATATGTTTCGATTAGTCTTAGAATTTAAGTGATGATTTCGAATGCTTCTCGATTCGAATTCCCTAAATTCGGATTCCTTTTAATTCGAATTCATGTGCATATGAATGATTCGAATTCTATACTTAAGAATTTTTTTTTCTTTTTCAAATTTTTTTCAAATTTATTTTTCAAAGAATAATCTTGTCAGAATTTTTTTTTCCAAAATCATCAGATTAGATGGTCAATCAGGAAGAACAAAGTCATGTTCAAGGCTTTGGTGATCATATTTCGAGCTTACCCGAACCGACACTCGATATACCTCTACCATCAACGCGATCAGTACATCAATCCCAAGCCGGAATTCATCCAGATCATCCTATCATTCATCCGGTCAATTATGTTGCGATCATTCACAACAATCATCACATTGATTTTGATCGCATCAACATTCATCCGGTGATAAAGGAAGTGCTCAGAAATCATCCGCTAGCATACGCATTGACGAATATTGTCGTTGTGCTTATGCTATATTTACAGCAAGCATGGAAGACGATAACCACATCAATGGAAAATGGAAGACCAGTCTTTGTATTCCAAATAGACGACTTCATCACAAAGCTTGATTTCCAAAGGCTAAGAATGGTTCTGAGACTACCTGAGCCTGATTCACGTGAAGGAAAGACTGAGTTTGATCATTTTCCATCTGAAGAAGAAACGTTTGAAAGAATACGAGTTATGGGATACACTGGAAATTTAACTCGAGTGAAGGAATTCCATAAGGCGAACCTTCCACCGTTATACTATACCATCTTCTTTGTCATTAATCGATGCTTATCTGCCAAAAAAGCCGGAACCGACAGTGCCAGCATCGGATTTCTGAAGTTATTTCATGCGGTGGTGTATGATCTTCATGTAGATTATGCAGCCATCTTCTGGCATGAACTAAATGAGAAGATAGATCTTCGCCGACAAAACAAGGGAAAGCCTTATATTCCATACATGAGGTTTCTTCAAATCATTATTCACAGCATGCTTCGTTCTAACAGAGAGATTCCACGACGAGCAAATCATCCTTTTGTGCCCGAGAAAGCCATGCAGTATCTTCAATTTCGCAAAACGGAATATGATTATGAAATGCCGTTACCTGAAGGGTTTCTACGATACGCAGATCAGGACGCTGAGTGCATTATCGAGTATAGAGAGTCTATGGTCCAGCCAGAACCGGAGGGACCTACCCCAGACTCAACCCCTAGGCGAGAGGAGTCGGTGAGTGTTCAGGATGCACGGGCTACTGAACGGGGAGAGTCGAGGGAAAATTCCGAGAAGGGAACTGGTGGGGGTCAGTCATCTGTACTTGAAGATACAGGGTCATCGTCCGAGGACACACATATAGATGACTTTGTACAACACGATTCTGAGGGAGTAATTCCTAAACATATTGGGGATCCTCCTTTAGTTGAGTACTCTAGTGATAGTACAGAGTCTGATAACGCGTCTGATCCAGCGGAGGAACATCATGATGATGATGAATATGACAACGATGATAATGATGATGATCAAGGAAATGCTGGAAATCTTGGTGCTGATGCTACTACTGAGGAAAACTGGTTTGGTAACGTTGCTGATATTCTTGTATTTCCACAAATGCACTTGTCAGATAATGTTAATGTGGAAGACTTAAACTTGGATGACATGCCCTTGATGTCGTCTCAAGTTAGTGAAGGAACGGGAGGTATAAGGAGAACCGAGGGAGTATCTGTTGAAAATATAAGTGAGTCTGTGAGAGAAACTGAAGAGAAAAATATGGAGAGTGTGAGAGATATCCGAACTTTCTATACCAGAAGGGCAGCCACATCCACCACCAGATCTCATTTGTTGGGATCAGGTGTTGAACAAGACATTACTCGCCCAGTAACGCAATTGCACACCTCTGCCAGCCATTCAGCTTCTTCTCTACAAGAATCTGTCTCATTCTCTCACGGGGTTTTAGCACAAACACTATCTGGATCTCGTTCGGAGATTCCGGATATTGAAACAGAGCGACTTCCTCCCCAGTCCTCGACCTTCTTTTCTGCACAAAGTTCGAGTCTAGTGCCAATTGCTAACATATTTGATTCTTTGAATAGGACACTGTCAGGATCGAATCTTAACAAGACTACAAACACTTAGAATTCAGAATTAAAGAATCTGCGGAAAAGAACTTTAATTCTCACAATCAAGAACAATGTAACAGAAAATTCACAATGTTGTGTATTCACTAAATCAACTCACAAGATTACAACCAAACCTCAATCTTGTTGAACAGGCTCAACAAGACGACTTCTACTTCTCTAGAAATAGGGTTCTTCAACCTTGAGGTTAATTCTCTCTTGAATCAATATCTCCTCTCAGAATATCTTTTGCAGAATGTATAAATTGAAACTCTCACGTCTCCTCTAATAGCTATCTATTGAAGTCTATTTATACACAAATAATTACAAGATAACTACCAAAAGTAAATTGATCTTCTGAATCTTCGTTAAACATATCTTGATCAATTCCTTCTTTGTCTCCAAAAGTATCGCATACCAAACTTATCAAGTCAGCAGTATTAACCTTCATTCTTCATGAGCAGTACTGACAATCTTCAGCAGTATTAACCGATTTCATCTCCAGCAGTATTAACATCACTCCAGCAGTATTAATCATGAGCAGTACTAACAGATATTCAATTATGCACCAGCAGTACTAACCTTGACTTGCAGTAGTAACTGTGTCTAGCAGTAGTAACTTCACATAAGCAGTATTAATGAAGAACTGGCAGTAGTAAAATTGTCTTGGCAGTACTAACCATACTTAGCATATCTTCAGTTCCCAACAATCTCCCCTAACTTGACTTTTAGGAAAAGAAGTCAAGTTCTTCAGATGATGCTTCCAAAACCTAATCATACATGCCTAGATTAGGATTCAATCCCAGACTTTGATTGAGAATCCTTTTTACCAAGAATCTACCCATTGCTGAATCCTTGTTGCAGGTTAACTTAGCATGTAGCATTCCTTTCAGCCTCTTCATGCTGTGTTTGTATATTTCATCCACCAGATAGTATTCATGAGTCGCAGAGTCAAGGGAGATGACATATACTCCACAGTTTTCATAGAGCATCCAGTTGGTAATGGTTTGAAACTGTGTGTTTATCCTATACTGAACTGCTTCAGGTTTGAACATTTGGCACAAGAATTCAAGTACCATTTTAGAGATTGACATCCCTTGCTCAGTCAGCATGTTTTCATATAGCCTCATCCCAACTTTGAACATCTCTTCTAAGTCTGATCTTGAGCAAGTTCTGACAATTTTTCCCCAAGTTGAAAAGACTTCAAATTTTCCATCTGCTCTTTTTATCCTAATGAACTCCTTTCTACCATCTTTCAAAGTGTCCCAAAAGATGATTTCAGGAGCCTTAGACGATATTGGTTCAGCCTGAATTGGGTTAGAGTCAACAACAGTAATATACAAATCACATTGGGCATCAGTTTGTGATTGTACATTGCTTGATTGCCCTGATGGAGTTGCCACTTCTTCTTCAGCAACTTTTGGATCAGATTTTTCTTTCACTGTTTCCTCCTGGGCCTCTTCTGCAGTTGGTTCCACCCTTGGCTTCTTTTCATTTTTCTTCTGTGAAGTTATGGGCTTGGTTAATCCTCTTTTCATTGACATCATCTTGGTTCTTTTAAAAGTTTTAACAGCTTCAGGAGTTGGTTCAGCTGTTTTAAGTTTTTCAGCAGCAATAACCATTTCTGCTGCTATGGCTGTTACTGCTTCTCTTAGAACATGTAATGCTGCTGCTTCAACACTGTTCTTCACAATCCAGTATACTTCTTCATCAATTTCAGCTTGAGATGTAGTTACTACTTCCTTCTCAGTTTCTGCTGCTTTTTCTGTTTCTACTGCCTCTGCAAAGGTTTCTGCTGTTTCTTCTTTTTGGCCTTCAGCAGCATTAACTGTTTCTGCTGCTTGTTCAAACTCAGCAGCATTAACAGTTTCTGCTGCTGTGGTTTCTGTTGCTGTTGTAGTTTCTGCTGCTGTCGTTTCTGCTGCTATGGTTTCTGTTGCTTGAACATTTTTAGCTTCCTTTGTACTTTCCTCAGCAAATTCATTCACTTGCTCCCCCTGTTCCTGTGCACTCTCCATGTTCAACTCATCCTCTAACTCCCCCTTTTTGGGAGCATCATTGGTTGGGTTTCTTCTTCTAAGGACAAACTGTGCTTTCTTCCTTCTGTGTAGTAGCTTTGTGATCAACTTCTTATTCTTCTCTATCTGGGAGTTTTGATAGAGGACCACCTTTTTGAGTTCCTCAATTTCCTGCTGCTGATTTAGGACATCAAGGTTTATATTGGCAATAGTATCCATCAATTCCTCATAAGTGTATCTATCCTCACCCTGTTTAGGAGTTTTTACCTCCCTTAAAGGATCATTGGAAGTTTTAGCAGATGTCTCTTGCCTAGCAAAAGCACTATCTACCCCCTTGGTTTCTTGGCACCTGGGGCCTCTGGATGATTTCTCACCCTGAGTTGCCGTGAGGAAGGGCTTAGTTATTTTACCACTGGCCTTCTCTTTGCTAGCAGAAGTAGTGGCAGCCTTGCGACTCACATGCTCAACCTTCTCCTTAGTGAGCACCTTCTTGGGGTTGGGAGACACCCCTGTGGTTTCCTTTTCGATATTCTCCATTGGAGAATGCTCCAACAGAGGGCTTAAAGGCTTCGGGCTCTTAGGAGATACATCAAGGGAAGGAACCTTGTGTACCTTTCTTCTTTCAAACCTTTTGGTTATTGTGGGAGTGGGTCGTTCAAGAATGGACTGAGGGATGTCTTTTGAGATGGAAGGTTGGGATTGGTCATCAGTGGGTGTGTCTAATGAGGGCCTTGACCCTGATGCCATACCTTCAATTGTGTGGGACACAACCATCATTGTAGAGAACAATGGTGTGTCAACTCCTTCCGAGTCCCTAGGAAGTCTTTTCATATTTGAAAAAACCTTCCCTTTAGGGGATTTTGGTACATATACCTCATCAAACTGAGGTAATTCCGTCAATTCCTTAGTTATCACTTCTTGAACAAACCTTGGATACATATAAAACCGCTTTTTGGATTCCAGGTTTGATACAAGATCATTAAAGATCATAGCTGAAAAATTGTACTTTCTGGCAGTGGATAAGCAGACCAAGGCATATGCAATGGGACTGCTGAACTCACTCCATCCAGTAGTTTTCTTGGAAATACAGTGCATCAGGGTATGAACAAGAAATCTCCATTGGTTGAAAATTTTTGACTTGTAGAATTTAAAAACACCAATGGGACCTTCATACCCCATTCTTTGTAAAGTCGAATATAGGTCATCAGAAGATAGAGAGGTTATACCTGAGGCATCATCCAAGTGAAGAGAGATGCGAATAACCTCCTCTGTGACTTTCAAGGGTTTATCACAAACCCTTGTTCGAATGGTTTTCTGCCCTTCTTCGAAACTAACAGTGGCATGCTCCCAAAATTGCGTCTGATGTTCGATATAGATGGTTGGGCTCACCGTTAGGGCATAAGAGATGTGCGAGGATTTAAGAAAATCGACGATATCGTGGAATCCCGCAGCTTGTTTCGGCTTCTGAAGCATGGCTATTTCATTGTGCTCATCAACAAACTCCATGATTCCTGAGGATTCTTGAAAGAAAAACACAAAGATTCTGGGGAGAAGGGGTTAGAGCGAGAGAGAGAAGAAGAAGTTAATGCGAAGAGTCGTTATGAACTTTGGCGGGCAACCAGGGGTATTTATAGCAGTATTTGCCCTAGATTTTCAAAAGCAGTATTAACGACATAGCAGTATTAACTACCGAGCAGTATTAACTGCAAGGCAGTATTAACTACACAGCAGTATTAACTACCGAGCAGTATTAACTACCAAGCAGTATTAACTACCAAGCAGTATTAACTACCTAGCAGCATTAACTACCAAGCAGTATTAACTACATATGCAGTATTAACGACAGAGCAGTATTAACTACCAAGCAGTATTAACTACCAAGCAGTATTAACTACGAAGCAGTATTAACTACACATGCAGTATTAACTCTGCACTGGCAGTAGAAACGATACTTACATTTTGCAGCACTTGTCATTCTGAGGCAAACTGAGGTTCTGAGAAAGCTAGTTAGAAATCCAAATTCTCAAAGAAATACAGGTATATAAAGAAAATGAAAATCAATAATTTATTCAAAGTTGATCATGCCCACACTTGCTACCAAGAAATTGAATCTACCCACATCAAAAGCCTTTGTGAATAGATCTGCAAACTGGTCATTGGTATGAACTTTAGCAACTTGAATCAATTTCTTTTCATTACAGTCTCTAATAAAGTGATACCTGATCTCTATGTGCTTTGTTTCTGAGTGCTTGACAGGATTGTTAACAATGCTATGCACTGTTATTGTCAATGAAGATTGGAGTGTGAAGAAAGGTTACCCCATAGTCCAGCATCTGATTCTGAATCCATAGAACCTGAGAACAGCAACTTGCAGCAGCTATATACTCAGCTTCTGTAGTGGATAAGGACACTGTGGTTTGTTTCTTACACTGCCATGATACAAGTCTTGTACCCAAAAACTGACATCCACCTGAAGTAGACTTCCTATCCATGTTGGCTCCACCCAAATCACTATCTGAATATGCAAGCAAGTCAAAAGAGGATTCATAAGGATACCAGAGACCTAATCTAGGTTGCCCTTTTAAGTATCTGAATATTCTCTTGACAGCATGAAGGTGTGATTGCTTAGGAGAAACCTGAAATCTGGCACATACACATACTGGAAACATAATGTCAGGTCTAGAGGCTGTGAGATACATGAGTGAACCAATCATTGATCTGTAATGATGGACATCCACATCCTCCCCCTCAAGATCTGCAGTGATCTGTTTATGTGTTTCCATTGGTGTGCTTGCTGGCTTTGAGTCTGTTAAACCAAACTTGTCCAGGATGTCTTTCACATACTTGGATTGGCTAATAAAAATCCCATCTTTCCTCTGTTTTACCTGAAGCCCAAGAAAGAATGTAAGTTCTCCCATGGAACTCATCTTGAAGCTTTTGTGCATCAATTCTTCAAACTCTTTACACATTTGATCATTGGTGGATCCAAAGATGATGTCATCCACATAGATCTGAACAAGTAATGTACCTCTCTTTCTCCTCTTGATAAACAGGGTCTTGTCAATTACTCCTCTTTCAAAGTCATTTTTCAAGAGATAGGTAGACAGAGTGTCATACCATGCTCTTGGGGCTTGATGCAAACCATAAAGAGCCTTCTTCAGCTTGTATACTCTGTCAGGGTGCAATGGATTCTCAAATCCAGGGGGTTGACAGACATATACTTCTTCCTCAATACTTCCATACAGAAATGCACTTTTGACATCCATTTGGTACACTTTGAACTTCATGTATGAGGCATAGGCTAGAAATAACCTGATTGCTTCAATCCTTGCTACAGGAGCAAAGACTTCCTCATAATCTATTCCTTCTTCCTGAGTGTACCCTTGTGCAACCAGTCTAGCCTTGTTTCTGATCACAATCCCTCTGTCATCCTTCTTGTTCCTAAAAATCCACTTGGTGCCAATTGCTCTATGACCTTTTGGAAGGTCTACCAAGTCCCAAACATCCTGTAATTTGAACTGTAGCAGCTCCTCTTGCATTGCCTCTATCCAGCTTGGGTCTTTCATAGCATCATAAGCCTTTTTGGGCTCAATCTGGGATAGAAAGCAAGTAAGAACAGTATTAACTGTATTTTGCTGCTCTTGCAATTCTTGGAGTCTGCTTTGCTTTCTAGTCATCATGGGAGATGCAATATCTCCAATCACCAACTCAGGAGGATGATTTTTCTGAGTTCTTGTTGGATGACCAGCTTCCTCTTGTATGTTCTCATCCAGATTTGACTCATTTAATTCTGGATTTGTTTCTGCTTCTTCAGTCACCTCAGATTCTCTGGAATTTGGACCTGAAGACTGATTTTCCTCTGCTCTCCTCTCTTCTTCATTCTGAATAGGCTCAGCTAGGGGTGTGCAGAAAACCAACCGATCCAATCAAAACCGACCGATCCAATTAGAACCGACCGACCTTGATTGGATATCCAATTGCAATTGGATCGGATCGGATCGAAAAATTTGACATCCAATTGGATCGGTTCGGTTGTTGGATGGCAGTCCAAAACCGAACCGAACCGACTAAGAACCGAACCGAACCGAACCTTGAGAACCGAACCGATACCAATTATATTTTAGGGTTTAATATTTTTTTTTAATAAATCTGAAATTTTTCAGTAAACTCACGGCTCACTCTTATTTAATTTTCCATTTTCCCTCTTCTCTCACTTCTCACACGACTCACACTTGTGAAACCCTAAATCCCTAATCTCACTCACGACTCACTCACGACTCATCTTTGTTGCACCCACGAATCCACGAGGACGACGACGCAGCTCCGACGAAGGCTCACTCACGGCTCATCTTTGCAGCTCCGAGCCTCCGACGACGCAGCTCCGACGACGCAGCTCCGACGACGCAGCTCCGACGACGCAGCCTCCGACGACGCAGCTCCGAGCCTCCCGATTAACAACTTTAAAACGGATTCTTCTTCAAACTCGGTATGATTTCTGAGTTTGCATTTCTATCGTGTGATTTGAGGGGTGCTCTGGTCGATTGATTTATTGCATTTTTATCTTATGGCATAAACTTAGAACTGCAGGGTGTTAGTTTTCTATTAGTTGAGCTGCTGATTGCTGAGATTTTTGAATGTTGGGGATTACTATGGTTGTAGAATTGCTTTGCAGTTTGTTAATTGGTCTCTTTAGTCTTTAGACACAGAAACATAATGTTGGTTTGCAGTTTGTTAATTGGTCTCTTTAGACACAGAAACATAATGTTAAATGTTCTATTGGATGTTATCAGCTATCCTTATGTTCATCGGAATACTGCCTCTTGTTTTTGTATTCATCTCATTTTATTTGTGCCATAGTTAATGCTTGTTATCTTCTCTTTTTAAGGTTCATAACAGGCTTAGTGTTGAAAGACTTGTAATGGACATTTGAATTCTTAACAAACTTATTCAGTCAAGTGGTTGGTTTGGTAATTTGTTTATTGCATTTTGACACAAACTTCCTTATTTGGGAGATGATGAGGTGGTTTTATTTGGGATCGTTGCACTAATAAGAAGTTAAGAACTACTTTCAATAAGTTTTGTTCTAAGTATTAAGTATTAAGTTTTCCCATTACAGAATCACACATTTAATGCAAATGTGTTTTATTATATATGGCAAATATTCAATTTCACTAAAAGATGATGAGGAACATGTCTTTTGTTTATTAACAGATGTCTTCCACTGCAAATATCATAAAACCCATATCTCTCGTTGATGAGGAAGATCCCGGAATTCCTAACGAAGAAAATACACCCACCACCAATGTTGATGAAAGTCCAACACCATTGTCGAGTGTGCCTACCGAGGACACCCAAGGAGCTCAAAAGCCAAGGTCAACTAAGGCTACATCTATGGTTTGGAACCATTTTACAATGGTATGTGATACTAAAGGTGAAAATACGGATCAAGTTTGCATATTTATTTTCGTTTCTTTTCTAATATGTTTTAAATATTGGTGCAATTTTTGTTTTAACTTTGTTTTGTATACTTCTTTACAGCATGATTTTGATGTCTTGAATTGGTGGAAAAAGAATGCAAGTAGGTTTAAGGTTCTTTCCACCATTGCTGAGGATGTATTTGCTATTCCCATATCAACGGTTGCATCGGAGTCGGCATTTTCTACCGGTGGTCGTATTATTGACTCATATAGGACTCGTTTGACTCCTAAAGCGGTACAAGCATTAATTTGTACCCAAAACTGGATCCGAAAAACAACAACGATTGATGTTGATGGTGCAAATGAAGAAGTTGAAGCGTTGGAAGCTGGTAAGTAAATGTATATATATTAAATTTTACGTTACATGTGTTTATTCATGAGATACTAATATAACTTTTTTGTTTTACACTTCTTAATTTTGTAGAAATGTTGGCCGGAGATGGAGAAATCAGAATGGATCGAGTTGTTGCGGACTTTTGTTTAATTGTTTATCATTTTCCACTTTCCACTTTTCAATAGAACTTTTGTAACTTTTGTATGGGGTTATATTTGGTAGTTGTATGTTTTTACTTTTTAGCACTAGTTTGGACTTTTGAATGGATAATTAAGTATTTCGGAATATTATTATTTATGTGCATTGTTGAAAATTGGATTTAAAACATTGGATGTCGGATGGATCTGATCCGATCATCCATTGGATGTCGGATCGGATGGATCCAATCTGATCCGGTTAACATTGGATGAAACCGAACTGATCCAATGGATATCCAATAAAAATATCCATTGGATGGAACCGAACCGATCCAATCATCAATTGGATTGGAAAAATCCAACATCCAATGGATGATTGGATCGGTTCGGTTGGAAAAATCCAACATCCAATGGATGATTGGATCGGTTCGGTTCCCCTCACATCCATTGGATGTCAACCGATGAACACCCCTAGGCTCAGCCTCCTCTTGTTGTTCACAGAATTCAACAGGATCAATGGAAGGGAGTGGAAATATCACAGATTGAATTCTGTGTTCTGATGTTGGTGTATCCCTTTGTCCTGCATATACATCACTACTGAAACCCAAAGAATTAGTTAGTGAATCAATGTCAAATAGCCAATTAGGACCTGAACCAATAGGATTTGGTGTGTTCTCATTGCATTTGACATTGTCACTTTCTTCAATTATTCTAGAAGAGGTATTAAAAACTCTGTAGGCCTTACTCTGAGATGAATACCCAACAAGAAAACCATCATCTGCTTTGCTATCAAACTTACCTAAGTGAGATTTGGTATTGAGAATAGTACAAGGACATCCAAATGGTTTGAAAAATCCAATATATGGTTTCTTTTTATGGAAAAGCTCATAAGGTGTCTTGTTTTTAGGCTTTACAACTAAAACTCTGTTTTGAACATAGCAGGCAGTATTAACTGCTTCTGCCCAAAAAGTAATTGGTAACTTTGAATCAGCTAACAGAGATCTAGCAGCCTCAATCAGTGTCCTATTCCTTCTCTCAGCAACACCATTTTGTTGTGGAGTCCTAGGAGCACTGTATTGTCTCTCAATTCCTTTTTCTTCACAAAAGGTGTTTAGATCAAAAATTTTAAACTCAGTTCCATTATCTGATCTAATGACTTTCACTCTTTGATTTGATTGGTTTTCAATTTTGAGAATAAAAGATTTGATCAGTCCACTTGTCTCATCTTTAGTTCTCAGAAAATATACCCAAGTAAATCTAGAATAATCATCAACAATAACTAAGCAGTATGATTTCTTGCCAATACTCATCACATTAGTAGGACCAAACAGATCCATATGTAACAGTTGAAGAGGATTTGAGATAGTGTTTATCTCTTTGGTCTTATGAGAAGTTTTGTGTTGTTTGCCTTTGAGACAAGCAACACAATGATCATCACATGAATAGACTTTGGATGGCAAACCCCTTACAAGGTTATTCTTAACAAGTTTATTCATTGTTTTAAAGTTCATGTGACACATCCTTCTGTGCCAAAGTGATGATTCATCCAAAGAAGCTTTTGAAACTAAACAATTTAGGGATGAACCAGATGACACACTTTCCAAATCTAAACAGTATACATTATCCTTCCTAGGAGTTCTCAGAAGTATCATGTTTTCATCAACCACTTTGTATCCAGGAGCAAGGATAATACATTCAGAATCAGTAAACAATATGCTATGCTTCTTGTCACAAACCTGTGATACACTTAACAGGTTGTATCTCAATTGCTCAACATAGTACACATCTTCAATGGTCATCTTACCTTTTGAAACATCACCCTTACCACTTATCTTTCCACCAGCAGGATTATTCCCAAATGCAACATGTCCTCCATCAATCTTTTTGAAATTTTTGAGGCAGGCCATGTTACCTGTCATGTGCCTGGAGCAACCACTATCAACATGCCAAATGCTCTTCCCCTTGAGTTGTTGGTTACCCTGCACATTAAGATAAATCAGTTAGTTTTGTTGGGAACCCAAGCCGAAGTGGTCTTGGGTCTCCCTTGCTCATCAAAGTACTTGCACTTGGTTTTGATGAGATTTTCAAATTTAGGTACTGCAGTACTGGAGTACTTTGTCAAAATTATTGGTGTAGCAGCATTAGAAGCAGTATTAACCTCAGAAGTACTAACAGTGCTAGCAGTACTAATACTGGGAGCAGCAGTATTGTTAGCAGCAGTATCAGCAGCACTAACAGAGGTAGCAGTATTAACAGAGTTAACACTGCTAGCAGCAGTACTATCTGAAGAAGAAGCACTAAAAGTGTTAGCAGCACTAACATTGCTAGCAGCACTAACTTTGGAATGATTACTAGCAGTATTAACACTGCTAGCAGCACTAACTTTGGAATGATTACTAGCAGTCTTAACACTGCTAGCAGCACCAACTTTTGAAGCAGTACTAACAGTGTTAGCAGTACTAACACTGCTAGCAGCAGTATTGTTTTTAGTGCCTTTTGGAACCCACATAGTACCACATTCCTTTTCAGTCGTTTTCTTTATGTGGCTTTTGGGTTTATCTTGTTTCTTGGCCACATTTTTCTTTGCAGGCTTCCTATAACCAGAGGATTTTTGAAAACTTCTTTGTAAACTTCTCTTTTGGTTAATAGGATTAAAGTAACAGTATTTGGCAAGATGGTTCAATTTGCCACAAATAAAGCAAGGTTTTGGTCTGTTAATTTTTTGCAGATCAACTCCTTGCCTTAGTGCCCACTGGTTATTCCAGTTCCTTTGATTTCCCCTCTGATTATCATGTTTTTGGGGCTTGTTCTCTTTAGATTTCCTGCAAGAACACTGTTCACAAGTATTGGAGTTCACAACTGTGGTCTGTGTGTAATGAACTCCCTTTTCCTTTTCAGTCCTTTTGATCTCATTGTTCTTAACACATGGACTTTCACATTCCTCATCAGATTCTACTTTGTCAGTCTCATCCTCAACAACTACTTTATCTAATGGATCTACTTCAATGGCTCCTTTAGGTAAGTCCTTCCTATCCTTGGTTTCTAATAGGTCTGACTTAGGAGGGATGTAGTTATTGTTATAGGGTGGAGGTGTGGCATTATACCCTAGGCCTGTTTTCACCTTACCATGGACTTGAGCATTTATTATTGTGTCCATGGCTTTAGATGCCTTTGAAAACTTTTCAACATCAGCTTTAACTTTCTTAAGTTCTTCTGTTAATTTCCCACACTCTTCCCTAGACTCTTTTAATTGGAACTCAAGATCACCTTTTTCCCACTTCCAGTAGTTAGTATCATATGAATGTTGAAGTTCATTGGCTTGAAAGGCCCTAATCTGTTCTTCAAACCTCTCAACAATCAACACATAGTCTCTTCTATCCTTTTCTAACCTTTTAAGATCATCACACATACCCTGATTGTGATCTCTATACCGTTTAACAGTGTCTATACAAGCTTGAGTACAGAGATTAGATTTTACCTCAGTGGGAAGATCTGAAACTTCAGCCATAAGAGCTTGATTTTGGATGGCTTCTTCTGCTTGGTCACTCCAGTCAAATCCCATTCCTTGTTGAGAAACAAGAGCTTGAATGGAGTTTCTGTTTTGATTGGAACTTCCAGCCTGAGTTTGTTGATGGCTGTTGTGAGATGTTCCTCCTCTGCATTCCCTGGCAAAGTGTCCCATCTTGTGACACTTGTAGCATTCAACTTTGGATTTGTCAAATCCAGCACCATCCTCTCTTCTTTGGGAAAAATTGTTTCTCCCTGTCCTCTTAATGAATCTCTTCACCCTCATAGACAGCATAGCCATCTGCCATTTGATGTCCATCTCTTCAAGGTCATCAGCATTAACCTGTTCTAAATCATCATTAATCAAAGAGGAATTTACATGACTAGAAAAGAAAGCTTCTAGTACTGAATCTTTTGATTTTTCCTGATTGATTGAACCAGCAGCACTAACTGAACCAGCAGTACTAACTGATTCAATTATGCACCAGCAGTACTAACCTTGACTTGCAGTAGTAACTGTGTCTAGCAGTAGTAACTTCACATAAGCAGTATTAATGAAGAACTGGCAGTAGTAAAATTGTCTTGGCAGTACTAACCATACTTAGCATATCTTCAGTTCCCAACAGACACTTTCTAGAACATCTGATGCGCGTCTTGGTGACCCATCCGGAACACTCAGAGTAGATCCTTTCACAGGACTACAAGGACAGAGTGGAAATCCTACCAGTGCTAACACTATGCCAACACTGAGCGTAGGTCACACAGTTGCAACAACTGTTGTGTCAACGGCAAACCTAAGTGGTGCCGGTGTTACTTTACCCGTCTTTGTGACAAGGGAAAACTTCGATGGCGCCCTAAAGGCTATTGAAACTATGTTCATTCGGGAGTTACAAGGTGTGAAGAATCAGTTGAAGGGAAAAGAACCGATGACTTATGAGCCAATTGTACGTCCTCGTCCAGAAATCTACTTGGCTCCACCTCGAGTACCTCAACCTTCTCCTATGCAACAACTACCAGTGGATCAAAGTGTTGATGAATTGAGGGACTTATTCTATGCCAAGCTAATGTCCATGAGCCTTGAAGATTAGCAAAGTAAAACCTTGTTGTCTCTACTTCAGAACTTCCAATCTACTCCAAATCCACCTCCACCTCCACCTACACCTTCAGTTACACCCACGCAGTTTCAAGCATTATCCACGGAGTTATCTACCTTCAAGTCTGAAGTTGTGAAGTCTTTAAGTGATATGAAGCAGTCAATTGTTGAGTTGAAAGCTTTGATGGAACAGTCGTGTAAGACTCAGGCTCAAGGTACTAAGAGAAGACATGATCAGGATCCTGATGATCATGATCATGAGGGGGAGATAAGTAAGAAGAGAAGATCTGAGTCAGAAAGATCTCAAGGCCAAAAGAAAAATCCGACTGTTGCTGAAATTTCTGAGATGTTTGAATCAGGTGCTATGGGCGATCAAAGCGGAAAACAGATCGTATTGTATGTTGATCCGAATACAGAACCGACGGTTGAAAAGCCTGAGGTAAATGAGGAAGAGATAAGAGAAGTGGTTGATCGGTTCGTGCAATCTGTTGAGTTGATTGAAATCAGTTCTGATGAAGAAGCTGATGAAAGTGCAAGAGATTATGATCGTTATTGGAAAGTTAAGGAGGAAAAAGAACCATTTTTGATACTTACTTATGAACCAGAAGATCAAGGTGTTGGGTTCACTGAAGAAGAAGTAGACATTCTGTCAGAGATATACGGGCCACAAACTCCAGAAGAAATATCCTTTAGTCCTGTTCATTCACCCGAACATATCTCAGCCACTTTGATGTCAGATCAACCTTCTGTTACACCTATAACCATTAACCTTAACCAATCTAGCTTAACTTCAACTCAAACTACTATACCAGTATCTGAACCATTTCCAACTTCTGAAACAATTCCTACTCAATCTGAACCACAACATTCTCATGATCCATTACCTAAAGAGCCAAAACCCGAAGAGACTGATCCTCAATCCACTACACCTTTAGTACCACCTATTATTCCTAGTCATGACGAAGCTGGTCCTTCTAATCCAGTTGATCAACCTGGTCCTTCATCCTCGCGGAGTAGAAAATTGTCTGAACTTGAACAACAACAAAGAACTTTGTATTTGAGAACACCTTTATTGGAAGAAGCTGAAAGAAGACTGTTTGTACATAGAATCAGAAATTTGAATCCCTACGCCGTGTTGGGTATTACAGATCAAACAGCCGAATACAAGTTTGAGTATATGTTCTTCCTAAGAGACAAGTGCCAAAAGAAAAAAGACGTGAGGAGCAAGAAATTGATTGTGACTATAAAGGAGGTAACGGCCAGGTTATACTACAAATTGTGGTATCCAGAGTTTCTTGTTCAAAGGCAAGATTGCAGAGATTATAGATTTACTGAAGCAGATTTTTGTCACCTAACGATAGAAGATTTTGAGTTCATGTATCGTCATTTCAGAGATCTTCAGATCAGAAGGGAAAATGTGACTCTTACTTTGAATGCCATTAAGAGATTTCTGAGAAGACACGTTTTGTTCACACAGTGTCATGATTTGCAGATGGGTGTGGAAAGCTATCAACCAAGAGTAAATATGTTAAGACCAAATCAAGAATTGACTGGATTGATGAGGATGCCTTTATATTGTGTGATTGCAGATCCAGAGTTTGGTGTTGTGTTCAGAAATGGTGCAAACAAGATATTCATTCGGTTTAATGAGTTGGAAAAATATTCTGATGGTACGCTTAAGATTGTAAGACTTCAGTTAGTCGAAAAGCTCAAGAGACATGATGCTGAAAGAAAGATTACTTGGATGTCTTCAAGACCTAGAAGAGTCTTATCTAGAGCCATTGAAGAGATTGATGAAAGATTGAACTTCAGAATGGTTATGAGAAGAATTGAAACCTATCTTGGTTTCCGAAGAAGAAGAAGACCCTTCCTGCCTTGATAGCTAAGGGGGAGATTGTTAGAGCACTATTTGTAGCTATCAAGACAGTATTAACTCTTTGTACTGTTACTCCTTGGTAGAGGCATGGGTTTGTCATGTCCTACTATATAAAGGAGTTCCTTTGATATTTTGCATAACCTCTTGAGCATTTTGTCATTTGTACTTCCGAGATCAATATATGGATGACAAGTTTGCTATCTAGATTCTCTCTACATTTGTTCTTTACATATTGCTAGATTTGGGATTTCACATAGAGAGAGAGAGAGAGTAAGAGAGATGTCCTATATATCCCCCCCCCCTCGATGTTACCCTTCCATTCAGTGAATCCCACCGTTGATCCCCTATTCTCAGTCGCCCATTACACCTACAACTTCCTTCCGACCACAGGAACATCATACTAGAAGAGTGAGGATATTGTCGGGGTTATTTCACGCTGACGATTTCATTCTTTGGAGGTTTACATAAATAGAAAATAAGAAAATATACAGAATGACCAAATTACCTCTCGTTGAATTAGATTTAACAGAGAAATTAACAACTATTAGATGGAGATTGACAAACGTGAAGGATCAAATTCGAGGTTTTGAAGTTTTAAGACGATATCCATTGAAATTAACAAACGTTGGGGACCAAAAATAAAGTTTTCTCCCTTACTTTATTTTGGATTTTCTCAGTTTCGTTGACTAGAACTTTCTCTCCATAAACAAAATAAATCAAATTCTTTTGCATAATATTCTATGTTGAGTAAACTTCAATTTTCGTCCCCGTGGTTTGATGTTTATAACGATTTTCATCCCTAGTCTTTAAAAACTGATTTTTTCGTTCCCGTGGTTTCCATTTTACTTCCATTTTCGTCCATCCATCCAACTCTGTTAAAATAAGGTGTTAACTCATCAAAAAAATTACATATTTGGTCCTTGTGGTATACCAATTCTTTCTTTATTATATTCTATGAAAGACATTTATTTTTCAATTAATTATACTATATATTTTCAAATTATTATAGCTTTAACTATAATAATAATCAAACAATTTCATTAAAATAATTGATAAGTACATGATATTGTTTTCCAAATTTTAGGTTAAATCTCTAAAAATTTGTATTTTATTTATTTATTTTAAATTACCATTTGAAGAAGTTTAACAAAATTCGAGAAAAAAATTAGTTCTATTTTATAACAACTGGTTGTTGTTTTTATTAAATGCAGTTTACTGCCAATATTCCATATTTTTGTTTAAATTTTTATCTTTTATTGATTAATCAAATTTGTTTAATATTTAAATTAAACAAGGGAAATTAATTGATTTATCTCTTTTTGGTTGATTAACCTTCTAACCATCTTCTCCCTATTCTTACTGAAATAGCCCACACCTCCGTGAAAAACCTTCGCATTTACGAACTCATGCAAAAGATAAGAAATAAATTACACTTTCAGCCATCTTCGTAAAAAATAGGTTCACAATTACAAATCTGAGTTAACGTGTAATATTTCAAACTCCAGGGCCAGGTTTGCATATTCAAACAAGCCACAACAATATATATATATATATAGGGTTGGGTTCCAGTGAGACCAAGGATTTTTCGTGAGACCCGTAAGACCGGCTCATGTCCGTTGATCAAATTTACAAGCCAATGATCTGATGGTTGAAGTCCTACATTAATTTTTAATGTGCAGGGGTATTTTTGGCCATTTGTTTTGCATCTGGTAGAAACAATCCCTCCCACTACACACACTTTTTATTTTTATTTCCTTTTTTCCTCTCCCTTTCTTTTCCGTCATAATTTGCAACACCATCTCCCAGGGAAAAAAATAAAATTGCAACACCCTCTCCCAAAAAAAACCCACCTGAATCATCAGCGATGCTGAAAAATCACCGAACATGGCGGTCAGCAACGGAACACCGATCACGAGGGTGTTGGGGAGAGTTGTGAGTGAGAAGAATGTGATCATCCATTCAAGGGTGACTAATTTGGTGAATTTTGTAAGGAGGCTGAACACCACAAGAATGATGATTTTCGGGAGGGTGTCGGCGGCTAAGAAACGGAAATTCATGGTGTACGGATCGTTCATTGATATGAAATGGAAAGAGAGAAAAGGGATGGCAAAGATGGCGACGATACCGTTGATGCCGGAGCACTGGTCGGGGGTGAAGATCTTCCACCACCGTACGCTGCCGTAGGCGAGAAACATGGCGACGTATAACGGCACCATGGATTTCACAATGGAATAAAAGTCATTTCCAGTAATCATATTAATTCACAAGAAATTTAATCCAAGATATAGTTTTAAGTGTGTGTGTGTGTGAGAGAGAGAGAGAGAGAGAGAGAGAGAGTGAGAGAGAGTGAAATTAAACATTGTAATTTTTATTTAATCTACCATTGTAATTAAAAATCTTACCCAATAAGTAAGTGATAGTGTTAATTTTGATTTGTAAGCGCTTACCCGGGTAAGCATTTGGTAAACGGTCCCTTACATAACCATTTAAAATTAAACCTTCACATTTACTCTGTTGTGAATGTTCGTTCATATGAGTGTTGTGTTAATTTTGACGAACTAAAATCTTACCCAATAAGTAAGTGATAGTGTTAATTTTGATTGGTAAGCGCTTACCCGGGTAAGCATTTGGTAAACGGCCCCTTACATAACCATTTAAAATTAAACCTTCACATTTACTCTGTTGTGAAGGTTCATATGAGTGTTGTGTTAATTTTGATGAACTAAAATCTTACCCAATAAGTAAGTGATAGTGTTAATTTTGATTGGTAAGCGCTTACCCGGGTAAACATTTGGTAAACGGCCACTTACATAACCATTTAAAATTAAACCTTCACATTTACTCTGTTGTGAAGGTTCATATGAGTGTTGTGTTAATTTTGACGAACTAAAATCTTACCCAATAAGTAAGTGATAGTGTTAATTTTGATTGGTAAGCGCTTACCCGGGTAAGCATTTGGTAAACGGCCCCTTACATAACCATTTAAAATTAAACCTTCACATTTACTCTGTTGTGAAGGTTCATATGAGTGTTGTGTTAATTTTGACGAACTAAAATCTTACCCAGTGTTAGTTTTGATTGGTAAGCGCTTACCCGGGTAAGCATTTGGTAAACGGCCCCTTACATAACCATTTAAAATTAAACCTTCACATTTACTCTGTTGTGAAGGTTCATATGAGTGTTGTGTTAATTTTGACGAACTAAAATCTTACCCAGTGTTAGTTTTGATTGGTAAGCGCTTACCCGGGTAAGCATTTGGTAAACTTCCCCTTACATAACCATTTAAAATTAAACCTTCACATTTACTCTGTTGTGAAGGTTCATATGAGTGTTGTGTTAGATTTGACGAACTAAAATCTTACCCAGTGTTAATTTTGATTGGTAAGCGCTTACCCGGGTAAGCATTTGGTAAACGGCCCTTTACATAACCAATATACTAAAACTTGATATAATCAAGATTGAAAGACCCACAAGCGTCAAACCAATATACTAAAACATCCTAGAACGAACTCGAAAACGTACCAATGAACCTTCACATGTTACTTTATATGAAATTTTCAAGTTGTATGAAAATGAATTGTAGTATCATTGGCTCATAACAATTATCTAATAGCCAAGCTTCTCCCAAACTGTCATGACAATATTCATCCATTATAGCAACTAGTATGTGATCCACCTTCAATTCACGACTTGTCGTCACCAAATGAAGTGGAAAGCTCCATGTTCTCAACATTTCTACTATCTCATCTCTATCTTGACTGAAAACATTCGATGTCTTCACTTTCTTTTTGTTTTAGATGAATGTGTGGTTCTTGGTAAGGTGTACTCTTGAGCCTGATTGGACGCAACTTTCTTCGTTCAACAATTTCATGACCTGTTAGGACATGATATAAGGTTATATCGTCCTTCAAACTCAATGCATTATACAAAGAAAAAGTACAAATTTTGATAATCACTAGATATAATAGAAAAGTTGTAGTTATTAAATAAAAATACACAAAAAATAAGATTACATTCACAACAAACCTATTGTGAAGTTTAAGTTACATACACATACATACAATACACATACACATGAAAACAAAGTATGGAATGCATGAAATTGTCTGGATAAAGACTTGTAGCAAAAATTGGTTACATACACTAAGATGTCAAATAAATAGAGGTGCCACGTAAAACATTTACTAATACAAATAACATTCCTCAAAAGATTTCCTAGGAGGAGTAAAGTCACAACTACCATTCAACAACTACCATACAACATCTTTTCCAAAAAAAACTACCATACAACATCAACATGCATGTATAGTAGTTTAGAGATTCTCCTATGTTCTTTTCCTTATAGCATAACAAAAGGAATGTGTAAAGATGGATTTTTCATATTCAACTAAAGGTAACAAGCTTTATATACCAAGGACCTTTTCTTGTTTCCAACTTATGACCTTGCAAAATGGTGGTAACTTTGTTAGATATTTGTAGGTTCATATTGAACTTAACAACAAACATAAGATCACATAATATTGTTGTGGTGAACATACTAGAAACAAACAACAAACAACTTACCTTCACATAAGTTTGTTGTGAAGGTTCACTTAACTTTAAGTGTAAGATATTGTATGAAATAATATAAGGATGAAAAAGATAGGTATAGCTCGGAAGGAGATTGTTACCTTTAGCGTTCATCTCATTTTATTTTCTAAAGATGTTAGAATTTGTTTCAGAAACTTTGATGCTATCGTCCAATGATATTACTTCATCTAGTAATTTTGAACATGGCTATAGTTTTTTGTGATTTTGTTGAAATATAAATAAAAAACACACAATAAACAATAAACAACAATGAAGAGGTTATGTGAACTAATATATAGTTGTTGTATTCGTTTTTTAACTCCCTTAAACATTCTTCTTCAACATAGTTGTCAAGGCTTTAGTATTGAACAACAATGCCTTAACATGAATATATTGGAAAAAAAAAACAACATAACCTTCACAATAAGTTTGCTGGAAAGGTTAACAAGAACATTAGTAAAAACGATGGATTGTGCATGTATTGCAATATAGAATACACACAGAGACAAATTCTGTTGGTTAATGTGTTTCTATATCCCACTTGTATGACATGGAGTTGGGTTTGACAAAGTATATTAAACTAAGATCATACACAGACTTTGTAACCTGAATCACTAAGATAACTATGATTTTCTTCAACTTGTAACCCAAGTAGAGACACAAGGTGAAGGCCAAAAGCCTCTGGAATCCAGCAACCAAACAACCATTTTGAAGCAGTGAAGAAGAGATGAACAAACTCTTCTTACCTAATCTTAACGTTTCTGTCGAGAACCATAACATTGGTCGTTATATGATAGAGGAAGGTAGGACTTAACTTCTTGATTTAGGAATATGTATAAGCCTACAGTTTATTTGTAAAATACGAAAACCGAGTTTACTCAAATATCTTTGTGGTTCATGTAAACATTGAAACTAAAATCAATTAAGCATCGAGCTTGTTGGTGATTTTAGTGAAATCATCGGTCCATTTTGTGTAGTTGGATTCACAAAGGTAATAATGGGGTTGTTAGCTAAGCTATAACATGAGTTAGGAGGTGTGGAGTGCACACTCGTGTAAGCTAACTAGAACCCGGGATTGTTGGACGGTTAAAATCGATAAGTTACAAAGTGGTTTCATGAGCTGGGCGTCGGGGCCACTTGTGGCGCTACTTATCTAGCGCAAGAAGTAGCGTCGGGCTCTGGAATGTTGCCCGCGCCCCTTTTGGCGCTACTTATCTAGCGCGGGAAGTAGCGTCGGGCTCTGGAATGTTTCCCGTGCCCCTTTTGGCGCTACTTATGTAGCGCGGGAAGTAGCGCCGGCGTCAGGGATTCTTTCTCTTTTGTAACTCTCATTTTGTAACCGACGTCATTATGTCCACAATCAAATCTCATTAATTGAGATGATTATTTCCTGAAACAATACAGCGTAGGTTACATTTCTAAAGTGTATATATATGAATCGATTAGTGCCTTAATCGATACACCGAAACAAAGAGATTATCCCCTAGAGAATTTCGTGATACCCAGGCATATAGGGTCGAAATATCTCTTACGGAAAGCGAGCTCTCACGCGATCTCTGCGTTTTATCCAAGTTGTTACGATCACCAATTCCTCATCTCTTCCCCGGTTTCCCCCAACAATCGTAAGAGATATTTACTTATCACGAGAGAGATGGTGAATGATCAGTCCGTGAGAGACATGACTTCCAAGTTCACAAAACTTGAGAAGTTTGAAGGCGTGGATTTCCGTAGATGGCAGAAGAAGATGCATTTCTTGTTGACAACGTTGAAGGTGGTGTATGTGCTAAGCACCCCGATACCGGAGCTGATGGAGAACGAGACGCTGGAGGTTACCCGGCGTCGCGGTAAGTGGGAGAATGACGACTACATCTGTCGTGGCCACATCTTGAACGGTATGTGTGACTCCCTCTTCGATATTTATCAAAATGTGGAATCCTCCAAAGAGCTATGGGATTCTCTCGAGTCCAAATACATGGCCGAGGATGCTTCTAGTAAGAAGTTCCTCGTGAGTAATTTTAATAATTACAAAATGGTGGACTCAAGGCCGGTGATGGAGCAATACAATGAGCTCCTTCGCATTTTAGGCCAATATGCTCAACATAATATGAAGATGGACGAATCCATCTCCGTATCAAGCATTATTGATAAACTGCCCCCCTCTTGGAAAGACTTTAAACATATGTTGAAACACAAGAAGGAAGAGTTGTCTCTTGTACAACTCGGTAGTCACTTGCGCATAGAGGAATCTCTTCGGGCGCAAGAGGCTGAGAAACCTAAGATTAAAGAGGTTTCTGCACCTTCGGTGAACATGGTGGAAGAGGGGAAAACTAACAAGTTCAAAGGAAAACGGAAGTTCAATGATGCTAAGAAAGGGCCCAATAAAAAGGTTACTTTAACCTGTTGGACCTGTGGGATGACCGGCCATCTCAAGCGGGATTGTCGGGTTGTCAAGAATAAGGGTGGAGCAAGCACGAGTGGAAGTGGGAAAGGATCCAAGGATCAAAACCCACGGCAAGGTCAGTTTCTTGACTTTGGTTTTAATTCAAATTTGGATTATGTGCCACTGATATCCGAATCATTTTATGTGCAGGATGATGATGTTGCTTGGTGGATCGACTCGGGTGCTACAAGTCATGTGTGCAAAGATCGCCGTTGGTTCACTTCTTTGGAACCGGTTGAAGACGGATCAATGCTTCGCATGGGGAACGAGTCGATGGCTCCCATTCTTGGAAGAGGCTTAGTTAGGCTAGAATTTAGTTCTGGCAAAGTAGTTGAACTTTTTAATGTTTTGTTTGTACCGCGAATTCGAAAGAATTTGGTTTCCGGTAGTATTTTGAATAAGTTAGGGTATAGGCAAGTTTATGAGTCGGACAAGTTTATCTTGTCAAAGGGTGGCTCTTTTGTAGGATTTGGTTATTTGCTTAATAATATGTTTATGTTGAATTTGAATAAAATGAATGTTGTTTCAAATTCTGTTTTTATTGCAAATAATGTTTGTGTTGATTCTAATTTATGGCATGCTAGACTTGGTCACGTTAATTTTAAACGGATGGTTGAAATGTCAAAAGACGGTCTTATTCCGGCTTTTGATATTAAGTCCGATAAGTGTAAAACTTGCATGTTAACAAAGATCACTAGACAACCTTTTCCTAACGTAAAAAGGGACTCTTCGGTACTTGAATTAATTCATAGTGATCTTTGTGATTTGCATTCAACTCCGTCTTTTGGTAATAAAAAGTATGTTGTCACTTTCATTGACGACGCTTCACGTTTTTGCTATGTTTATTTGTTACACTCAAAAGATGAAGCGTTGGTTAAATTTAAAGTTTTTAAAACGGAGGTTGAATTGCAAATGAATGGCTTAATTAAGTGTTTACGTACCGATCGTGGTGGGGAATATTACGACCCCATGTTTTTCCAATCCGTAGGAATCATTCATGAGACTACGGCGCCTTATACACCACAGCAAAATGGTGTGGCGGAACGGAAAAATAGAGTTCTCAAAGAAATGGTGAACTCTATGTTATCCTACTCGGGTTTGAGTGATGGATTTTGGGGTGAAGCCATGTTAACGGCTTGTTATTTGCTGAATCGAGTTCCTAATAAAAGGAACAAGATTACCCCATATGAACTTTGGTTCAAGAAAAGGCCGAACTTGAGTTATATTCGAGTTTGGGGCTGTCGAGCGGTCGTTGGACTACCCGAACCCAAAAGGAAGACTTTGGGTGAGAAAGGCATTGATTGCATCTTTGTTGGATATGCCGAGCATTCCAAGGCTTATAGGTTCTATGTTATTGAACCTAATGATTCTATAGCGATTCACACCGTTATAGAATCGAGAGATGCGATATTTGATGAGACTAGATTCTCTTCAATGCCGAGGCCTAAGGACATAGTTCCAAATACTAGTGAAACTAGTGAGGTTGAAGAACAAGCAATTGTTCCAACCGAATCTCCGATGCTTCGAAGGAGCAAAAGAGGAAGGATTGAAAAATCCTTTGGTCCCGATTTCCAAGTGTACTTGGTAGAGGGATCAAGAGATGAGATTGGATCCCAATTCCTTTACTGTTATAGTGTTGAGGAGGATCCAAAATCATTTGATGAGGCTATGAAGTCTCAAGATATTGCTTTCTGGAAAGAAGCAATACATGATGAAATGGATTCCATCATGGGGAATAATACTTGGGTATTATCGGACTTGCCACCGGGTTGTAAACCTTTGGGTTGCAAGTGGATCTTCAAAAGGAAGATGAAAGCGGATGGGTCAATCGACAAGTTCAAGGCTCGATTAGTGATCCAAGGCTTTAGGCAACGGGAAGGCATCGATTATTTTGATACATATGCCCCGGTTGCAAGAATCTCCACTATTAGATTGTTGATAGCCTTAGCCGCTATTCATAATTTGGTGATTCACCAAATGGATGTCAAAACGGCATTCTTAAATGGTGACTTGGAGGAGGAAGTTTACATGAAACAACCGGAAGGTTTTGTTATGCCCGGAATGGAGCATAAGGTGTGTAAACTTGTAAAATCATTGTATGGGCTGAAACAAGCACCCAAACAATGGCATCAGAAATTTGATGAGGTTATCTTGTCCAACGGTTTTATGATAAACCAAGCGGACAAGTGTGTATATAGCAAATTTGATTCTTCTGGTAACGGTGTAATCATTTGCTTATATGTTGACGACATGTTGATCTTTGGCACCGACCAAAATCAAGTTGGGAAAACCAAAGAGTTTGTGTCGTTGAGTTTCTCCATGAAAGATATGGGAGAGGCGGAAGTGATCCTTGGTATTAGGATCAAGCGTGAGAACAAAGGGATTGCCATTACGCAATCTCACTACATTGAGAAAGTATTAAAGAAATTTAATTGCTTTGATTGTTCTCCGGTGAGTACCCCATGGGATCCGAGTGTGAAGCTTATGCCCAATTCGGGTGAAGCGGTGTCACAACTCGAGTACTCAAAGGCTATAGGATGCTTGATGTATGCCATGACAAGCACTAGGCCGGATATCGCATTTGCCATAGGAAAGTTGAGTAGATATACTAGTAATCCTAGTATTCATCATTGGCAAGCGATAAGACGAGTATTCAAATACTTGAAGAAAACCATTGATTATGGTTTGTCATATGTCGGATTTCCTTCGGTTTTGGAGGGATATTCGGATGCAAGTTGGATTACCAATTTGGAAGATCACTCTTCCACGAGTGGTTGGGTGTACTTGCTTGGGGGAGGTGCCATTTCTTGGGCTTCCAAGAAGCAAACTTGCATCACGAGTTCGACTATGGAGTCGGAATTTGTGGCATTAGCCGCTGCCGGTAAAGAGGCGGAATGGCTAAGGAATTTGGTCCATGAAATTCCATTATGGCCGAAACCAATATCACCCATTTCTATCTGTTGTGATAGTGAGGCAACTTTGGCTAAAGCTTATAGCCAAGTGTATAATGGCAAGTCTAGACACTTAGGTGTTAGACATAGCATGATTCGTGAGCTAATCACGAATGGGGTGATCTCGGTTGAGTTTGTTCGGTCGCAACAAAATCTAGCGGACCACTTGACGAAGGGGTTAGCTAGGGACTTGGTTCACAAGTCGGTGATTGGGATGGGATTAAAGTCCATCTAAATCTCTAACGGTGAGATACCCAATTCCCTTCTAGTACAACGTTAGAAGTTGAATTCAATGGGGAAGCTCACTCTAAGAGATTGGAGCACAAGACGGTCATCCCAAGGTGTGTGCTCGGTACTGCAGGTGAAGGAGGTAATTGTTCTTTTGTAAAAATGCATGTGCAGGTGCATGAGGAAAAGAACTACCTATATGAGTGGGAAGTGTGGCCGCTTCAAGAAGCTTGGACTTGGCTTTGATGCACTCACGAATGGATAAGGACGCATGGCATGTATAGTGTCAAGTTTATGCTTTAGATAATTTTAAATTCATGTGTATGTTATCTTCTGGTACTCAAATGGGTTGACGGGTTCAATCCTTAGGACACCCGGATTCTCGAGTATTTGAAATGTGTAATGTACTAAGATGGAAATTCAATCTTTTAGATATTTTCATTTATGCATGAGTTTCTTTACCTGTATTGTAATTTTATTTTGGGAATCAAGGATTGCACTAAAATGGGGGAGGAATGTTGGTGATTTTAGTGAAATCATCGGTCCATTTTGTGTAGTTGGATTCACAAAGGTAATAATGGGGTTGTTAGCTAAGCTATAACATGAGTTAGGAGGTGTGGAGTGCACACTCGTGTAAGCTAACTAGAACCCGGGATTGTTGGACGGTTAAAATCGATAAGTTACAAAGTGGTTTCATGAGCTGGGCGTCGGGGCCACTTGTGGCGCTACTTATCTAGCGCGAGAAGTAGCGCCGGGCTCTGGAATGTTGCCCGCGCCCCTTTTGGCGCTACTTATCTAGCGCGGGAAGTAGCGCCGGGCTCTGGAATGTTTCGCGCGCCCCTTTTGGCGCTACTTATGTAGTGCGGGAAGTAGCACCGGCGTCAGGGATTCTTTCTCTTTTGTAACTCTCATTTTGTAACCGACGTCATTATGTCCACAATCAAATCTCATTAATTGAGATGATTATTTCCTGAAACAATACAGCGTAGGTTACATTTCTAAAGTGTATATATATGAATCGATTAGTGCCTTAATCGATACACCGAAACAAAGAGATTATCCCCTAGAGAATTTCGTGATACCCAGGCATATAGGGTCGAAATATCTCTTACGGAAAGCGAGCTCTCACGCGATCTCTGCGTTTTATCCAAGTTGTTACGATCACCAATTCCTCATCTCTTCCCCGGTTTCCCCCAACAGAGCTCACAAAATTACTTTCAAGGTATAAAGTATGCATAAGCTGTGTAAGGGGCTGTTTGGTTGGTTTTCCATTAAGTCCTGTATGAATAAGGTTGTCAATTAATCTGTCTGTATAGATTGGAAAGGTTTTTGTTTAGGAGGGTGTTTTCATAGATGGAAGGACCATGTTTTTTAATTGGAAGAGTCTGGTTTGGACAAAACTTAGCTTTCTGCATAAAGCTTCCTCCTAAAAGCTTAATAAATAAGTCACTTTCTATATCATTAAGCCACTACCAAACAGTCATGTATACCTGACTGAATAAGCTATCAGTCCCATTAAGCTCATTAAGCTACTAACAAACAGGTCCTGAATAAATTACACATTTATCAATCAAAATATGCGAGTTGCATATCTATTAACGATGAACATACCAGGAAAAATAATAATCACAAACAACAAATTCAACACTTAACCATCACACTTACAAAAAACTTTGCCAAATATAAATCATGTTGCTTATGATTCAAGTAAGTATTAACAAAGTATGTTGTACAGATTAGCCAAAAATATGTCTCATTCAATCTTTTTAACAAGAAACTTGTTTTGATCTAATCTAGAGATAGAGAACCTAAGTTATAATGGCCAAAAGAAGTTATATTATCAAGCTTATACTCATGTATACAAGTTATATTATCATTTTTATCATTTTATACTAATGATCGATTGTACTATGACTATGTGTACAAATTCATCCACTTGTATGTCCCCCATCCGTCTCTGTCTACTATTACATTCATGTACAATTTTTTCTATATTCATGTTTTCACACAATAGTAATCCAGTTTTTAATAAATCCTCACTTTATTTGTTTTCTCTTAATGATCCAAGATAACACAGGGCAATGGGAACATCATACAAAATGCAACTTCTTTTAAAGTAGAGAGTAAATCTAATTTTCAAGAACTAAAGATTTCTTAAAAGGGCCACTTAGTTCCTAAATTTTTTCAACAACACATGAAATTCACTGGGCACTAAAGAGTATCCAAATAAAAACCTAATTTTAGTTGGAAAAATTCTAATTATAGTAATGAATGCAAAGGGCACTAGATTATTGAAACACATAATAAACAAAATTGTATAGATCCTACAAATTCTTACAAAATCGTGAATGTCATAACCGATACTTTTGTTCCTTACCGAGATGGGACGATTTTTGGTTTCTCCGACAATGTTGACGATGATTTTCATCATGTTCAAATTAGGTGAGTAGGTTCCGAGTATCTTGATGATTTTTGCCATGGAATTCACCAGTAGCTAGTAGTGTTTCACCGTGGAGTTCATCGGTGGCCGATAGTGTCACATCGAGAAGTTTGAAAAGAAATCGTATGTGGGAAGTTTGAAAAGAAATCGTCTGTAAGAAGTTTGAAAAGGTTGAAAATGTTCGGATGAATTCAAAAGACAATAGATACAAGTTTTGACATTGCCACTGATTGTCAAATGAATTACAAAAATACCACCGTGTAAATCAACACCATAGATCAACTTTAGGTTCTAATCTAATGGATATAAGTTGGTCTCACGGGTCTCACCCAATTCACTTGGTCTCACGTGATCCCATGTCTATATATATATATATATATATATATATATATATATATATATATTATGTTTGGCTATGTTCGCACACACAGGACTGCTATTTTAAAAAAATGTGTGTGTGTGTATCAAGCCATTTATTTTTCAATTAATTAAAAGAAAAGTGTGTAAACTATGTAATTTAACACACACTTTTTGTTTAATATTTTAAACAAATCTTGATTAATTATTAAAGATAATAATGGTTGTGTGTTTGTTTTTAACGTATATATTAAATAAATTTGATCAGTTAATAAAAGATAAAGATCTAAAAATATATGGAATGATGGGAGTAAAGTGTATTTAATAAAATATTATGTCTTATCAATAAGTGTAATGAAATTGTTTGATTATTTTTATAATTAAAGTTATAATAATTTTGAAAATATAAAAATATAATTAATTGAAAAATAAATGTTCTTGATAAAGTATAATAAAATAAATAAAAAAGTAAATGTAAAAATTGTAAATTATGTAATTTAAAGATAAAATGTAAGAATTGGTATATCACAAGGACCAAATATGTAACATTTTTGGATGACTTAACACCTTTTTTTAAGAGAGTTGAATGGAGGGATGAAAATGAAAGCAAAATGAAAACCATAGGGATGAAAAAGGAAATTTTTAAAGATCAAGGACTAGAATCGTTATAAACATTAAACCACGGGGACAAAAATCGTAGCTTACTTATCTATGTTTTTGTAATTAATTTAAACCAATCAACTTTAATTATTAGTCATAATTCAAAATTAGTTAATTTACACCAAATTATTGGTTGTTTATTATTTAAAAAAAAAGGTGAGTATAAATTATAAACGACCTTCTTCCATCATCGTTCCCAACCCAAAACCCTCAACTTTCCACTTTGAAGGTTGTTTTCTCTCAGAATGATTGCGATGCTAATTGGAGAATAAAGTTTTTGTAATGATGGCTCATACCCGTCTACATGAATTGCTCAAAGAAGATCAAGAGCCCTTTCAGCTCAAGAATTACATCGCCGACCGCCGTTCTCAGCTCAAATTGACACAAACAAACACCACCGCCGCCGTCACTAAACGAAAACCAGTTATCGAACCCACAACCACTCATAAATTCTGCAACAACCATGCATGTCTTTTCACTTTGAAGAATGTCGGATTTGGGTTATTGGGGTCTTTTCTGAAACGATCAGAGCATAGGAGCACCCGAACCAAACGCCATGAAATCACTTCTTTAAACAATACTAAATCTTCAGTGCCCACAAAAATATTTAAGGGAAAAGAGGCAGCAAACGACGTCGATGTTAGTTTGGATGCTAACGGTAGTGCTTACAGTAGGCTTAGTAGTGCAGATTGGTCGGAAAAGTCGTCGGAATCGGAGACTTCATGTAGCTCAATCTCGCTTCAATCTCTGGGTCTAGAGGCTTTAACTCATGTTTCGTCTTCATCTGCCATGTGCCTTTGCTCAAGCCCTTCTAGCCCTTTTCGTTTCTCTCTCCAGAAAAGCATTTCCCTCAGTCACCGGACACCGGGTTTCTTATCGCCGGCGACATCTCCGAGCCGCCGCTTCCGACAGGTTTCTATTTCTTGTGCATGTCTTCTAATTTTCTCAAATTTTTATTACACCAATTTAATCACAATCTAATCTAATACCATCCACACACCTTCAAGACCATACTTCTTTCTAAAGTACTACATCAGCTTTACAATAACATCTTCCACACACATACAAGACCAAACTCATTTTTAAACTAATAAATTATAATATAAATAATATAGATAATTATAATATAACTAATAAATTAATTATAAAATATAGATGAATTAATAGACATTAAATTAAATTAAAATATTAAAAAAATCTTAATAATGTTTAAATAATCTTAAAAATATTAAAATAGTAATAATTAAATTTAATAAAAATATTAAAAAAAATATTCAAATAATCTAATAAATGAATTAAATTTGATAAACATATTAGTAATTAATGTTTAAATAAACAAACAAACAAATTAATTAAATTAAAAAATGATATTGTTTAATATATTTATTTTGTGAAATAACTTTCTAATTTAGAAAGATTAGGTTGGCCTTGCAAACCACATGGCATGCCATGTCATATTGCAAGAGGTCTTGCAAGACTTGTGTGGATGCTCTAACCACAGATGCTAATTGCACGAGTTAAGGGCGTGTCCAATGTAGTTCTCTATTTTACTCTCTATAATATTTTTTTATTTTACTCTCTATTATAGAGTAAAAAAATAGAGGATATGTTATGTCTTCTTCAATGTATTGCTAATATTTCAAGTATATTCTTCTTTCTACTCTAAAAGGAACAAAGTAAATAATGAATAGTGTTCCTTAATATTTAGAGAGTTATTATTCATTTTTTTATATTTCTTAATTATAGAGAGTAAATTAAATGAGTGTTTATCGTAGATGTTTTAGATAATAAGAGAGTAAAATAGAGGATTCATTAGAGATGGTGTAAGGACAACTCTGAGTACCAAGCTTACTGAGCTAACCCGTAAGGTCGGCTTGGATTGGAATTGAATTGGGATGGGGGTAATTGTGTCATTTTTGTTAAATGTAAAAGGGTTGCTATTGCCATTGATGACACACCCTCTTCCACAAAATCTTGGCTTAAATAAATCCTGTCGAACATGTTAAATTAAAATTCCCAAAAAGGACAAATCAATTTCCTGGTTTTCCATTTGGATCCTCATCAACACAATCCACGCATGGTCAAATAATTTGCGACAATAACAAAAGTCAACAGAATTTTCAGGATTCAAACCCATGTAAAAGGACAAAATTGAAATTTTAAAATTAACCATGCATGGTCTAGTTTTTCTTATTTTTATTTGATTCGCAGCTTCACCTGATAAATTAAAGTATACCTTCTTTTGTTGAATCTAGGGTTAAAATGTATTTATATATGTATTCATTTTAATAGGTAACAAGTTAATCGTATGATATCGATTTATGTAAATATTAAATTTTTTAAAAAGAAAATTAAAAGTTAAAATCTAAAAAAAACACATATTTAATTTTAAGAGCTTCTTTATTTTGGATAATCTTTTAGAGATGTGCTTATTCGAACAGTACCTTACCAATAAATTGCTGCTAGATAAGTTGGCATCCATGTAATTAGTTCTTACTAGATAAGTTGGTATCCATGTAATTAGTTCTTACTAGATTAAAGGTTACCCGTCCAAATATGTACTAAATATCAGATTTTACAACTTTGTTCCATCGAAGGGAGAAATCATGGTGGACATGGATTTCAAGAAAAATCAAGATTCTTGAAAATATTATTGAAATTCAATTTTTTTTACAGGAAAAAGAAAGATATGACATTGAGCAATCTAAAGAAATCAATGTACAAGACGAGAAACAATGTAGTCCAGTATCTGTCCTGGACCCTCCATTTGAAGACGATGAACACAGATACAATGTTGTTGAAGGGGACGCTTTCGATCTCGAAAGCAGCTATGCGACTCTCCAAAGTAAGTCCCAAATATTAATTATTGCACTTTAATTTGTTTTATTTTGGATAAAATTTCGTCTTGTAACGAAATTTATTTTAGTTCATATTTGCTTTAACAATTTCTTTATCAATCAATGTTCTAAAATTTCGAAGTTTTCTATATTATACAGATTATAATTGGTAACTGTTTAGTCTTGTAATATTCGATAACGTGGATGTCAAATCTATTGTTACCTCCGGCTTAACCCATTTGTAAACTTTTCGTAAACCAAATTCTGTTATTATTAAATATCCCAAGATCAACAAATTATCGATCAAAATGGATACCAATTAGAAAAGTATGAAACTTTGGTATATCATTTAAGAATAAAAACAATTGTTACATTAAATAAAAAACTAAACTAAACTTTATTATATTTTAATACATTTTCTTTTTTTCTTTTGCCACATAAAATTTCTGGGAAATGACATATAATGTTTATGATGTACGAGACCGACCTTGATAATTTCTAATTATGGAAAGATTAGATAGGACTTTGTGTAGTAGGCCAGTTTGAGGTTGGGGGGTCATAATCAGGTTTTATTAATTATTCATTCTTGGTATTTGTTTGTATTAGTCCAAGTGATGGATATGCAAATTATTTGTGGGATCCATTCATTGATGAATAATCATAGATGGTGTACCTATCGATTTGTACATGTTCTTGTTTTCATGTGGTTACGACTTGTACATCCAATTCTTCTTTTACCGGTAGATGTGTACACAACTTGTTTTCATGCTTTAATACTTGTACATCATGTGGTATCAATTTCCCAGTTCAAGGTTAGGTCACCTTCAAGAGTCTTGAAAATGAAATGGCATTTGGAATGAATATGAAACTCCATACGTTTCTATTTCTAATTTGAAAACAAGTCGCATCCTTTCCTAATATGGAAGCATGTATGTCCTTATTTGGATTGGTTCGATTTTATTGTATTATCATCCAAGAATCTACTGATACAATTTTGAATGTCGAAAGTTTTAGGTATGATATGATCCAATTACAATTGCATATCAAATTATGGTTGGTGTGTACTGATTGGCTCATATTACTTTTTACCATCTTACTGTCTTTAATGATGTTACATGTGACCTTTTACAGGAACGAAACATCAACTTTTGCAAAAACTTCTGAGATTCGAGAGGCTTGTGGAGTTGGATCCGATTGCACTAGAAAAACACATGGCAGAAGAATGTGATGATGATGAAGATGACGATTATGAGTGTGTTGTAGAAGAGGTAGCAAAAGAAGAAGTTGTGGCCCGCAAAGAGTTTTTCAAGGGTATAATCGACCATTTGGGCATCGAGAAGATTCCATTACATGTCGAAAGGCTTGTGTTGGACCTAATTTCGGAGGAAAACAAGAATGAAGAACAGGAAGCGGTTGTGAAAAGGGTGTGCATGAGGTTCGATTCATGGAAACTAGTGGAATCGAACACCATTGATATGATGGTGGAATTTGAATTGAGAAAAGAGAAAAGTGACATGGTGAAGGAGATTGCGATGAGTATAGAGGTTGCGATCATAGAGGTTTTGGTGGAGGAGTTCGCTCAAGAACTAGCTGATTATTGTCCATGTCTCGATCTCTAGGAGGTAAATAGGCGGTCATTCTTGCAGAAGTTAGTCTAACAGGTAAATAAATAGGTGGACATCCTTGTGAGAAGCGTCATTTTTGGTGAGAAGTACTTTTAAACCGTTGATCACTTTTAATCAAATACCCTCCAATGAATTGCGGCTTGAAAGGGAATTCATCTGGTGCATCTTATCTCGGTGCATCTCATCCTAATGTTTGTCCATTTCTCATCCAACGGTTGATAACCACTTGAAACGTTTCTCACCGAATTTGGCACTTTTCACCAGAACCCAACCCGCCTACAGAATGGGTGATAGATCTGAGGCTCCACATGATTCATCGTCCTCATGATGGTTGTGGGGCTTGTATGACAAGGACACTCTAAAAATGGCATCATACTGTTTTTGCAGAACTCGATGCCTTATTTGGACATTGATTAGCTTTTAGTGGTTATTTAGATACATGTCAAAAATAATAAAATTGTATTACATTTCTTCAAATAAATGTAGTATTTTTAATTTTGACCAAATTTCTCTGTCTTTGTTAAATCAAGAGTATTCTAAATATCAATGTTGGTCCCGAAGGGCTATACAAGTTTGTAGAAGGGGGGGGGGGGGGGGGGGGGTTGAATACAAACACACGTTTTTACTTTTCAAAATTGTTTATTGATAAATCAAGACAATTTACAACTTGTTGCGGAACAAGATTAAGGATAAACCTAATCTAAACAAGTCTTGAGAAACACTAAGTTTCTTGCACTAGAAAGAGTTAAAGAAATTACGAATAATAACTTAACAATAAGAAATAAGAAGATGGTCCGAGCACACTTCAAAACTGAAGTAAGGTTCTTCTTATATACTGCATGCATTTAATGCATGGCAGTATGGCTTTACACGTGGCAGCAGCTGAGTGGTTGCATGTCATTGACCTTTGTAGACAACCTTAGTAGCCGCATGGTGCACAGTGTAGAATCAGAGTTGTTGTACGATTACAGACAAAACGGATGTCCGTTCTGACAGTTCGTACGGAGACGTGCAAGGGAGGTAAGACAAAAGTAACATACAGGGAGACTTCATGATCAGCTTTCGTTGAGTCAGATCTTTATCAGCTAATGATAAAGTTCAGCGATTGCTGAAGTCTTCTACTTGATACTTCACGTTGAATGGACAGGTCTTGCTTCGCTGATATCCGCATCAGTTCATGAGTAGACTTGTCGCTGGTTCTTGAGTTTGATCTTCGACTTCAGCGTAGAACTTTGGTTGACGTGAAACTTGTCTTCAGGGATCATAAGTAAACAACTAACTTATCAGCGATCATCTCATAGACTGAACAGGCTCAGAGCTATATGATGATGAACAGTGTTCGCTGAATATCTAATCTAAAGAGTGAGAGTTCCTATCAGCGGTACTGTAAAGTCTTAGTACTTATCAGCGATAGTGAAACTCTGATACATATTGTTTACTTACAATTTTCACTAAGTGTTTAGGAGAGGGTCATTATCAAATCACTAAGGATTTGTATCAACAATCTCCCCCTATTTGATTATGACATAGCAACAGAGAAAATTGCTATTTAATGAAAACATAAGGATAAAAAGAACTCATAAAATATTTTTCCCTTTTACTGTTTTCTGGGATCTTTTCAGTACTGATGGAGTAAAGTACATTCGCGGAAATTTTTCTTTAAACTTCGTAAAGATTACATAGGGAAGTGGAAAAATTACAAGTACAAAAGATGTAGACAGATAAGGATAGAAAGAATTACAAGGCGATCCTATCCGTCAAAAGGTTCTTCCTTGATGAGAAATTCATCGAGGGTCTTTGATGTGGGAATCATCCAGTCAGGGACATTTACTCCTTGATTCTTTTTGTTCAGAGCTTCTTCAAAAATCAAGGGCTTCAGGTGTCTAGCTTTAATGTCGCGTCTGACTTCACACCAGTATATGAGATCTCTGAGTTGTTCGATGGGAGTGATTGGAAGCTCAGAGATGCGTTGAAAGTGATGATTTCCTTGGTAGTCTAGAAAGAATATACCATAAGGATCACTTACAACTTTGCCAGGAATGAAAGTTTCTCCAGGTGGTAGGGAGGTGTCAAGCGCGGAGAGATCAGCATCAGGGCCAAGAACTTCAGCACGAGAGAAACCAATACCTGTTTCATTTCGTATAGGATGACTTGAGTCTGAGACTTTCTTTTCCTTTGCAGAGAATCTTCTTTGTTGAGGAGGAAGAAGAGTGGAAGGAGGAATATCCACAACAGAAGAAACCAAGTCGATCTGAGTATTTAAAATTTTCTCGACATGGCTCTTGAACTTTGAGCGCGATCCCTGAATGGCTAATTTCACTTCCAACCATTCAGAGAAACCAAACTTCTCTAAAGTAGTAGCATAGAAGGTTTGCTTGGTTTTGTCTTCTCTGAATACATCAATTTCAACAACAGGAACGTCAACAAACAGTCTTCCTCTGATGTTTACTTTGATGATTTTGGATGGTCGAGATCGATAATTCAGCATTTCTTTACACCATTTCAAAGTCGTATCAGACACTTTCATCTTTTCTTCAACGATCCTTTGGGTATCATCCCATAGCTGACGTTGGACATCAATGGGAGTTCTTTTCAGCGCGGGGTCTTTCATCGATTGTTGGACAAGCTGGATGGCGAGTTCTCTGTCTTTTTCTTCAGCTTCCCTTCTTTCAGCGATTAACCTTTCAGCTCTGAGGTGATCCTGGTATTCCTTTTATGAAAGTCTGAACTTTGGAGGAATAGAAGGAAGTTGATAACGCTTCAGGATGATTCGCTGATCTTCGAATCTCTTGATCATTGCATCTCTCTTTTCTTGATCCTCTTCACTCAGCTTTTGAGGAGCCAAGGAAGGTCTGTTTTGGTGAGAGAGCAACTGTTCTTCAGGTTCATCAGTCTCAGTGGTTAAATCCAAGACTAGGATTATTTCTTCAGCTCTTGTGGCTTGGATTATTCCTGGTGTAGTCGAAGGAGCTTCAGCGGGATCCTCAAACAGGGGAGAGGACTAGCTGAAACACAGCGATCGTTTAAGTAAGCAGAGTTGGGGAAGAAAAAGGTAGAGAAAGGAATGTGGTTAAGTGTATAGAGGTTTTATGGATAGAAGGATTGAGATTGAGAAGGGATAGATGAGGGATGCAGTGTAAGGGAATAGAAGGTAGTGTACCTAGGGCTGTAAACGAACCGAACGTTCAGCGAACCGTTCGTGAACTGTTCGGCGGGAAGTTCGTTTATGTTCGTTTATTTAATAAATGAACGAACATGAACACGTTTTTTTGTTCGTTTAGTTAAATGAACGAACATGAACAATGGTCTCGTTCGTTCATTTATGTTCGTGAACGTTCGTTCATTTATGTTCGTTAATGTTCGTTCGTTTACGTTCGTTTATGTTCATTTATGTTCGTTTATGTTCGTTTATGCTTGTTTATATATAAACATGTTTATATAATATGAAATTAATGTGTAAAATCATCAAGTAAATTGATCTTTTAGAATTTATTTTTCATACCTCCTAAGTTAACCCGGTTTTTCATTTTGTTAAGGTATTTTTTACGAACGAAATGATGAGTATGATGGTTGTTTTTTGTTCATTTGGGTTCGTTCGTTTATGTTCATTTAAGTCCGTTCGTTTATGTTCATTTAAAGTCGTTCGTTTACGTTCGTTTATGTTCATTTAAGTTCGTTCGTTTACGTTCATTTATGTTCATTTAAGTTCGTTCGTTTACGTTCGTTTACGTTCGTTTACGTTCGTTTATCTCTTAATGAACGAACATAAACGAACACGAACAAACAAAAATTCTTAACGAACGAACATGAACACAAAAAATCTCGTTCGTTTACCGTTCGTGTTCGTTCGTTTGTTCGGTTAAGTTAAACGAACGAACATGAACAAGCCTCCGTTCGTGTTCGTTCGGTTCGTTTACAGCCCTAAGTGTACCTGACAAACTGGCTTTTGAAGCAAGATCATCAGATTGTCTTCTGCAGCAAGGCCTTTGTTTTTGCCTTTGTCAGCTTCAGACGCTGCAGGCTTTGTCTTGGTCCGCTCCCCTGAAGGTTCGTTTATCAAAATCCCTTTGAGAGCTGTAGTCTTCTGAACAGGCTTGACGATAAAGGAGTCATCATCATCGTCATCATCATCATTCTTTGGAGAAGAAGATGGTTCATCATCAGAGATGTCGACAACTTCATCGTCTTCAGCTTCGTCTTCATCAGATTCAACTTCTTCAGCGTAGGGTGAGGTTACATCAGCAGCAGCTTCAATGTTCTGCTCTTCGAGTTGCTCCCCCTCAGATACAGAGGAAGGTTTCTCGGTTCCCTCAGGGTTTTCAACTCCCTGAGGTTTTGAAGAAGTAGCATCAGCTTCAGTCTCAATACCCTCCCACTCAACATGGGGAAGGTCTTCTTTATTTTTCTTCTCCCCCTCATCATTATGGGGAAGGTCTTCTTTAGGCTTCTCCCCCTCTTCCACATCATGGTTGGGGGAGGTAACGGACTTTTCAGCAGCAGCAGCAGCAATAGGATTACTGTCTTCTTGGCCAGTAATTCTTATGCAGTTTTCAATCGCTGCTACTATGTCTTCTAGGCCAGTAATAGCAGGACAGATCTTTTTGAGATCGTCTCGATCGGCCTGAGTGAAACGAGAAGTTGGGGTGTTCAGGCGATCGAGCACTTTCTGAACAATCTCTTTGACCGCAGAGACTTCAGTCTTGATCGTGGAAACTTCACTCTTAAGATAACCAACCTCTGTCTTCAATGATGTGACTTCATTGGACAGAGAGGTGAAGTTTATTGAGAGAGTGGTTGTGGCGGTGCAGTTTTCAGCGAGGGTGGTAGCAAATTTAGCAATGCTACCATTCACCTTCTCCAGATCAGCTTTGGAGGCTTTCTTTTCGACCTCAGTGGTCAAAGTCTTCAAGTTCTCTCTAGCGTTTGTAACCGCTGAAGAGTTGGCAGTTAGAGTTTTGTTGAAAGACTCCATCTTTGTTTCCAGGGCCGTCAGGGAGGTGTTGATATCCCCCAAATTAGGACCTGAAAAAGTTATAAACTTATGAACAGAGGAAAGCTCAGAAGTTTGGGGTTGAGAGAGAGAAGTGTGTGGGATTTTGTGTATACCTGCAGGCGGGTTGGCGAAGTTGTCGAAACCTCGATGTCCTGAAAACGTTTCGTAGTCATCTTCAATGTTTCCTAGACGACTGGAAGTACCTGCAGGTCCTGTGGTGTGTCCTATCATCCTCTGAAAATGTTTAGCAGTAGTGTCGCTGAGGATGACGGTTGTTGAGGAGAATAGGGGAATAGATTGAGTGACCAAAGAAGAGGTGAGAGGAATGGAGGATGAGAATGATGGTTGGGTGTGGGGTTCAACGTTGGATCCGCTGAGAATCACTTCAGTCTGTAGAGAGGCTGAAGGAGGTGGGTTCATTTCCAAGTTTATAACTTCAGCGTTTTTACAGACGCTGAAGCTGGGATGGAAGGGGTGGTTTGTTCAGCTGTGGCAGAGCGTACCACTGAACTTTCCATCAGCTCTTCAAGATGAGCTGAGGAGTCTTCAGCATGTAAATGCTGGGGGGGTTACTCCTTGGTTTTCTTGATTCTTTTGGAACCAAGTTGGGTAGTAGATTGTTTCCTTTTTCTAGAAGGAGTGGAGGTTGCAGCTGGGGTATCAGCGGTGGGGATTTCCACTGAATGAGCCGCAGAAGTAGAAGAAGGAGGATTGAGAATAGATAAGAGAGTAGAGAGACGTACCTCGTTTGGCAGGGGCTTGAAGTCGAGCACCTTAGGGCCAACCTGAGAGAGTTTTAGGTCTCCTACTTTTGGGTAGTTATCCTTAAGGCCGGTTTGGAAGATGGCGCTGAGGAATCTTGGGTATGGAACCCATGATGGTCTATCAGCAAAATCTACTCTGAGCGCAAGATCGTCGTAGATTATCGAGGCCCAGTCAACATGGAGACCCTTCAGCAATGCATAGCCCATGGCTTGCTGAGGTTGAGCAGCTTGATCAGAGGAGCCACTCTTCGCTGTCATGCAGCTTATCAGGTGTGCATAGATGAAGTTTATCTCGCTGGGCATTTTTGACTTCTTGATTGCAGTCAGTTTCTTCTCGGCTTTTTCATCTCTCCCTTGATCCCAAACGTACTTCATTGCATCAAAGAATGCAATGAGTGTTTCTCTATCAGCATGTCTCTTGGGATCAGGAAAAGGAACAAATGGTTTATCTTTGGTGGAAACAGGGAGATTCAGTGCTTTTCGAATGATAGCAGGGTTGATTTTGATGGTGCCAAAATCAGTGTCACAGAGGATGACATCAAGTGGTTTGGTAGGGTCTTTGGATGATGGTAGTTGAGTGTGTCTGGCGGTATACCAAAATTGAGATAATAGTAACTGATAAGCAGGGGGTGTTATGGTCAAGGCTGTAGAGAGGCAACAGGTTTTCAGAAAATTCACAGCGTCGTCTAGATGTTTGACTTGTTTCTTCGGAGGAAAATCGAACAGCGCATGGAGGTTGTTTGATTTTGTAAAAGAGATATCCTCAATTTTGAACTTGACCTGAGGAGCCTTGGTGATTTCAAGTTCCTCAGCAGCAGTAGTGTTCTCAGCAGTTGGAATACCAGTAGAAGGAGCAGCCATTTCTGTAATCAGCTCAACCAAAGATCAACAAAACAAATAGTCTTGATGTGGAAATATTTTCCAATAAGATGTTTTTGAATTTTGTCCATTTCATTCAGCCAAAAATCCCTTTGAGAAAGATTAGGGTTTTTCTTGTTTTGAGAAAGAGTTACAAAGCGTAGAGATTATGTGTTTTCCAGTTTTCATTTGAAGAAGGAATTCTGGAAAAACATATGAAGAACAAGTTTACGAGTTTTGATATAAACTTGAAGAACAACCATGAAGGTTGTATTCATAAAATCATGAACAGAAAATGATTTCATTTTATAAAAGTTCTTTTGTTTGATCTGTTAAAAGCAAAGAATAAGATCATAAACAAGTAATGTAGGTAAATAATAAGAGTATTAACCTGGTTCGTCAAAGAAGAAGATGAACAGTTTCTGCAAATTTTGAGAGCTCAAAATGCAACATTAAATCTTTTTCTTGCTTGGAGGAGAAGTTTTTCGCGTAAAGAGAAAAATATAAACCCAAAATGGTTTATATAGAGAGAGTAGAGAGAGAGAAAATCTTGAGCGAGAAAAGATTTTCATCATGACACAGACACGTGTTTGCATTTGATTGGAAGGTAAACGAAACGTGCAATCGTGTGTCAGAAAAAGAACGTGCAAGGGCTTATCCGTTGCGATGACGTCACAACTGTCCTTTCATATTTTAGGATGTCTCTGAGGTTTTGAAAGCTCAGGGACACTTTTGAAATATGAAGCACTAAATAGAAATTTCAGTGTTGGTTTAAGAAATTTCAAAGTATCGCTGTTAAGGAACAGATATTCAGCGATGCAATTTGTTTTGAAATCTTACATTCACATGCGAACGTCAGCGAGTAAGAGAGAAAACATACCTTGACATCAGCGAATCAATTATGTTCAGAGAGAGAATGATAGAATGGGTTATACAAGTTGATTTTATCATATCGCTGATCAAATGTGAACCGCTGAAGATTTTACTCTTCAAAGTTCAGCATTCCAAGCTCGCCGATGAGAAAGTTGAATCTTGTCTCATCAAGAGGTTTGGTGAACAGATCAGCTAACTGATAGTCAGTTGGGATAAAATGAAGTTCTATATCACCATTCATCACATGATCTCTGATAAAATGATACCTGATTTCGATGTGTTTTGTCTTTGAGTGTAGCACTGGATTGTTGGCTATAGCGATGGCACTTGTGCTGTCGCAATAGATTGGAATTTTCGAGAGCTGAAGGTCATAGTCTAGTAGTTGATTTCTCATCCACAAGACCTGAGAACAACAGCTTCCTGCAGCTACATACTCAGCTTCAGCAGTTGAGGTGGACACTGAGTTTTGCCTTTTACTTGTCCAACTCACCAGCTTTCCACCCAGGAGCTAACAGCCTCCTGTGGTGCTTTTCCTATCCAATTTGCAACCTGCAAAATCACTATCTGAATAGGCGATTAGATCAAACCCTGAGTCTTTGGGATACCAAAGACCTAGGTTCATAGTACCCTTAAGGTAACGAAAGATTCGCTTTACAGCGATCATATGAGATTCCTTAGGTTCAGCTTGATATCGTGCACACAAACAGGTTGCATACATAATATCGGGTCGGCTAGCTGTAAGATACAAGAGAGAGCCGATCATCCCACGGTACAGCGTGACATTAACAGGTATTCCATTTGAATCCTTGTCTAGTGTCAGCGGTGGTGCCATAGGGGTTTTCATAGCTGAACTCTGAGTTAAATCGAATTTCTTCAGCATATCTTTAACATACTTTCCCTGATTAATGAAAGTTACTTTTTCATTTTGCTTTATCTGAAGACCAAGGAAATATGTTAGCTCACCCATCATGCTCATTTTATACTCTTCTTTCATTCTATCAGCGAAACGAGTACAAAGGTTAGGGTTAGTAGAACCAATTATAATGTCATCAACATATATCTGAACAAGAATAATATGACCTTTTACTTTCCGGAAGAATAGAGTCTTATCGATTTTACCACGCTCAAATTGTTCAATATGGAGATAAGTAGAGAGAGTGTCATACCATGCACGAGGAGCTTTCTTTAAGCCATAAAGTGCCTTATCCAGTTTATAATCATAACCTGGACGCTTAGGATCTGAGAATCCTGGAGGTTGTTCCACATAGACTTCTTCATTCAGCTTTCCATTTAGAAATGCTGACTTAACATCCATCTGATATACTTTGAAGTCTTTGTATACAGCGTATACTAAGAATAGACGAATAGATTATAGTCTTGCTACTGGAGCAAATGTTTCGTCGTAATCTATGCCTTCCTCTTGTCTGTATCCCTGAGCAACAAGACGAGCCTTGTTGCGGGTTATAGTTCCATGTTCGTCCAACTTGTTTCGATAGACCCATTTAGTGCCTATAACTGTTTTATCAGTTGGTCTTCGAACAAGTTTCCAAACTTTGTTTCTTTCGAATTCAGTCAGCTCTTCTTGCATGGCGCTGACCCAGTTTGGATCTTTGAGGGCATCATCTATTTTCTTTGGTTCAATCAGAGAAATTGTTGATCCAAACCCTCAGTGATTTGATAATGACCCTCTCTTATACTTAGTGAAAATTGTAAGTAAACAATATGTATCAGAGTTTCACTATCGCTGATAAGTACTAAGATCTTACAGTACCGCTGATAGGAACTCTCGCTCTTTAAATTAAACATTCAGCGAACTCTGTTCACCATTAATGCTCTGAGTCTGTTCAGTCATTATGATGATCGCTGATAAGTTAGTTGTTTACTTATGATCCCTGAAGACAAGTTTCACGTCAACAAAGGTTCTACGCTGAAGTCGAAGATCAAGGTCAAGAACCAGCGACAAGTCTCCTAATGAACTGATGCAGATCAGCGAAGACTCAGATTTGTCCACTCAACGTGAAGTATCAAGTACAAGACTTCAGCTATCGCTGAACTTTATCATTCGCTGAATAGAAAATGATAATGCTCTGAATCAACGAAAGCTGATCATGAAGTCCTCCGTACAAAGTACTTTTGTCTTAACCCCCCTTGCACGACTCCGTACGAAATGTCAGAAAAGAACCTCCGACTGTCTGAAATCGTACAACCACTCTGATACTACACTGTTCATCCATGCGGCTACTAAGGTTGTAAACCAAGGTCAATGACATGCAACCAACCAGCTGATGACACGTGTAAAGTGTATACTGACTTGCATTAAATGCATGCAGTATATAAAGAGATGAACCCACTTCATTTGAAGTAACTTGCTAACTCTGGACAAGTTCAATCTCTTATCTCAAGATAGGTTATTATTAGTAATTTCCTTATCTCTCTTAGTGCAAGAAACCTTAGTGTTCCAACTTTTTTAGATTTAGGTTTATCCTTAATCTTGTTTCCGCAACAAGCTGTAAATTGTTAATGATTTATCAATAAACAATTTAGAAAAGTAAAATCTGTGTGTTTGTATTCAACCCCCCCCCCCCCCCCCCCCTTCTACAAACTTGTATAGGCCTTCGGGACCAACAAATGGTATTAGAGCGGATTTGTTTAATCTCATAAACAAGATCTAATCTAAGATATTTCTCTTCCTTGCTATTATCTGAAAATGGCCACCAACACAAACACAAATTATATAGACAATGGTTCTCTTGCTAAACCCCCTAGATTTTCCAAAGATAACTTCAACTTATGGAAAAATAGGATGACACTCTTCTTAGTAGGTGTAGACCCTACTATGCCTTACTATCTCGAGAATGGTCCATTCATCCCTGTAAGAATTGATACTGCTGTTCCAGCTGCTGAGAATAGACCTGCTATTCCGGAAAGGCTGGTACCTAAGGAAATATTTCAATGGACTGACGAAGATAAGAAGAAAGTGGCTATAGATACAAAAGCCAGATCCATACTATCCATGGCTCTTCCTGACGAAGTCTACCATTCCGTCATGAATCTGAAAACATCAAAAGCCATGTGGGACACAATATGTGTTCAGTATGAAGGAACGTCTGAAGTCCAGGACTCAAGAAAGATCAACCTGGTAAGACAATACGAAAGCTTCATTTCTGGTAAGAATGAATCTCTCTCTGAAGTTCACCAACGTTTTAATTGTTTAATTATAGATCTGAAAACTGTTGGTAAGGAATATTCTAACTTTGAAGTACTGACAAAGTTTCTAGAATGTTTACCTGAAAGCTGGGAAAATTATGCTATGTGTCTCAAGCTGTCAAAGGATCTAAAATCAATGACCCTTTCAACCTTATATGGCACGTTGCTGAATCATGAGCAATCGAGCCATCTTAAGAAGAATCTTGTAAAAGATTCCAAAAGCACCCCTGTTGCTTTAATCTTAGAGGAACCTTCTACTCAGCGACCCTCGGTCACTATCACTGAGTTAGAAAGTAACTCTGAAAGGTCATCAGATTCTGATTATTCAGATGATGATGAATCTTTGGCTCTCCTAACTAAGAAGTTCAGGAGATTTGCCAAAAAGAAAATGTTTAGAAAGAACAAACCTCTTTCCATAACTGACAAGCCTAGATCATCAGCTTTTGTTGATAAGGCTACTGCTACTTGTTTTAACTGCGAAAAGATAGGACATTTCGCTAACGAGTGCAGGTATAAGAAAGTTCATAGACCCTTAGCTTTTACAAAGAAACCCTTTGTTCCAAGGAATAAAGATGACAAATATTCAAAGCGGAAAGAAAAACATGCTAAGCTGAAAAGCTTTAAGAAGAAGAATAAATGCCTGATGGCTGACTATGATTGGGCTGCTTTTGATGAAGAAGCATCATCATCTGACTCTGAAGATGATGAAGTAAATCTATATCTTATGGCCAAGATTGAAGAAGAGGAAGAAAGTTCAGACATTCCCTCCACTTCAACATCTGCTATTCAGGTATCACCTTCTTTCTTTACCAATATTGCAAATATTGATGAAGGTGATAGTCTCCGTAAGATCGATCTCTTGACTAGAAGTTTATACGAAGCCATGAACGGCAAAACTGTGGTTGAAAACCAAAACCTTGATCTCGCTGAAAAGCTTAAAAACTGCCACCTTCAAATAGAAAAGCTTTCTAAAATTGAAGAAGATTTTAAAGATCAAGTATATTTAAATCAGCTAGTCAAAATCGAACGAGCAGAAGCTATCGCTGCATTAAAAGCTGAAAAAGCTACTGTTGAAGGATGGTGTAGTTCTTCAACAAAGATCACTGAGATAATAAAGTCTCAGATTCCCCTAAGTGATAAACGTGGTTTGGGTTACAAATATGATACTCCAAAACCAACCACTGAGCGTTCAATGCTTAAATTTGGAACGTTCGTATCTTCAGTCGCTGATACTTCATCTTCTCAGTGCTCCTCGTCCATTACACCAATCCCTGAGGAAACTCCTACCTCCGCAAAAGGCAAGGAGAAAATGGTTTATTCAAAACCTACCTCTGTCTCTAAAGACAAAGGTGAAGGAATTGTTATTTACCAGAATCCTCAGAAGGGTACCTTAGTACCAAAGCTGAATGCTCCTAAAGCTTCAGTGACTCACCCCTCTGGATCAAGGAAGCAGATCTCTGGATCTATTCAGCGATCTACTCCTAGACTCAGAGTGGATGTCCTTGGTAAGAAATCTGAAGAACTGAATGTTCGTCCCATTTCTAAAGCCAATAGTTTACTTGGTGCTGGCACTTCTAATTCGAAATTAAAAGCTCAGCATTCAAATGGTCCTAGAACTACTTTTAGTTATAGGAAATGTTATCACTGTGGACTTACCGATCATATTGCTAGTAAGTGTCCCACAGCCACCAAAGCTGAAAAGATAGCTAAGGTGAAGGTTGCCCCCAAGGCAAAGAAGACCAACCCTGGTGCAAATCAGGTCAAGGTGAATCCTACCACTGAAGTTAAGAAATTAACCAAAGTGAAGAAAGACAAAGCTGAATCTTCAAATGCTGCGAAGACTGCTGAATCTTCCATTCCAACTACTTCCACTGACAAATGTGTATACATGGTTAAGTGGGTACCCAAGAAAAACTAATCTTCTTTTGTATTGCAGGTTAAGAAGGGTATTTGGTATCTTGATAGCGGATGCTCTAGACACATGACTGGAAAGAAAAGCCTGCTCGCTGAATACAAGGAAGAGAAGGGTCCCTCTGTAACTTTCGGTGGAAATGGAAAAGGACATACCCGAGGGTATGGTGTACTTTCAAATGGCACAACCTCCTTCAGAAGAGTCGCATATGTTGAAGGGCTGAAGCATAATCTTCTAAGCATCAGTCAGCTTTGCGACATGGATAACAAAGTAATCTTTACTAAGGAATCCTGCTTTGTCGCTGACAAAAAGGAGAAGATAGCTCTCAGCGGTTATCGTTTGGAAAATATTTATGTAATAAACATGGACTCAACAACCACTGAGAACTCCTGTTTCTTCTCAAAGGCCTCATCTGATGTCAACTGGCTATGGCATAAGAGGCTATCTCATCTAAATTTCAAGACACTGAACACTCTTTCTTCAAAAGAGTTAGTCACTGGTCTACCTCAGCATTCATACGCCAAAGAGTCTTTTTGTTCAGCGTGTGAAAAAGGGAAGCAGACCAAAGCAAGATTTAAATCAAAGCAAGTTTCTTCAGTGTCATCTCCTCTACAACTACTCCATATGGATTTGTTTGGCCCTGTTAACAAACAATCCATCGCTGGAAAGAAATATACGCTGGTCATAGTTGATGAATTTTCTCGCTTCACTTGGGTAATGTTTCTCCGTTCTAAGAGTGACACCCCTGAAGAACTCATCACCTTTGTTCGGAAGATGGAAACCCTGAACAATCTGACCGTTCGCTCAATAAGGAGTGATCATGGGACTGAATTCAAAAACAGTTCTATTGATTCCTTCCTTGAGAGTAAGGGTATTTCTCACAACTTCTCTTCAGTGAGAACACCGCAACAAAATAGAGCCGCTGAAAGAAGAAATAGAACAATTATTGAAGCTGCACGTTCAATGCTCAGCGATTCTCACCTGCCTACTCAGTTTTGGGCAGAAGCTGTCAATACTGCTTGTTTTACGCAAAACAGGTCGCTGATAGTTAAAAGATTCAAAAAGACAGCCTATGAACTCTTTCATGGAAGAAAGCCTTCAATCACCTTTCTTCACATCTTTGGATGTCAGTGTTTCATACTGAACAACAGAGATGCTCTTGGAAAGTTTGATCCTAAGGCTGATGATGGAATCTTTCTTGGATACTCCTCAGTTTCCAAAGCCTTCAGAGTCTTCAATCGTAGAAGACAAACTGTAGAAGAAACTATTCACGTCACGTTTGACGAATCCCGTTCAGCGAACTCTAAACCGTCCGCTGATACTGAAGAACTGAATCAATGGATGTTTTCTCATCTTGGTGATTCAGAAGATATTCCCACTCCTCATGCTCATCCAGTAGAAGATGATAGTCCTCCTATCATTCCAAACATACAGAATAGTGAAGCTGTAACATCATGGGTCTCAGCTGTTCCTATAAACACTATACCTACCGCTGAACCAAATGCCTCAGACATTCCATCTATCTCTCAGCAATCAGTAAATGAAATGACAAATGCAAGTATTCCTCTCTTAACTGAAACTCCAGAAGTAGCTGAAGCCTCATCTTCAGCTCCTCCAGTTCAAGATGAGCCAGCGACTTATGCTCCGGCTCAGCGATGGACCGTAAATCACCCAATTGATCAAATTCTTGGTGATCCAAACGCTGGTGTTCAGACTCGACGAAGTGCAGGTAATATTTGTTTATTTGTTAACTTTATTTCTCTAACTGAACCAAAGAAAATAGATGATGCCCTCAAAGATCCAAACAGGGTCAGCGCAATGCAAGAAGAGTTGACTGAATTCGAAAGAAACAAAGTTTGGAAACTTTGTTGGTCCCGAAAGGCCTATACAAGTTTGTAGAAGGGGGGGTTGAATACAAACACACTATTTTACTTTTCTAAATTGTTTATTGATAAATCATTAACAATTTACAGCTTGTTGCGGAAACAAGATTAAGGATAAACCTAAATCTAAACAAGTTGGAACACTAAGGTTTCTTGCACTAAGAAAGATATGGAGATTACTAATAAAATCCTATCTTGAGAGAGATTTGAACTTGTCCAGAGTTAGCAAGTTACTTCAAATGAAGTGAGTTCATCTCTTTATATACTGCATGCATTTAATGCAATTCAGTATACACTTTACACGTGTCATCAGCGGATTGGTTGCATGTCATTGACCTTTGTTGACAACCTTAGTAGCCGTAAAGATGAACAGTGTAGTATCAGAGTGGTTGTACGATCTCAGATTTTTGGAGGTTCTTTTCTGACATTTCGTACGGTGGCGTGCAAGGGAGGTTAAGACAAAAGTACTTTGTACGGAGGACTTCATGATCAGCTTTCGTTGATTCAGCGATTATCATTTACTATTCAGCGAATGATAAAGTTCAGCGATAGCTGGAGTCTTGTACTTGATACTTCACGTTGAGTGGACAAATCTGAGTCTTCGCTGATCCGCATCAGTTCATTAGTAGACTTGTCGCTGGTTCTTGAGCTTGATCTTCGACTTCAGCGTAGAACCTTTGTTGACGTGAAACTTGTCTTCAGGGATTATAAGTAAACAACTAACTTATCAGCGATCACCATAAGGACTGAACAGACTCAGCGCATTATGGTGAACAGTGTTCGCTGAATGTTTAATTTAAAGAGCGAGAGTTCCTATCAGCGGTACTGTAAGATCTTAGTACTTATCAGCGATAGTGAAACTCTGATACATATTGTTTACATACAATTTTCACTAAGTATTTAAGAGAGGGTCATTATCAAATCACTGAGGGTTTGGATCAACAAACTTGTTCGGAGACCAACTGATAAAACAGTAATAGGCACTAAATGGGTCTATCGAAACAAGTTGGACGAACATGGTACTGTAACCCTCAACAAAGCTCGTCTTGTTGCTCAGGGATACAGACAAGAGGAAGGTATAGATTATGACGAAACATTTGCTCCAGTAGCAAGACTTGAATCTATTCGTCTATTCTTAGCATATGCTGTACACAAAAACTTCAAAGTACATCAGATGGATGTTAAGTCAGCGTTTCTGAATGGAAAGCTGAATGAAGAAGTGTATGTGGAACAACCTCCAGGATTCTCAGATTCTAAGCGTCCAGGTTATGTTTATAAACTGGATAAGGCACTTTATGGCTTGAAGCAAGCTCCTCGTGCATGGTATGACACTCTTTCTACTTATCTCCATATTGAAAAATTTGAGTGAGGTAAGATTGACAAAACTCTATTTTTTAGAAAAGTGAAAGGTCATATCATTCTAGTTCAAATATATGTTGATGACATTATATTTGGTTCTACTAACCCTGAGCTTTGTACTCGTTTCGCTGATAGAATGAAAGATGAGTATAAAATGAGCATGATGGGTGAACTAACATATTTCCTTGGTCTTCAGATTAAGCAAACTGAAAAGGGAACTTTTATCAATCAGGGAAAGTATGTTAAAGATATGCTGAAGAAATTTGATTTAACTCATAGTTCAGCTATGAAAACCCCTATGGCACCACCGCTGACACTTGACAAGGATTCAAAGGGAATACCTGTTAATGTCACGCTGTACCGTGGGATGATCGGCTCTCTCTTGTATCTTACAGCTAGCCGACCCGATATTATGTATGCAACATGTTTGTGTGCACGATATCAAGCTGAACCTATGCTATCTCATATGAAAGCTGTAAAGCGAATCTTTCGATACCTTAAGGGTACAGCGAACCTAGGTCTTTGGTATCCCAAAGATTCAGGATTCGATCTAACCGCCTATTCAGATAGTGATTTTGCAGGTTGCAAATTGGATAGGAAAAGCACCACAGGAGGATGTCAGCTCCTGGGTGGAAAGCTGGTAAGTTGGACAAGTAAAAAGCAAAATTCAGTGTCCACTTCCACAGCTGAAGCTGAATATGTAGCTGCTGGAAGCTGTTGTTCTCAAGTCTTGTGGATGAGAAATCAGCTACTAGACTATGATCTTCAGCTCTCCAAAATTCCAATCTATTACGACAGCACAAGTGCCATCGTTATATCAAACAATCCAGTACTACATTCAAAGACCAAACACATAGAAATCAGATATCATTTTATCTGAGATCATATGATGAATGGTGATATAGAACTTCATTTTATCCCAACTGATTATCAGTTAGCTGATTTATTTACCAAACCTATTGATGAGACAAGATTCAACTTTCTCATCAGCGAGCTTGGAATGCTGAACTTTGAAGGGTAAAATCCTCAACGGTTCACATTGATCAGCGATAGGATAAAATCAACTCGTATAACCTATTCAATCATCTTCTCTCTGAATAAAACTTGGTTAAAGCTGATATCAAGGTATGTTTTCTCTCTCTGACAATCGCATGAAAATGCAAGATTTCAAAACAAAATGCATCGCTGAATATCTCTTCCTTAACAACGATATTTTGAAAATTCTTAAAACCATCACTGATATTTTCATTCAGTGCTTCATGTTTATAAAAGAGTCCCTGAGTTTTTCAAAACCTCAGAGACATCCTAAAAGAATATGACAGGACAGTTGTGACGTCATTGCAACGGATAAACCCCGACACGTTTTCTCTTCCTGACACACGTTTGCACGTCTCATTCAAACTTCCAATTAAATGCAAACACGTGTCCGTGTCATGATGAAAATCTTTTCCCGCTCAAGATTTTCTCTCTCTAATCTCTCTATATAAACAAACTCGTGGTTTATATTTTTCTTTTACGCGATCAATCTTCCTCCGCAAGAAAGAATTCACTGTTGCATTTGTGCTTTCAAAAACTTCAAGAACTGTTCATCATCTTCTTCATCAAACATCAAGGTTAATATGTTCTTATTTATTACCAAATGCGTATAACTTGTTTCTGATCTTTTCCTTGTTTTAACAAGATCAAACAAAAGAACTTCTTAAAAATGAAATCATTTTCTTTCATGGTTTTATGAACACAACCATTTCATGGTTGTTCTTCAAGTTTAAATGCGAAAATCTTAAACTTGTTCTTCATTCGTTTCCAGAATCTATTTCTTCATAGAAAACTGGATAACAAGAATAAATGGGTTTTACATTTCGTTTCTTAAAATCAAGAAAAACCCTAATCTTCATTAAGACATCTGTGTCTGAATGAAATGGATAAAATTTGAACCATCTTAATGGAAAATCTTTCCACATTAAGATAATTCTTATTTGTTAACATCTTTGGTTGAACTGATAATACAGAGAAATGGCATCGTCTGACATTCCTGCTACCGCTGAGAACATCTCCGTTGATTCTGAGGAAGTGGACATCCTCAAGGCTCCTCAAGTCAAGTTTGCCCTTGACAAACTGGATTGGACTAAGGTGAACAACCTCTATGCGCTTCTCGAGTTTCCTCCTCGAAAGCAAGTCACACATCTAGATGATGCTGTGAAATTCCTAAAGAATTGTTGCATCTCCACAGCCCTGACCATAACACCTCCTGCACATCAGCTTTTGCTCTCACAATTCTGGTACTCAGCCAGACACTCTCAACTACCTTCAGCCAAAGACCCCTCCAAAACAATCGATTGCATCCTCTGCGATATCGAATATGGCACCATGAAGATCACCCCTGCCATTATTCGCAAAGCTCTCAGCCTTCCCATCGCTACCAAAGAAAAACCATTCGTTCCCCTCCCTGACCCCAAGAAAAACTCAGACAGGGAAGCCATCATTGCATTTTTCGATGCAATGTGCTATGTATGGGAAATCGGCAGAGACATGAAGGCCGAGAAGAAGCTGACGATTATCAAGAAATCGAAAATGCCCAGCGAGATGAATTTCATCTTCGCTCATCTAATCAGCTGCATGACTGCAAAGAGCGGCTCCTTTGACCAAGCCGCTAAACCTCAGCAAGCAATGGGGTATGCACTGCTGAAAGGTCTCAACATAGATTGGGCATCGATTATCTATGATGACCTAGTTCTAAGAGTGGACACCGTCGCTGACAGACCTCCATGGGTTCCTTACCCCCGATTCATCAGCGCCATCTTCCAATATGGCCTGAAGGAGAGCTACCCAACTGATGGTGACCTGAAACTCTCTCAAGTCGGCCCAAAGATACTCGACTTCAAACCAATGGTGAATGAGGTACGTCTTTCTACACTCCTGACTCTTCTCAACCCTTCTTCTTCTCATTCTGTGGCTCCTTCAGCGACAATACCCATCGCTGATACCCTGGCCACAAAATCCTCTCCTTCTAAGAAAAGGAAACATTCATCTACCCCACTTGGTTCTAAAAGGATCAAGAAAACAAAAAAGCAACCCCAACAATCTCATGCTGAAGACTCTTCAGCTCTTCCTGCAGAGCTGAAGGAACGTTCAGTGGTACGCTCTGCCACACCTGAACAACCCATCCATTCCATCCCAACTTCAGCGTCTCTAAACGCTAAGGTTACAAACTTGGAACCTACCCAACCTCCTTCAGTCTCTCAAAAGACTGATGAAGTGATTGTCAGCGAATCCAACGCTGAACTCAGAACCCAACCCCCATTCTTATCCTTCGCTCCTCCCTCTACTCATTTGGTCTCTCCTCCAGATCTCGCTGGAGCTGCCATCATTTCTACGGAACCTAAAGCTGACTCTCCAGGAATGATGAAGACATGACCTGCAGGACAATCCATGGGCACTTTTGAAGATGACATGGAACACTTTTCAGGAACCCGTAATTTTGACGAGTTCATCAATCCTCCTGCAGGTACACACCAACCCATAAACACTGTCACTAAACCCCAAACTTCTGAGCTTTCCTATGTTCACAAGTTTTTATATGTTACAGGTCCTAATTTGGGAGACATCAACGCCTCTCTGAAAGCTGTAGAGACAACGCTGACAGATCTCACCACTACTCTTTCTAATAACTCTACAGCTGTAACAAACGCTGGAGAGAATCTGAACAAGCTGACAACGATGGTGGAGAAGAAGGCTTCCACAGATGACTTGAAGCAAGTTGATAACACTCTCAGCGACTTCGCCAAGGTGCTCGCTGACATCTACACAGACTACACCTCTCTCAAAAATTCAGTTTCATCCATGTCCAGCGAGGTCACAACGCTGAAGACATCGGTTGGACAACTAGAGGGAGATATGTCTACTGTAAAGACTGACTTAGGCTCTGTAAAGACCGATGTTAGTTCGATGAAATCGATGATCGAGCAGCTCCTACACAAAGCGAATACTCCTGCTCCTGCCCCTGTCCCTGCATCTGACAATTTCACAGCGGCGGATCGCACTGAGCTGGAAAAGATCAATCCTGCTATCTCTGGCCTTCAAGACATAATAGCAAAGATTGAAGATTTGATAGGTATCTCTGGCCAAGAAGACAGAGAACCTACCAACACTGCTGAATCAACCCATTCCTCCCCCAGTCATCATGAAAAAGAGGGGGAGAAGAGCGCTGAAGATCCCTCCAAGAGCGCTGAAGACCTTTCCCATGATGAATCTATCAGGGGAGAGAAGGATGCTGAAGAAACCACCGCTGGACCTCAGGGAGATGAAAACCCTGAGGAAACCGAGAAGCTCGCCTCTGTATCTGAGGGGGAGCAACTCGAAGAAGAAGCTGATAAAACCGAATCCAAAGCAGAAGATGATGAAGCCGTCTACATCCCTGATGATGAACCATCCTCTTCTCCAAAGAATGATGATGATGATGACGAAGATGACGATGACTTCTTTATCGTCAAACCTACTCCGAAGATCAAAGTTCTTAAGGGAATCTCGATAAATGAACCTTCAGGGGAGCGGACAAATACAAAGCCCTCAGCCTCTGGAGCTGAGAAAGGCAAAGGCAAAAGCATCGCTGAAGATGACAATCTGACGATCTTGCTTAAAAAGCCGGTTTGTCAGGTACACTAAACATCTCTCACTCCATCCCTCCTCTATCATACACTATCAGTTCTACTACCCAAGCCTATACACTTGAACCAATTCTCTCTATCTGATTCTACCCAAGTTCTTACTCGTATGATCGCTGTGTTTCAGCTAGTCCTCTCCCCTGTTTGAGGATATCGCTGAAGGCTCCACAACTGCGACTTCACCAATAATACCAGTTGCTGCTGAAGAAATAATCCCAGTCTTAGATTTAATCTCTGAGACTGATGAACCAGAAGAACAGCTACTCTCGCACAGAGGCAGACCTTCCTTAGCTCCTCAAAAGCTAAGTGAAGAGGATCAGAAAAGAAGAGAGGAGATAATAAAGCGATTCGAGGATCAGCGAATCATTCTGAGGCGTGATCAACTTCTTTCAGTTCCTCCAAAGTTTAGGATTTCCAAAAAGGAATACAAGGAACACCTCATAGCTGAACGCCTAATCGCTGAAAGAAAGGAAGCTGAAGAAAAAGACAGAGAATACGCCATCAAGCTTACTCAACGATCAATAAAAGACCCCAAGCTGAAAAGAGTTCCCATTGATGTTCAACGTCAGCTATGGGATGATGCTCAAGAGATCGTTAGAGAAAAGACTAAGGTCTCTGATACGACTTTGGAATGGGCTAAACAAATGCTGACCTATCGATCTAGACCATCCAAAATTATCAAGGCAAACATCAGAGGAAGACTGTACGCTGAAGTTCCTGTTGTTGAAGTGGATGTCTACAGAGATGACAAAACCAAGCAAACCTTCTATGCTGCTACCTTAGAAAAGTTTGGTCTCTCTGAATGGTTAGAAACAAAATTAGCCATTCAGGGATCGCGCTCAAAGTTCAAAAGCCATGTCGAGAAGATCTTAAACAAACAGATCGACCTGCTTTCATCTGCTGTGGATATTCCTCCTACTCTTCCTCAACCAAGAAAAGTCTCTGATAAGAAAAATAAAGCCTATGGTTCAGGTCCTCCTATTCGGAATGAAACGGGCATTGGTTTCTCTCGTGCTGAAATTCTTCGCCCTGATGCCGATCTCTCAATGCTTGACACCTCCCTACCACATGGAGAAACATTCATTCCTGGCAGTTGTAAGTGATCCCTATGGTATATTCTTTTTAGACTACTATGGAAATCATCACTTTCAACGTATCTCTGAGCTCCACATCGCTCCCATCGAATAACTCAGAGATCTCGTATACTGGTGTGAAGTCAGACGCGACATCAAAGCTAGACACCTGAAGCCCTTGATTTTTGAAGCAGCTCTGATCAAAAGAAAACAAGGTATAACCGTCCCTGACTGGATGATTCCCACATTAAAGACCCTTGATGAACTTCTCATCAAAGAAGAACCCTTTACAAGCTGATATGATCGCCTTTTTCTCTATTGTATCAGTTATTCTTCTGTACTTGTAATTTATTTCGCTTGTACTTGTACTTGTAATCTTTCCAATTCTCTTTGTAACATGATTCAAAGTTTTAAAGAAAGATTTCAGCAAATGTACTTTACTCCATCAGTACTGAAAAGATCCCAGAAAACAGTAAATGGGACAAATTTTATGAGTTCTTTTTATCCTTATGTTTTCATTAAATAGCAATTTTCTTTGTTGCTATGTCATAATCAAATAGGGGGAGATTGTTGATCCAAACCCTCAGTGATTTGATAATGACCCTCTCTTATACTTAGTGAAAATTGTAAGTAAACAATATGTATCAGAGTTTCACTATCGCTGATAAGTACTAAGATCTTACAGTACCGCTGATAGGAACTCTCGCTCTTTAAATTAAACATTCAGCGAACACTGTTCACCATTAATGCTCTGAGTCTGTTCAGTCATTATGATGATCGCTGATAAGTTAGTTGTTTACTTATGATCCCTGAAGACAAGTTTCACGTCAACAAAGGTTCTACGCTGAAGTCGAAGATCAAGCTCAAGAACCAGCGACAAGTCTCCTAATGAACTGATGCGGATCAGCGAAGACTCAGATTTGTCCACTCAACGTGAAGTATCAAGTACAAGACTTCAGCTATCGCTGAACTTTATCATTCGCTGAATAGAAAATGATAATGCTCTGAATCAACGAAAGCTGATCATGAAGTCCTCCGTACAAAGTACTTTTGTCTTAACCCCCCTTGCACGACTCCGTACGAAATGTCAGAAAAGAACCTCCGACTGTCTGAAATCGTACAACCACTCTGATACTACACTGTTCATCCATGCGGCTACTAAGGTTGTCAACCAAGGCCAATGACATGCAACCAACCAGCTGATGACACGTGTAAAGTGTATATTGACTTGCATTAAATGCATGCAGTATATAAAGAGATGAACCCACTTCATTTGAAGTAACTTGCTAACTCTGGACAAGTTCAATCTCTTATCTCAAGATAGGTTATTATTAGTAATTTCCTTATCTCTCTTAGTGCAAGAAACCTTAGTGTTCCAACTTGTTTAGATTTAGGTTTATCCTTAATCTTGTTTCCGCAACAAGCTGTAAATTGTTAATGATTTATCAATAAACAATTTAGAAAAGTAAAATCTGTGTGTTTGTATTCAACCCCCCCCCCCCCCTTCTACAAACTTGTATAGGCCTTCGGGACCAACAGAAATAAAGTTAACAAATAAACAAATATTACCTGCACTTCGTCGAGTCTGAACACCAGCGTTTGGATCACCAAGAATTTGATCAATTGGGTGATTTACAGTCCATCGCTGAGTAGGAGCATAAGTCGCTGACTCAAATTGAACTGGAGGAGCTGAAGATGAAGTTTCAGCAACTTCTGGAAAATCAGCCAAGAGAGGAGTAGGTGCAGATGTCATCTCATTTACTGATTGCTGAGAAGTAGATGGAATGTCTGAGACATTTGGTTCAGAAGCAGGTATAGTGTTTAAAGGAACTGCTGAGACCCATGATGTTTCAGCTTCACTATTCTGCATGTTTGGAATGATAGTAGGACTATCATCTTCAACTGTATGAGTATGAGGAGTGGGAATATCTTCTGAATCACCAAGATGAGAAAACATCCATTGATTCAGTTCTTCAGTATCAGCAGAAGGTCGAGAATTCGCTGAACGGGATTCGTCAAAAGTGACGTGAATAGTTTCTTCAACAGTTTGTATTCTTCGATTGAAGACTCTGAAGGCTTTGGAGATTGAAGAATATCCAAGAAAGATTCCATCATCAGCCTTAGGATCAAACTTTCCAAGGGCATCTCTGTTGTTCAGTATGAAACACTGACATCCAAAGATGTGAGAAAAGCTAATTGAAGGCTTTCTCCCATGAAAAAGTTCATAGGCTGTTTTATTAAATCTTTTGACTATCTGCGACCTGTTTTGCGTAAAACAAGCAGTGTTGACAGCTTCTGCCCAAAACTGAGTAGGCAGGTGAGAATCGCTGAGCATTGAACGTGCAACTTCAATAATAGTTCTATTTCTTCTTTCAGCGACTCCGTTTTGTTGCGGTGTTCTCACTAAAGAAAAGTTGTGAGAAATACCCTTACTCTCAAAGAAGGAATCAAGAGAACTATTTTTGAATTCAGTCCCATGATCACTCCTTATTGAGCGAACGATCAAGTTGTTCAGGGTTTCCATTTTCCGAACAAAGGTGATGAGTTCTTCAGGGGTGTCACTCTTAGAACGGAGAAACATAACCCATGTATATCGAGAGAATTCATCAACTATGACCAGTGTATATTTCTTTCCAGCGATGGATTTTTTGTTAACAGAGCCAAACAAATCCATATGGAGAAGTTGTAGAGGAGATGATACTGAGGAAACTTGCTTTGACTTAAAGCTTGCTTTGGTCTGTTTGCCTTTCTCACACGCTGAACATAAGGATTCTTTGGCGTATGAGTGCTGAGGTAGACCAATGACTAACTCTTTTGAAGAAAGAGTGTTCAGTGTCTTGAAGTTTAGATGAGAGAGCCTCTTATGCCATAGCCAGTTGACATCAGATGAGGCTTTTGAGAAGAAACAGGAGTTCTCAGTGGTTGTTGAGTCCATGTTTATTACATAAACATTTTCCAAACGATAACCGCTGAGAGCTATCTTCTCCTTTTTGTCAGCGACAAAGCAGGATTCCTTAGTAAAGATTACTTTGTTATCCTTGTCGCAAAGCTGACTGATGCTTAGAAGATTATGCTTCAGGCCTTCAACATATGCGACTCTTCTGAAGGTTGTTGTACCATTAGATAGTACACCAAACCCTCGGGTATGTCCTTTTCCATTTCCACCGAAAGTTACAGAGGGACCATTCTCTTCTTTGTACTCAGTGAGCAGGTTCTTCATACCAGTCATGTGTCTAGAGCATCCGCTATCGAGATACCAGATACCCTTCTTAACCTGCATTACAAAGGAAGATTAGTTTTTCTTGGGTACCCATTTAACCATGTGTACACACTTGTCAGTGGGGGTAGAAGAAGAGGTGGAAGGTTCAGCAGTCTTCGCATCATTTGAAGATTCAGCTTTGTCAGTCTTCACTTTGGTTAATTTCTTAACCTCAGTGGTCTTCTTTGCCTTGGGGGCAATGATCTTCACCTTAGCTATCTTTTCAGCTTGGGTGGCTGTGGGGCACTTACTAGCAATATGATTTGTAAGTCCACAATGATAACATTTCCTATAACCAAAAGTAGTTCTAGGACCATTTGCATGCTGAGCTTTAGATTTTGAATTAGAAGGACCAGCACCAAGTAAGCTATTGGTTTTGGAAATGGGAGGAACATTTAGTTCTTCGGATTTCTTACCAATGATTTCCACTTTGATTCTAGGAGTAGATCGCTGAATAGATCCACGCTGAGTAAATCCAGAGATCTTATTCTTTGAATCAGAGGGATAAGTCACTGAAGCTTTAGAAGCGTTCAGCTTTGGTACAGAGGTACCCTTCTGAGGATTTTGGTTATACGCAATTCCTTTACCTTTGTTTTTAAAGACTGAGGTAGGTTTTGGATAAATAACTTTTTCTTTACCTTTAGAAGTTAAGGTAGAGATTTCCTCAGGGATTGACGGTTTAGAAGAGGAACACTGAGAGGATGAAGTATCAACGACTGAGGATACGAAAGTTCCAAATAAGAGCATGAAACGATCAGTGGTTGGTTCTAGAGTATCAGCTTTGTAACCAAGACCACGTTTATCACTCAGGGGAATCTGAGACTTAATTATCTCGGTGATCTTTGTTGAGGAATTATACCATCCATCAACAGTAGTTTTTTCAGCTTTTAATGCAGCGATAGCTTCTTCGCGCTCGATTTTGACTAGCTGATTTAGGTGAACTTGATCTTTAAAATCTTCTTCAATTTTAGAAAGATTTTCTATTTGAAGGTGACAATTTTTAAGCTGTTCAGCGAGATCAAGGTTTTGATTTTCAACTACAGTTTTGCCATTCATGGCTTCATATAAACTTCTAGTCAAGAGATCGATCTTTCGAAGACTATCAGCTTCATCAATATTTGCAATATTGGTAAAGAAGGAAGGTGATACCTGAGTTGCAGAGGTTGAAGTAGAGGGAATGACAGAATTGTCTTCCTCATTTTCAAGTTTGGCCATGAGACATAGATTGGCTTCATCATCATCTTCAGAGTCAGATGATTCTTCTTCGTCAGAGGCAGCCCAATCATAGTCAGCCATGAGGCCTTTGCCTTTCTTCTTAAAGGTTTTCAGCTTTGCATACCTTTCTTTCAGCTTTTTATATTTTTCATCTCTATTCCTGGGAATAAAGTTTTTCTTGGGAAAAGTTGAGGGTCTAGAGACTTTCCTTGACCTGCACTCGCTAGCAAGATGTCCTATCTTTTCACAGTTATAGCAAGTAGCAGTAGCCTTATCAACAGGGGTTGATGATCTTGGCTTGTCAGTAATAGCAAGAGGTTTATTCTTCTTGAAATTACTCTTTCTAGCAAATCTTCTGAACTTATTAGCTAGGAATGCTAGAGTTTCATCATTATCTGAAACGTCAGAGTCTGATGATCTTTCAGAGTTAGTTTCCAACTCAGTGACAGTGATAGTCGATCGCTGAGTGGAAGGTGACTCTGAGATTAAAGCAACAGGGGTGCTTTTGGAATCTTTTACAAAATTCTTCTTAAGATGACTCGATTGCTCATGATTCAGCATCGTGCCATATAAGGTAGAAAGGGTCATTGATTTTAGATCCTTTGACAGCTTGAGAAACATAGAATAACTTTCCCATCTTTCATGTAAACATTCTAAGAACTTTATCAGTACTTCAAAGTTAGAATATTCCTTACCAACAGTTTTTAGATCTATTATTAAGCAGTTAAAACGTTGGTGTACTTCAGAGAGAGTTTCATTCTTACCACAAATGAAGCTTTCATACTGTCTTACCAGGTTGATCTTTCGAGAGTCCTGGACTTCAGAAGTACCTTCATACTGAACACAGATTGTGTCCCACATAGCTTTTGAGGTTTTCAGGTTCATGACGGAATGGTAGACTTCGTCAGGAAGAGCCATGGAGAGTATGGATCTGGCTTTGGTGTCGATAGCCACTTTCTTCTTATCTTCATCAGTCCACATATGAATTTCCTTAGGAATCAGCCTTTCTGGAATAGCAGGTCTATTCTCAGCGGCTGGAACTGCAGCATCAATTCTTACAGGAATATATGGGCCGTTTTCAAGATAATAAGGCATAGTAGGGTCTACACCTTCTAAGAAGAGAATCATCCTATTTTTCCATAGATTAAAATTATCTCTGGAGAATCTAGGGGGTTTTGCAAGAGAACCGTTGTCAATATAGTTTGTGTTTGTGTTGGTAGCCATTTTAAGAAATAGCTAGGAAGAGAAATCTTAGTATAGATCAGATCTTGTTTATGAGATTAAACAAATCTGCTCTGATACCACTTGTTGGTCCCGAAGGGCTATACAAGTTTGTAGAAGGGGGGGGGGGGGTTGAATACAAACACACATTTTTACTTTTCTAAATTGTTTATTGATAAATCAAGACAATTTACAACTTGTTGCGGAACAAGATTAAGGATAAACCTAATCTAAACAAGTCTTTAGAAACACTAAGTTTCTTGCACTAGAAAGAGTTAAAGAAATTACGAATAATAACTTAACAATAAGAAATAAGAAGATGGTCCGAGCACACTTCAAAACTGAAGTAAGGTTCTTCTTATATACTGCATGCATTTAATGCATGGCAGAATGGCTTTACACGTGGCAGCAGCTGAGTGGTTGCATGTCATTGACCTTTGTAGACAACCTTAGTAGCCGCATGGTGCACAGTGTAGAATCAGAGTTGTTGTACGATTACAGACAAAACGGATGTCCGTTCTGACAGTTCGTACGGAGACGTGCAAGGGAGGTAAGTTAATAGTAACATACAAGGAGACTTCATGATCAGCTTTCGTTGAGTCAGATATTTATCGGCGAATGATAAAGTTCAGCGATTGCTGAAGTCTTCTACTTGATACTTCACGTTGAATGGACAGGTCTTGCTTCGCTGATATCCGCATCAGTTCATGAGTAGACTTGTCGCTGGTTCTTGAGCTTGATCTTCGACTTCAGCGTAGAACTTTGGTTGACGTGAAACTTGTCTTCTGGGATCATAAGTAAACAACTAACTTATCAGCGATCATCTCATAGACTGAACAGGCTCAGAGCTATATGATGATGAACAGTGTTCGTTGAATATCTAATCTAAAGAGTGAGAGTTCCTATCAGCGGTACTGTAAAGTCTTAGTACTTATCAGCGATAGTGAAACTCTGATACATATTGTTTACTTACAATTTTCACTAAGTGTTTAAGAGAGGGTCATTATCAAATCACTGAGGGTTTGGATCAACAATCAAGCTAGTAAATAATATAATTTTCATAAACTTCATATATCTTAGAACATGTAGAGCTGCAGTAGTTTATACAATAATTAATGTTACATACAAGTTGTTTGGTTTTTACTTTATGCACTTTAAGGTTGTTTGGCAATTTGTTAATGTACAGTATGAAATGTATGACTTATTCGGTAATTCATAGAGGATTCTATTATGGATTGATGGTTTTAGATGATAGATTATTCGCTCAGCTAGTTGGAGGGTGTTTCGTCTATTCAGCCCAAATTTTTTTCCCAACCCCACCCTTTGTGAGATCACCATCCTTTAATACCTCTCAAATGACGCAACCACCATGTAGTTAAAATCTCCCTCGTCACTATACGATTGATATATGCTTCTTATCCATGGCTCCATCTCAGTAGACAACATCATTGTTTCTTCTTCTTCGTCCTTATCTCCACCGTTGATATCTCCGGTGGTCAATTTCTTCGTTGCTCGGAGTTTCAGATGCAATTTCTTTATCAAATCTCTTTTCGGGTTTTTTTCTTTAAGATTTTTGTCGCTATTTAAATATAATTAATGACATTTTTTTGGTTTTAGTTTATTAGGATTCAATTTTGTTATAATTGTCCTCTATTGTCGTTACTTAAACCCGATGGCTACTGTTGCTTAAGGATTCAGTTTGTTATAATTGGTTAGTATACAATTTGACAACATTTTTAGTTGTTAGAGTTATTATCGTATATATGTAAATTACAAGGGCCATTTCTGTAATTACCTGTATCTTGCTTGTATATATAGGTCTCTCCTGTATCATTATTAGGTTAATCTTTCTTTTATAATTGCTCTCTAATATATGAAAAGCTTCGGCCGTTCCAGCCACATCTCTCTCAAGTCTCTCATCTACTTATCGATCGAATCCCTCATCAATTCTAACATGGTATCAGAGCTGTAGGTACGTCTGTTCGATTCCTGTTCTTTGTTTTCTCTCTGTTCGTTTTTTAGACTTGCCGATTCATCGTTGTTCGAAAAACGTCCCGATACCCTAATCCCGCGAAATTCTGGAACTCACGATTCCGGATCTTATTTTTCGCTAAACTCCGAATTTTTGAGTTGTTCTAGTTCCGGTGTTTATCTTCCGGTACGCCTTTCCTTACAATTCCGGAACCCTTTGTTTTCTCAACTCCGGAACACAACTCCGGCTCACCTCAATACCGAAACTTAACCAGGTACGCCTTTTTCTTACAAATTCCGGAACCTATTTTCTCAAATTACCGGAACCTGTCTTCTCTCAAATTCCGGTACTGCTCTTTTTTTACTTCCGGAACTTTAAATTCCGGTACTGCTGTCTTTTAATTCCGAAACTTCACTTTCGATAGTCACACACCGGAACTCCACTTCCGGTTTTCACATTTCCAGAACTACACTCCGACATTCAACTCCGGAACCCACATTCCGGTTCTCAAATTCCGGATCTTTCCTACGGGTTCAGTTCAAATTCTCTAAATCTGTCAGATGGCTCTCAATTCCAGCCACTCTAATCCTATCTCAGTTGTTCTTAATGGGAATAACTATATTTTGTGGCATCACCATATGACTATCCTTCTCAAGTCTCATGGTCTGCATACCTACGTTACGGGTGCTACTCAAATCCCGGTTCAAGACGAAAAGGAAAGTGCAGTTGACTTTGCAAAACGCATGAATGATTGGGATATTGAGAATGCTCGCATCCTTGGATTCACAAATGCTTCTACAACTACTGAGATCAATCAGCAATTCCTCGGCTATACAATAGCAAAAGGACTGTGGGATTTTCTTGCAAACAGGTACACTTCTACAGGATTATCACATCAATATCAGTTGTGGACTACTTTTCAGAACAAAAGACAGCTGTCTGATCAGTCTATCAACTCGTACATCTCTGAGATGCAATCTCTTAGAGATAATTTGAACTTGGGTGCACCTCAAATCTTTGATGACACAGCTCGAAAGTTTACTGCTTATTTTAGCCAACTGCATTTGATTACTATTCTAATGGGTCTCACTGATCGGTTTGAGAACGTTATAGCCTCTCTACTACACATGCATCCTTTGCCTACTCTTGATGAGGCCATCACGGAGCTTCTAAGTGAAGAAACTCACCTTCAACAGCGCTTCCCTCTGCCTTCGGACACTGTGCTCTACACTTCAAACTCTGGTAAGCCAAAAGGTAAGTAGAACACCACTGAGCAGTCTAAATCTGCAGGAAAGGGGAACAATAGTGAGTGCACGTTCTGTCACTCTACATCTCATTTTCTCCTCAACTGCCCTGTTCGAAAATGTCGTTGGTGTGGGATCCCACATCCACGACACTATGGATCTGATTGCCCAAAACATCCAAGGAACTCCGGTAATCAAAGGCCACAACTCCGAACTCAATCAGTTACTGGATCAATCACTCAGGATACTCCTACGCCAACAGTTCAGGCACCGCACAGCAACAACTCACTGACCTTATGGAACTCATGCGCCGAAACCAAGAGCTTATGGAGCAACTCATGATTTCGAGTGTCTTTTTCCGTATTTTTGGTTCATTTTGGGTGATGTTTTCGATATTTTTGGTTGATTTCAAGAGTTTTTTTCGGTATTTTTGGTTGATTTCAAGAGTTTTTCCAGTATTTTTGGTTGATTTCAAGATTTTTTTGGTTATTTGGTTGATTACGAGGTACGATTGCACTTCCAAAAGAATACGGTAACGATACGGTTGCACCTTTCACGAAACCAAAAAATTATACCCTTCGTCGGAGAAATAATACGGTGGCACGTGCCACCGTGTGCCCTTGACTGGGTCCGTCCATGCCTTCAATGCACAAGATTAATTCCTATGAGAATCACAATTTATGGGGATGAGATTAAAACTAATCGGTGGTCTAGATCCATTATTACGCTTCTCATCTTAACTCTTTTCTCACATGATACTTGGTCTTTCATTTAAATGATCAGACCATTTCGTAATGTATCCGAGCAATATGCTCAAATTTGTTATGTTTGCTCGTATAATCATTAGTATACGAGTCATATTATGCATGCAGCATGCCTTAATAAAGTTTTGCCATTTGATTTATAGTTTGCTTTGTTTATTTATTTCTTGAAGAAGTAAGAAACCTCGTATGTGATTTGGAAAACGTAGTGAAAATAGGTTATGAAATGATAGACACCTCCATCATTTTTTAGGTTATAATCGATGACATATCCATTTATAAGAACATCTTCAACAGATTCTCTATAATTTTTCTAAGATAAAGATTTAAAAGTCAAAATCTCTACAATGAATTACATTTAGCTTCAACAGATTCTCTATTTTAGAGAACTCAACATCCATTATATTATTAAAATAGTACTTAAATTTATCATCCCAATACATTTTTTAAAAAGAATTTATATATAATAATGATAACTCAATCCTATTGGTGGCAATGAATAAAAAAGTAATTTATTTCTCTGTCTAGCAAGTTTTAGAGAATTCTCTAAACTTGGAGCTTTCTATAGTTTTCTCTATTTTAGAAAACAATATAAAGAAGCTGTTGGAGTGATATACAGAACAAAAATGCAATTTTTCTCTATTTTAGAACAGCTGTTGAAGATGCTCTAAATAATTGATGTTCTGTTCACGCAAGTTTTGTTATGATTCTTTCATTTTCTTTAACCTTTTAATACCATGGTTTTTGCTGTTTTTTAATGTGATAGTTGAGGTATTTTTGCAATAGGGTCCATAGGGCGGACGTAGGATTTGTTTTTCAAGTGGTTATTATAAGAAATGAAGCTATCAACATTTTGCAGAAAATCATTATTAGTCTATTTATAACTTCCTTGTTTTTCATATGTGAGACCCCGTGTTTATCATATTTTTTTTAAGAAACATAATAAACTTGAAATAAAAACTAAAAACTAAGAAAATGATACAAATAGGCTCGACCTAAAGACTATGGAAACCAACTGACACAGCGTATGTTTGCGGAAGGATCGACAAACGTCTAAACCTTTGATAAACGTGATTACGAATTGTAAAACACGAAAACTCAAGAAAAAAACTCTCTAAAAATAAGAACTTTTATTAATTGATCAACTCCTTAACAATGGAACCTAATAACCCTATTTATAATCTAAATTAATAAAAAAGATAAGTACTAACTAATAATAGGATAATTAAGAAACTAAATAAAGTTAACCTAAACTTATTAGGAAACTTTAATTAACTAATAATTAAATAAATAGGAATAACTAAATAGAGCAGCATGGAATGAAAACAAAGGAAGGCACGTGAGGTTTTATTTGAAATTAGGATGAAGGTCACGTGAGGCTTTAATTGCAATTGGGATGAAGGTGGCGCATGGTTTGGCAAACATTAGCTTACGCGACTTGTTGTGTGGGTTAGCAAACATGCAACTAACTTGTAACATGCTTCGGACACTGTTTATGATTCTTAACTTGTTTCTTTTCCGATGCCAAACCTCGAGTCCATTTCGGGCTCGTTTTCCTTTTCGAGCTCGTTTATCTTTTTCCCAATTATTTGTAAAAACCTTTATTAACTCTCGAATTCTCCCTGTATCACCAACTCTGTCAAGAGAAACTTGTGTTATTATTATAGGTTCAAAATATATGGTTGTACAAAAAAAAAAACAATAGGGTGACACTTTTCATGACCATGATTTTTTACACAAGGAACCAAGTGGTGGCCTGTGCCACCGTATGCACCATACCGGATCTACCCCCTCGGGCATCCATCAATAAAAGAAAGCTCAAGGAATTAAACCGATTGTGACTTCATTGTTGTTGAAACGAAGGGCTAAACAAATCTGGTGATACTTTGAGTTGGTTTGGAAAATAACTTTGGAGTAAGCATTTTAGCATTTTATAAGGCAAGCGGAGGACATGAACCGATGAACGTTGATGTCAACTATTATCATTGTTCCAACAAATAATTATTTTGATCTTAATATAAATTCTAAACATGCTTAGAACCATAAGAATGAAAGTAAGACGACAAAGAACAAAATGAATTATGCATTATGATCGAGGGTCTCGACTTTAGAATCGCGCTGCATCGTTTAGGTAGACTTCTAGTATATGTGTATATATACAAGAACATTAAGAAAACACATAAAATGACTACAATACCCCTCAATAAATTGGACTTAACAAAAAAAGATTAACGACCGTTTGGAAAAGAGACGAAAATCGTTGCAAAGCCTCAAACATGAGGAACAAATCTGCTAGAAAAAGTTGAGGGACAAAAACCATCAAAAGTTAAAACGTTAAGGACACTAAACTTTACTCTAAATAAAACTATAACACACTTTATTAGACTTTACGTTTTTTAAAGAGTAAATTATTGTTTTGGTCCCTTAGGTATGTGAAAAATTATAAAACTGGTCCTTTAACTTCAAAAATTACCGTTTTGTTACCTTAGGTATGCAGTTTGTTACGAAATTGGTCTCTCGAGCTGACGGCCGTCTATTTCTTCCAATAAGCTCGAGGGTAAAATGGTCTTTTTACCCTTTTTTATTTATTTTACCATTTTTTAATTAATTATACCATTTTTCTTTTAATTTTTATTTTATTTTCTTGAATCTTCATCTTCTTCAAGAAGATTATGAACATCACACCAATAACATTTGACAAATCCAAATCCAATCCTAAAAACATCATTTGAATCAAAACCCTTAATCATACACTATAAATCAAAACCCAAATTTATAAAATTAAATCAAAACCCAGATTTATAAAGAAGCAGGAGAAGAAAGAAAACAGATGTTAGTCGAGATCCATGGTCTCTTTGGGTTATGATTTATAATGATTTAGGATTGGATTTGGATTTGTTAAATGTTATTGGTGTTCTTTGAATTGGATTTAAAGTTTAATTTTCTTGGTGTTCTTCATGGTGTTCTTCATGATCTTGTTGGAAAAGATGAATATTCAAGTAAAAGATGATGTTCTTGGTATGATGTTCATAATCTTCTTGAAGAAGATGAAGATTCAAAAAAAGAAAAGAAAAATGGTATAATTAATTAAATAATGGTAAAATAAATGAAAAAGGGTAAAAAGACCATTTTACCCTCGAGCTTAACGGAGGAAATAGACAGCCGTCAGCTCGAGGAACCAATTTCGTAACAAACTGCATACGTGAGGTACCAAAACGGTAATTTTTAAAGTTAAAGGGCCAATTTCATAATTTTTCGCATACGTGAGGAACCAAAACAGTAATTTACGTTTTTTTAAATAATCAAGCTGACAATAAATCACAGAAGTAGTTTTGGTGAAAACCATTTTTCAAACCAAGGACGATTAAATGATTAGGATCCCAAGCATTTTTAGGGCATAAATCATAAATTGCGTTCCAAAACATAAAATAATAAACCATGGAATTTGTCGTGGGGTGGGGTCGACTTAAATTTTCCATGGATATTCATGTCAAAATGTTTCCGTTGCAGATTCATGGACAATTTGGTCATTCCACATGGCAAACAAATACATACATACATACATACATACATACATCCCCATATATGCATACACACAACGCAATACAGGCTAGCAAGCAAGACTTCTTCCTTTCCATTTCTCTTTCTCTTTCTCTTTGATAACTTTAAGCATCAAGGCCTGCCTTCTTAAGAAGCCATCAAGAGTGGAAGAAACAAAACAAGAAGTCGAAAACATAGAGGGGGAAAAAGCAAAACAAGAAAAAATTAGAGAAATTAAGAGAGGAATTAGAGGAAGAAGGAGGGTTTTCTACTTTTTCTGGTTGAAGAAAAAGAGCGAGAAAGAACCAGAAAAAGTAATGGCACAGAAGCAACCGAGTGAGCAGCTTCAAACGCTGATGCAAGCTGGTCAAATTTCAGGGAGTTTAAGTTTCAGTGGGTTAATGTCGAAAGAAGATGAAGAGATGTCTAAATCTGCTCTTTCTACTTTTAAGGCCAGAGAAGAAGAGATCGAGAAGAAGAAATTGGAGGTTAAAGAAAGAGTTCAAGCTCAGTTGGGTCGTATTGAAGAAGAAACCAAACGTTTGGCTTCTATTCAAGAGGTTTGACTTTTTTCTTCTTCCTTTGACCTTCTAATTACCTGAATTTCTCATATGTTTTTTTCTAGGTTTTTGATTTGTGTTTGTTGGTTGCATATGATTTGCTCGATTTCGTAAATTTCACCGTTACTAAAACTAAATTAGGGTTTCTTCTGTTTTTAGGGTATAACCTTGTTCTAATGTTTCTGCAGTGTTACGTATATACTTTATTCTTTCAAATTGAATTTGCTGGAAACAATTAGGGTTTCTTTTGAGAAGGCATGGAGTTTTTTGTTTCTGATTTTGTTTTTATCTTGAACAAATTCGTCACTTCCATCAGTCACTTACTGTAAATCTGAAGAGTTGGTTTTCAAATTGAAATTTAGGGTTTCTTATTCACCTTTCAGGGTAAGATCTGTAAGAAATTGAAATAAAAATGTTTCATTTGGGGGGAAATTGAATTTGTAGTTGTTCATGTTCAACAGAACTGTTCAAATTTGTGATAGATCTATGTCAATTCTGCTTGTAGTTAGATGATATGGATTTTGATAAAATGAATGCTATTTGGATTGCAGTGAGCCACTCAAATTATATGATTTAAAATTTTATCCCAAGATCCCATATCTCCAACTTTATCCCCCTTTTCCTCTTAAATAGTACCAACTCTCTACCCCCAAAAGAATACACTTTTGATTCTTGATGTAGATGTTTTCAGTTTTTATATCCAAAACGTTTGTATTTCGGTGCTTTTCATTTGAATTTGAAGTTCAAAATCATGTCCTTTTTCACAATCGACATAAAAAGTCAATATTGGTGTCTTCTTTTAGACTAGAAATTATCAACAAGTCTTTAGCAAGTTCAAAATCATGGGTGGACCTCCATATTATTCTTCCGTCAAAGATTAAAAAAATTTAGGTTTGTGAAAGCTGCAACCGTGTCAATTTGTTCTGTGCCACCATATATATTTTGAAACTACAATAAGTACACTAGTTTTCCTTGGTAAAGTTGGTTTGCAAAGCTTTTCCTCCACTTCAGACCCGGGTTCGAGTCCTGTTAGAGTTATTTTGTTCGAGACCTCATTTTTCTAGTTTTTAACTTTTAGTTTCATATTTGTTATGTATCTAAATTTTTTTACAATAACAGGACTCGAACACGAGACCTCACGATCGAAAAACAAGAAACTAACCAATATTGATTTTATGAAAAATATCTCTATATTTGTTTTTTATAGTCAAATGGTGCCAACGTTTTAAAAAAAATGTGGGTCCGCCCCTGGTTTATATGTCTCCATCTCCAAAAAAAAGTGCAAACTTATGTACCAATCCATCCAGCAATTCTGAACCCAACCCAAGTGGTAATTCACTTATGTTTAACGTCTGAATCCAGCTAGGTGATATCAGCTCTCCATGTGGTGCCAGATACACACAGTCACTAAAGAACATTAACTACCCCCACTCCACTCCAACCCATTCTATCTTTCCAGCACATAAAGGTCTCTGAATGAATCAGTCATTTTTCATGATGATGGTTTGCCTTGAAGATGAAAAAGAGCTAGTGTGTTAGGTAATATGGTTATTGGTGTGAAGTTGGTGGTGTTTGTTAAGTGTGTACATAATTAATGGGTCATTCGTATTACAATTTATAATGGGGTTTTCCGAAACTAAAAATATGGCATGGCAAAAATCCATCATCAGGAACTCGAAGCTCTAACCGATCCGATGAAAAAAGAAGTTTCAGTTGTTCGTAAGAAGATTGATTCTGTCAACAAAGAGTTGAAGCCTCTGGGACAGACCTGCCAGAAGAAGGTATTTTTTATTTGGGGAATTAATTGTTTTAGCCATTTTTTATGGTGGTTTCACCTCTTGCCACTTTCCCCCTATTTTTACTGAAATAGCCACCAGGTCCGCGAAAATAGGTCCGTAATTGCGGACCTACCTTAAAAACAAAAAAAAAGTTTTTTTTTTGCATACCGCGGACCTGGGTCAAATTGTTTTTTAAAGGAAAATCGATCAAATTTGAACTTTTTTTTGGTATTTTTGAGTTGGGTCTGTAATTGCTGACCTAGAATTGCGGACGTGATGGCTATTTCAGTAAAAACTGGGAGAAAGTGGCTAGGAGGTGTAAAAAATGGGTAAAACAATTAATTTCCTCATCATTTAACTAGTGTTAGGATTGATTCTGAGTGAATTCTTTTTTATTTTTGGCAGGAAAGAGAGTATAAGGAAGCGCTGGATACTTTCAATGAAAAAAACAAGGAAAAAGTGCAACTAATTACAAGATTGATGGAGGTTGGTGTTATAATTCACGGTCATAAACGTTTATTTTATGAAAGAAACGATGACTGATTGTGTTTTTGGTTAAGCAGCTGTTGGGTGAGAGCGAGAAGACGAGGATGAAGAAGCTGGACGAGCTGAGCAAGAGCATCGAAACCATACAATAAGTTAATAATATGAAAAACTGATGGTGATTATAATCTGGTAACTAGGTTTTGTGTGTTGTGGTGGTTGTTATATATATGAGATCCTTTTCCTTTTCCTTTTGGTTTGGTTGGAATTTGTATTTTTGTTTTGGTTGTTGTTTTTGTTTGAATAGTTGTATTTTGGCGATGTAGGGTGTAAAAACAAACAAACAGGTTTGGTTTCGATTTTATGCTAATTATTATTCTTTTCGTAAACTACTAATCTTAGTTGTCAAAAGAATGCCTTAAAATCTGTCACATATATTTATTTGTTAATAATATAAATGCGAGTAAATTGTGATTTTTGTAATAATTTTGATTTTTATCCCTTGGTGCGATTTTCATCTCCATTTATAGTTTATTGTAATTTTTGTGGTGATACTAATTCATACCCTAAGTATAACAAACAGGACACAATTGTCAATTATAAATGATTTATATATAATTGATAGGGACAAAAATCAAAGTTATCGAAATTGCTAATCTATAAATAATGTTATTTTCTTAAACGGCTTGATGTTGGTCTTGTTGATAATTCATACTTTTTTATGACTAGCCTTCATAATTCATTAATTATGTATATGATTATTTATGTTACTATAAGTGTCTTAATATTAACTAAAACTTTGAATGGAAAAAAATTGTCCTAAAGTCTTACATATAAAACACTTATTACATATATTATTTTTATGAGAATCTCTTACTTACTGTTACCTTTATCCAACAAACATTAGTAAAATATAAAACTGAAACCAACAAACATTAGTAAAATAGTAAATATTTTGGGAGCCCCTGTCCTTTAACGTAAACAATAAACGGTTTGACCTGAAGCAACAAACCCAATATTTATAGTCAATTAGAAGCCAACAAATAGGAGTTTGACTATTTAAAAAGTGAAATATATGACTTACAAGAGCATAAGAGATTCTTCATCCAAACAAACCAACAAGTCAAAATTGTAGTAGCATACTCGGGCATTCCAACATCACTAATAAATATAATCAACAAGTTATCTTATAAAGCATAACTACTAAAGTCTTTAAAACAACCAATGATGCTCAAGGCACTACCTTTTTAAGCATCAACATCATCTCTTAGTTACAACATGAGTAGCTTAAGATATTACCTTTTTAAGCATCATTTTTAAATCTCCTAATTACAACATGAGAAGCTTAAGGTACTACCATGCTTTTAGAAATCAAACTCTTAATGTGACCTTTCCTCCTCCATGTTTACCTCCCCACGGTTGAATCGATTGAAACTTCTCTTCCATGCTTTTAGAAATCAGACCCCCTGTATCGACGCCTTCTACCTTAGGGCATCTCCAATGTAAATCTCTATTGTACTCTCTGTTATAGAGTCTAAAATAAACGATGTATTATGTCTTCTCCGATGCATTACTCTATTTTCTATTCTAAAAGAGAATATTCCAAGTATATTCTCTTTTCTACTCTAGAAAAAAAAAAGATCAAGAATAAATACCCCTTTCACACACATATCTCAAATCTCAAATCTCAAATCTTTGCTATGAGAGAAAAAATCCCTACTTTTGAAGAATCAATCATAAGCTGATTTTATAGAGCTTGCGATTATTCAACAGGCTTGTTGGGCCCATCTAACGGTTCTTGTTTCTGTTTGATTTTTGAACTTATATCTCTTCATTTTGATCTTGGTTTGTTCATTATTTTTATCCCCTTTCTCCGAAAAGTTATGATAACGTTCACTTTGTTCATGAAACTCACATTGATGAGTGATAAGTGTTGAGATCTTGGTTATATAGGTCACATTACATATATGCTTATTGCTTATCAAAGTTTTCCTAATTTTGAAGATTCAATACAGCTCAGTTAATGTGTAAATTACATGAGCCAAAAAGTGACTTCCTTGTATAATTTAATGAATGTGTCTTTATATCTTTCTATTGTCTACCAACCCAACAATGAAGATTTTTCAAAAACCTTCTCCATTTTGGTGATCAAAATAAATTTTAATAAGATATTTGTCTCAAGTACATATGGGATTTATACAAAAAGGCTTGTAAGAAGCCAACAATATAAACACAAAAAGAACAACCTATTTGTTAGTTTCAATTGATCTAATGAATACATAGTTTATGTTCTTGAGGTTGACTATTTTTCAATATTTTGGAGTGGACATTCGCATTCAACCATTATGCTACTACCATGACTAATGGTTTGTAGTTTACAGTTGTTGTTCATGAATATTTGCTCTGTTTTGAGCCTGCTTATTGGCATCTATCATTTTTATTTTTGTTTATTGTACATCTATTTTGTGGGAGAGTACGAGTCTAACATGCTATTAGCCATTTATGTAAGTATCTATTTAGATGATGATATGTGTTCTGTAAGAGCATCTCCAATCGCACGGTAAATCCTCTGATTTGTCGTGCGGATCCCTCCAACCGGCCGTCAATTGTAAAAAGTTTTTGCCGGCCATGAATTTGAAACGGAAAATATGCCGTACCTTTTCCACACGGCAAATCTTGAGGCCCCACCACTTACTCTTTAAATATTAATATTTAATAACACATATATATATATATATATAATCAATATATCAATCTATATCCATCTATATATCTATATAAAGAAGAATCATGGATTGATGAGGTGGCATCTCCTAAACATCACAATTCAACTTTACTTTTTTCTCCAATTTTGTAATTTTAAATATTTTTTATCTATTTAATTGATTTCATGATTCATTTATTAGAATCATTATTTAAGACATAAATGTTCCAAACTTTTAATTTCACTCTTAGACCTTTCATCTTTTATCCATCAAAACATCAAATTCATGTTACAATTGAATAGTAGACGAGTTATTTAGTTTTGTTGTTGAATTTGTTCATAATCGTGTGCAGATATATTTGATTCATCCAATTATAAGTTACAACCAACTGTTCCAATAAAATGGAAGTTGCAACGAGTATGTTTGATTTTATGATTTGTGGTGCTATATGTTTTTTATTGTTTCTTTTTTGCAGAATTTATATATCGTCGGTATTACTGTTATTCCTCCACAAAATTTTCAGGTAACAATTTTTATGTTTTGTACATGTTATATATTGTTGTTGATGCATGTATATTTTTTCTTCAAATCTATTCAATCCTTATACTACTGTTCTTCTTTTGTCAGTTTTTTAAATTGTGTGTATGATATTATATTGTTGCTATAAATGAGTTTTTTGGTTTTTTATCTGAAGTTTTTTACAATTGTTATTATTGTTCTTTCTTCCTCATACATTCTAGATAATATATGTGCCGTGTGTATTCTAAAGTATGATTTATGTGAGGTTTTTTACTTTTTACGTGTGTATGATTTAGAGTATGATGGTTTTTGGAATTGTGTGTATGAGGTTTTTACAATTGTTATCATTGTTCTTTCTAATTACAACCAGCATACTCTAAAGTATGATTTATGTGAGGTTTTTTACTCTTTTTTTTTTAATTTTCTTCTCTATCTTTTATGTTTAGGTAGCTTTTCATATTTTAGTTTCTCAGTTATAAACATGATGTCATTATTTTGCATTACAATCATCTACAAAAATAAGTATATCTTGTGATTGTTTGCTAATCAGGAGAAAAGCCTAAAATGATGTTTATGTAATTGTTTTTTCATGAGCAACAAAATGGTGATATTCATATGCACGACTTTAGTATGTGTATTTGTTTTTTTTATTAAGTTAACTTTGTATTTGATTTGTACCGGTTTGATTTTCTAAAGTTTATTTAATTTCTAATTTATGATAAACAAAAAGATGATTTATTTTTTGTGGCTTGTGATTGTTGGTTCCTGTTTTGCTTAACAATGATGATTCTTTCAGTTAGTTCAGATAAGATATAATGCGGAAGCGTATTTAAAGAACTGAAAGATATTTATGAGGTAGAATAACACACAATATCAAACACAGATAAATAGCTCAATGATTCACTGTATTTGATATAATAAGAACACCAAGAACACCGAAAGGTTTGACAAGAAACTGCTCTAAACGTGTGTGTGTTGTGCAAAGCTTGATAGAAGAGCTCACATGAACCTTCTATTTATACTACTTCTAAAGGGGACAAGATCTAGATACTAAGGATGGTAGGTACTAAGACACTGCTTTGAACAGTTGCTGGAAGGTACAAAACACTATTCTGGAACTGTTGCAGATACAACGTTCATTAAATGCTCCGTATTCTGCTTTAGGCTGAAACCTATCAGAGTTTGACACGTGGAGTTGTCAGGTCACGCCTTGTCAGAATGATCTTCCGAACCTTCGAATGGCAGATATTGTAAGAAGCACGTTTGTCCTTGTTTAGATCTTTTGCGTAGATCTTCTTTTTACCACAGAGGCTCTGTCAAGTATGACAGAAGCTCTGTAGCCTTGTCCGCTTAGAAGAGTCTTCTGTTGCTTCTTCACTTCGGTCTTCTTGGCTAACCCGGCAGAGCCTCTGTCGGAGACTTCTGTCTTCTCGGTTACTCGGCTACTCGGCAGAGCCTCTGTCGAAGGCTTATATACTTAGCCTATTTTTCAATACTTCTATTAACAGAAAGATTGGAGCTAACAATCTCCCCCTAAGTATTGAAAAATAAAAAATTGAAAAGTGCAGAGTTTTAGGCTAAGTACATAACAAGAGGTGAAACAATATACCTCAAAATATTTTACATTTCTTTCATACATAAGATATGCCAGAGGCACTTACATTTGAGTACATTATGAAAGAAAAGATTTGCAGAGGTTGTTTGAGGATATCAGACATTGGCATCTTTGAAGTCGTTGAAACTTCTGTTGTCGAATCCTAATTCTCTGAGCTCGTTATAGAAACTGATGCAGAGGTTTCTGAAGTTGATTACTTGGTCGATGACCTCTATCAGTCTATCTGCGAGAGCTTGATTCATGAGCTCTGTTCCTTTATGCTCCACAAGGCTTGCTCTGAACTCTGTCAAAGTAGTTGTTGCATACTTCTGACAGTCAATTTCTACGAACAATCTTGACTTCCTAGCATGTTGGTTCCTGTTTTGCTTAACAATGATGATTATATCTAATTAGTTCAAACAATATATAATGCGGAAGCGTTTTAACGAACTAACAGATATTATGAGGTAGAATAACACACGATATCAAATACAAGAAGTGTAAATAAGACAGATAAATAGCTCAATGATATACTGTATTTGATATAATAAGAACACCCAGAACACCGAAAGGTTTGACAAGAAAATGCTCTAAAGGTGTGTGTGTTGTGTAAAAAGCTTAATATAAGAGTTCACATGAACATTCTATTTATACTACTTCTAAAGGGGACAATAAGGACTGAAGGTACGAAGACACTGTTGAGGAATAGTAGCTGGAAGGTACAAAACACTATTCTGGAACTGTTGCAAATACAACGTTCATTAAATGCTCCGTATTCAGCTTTAGGCGGAAACCTATCAGAGTTTGACACATGGAGTTGTCAGGTCACGCCTTTGTACGATTGATCTTCAGAACCTTCGAATGGCAGACATTGTAAGAAGCATGTTCGTCCTTGTTTAGATCTTTTGCGTAGATCTCCTTTTTACCACAGAAGCTCTGTCAAGTATGACAGAAGCTCTGTGGCCTTGTCCGCTTAGAAGAGTCTTCTGTTGTTTCTTCACTTCGGTCTTCTTGATTAACCCGGCAGAGCCTCTGTCGAAGACTTCTGTCTTCTCGGTTACTCGGCTACTCGGCAGAGCCTCTGTTGGTGTCGATACTTGGTCTATTTTTCCAATACTTCTATTTATCATAAAGATTAGAGCTAACAATCTCCCCCTAAGTATTGAAAAATAAAAATTTGAAACATGCAAGGTTTTGTAGACTAAGAACACGACATGAGGTATTTCACCTCTGTTGATAATTTTCTTTCATAAAAGATGTGCCAGAGACACTTACATTTTATTTCATGATGAAAGTAAAAGTAACAGAGGTTGGTAGAGGATATCAGACCTTGGCGTCTTTGAAGTCGTTGAAACTTCTATTGTCGAATCCTAATTCCTTAAGCTCGTGATAGAAGCTGATGCAGAGGTTTCGGAAGTTGATTGTTGAATCGATGACTTCTATCAGTCTATCTGCATTAACCCGATCCATTTGCTCTGTTCCTCTGTGCTCCACGAGACTTGCTCTGAACTCTGTCAAAGTATTTGTTGCATACTTCTGACAGTCCATTTCTACAAATAGTCTTGACTTCCCAGCAGGATCTTGATAGACTAACCCAACTCTTGGAGATGTAATGATTGAGTTTGGTATGGCAGAGGATGGGCAGTCGTTTTCTGGTGGTCGGAGTGCGAGGTTTCTTACTCCGAGATCTCGTGCTAATTGGAAATCGACAAGGCTGTATAGCAGAAGTTTCTCACGCATGGCTTGCCTTATTACCCTGTATGCCCTTCGATGTGCATCTGTTGTGAAGTTCTCTTTTGTCCAGAGCAGAAGGTCGGGTAGGTCGTATGGATTTAGATTTCTCAGATCAGCATCTGAGAATTGATTCATGGTTCTGTTCTCCCTTCTGACCTTGTATATATTATAGGAAACCTTAGGTGTAGTTCTGGTTTGAGAAAACTTACAGTATATGACCTTGTCGATTTTCTCGATTGAGAAGACTTCGTGTTTTGGCTTGGGTTTTGTTCTTGTGAAGATGTTTTCGAGGTCAGCACGAAGTTCGGGATCTTGGACCAATGGTGGCATTGGATCTCTGGCAGTTCTGTTGTAGAGATACCTGTACACCACTTCTTCCATTTGAGGTAGAGGTGCACCAGGTGGAGGCATGGGTCTGCGCAGAGCATCCATTTTCTTCTTAATTTCTGCCACTCGATCCTCTGTGAGCTTTTTCTTTGGATCCAGAACTGGTATGTTTGACAGAGGGGTGGCACCAAAAGCCCAGTCTTCTTCTTCTTCTTCTTCTTCTGGTTTTGGTGTAACATAAGCATCGAAAGAGCTCTTCATCAGTTTTTCTGTCGGAGGTTGATGCTTGGCCTTTTTCTTCTGCAGTTCCTCTGTCATAATCCCTTTGCCTTTGTCTTTCGCCATTGGTTTGTCTGCTTGTAGAGATGGGGTTTCCTCTGTGGGTTTTGGTATTTGAGCTTCAGAGGGTTTGGTTGTAGGAGGTTCTGTGGGGGTTGCCTCTGTTGGATTTGACACTTGAGTTTCAGAGGGCTTGGTTGGTGATGTGGGTTTTGTTGGAGAGGCTTCAGGTGTTTTGCTCAGATATTTTCTCTGTTTTTGAGCAATGGTTTTGATTCTTGGGTTGGTTTTAGGTGTTGGGGAAGGTAGTTCTTCTTCAGAAGATGTCAGAATTTGGAAGTTCTCTTGGATTTGGACATCTTCTCCGAATACAGAGGGGAATTCCACAGAGGTGGGTGTTGCCTCTGTTGTATGTTGTTGGTTTTCAGTGGTTTGGGGTGTTTGTGTTTTGGCGGGGGTTTCTTCATGGGTTGTTTCCACAGAGGTGGTTGTTGCCTTTGTGGACTATTGTTGTCTTCCTTGGGTTTGAGTTGGGGGAACATGGTTTAGGGGTTCTGCGGATACCGATAGAGCTGGTAGGCCTTTGTTTGCAGCATCTTCCCTTTGTTTCTCCCCCTCAGGGTGATCTGATGGACTATCAGAGTCATCATCAGAGTCATCCTGACCCATATCTTCTGTACCCTCTGCTCTGCAAGATTCCTCTGGTTTCTTTGGAGGAGTGGCACCTGCAGCTATCAGTTTTGCACATACATCGTCACAGAGACCAAGAAGAGTTTAGAGCTCTGCTTCTGTGTTATAGCGCATTCTGCCGACGCTTTCCCTGAAGTCTTTGACATAATTTGCGTTGGCAGCTGTGAAGGCTCTGATTAGCTCTGTTACTTGATCGATCACTCCTTGGCCAAGTTCTGTAAGCTGAGCTCTGGTCATTTAATCTGAGGGCTTCATGGCCAGAGTTGCTTCTGTTGTTTGCTCTTGAACTTTGTTGAGGGCTTTCTTTAAATCTTCAGGAGTAAGGCCCTTGGGGGTGGAGGCTTGATCTTTGAGTTGAGCCAAGAGATCTTTGACAGAAGTTTGGAAGGCAGAGGTTGTAGCCTTGTCAAACTCAGCAGCAACAGATGTGGCAGAGGTTGTAGCAGTTGCATGTATTTGGGCTAAGGCATTTTTCACCTCTGTGGACAGGTTGTCCATTTTGGTGTTCAGGTTTGTGAGTGCCCTTGATGTAGTATCTGCAAAAGAATTAAAAGAGCTTTTCAACTATTTTAATGTATTATCCACAGAGGTGACAAGGGTTTGGAACTCATCCCTTGATACATGTGGACTTTGTGTAACCTCTGGGGGAACACATTCGTCCCCAGAGTGAGTTCCCGTTCCTGAAACACCTTCTTTCGTCCCTGTATTGATGTTGAGGACGAAAGGATTTCCCTCTAATCCTTGAGCAGAGGCTTTATCAGCTTCAGACTCTATAGAGGTTCTGAGAAGGACATTGTCTTGATCCACTCCAGAGGTGGGGACAAGAGTATCCTTTTGTTGACTCGGAGACTTGTCTAGAGTCTCTCCGTTTTTGTGCACTCTAAGCTCCTCTGAAGAGCTGTTTGGACCTATAGTAGTGTGCGTGGCAGAGGAAACAAATTCCTCTGTAAGGTGGGCTATTGTGGTCTGGGGCGATTGACCACGAACTAAGGGTAAGTCCTTTTGAGAGGACTCCCCTGGAATTGTGTCCCCGACTAAGATTGGCACAGATGTAGAAAGAGTTACCTCTGCCCGGTCTGTTTGTGTCAGGATCGATTCCAAACAAGAATAATTATACTTAGAAATCAGAATTAAAGAATCTTGCGGAATAGAACTTTAATTCAAACACACTCAATGAACAACTAATCAGAAAACACAATCTGTTTGTATTCAATACTTCAACTCAAAAGTTTACAACCAAACCTCAATCTTGTTGAACAGGCTCAACAAGACGACTTCTACTTCTCTAGAAATAGGGTTCTAAACCTTGAGGTTAATTCTCTCTAAAACAAAAACGAATTCTTAAACAATCTCACCGAATAGATATCTATCAAAATCTATTTATACTAAATAATTACAAGATAACTATCAAAACAAAATAGATCTTCAGAATATTCTTTTATACTTATCTTCAATCATTCCATCTTTATCTCCAACATTCTCGCATTCCATAATTATGATCACAAACAGCATTAACATCGTTATGCACAAGCAGTACTAACATTGTTCCATCAGCATTAACTTTTACTTGCAGTACTAACTTTGCTCTGGCAGTAGTATTGTTGTTCTGGCAGTACTAACCATACTTGGCAAATCTTCAGTTCCCAACAATCTCCCCCTAACTTGACTTTTTTGGTTGAGAAGTCAAGTTCTTCAGATGATGCTTCCAAAACCTAATCATGAACACATAAATCAGGATTCAAACCCAGGCTTTGATTGATAATCCTTCTCACCAAGTATCTTCCCATTTCAGAATCCTTGTTGCAAGCCAACTTAGCATGTAGCATTCCATTCAACCTTTTCATGTTGTGTTTGTATGCAACATCCACCAAATAATACTCATGATATGTATAGTCAAGTGTGATGACATACACTCCACATTTTTCAATGAGCATCCAGTTGGTAATGGCTTGAAAATTTCTTTCTATCATATACTGAACTGCTTCTGGTTTGAACATTAGGCACAGGTATTCAAGAACCAATTTGGTGATAGACATCCCTTTCTCATTCAGCATATTTCCATACAGCTTCATTCCAACCTTGTACATCTCCTCTACGTCAGATCTAGAGCACATTCTGATAAGTCTTCCCCATGTAGAACAGACCTCATACTTCCCATCTGCTCTTTTGACTCTAATGTACTCCTTTCTCTGATCTACCAAGGTATCCCAGAAGATGATCTCAGGAGGCATGGAAGATAATGGGTCAACTTTGATTGGATCAGTATCAACCATAGTGATATACATATCACATTGAGCATTACTTGGTTGACCTGATGGAGTTGCTACTTCTTCTTCAACAACCTTTGTATCATCTTTCTTTTCTGGAACATCCTCTTCTTTTTCTTCTTCTACCACTGGTTCTACCCTAGGTTTCTTGACAAATTTCCTCTTGGTAGTTATAGACTTGGTTCTTGTTCTTTTCAGTGACACCAGCTTTTCACCCAGGGTTTCTTTTTGCTTTTTAGGAGTGTCATGTTTGGCTTTAATCAAAGCCTCTGCAACTTCAACTTCTTCCAAAGTAGGCTTTTTAGTTTCTGTTGCTTCCTTTGCTTCTGCTGCTTCTTCCTTTGTAGATACTGCTTCTTGCATGGTTTCTGCTGCTTCTTCCTTTGTAGATACTTCTTCTTGCATGGTTTCTGCTGCTTCTTTTGTTTCTGCTGCCTCTGGAATGGTTTCTGCCGCTTCTGCTTTTTGACTTTCATCAGCATTAACCGTTTCTGCTGTTGGTTCAGTTTCTGCTTCTTTCTGAATTTCAGCATCATTAACCTTTTCTGCTGCATGATCAGTTTCTGCTTCTTTTGTAATTTCTTCAACACACTCATTCTCCCCCTTTTCCTGTGCACTCTCCATGTTGAATTCAGCTTCTGACTCCCCCTTTTTGGGAGCATCATTGTTGGGGCTTCTTCTTTTAAGAACATACTGAGCTTTCTTCTTCCTGTGCATCAACTTTGTAATCAGCTTCTTATGCTTCTCAAGCTGTGTTTGTTGATATAGGACCACTTTCTTGAGTCCATCTATCTCCTTTTGCTGACTTACAACATATGTGTTGATATTGGCAATGGTTTCCATCAATTCCTCATATGTATATCTATCCTCACCTTGTTTAGGAGTTTTTACTTCCTTTAAAGGATCACTGGAAATTTTAGTAGGTGTCTTTTGCCTAGCAAAAGCACTGCCTACCCCCGTAGTTTCTTGGCACCTGGGACCTCTGAATGATTTCTCATTCTGAGTTGCCGTGAGGAAGGTCTTAGGTATGTTACCACTGTCCTTCTCTGTGCTAGCAGAAGTAGTGGCAGCCTTGCTACTCACATGCTCAACCTTCTCCTTAGTGAGCACCTTCTTGGGGTTGGGAGACACCCCTGTGGTTTCCCTTTCGATATTCTCTATTGGAGAATGCTCCAATAGAGGGCTTAAAGGCTTTGGGCTTGTAGGAGGTACATCAAGGGAAGGAGCCTTGTGTACCATTCTTCTTGTAAACTTTTTGGTTATGAGAGGAGTGGGTCTTTGAAGAATGGACTGAGGAATTTCTTTGGTGATTGAAGGTGGGGTTTGGCTATCAGTGGGTTGGTCTAATGAGGGCCTTGACCCTGATGCCATACCTTCTTGTGTGTGGGACACACCCATCATTGTAGAGAACAATGGAGTGTCAACTCCTTCCGAGTCCCTGGAAGTTCTTCTCATATTTGAGAAGACCTTTCCTTTAGGGGGTTTAGGTACATATACCTCAGTAAATTGAGGCAAATCCGTCAATTCCTGAGTAATCAATGCTTGGACAAACCTTGGGTACATATAAAAACTCTTTTTGGATTCCAGGTTTGACACAAGATCATTGAAAATCATTTGTGAAAAATTAAACTTCCTGGCAGTGGCCAAGCAGACCAGGGCATAAGCAATGGTACTGCTAAACTCACTCCATCCAATAGTTTTCTTTGAAATGCAATGCATTAAGGTATGAACAAAGAATCGCCATTGTGTAGAAAATTTAGACTTGAAAAACTTAAAGATTTTAATGGGACCTTCATACCCCATTCTCGTTAAAGTTGAGTATAGATCGTCATTAGGAATAGACGTCATACCTGAGGCATCATCCAATCGAAGAGTGATGCGAATAAGCTCCTCTGTAACATTCAAGGGTTTGTCACACACCCTTGTTTTGATGATTTTCTGCCCATCTTCAGACACCACGGTGGCATTTTCCCAGAACTGCTTCTGATGCTCGGTGTAGATTGTCGGGGTCACCGTTAGGGCATAGGATATATGCGTGTACTTGAGGAAATCCACAATGTCGTGAAAACCTGCGGACTGTTTTGGCTTCTGGAGCATGGCAATCTCGTTGTGTTCGTCGATAAACTCCATTGTACCTGAGGATTCTTGACAGAAAACAGAGATTCTTGGGAGAGAAAAGTTAGAAAAAGAGAGAGATGAATAGAATTCAAAGAGACGTTATGAACTTTGGCGGGCTGAAAGAGGTATTTATAGCAGTATTAGCCCTAATTTTTCTTTTAAAGCAGTATTAACGACACATGCAGTATTAAGTACGAAGCAGTATTAACTATGTACTGGCAGTAGTAACTATGCACTGGCAGTAGTAACTATGCACTGGCAGTAGTAACTATGCACTGGCAGTAGTAACTATGCACTTTTCAGCACTTGTCAATCTGAGTCATACAGAAGATCCTGAGAAAAAGAGTTAGTAGTACCAAAAATAGAAGGAAATACATGTATAAAAACTGAAAACATGACTTTATTCAAGGTGGATCATGCCCACACTTGTTACCAAGAAAGTGAATCTACCCACATCAAAAGCTTTTGTGAATAGATCAGCAAACTGGTCATTGGTATGAACTTTAGCAACTTGAATTAATTTCTTTTCATTACAATCTCGAATAAAGTGATACCTGATCTCTATGTGCTTTGTTTTTTAGTGTTTGACTGGATTGTTAACAATGCTAATAGCACTGTTGTTGTCAATGAAGATTGGAGTGTGAAGAAATGTTACCCCATAGTCCAACATCTGATTCTGTATCCATAGAACCTGAGAGCAGCAGCTATATACTCAGCTTCTGTTGTAGATAAGGACACTGTGGTTTGTTTCTTACACTGCCAAGATACTAGTCTTGCACCCAAAAACTGACATCCACCTGAAGTAGACTTCCTATCCATGTTAGCTCCACCCAAGTCACTATCTGAGTATGCAAGTAGATCAAAGGATGATTCATAAGGATACCAGAGACCTAATCTAGGTTGCCCTCTTAGGTATCTAAATATCCTCTTGACTGGATGAAGGTGTGATTGCTTTGGTGTAACATGGAATCTGGCACATACACATACTGGAAACATAATATCTGGTCTAGAGGTTGTGAGATACATGAGTGATCCAATCATTGATCTGTAATGATGGACATCCACATACTCCCCCTCAAGATCAGCATTGATCTGTTTGTGTGTCTCCATTGGTGTGCTTGCTGGCTTTGAGTCTGATAATCCAAACTTATCCAGGATGTCTTTCACATATTTGGATTGGCATATGAAAATCCCATCCTTCTTCTGTTTCACCTGAAGCCCAAGGAAGAAAGTAAGTTCACCCATGGAACTCATCTTGAAGCTCTTGTGCATTAACTCCTCAAAGTCTTTACACATGTGATCATTTGTGGATCCAAAGATAATGTCATCCACATAGATCTGAACAAGTAGGGTGTCCTTCTTTTTCCTTTTAATGAATAAGGTCTTATCAATGATTCCTCTTTCAAATTCATTTTCCAAGAGATAGGTAGACAGGGTGTCATACCATGCTCTTGGGGCTTGATGTAGACCATAAAGTGCCTTCTTTAACTTGTACACTCTGTCAGGATACAATGGATTCTCAAATCCATGGGGTTGACAGACATACACTTCTTCATCTATAGTCCCATATAGAAAAGCACTTTTTACATCCATCTGGTAGACTTTGAACTTCATATATGAGGTATAGGCTAGAAACAACCTAATTGCCTCAATCCTTGCAACTGGAGCAAAGACTTCCTCATAGTCTATACCCTCTTCCTGAGTATACCCTTGTGCAACCAGCCTGACTTTGTTCTTGATCACAATTCCTCTCTCATCCTTCTTATTTCTGAAAATCCACTTGGTGCCAATTGCCCTATGACCTTTTGGAAGGTCCACCAAGTTCCAAACATTCTGTAGCTTGAACTGTAGCAGCTCCTCTTGCATTGCTTCTATCCAACTTGGATCTTTCATAACATCATAAGCCTTTTTGGGCTCAATTTGGGATAGAAAGCAAGTGAGTACAGTATTAACTGTATTTTGCTGATCTTGTAGCTCTTGAAGTCTGCTTTGATTCCTAGTCATCATGGGAGAAGCAATGTCTCCAATTACCAACTCAGGAGGATGATTTTTCTGAGTTCTTGATGGATGACCAGATTCCTCTTGTAAGTTCACATCCAGATTTGACTCATTTAAGTCTGGATTTTCTTCAGCTTCTTCAGTCACTTCAGACTCTCTAGAATTTGGACTTGAAGGCTGATTTTCCTCTATTCTTCTCTCTTCTTCATTCTGAATAGGTTCAGCTTCCTTTTCTTGTTCACAGAAGTCAACAGGATCAATGGTAGGGAGTGGAAATATCACAGACTGAATTCTGTGATCTGATGGTGGTGCATCCCTTTGTCCTGCATTTACATCACTACTGATACCCAAAGAATTAGTGAGTGAATCAATATCAAATAGCCAATCAGGACCTGAACCAATAGGATTTGGTGTGTTCTCATTGCATTTGACATTGTCACTTTCTTCAATTATTCTAGAAGAGGTATTAAACACTCTGTAAGCCTTACTCTGAGATGAGTAACCAACAAAAAAACCATCATCTGCTTTGCTATCAAACTTACCTAAGTGAGATTTGGTATTGATAATTGTACAAGGACACCCAAATGGTTTGAAAAATCTAATAAATGGTTTCTTTTTCTGAAAAAGCTCATAAGGTGTCTTTTTTTTAGGCTTTATTACTAAAACTCTGTTTTGGACATAACAAGCAGTATTAACTGCTTCTGCCCAAAAAGTAGTGGGTAATTTTGAATCAGCTAACAGAGATCTAGCAGCCTCAATCAGTGTCCTATTCCTTCTCTCAGCAACACCATTCTGTTGTGGAGTCCTAGGAGCACTGTATTGTCTCTCAATTCCTTTTTCCTCACAAAAGGTGTTTAGATCAAGGTTTTTAAATTCAGTCCCATTATCTGATCTAATGACTTTCACTTTTTGATTTGATTGGTTTTCAATTCTAAGAATAAAAGATTTGATCAGTCCACTTGTCTCATCTTTAGTTCTCAGAAAATATACCCAAGTAAATCTAGAGTAATCATCAATAATAACTAAACAGTATGACTTCTTGCCAATGCTCATGACATTTGTAGGGCCAAACAGATCCATATGCAACAACTGAAGAGGATTTGGGATAGTGTTTATCTCTTTGGACTTATGAGAAGTTTTGTGTTGTTTGCCTTTGAGACAAGCAACACAATGATCATCACATGAATAAACTTTTGATGGTAAACCCCTAACAAGATTATTTTTAACAAGTTTATTCATTGTTTTAAAATTCATGTGACACATCCTTCTGTGCCAAAGTGATGATTCATCCATTGAAGCTTTTGATACCAAACAGTTTAGGGATGAATCAGATGAAACACTTTCTAAATCTAAACAATACAAATTATCCTTTCTAGGAGTTCTCAATAGTATCATGTTTTCATCAACTACTTTGAATCCAGGAGCAAGAATAATGCATTCAGAATCAGTAAATAATATACTATGTTTCTTGTCACAAACCTGTGATACACTTAACAGGTTGTATCTCAATTGCTCAACATAGTAAACATCCTCAAATGTCATCTTACCTTTTGTTACATCACCTTTACCACTTATCTTACCTCCTGCAGGATTATTCCCAAAAGCAACATGTCCTCCATCAATTCTTTTGAAATTCTTGAGGCAGGCCATGTTACCTGTCATGTGCCTGGAGCAACCACTATCAACATGCCAGATGCTCTTCCCCTTGAGCTGTTGGTTGCCCTGCACATAAGATAAATCAATTAGTTTTTACTGGGAACCCAAGCCAAAGTGGTCTTGGGTCTCCCTTGCTCATCAAAGTACTTACATTCAGTTTGGATAAGTTTTTCAACCTGAGGAACTTTAGTACTGGAGTACTTTGTCAAGATGATTGGTCTAGCAGCACAAACACTAGAAGCAATATTATCTTTAGAAGAAGTACTAACAGTGTTAGCAGTACTAACACTGCTAGCAGCAGTATTGCTTCTAGAAGAAGTACTAACAGTGTTAGAAGCACTAACACTGCTAGCAGCAGTACTATTTGAGGCAGCAGTAATAACACTAGTGCTTTTAGGAACCCACATTGTGACACATTCTTTTTCAGTCTTTTTCCTCATGTGGCTTTTGGATTTAGCTTGTTTCTTAGCCACATGGTTTCTTACAGGCTTCCTATAACCATTTGATTTTTGAAAAGTTCTTTGAAAATTTATCCTTTGGTTAATAGGATTGAAATAACAGTGTTTGGCAAGGTGATTCAATTTGCCACAGATAAAACAAGGTTTTGGTCTGTTAATCCTTTGCAGATCAACTCCTTGTTTTTGAGCCCACTGATTATTCCAGTTTCTTTGATTTCCCCTCTTTTTATCATGTTTTTGGGGTTCATTCTTTTGAGAATTCTTGCAAGAACAATGTTCACAAGTATTGGAATTCACAACAGTGGTCTGTGTATAATGAACTCCCTTTCCTTTTTCAGATCTTTTCATCTCATTGTTCTTATTCCAGGGACTTCCACCTTCCTCATTAGTCTTGATGTAATTCTCTAAGGGGATCTCACCACTGACATTCTTGTTCCTTTTCTTAGACTCTTCTTTTTCAGTTTTATCCTCAACAACAACTTCATATAATGGATCTACTTTAGTAGCTCCTTCAGGTAAGTCCTTCCTATCCCTGGTTTCTAACAGGTCTGACCTAGGAGGGATGTATGTGTTGTTGTAGGGTGGGGGTGTGGCATTGTACCCTAGGCCTGGTTTCATCTTACTGTGGATTTGAGCATTTATTATGGTGTCCATGACTTTAGAAGCACATGAAAATTTTTCAACATCAAGTTTTACTTTCTCAAGTTCTCCTTTTAATTTCTCACATTCCTCCCTAGACTCTTTCAGTTGGAACTCCAGACCATTCTTTTCCCACTTCCAGTAGTTTGTATCATATGAGTGTTGAAGTTCATTGGCTTGAAAAGCCTTAATTTGTTCTTCAAACCTCTCAACAATCACTACATAATCTCTTCTATCCTTTTCTAATCTCTTAAGGTCATCACACATTCCCTGGTTGTGATCTCTATACTTTTTCACAGTGTCTATACAAGCTTGAGAACAGAGATTAGATTTTACCTCAGTAGGAAGATCTGAGACTTCTGCCATGAGTGCATGATTCTGAATTGCCTCTTCTGCTTGATCACTCCAATCAAATCCCATTCCTTGTTGAGAAACAAGGGCTTGAACAGAGTTTCTGTTCTGGTTGAAGCTTCCAGTCTGAGCTTGTTGATGGTTGTTTTGAGATACTCCACCTCTGCATTCTCTGGCAAAGTGTCCCATCTTATGACACTTGTAGCATTCCACCTTAGACTTGTCAAACCCAGCACCATCTTCTCTTCTTTGGGAAAAGTTGTTTCTCCCAGTCCTCTTTATAAACTTCTTCACCCTCATAGAAAGCATAGCCATCTGCCACTTGATATCCATCTCCTCAAGATCATCAGCATTAATCTGTTCTAAGTCATCATTAATTAATGAGGAGTTAACATGACTAGAAAAGAAAGCTTCTAGTACAGAATCATTGGCCTTCTCCTGATTGACTCCACCAGCAGTACTAACTGATTCAAGGTTAGCAGTAGAATCAGTTGATGCTGATAGGAGTGCAGCATTATACACATATCCTGAGGGCTTCTTCTTAGCTTCAACCTCTGCTTCAAATACCCTAAGATCATTGTAAAGATCATCAAGCTCTTTATCTTCTAACTGGCCATTCTGTCTGAAAGACACAGTATACATTGTCCATTCCTCACCTAATGATCTTAGAAACTTCCTGTTTACATCATCAGCCTCCATACGAACTCCAACTGTAGCCAATTCTCCAATCAACTTATTAAATCTATCAAAAGTTTGAGTCATAGACTCATTCTTTGTAGAAGTAAAATTTTCATATTGTTGCTTAAGAATTGCCTTCTGGTTCCTCTTGGTGCTCTTGGTACCAGTGAATCTCTTTTCCAATGCATTCCATAAAATCTGAGCATCAGTGCAGTGATGAAATTGGTGCTGATACTCATTGGGAATAGCCAAAAGCAGAGTGCTTAAGGCTTTCATCTCTGTTTGTCTAACCTTTCTTTCTGCATCAGTCTTTGGAGGGGGTCTTTTGCCATCTGGTCCAACCCTTCCTTCAGCACATGGACCATTCTCTATAATATCCCAGATGGAATAATCAGTAAGCAAAATATACTGCTTGATTCTAATCTTCCACATGTCAAACTCATTAGGCCTGAGCATGGGAACCTTTGAAACAAGAGTACTGTTTGATTCAACTGTGTTGTCCATAATGATTGTAGATTTCTAAGAAACCAAGCTCTGATACCACTTGTCAGGATCGATTCCAAACAAGAATAATTATACTTAGAAATCAGAATTAAAGAATCTTGCGGAATAGAACTTTAATTCAAACACACTCAATGAACAACTAATCAGAAAACACAATCTGTTTGTATTCAATACTTCAACTCACAAGTTTACAACCAAACCTCAATCTTGTTGAACAGGCTCAACAAGACGACTTCTACTTCTGTAGAAATAGGGTTCTAAACCTTGAGGTTAATTCTCTCTAAAACAAAAACGAATTCTTAAACAATCTCACCGAATAGCTATCTATCAAAATCTATTTATACTAAATAATTACAAGATAACTATCAAAACAAAATAGATCTTCAGAATATTCTTTCATACTTATCTTCAATCATTCCATCTTTATCTCCAACATTCTCGCATTCCATAATTATGATCACAAGCAGCATTAACATCGTTATGCACAAGCAGTACTAACATTGTTCCAGCAGCATTAACTGTTACTTGCAGTACTAACTTTGCTCTGGCAGTAGTATTGTTGTTCTGGCAGTACTAACCATACTTGGCAAATCTTCAGTTCCCAACAGTTTGGGTTGGGGTCGAGCCATGCTGCTTTTGTTGAATATTACCTTCTGCCACTAGACTGGCGGTAATAGATATGTGGGTTGCACTGGGATTTGGTTGGGGTTGTGTGCCTCTACTATTCCAGGCATCTTTTCTTGCTTCTGCTTCTGTTGGGCATCCTAGCACTCCTTCTCCATCTATGGTTTCAACCTCTGTTGCTACCCTATGCCTTGGTGCTTCTACCCTGAATTCTGGGCTTTTCCCTAGGTCATCATAGCAAGAGTGAGTCCCAATTAGTTTCATGATGTGTGGATGGTAAAGACCTTTTCTTATTTGGTCTGCTTCCTCTGCATCAGAATCAACCTCTGAGACTTCTACCCTAGTACCTGTAGTTTCAACCATCTCCTCTGTTGGACCTCCTAACATGGTGTCCATGTCATGATCTTCTGCAGCTACCTCTTCCTCTGGGCTTGCCCTTTGTACATCAAATCCTGGTTGAGTGAAGGGGTTCTGTAGTACTTCTGGAGTTTTAGACTGATTGTTTTGTGGCGTTTGATCATCTTCTTCTAGGTCAGAAGAGATTCTGAAGTCTGCTTCTTCTGTAGAGCCATGGGAGAGGGGTTCTGCAGTCCATCCAGAAGTGTCAAGAGTGTTGGCAAACTCAAGGCGTTGGAGGAAGTCAGAGAAATCTCCATGATTTGCATAGTTGAGGGGATTGGGGGATTGCAGAGGTGATTGGTGAACTTCTTCTTCTATCACATCATCCTCTGCTATAGTTTGCATATGAGAGATAGGCTTTTTGGACTTTTTCTTGCTTTTCCTTCTCTTTGGTTTCGGTGCACTTTCCTCTGAGGTTTTGGATTTTCTTTTCCTCTTTTCCTTTGGAGGAGAGGGAGGTGCAGAATATCCAACCTCTGTTGCATGAGGAGGGGATAGTTGAGCAGCAGAGGTTTTGTTAGGTCCATGATCTTCATACAATCCAAGTATTGTGTAACAAGATGACGAAGAACATTATTGAAAAGGAAATCTAACCTAGAGAGAACACAAAGTGATTAGAGATCTACATCTTGTATTAATGAATTCACTTCTTACAAACTACAAGTAAAGACCTATTTATAGTCTTCATCACTTGCTACAACAATTAAGCATAAGCCCTTTAACACAGCTATTGCTTTACAAAACTTTCTATTATAAAGGACAACTTCAGTGTCCTAACAGGTTGAGGTGCCCTCTGTAGTTTTCTTGTGGGTTTTCTTCTTCTTCTTCTTTTTCTTGGGAGTGGTGGCAGAGGTTTTGCTCTTTGTTGAAAGGGATAGAATCGCTTCCCTCTGAGCTTGAAAGTTGGCCTGTACAAGCTGATGTTTGGCCAAAGCTGCAGCCCATTGTTGATCTGACATCCAATCTACAACCCTAGTTCCTAATGGGGCTCCTAGACGCGGGGGTGTCACATGACTCGGTTCTGGAGTCCTATGATCGCGTATGTATTCTAACTTAAGGGTTTTGTCTGTAGCGTATCCCAGAAGTTTCTTTGGCAGAGGTATGCAGAAAGGGTATTCATCTTCGCGCTCTGTTGGGGTGTTTTTGTTCAGTGGGTACATTCTGGCCGTTGGTCCCTCCATTGGCCATTTTTGTAGTCGTAGCAGAGGCTCTAGCAGGACTCCCAGAATTCTTTGATATTGCAGAGGAGGTAGACTTTCGGGCTTTCGTCCTTTAGCCTTCTGAGAGGAGATCCTTCTGTCAATGGTGTTGACCATTTCTTGCATCATGATGGTGGAGTAGTCCAGAGGTAGATCATAATATACCCCGTACATTATGGTCAAAATTTGGTGTGAAGTTTGGTCTGGACTACCCACGTTCCCTGTTAGGCACCGATTTAGGATTGAGAAGAGCGTATTCCACCGAGGAGGAAGGCGATTTCTTCTGAAATCGTTTCTTTTTCTTAGGTTTGTATTATACCCTAACATTTCAACAAAACGGCAGAGCTCTTCGTCTGTTGGTTCCTCTGCGTATGCCTTTATCCCAAGTAGTCCTCTGGTGGGTAGGCTGAACTCCAGTGAGAACATGGTTCTATTGAATTTGAGTTCGAGGTGCTCAGATTTGTCTGGTTTGGAGATGTAACCCTTGATTTGTCTATCTGCGGGGTCAAATCTGCTGCTTTGCCAGAATTGATTGAGATATCTGGCAGGTATTTTATTGACAGTTTTGGATAACAGGGGGTAGAGGTAATGGTTTTCCAAGATGTGAAGCAGTATGGCGTGTGTTCTTTCCCAAAAGCCGTTTTTAGGGAACCAAATAGTAGTTGTTTGTTTTCAAAGGAAGAACACTTTCAAAGTGTTCATGGGCAATGAAGTTTTGAAGATGGTGGTCGGAGCAAAATCTGCTTCATCGCCGGAGTGGTCTTGTTCTATGTTTCTGGCGATTTCTTGGTTTTGTGAGTTCTCAGAATGAGATGGGGAGTTCACCGGAGCGTTGGAGGTGGAAGCCATTGTGATTTTCTTTGAAGAAAGAGAGTGAAAAATGGAAGTTGTAGGTTTTTGCAAGGTTCGCCGGAGAATATAAAGAGAGGAAGTTCGTAAACGTTTAGAGGTCGTGGTAAGTTTGGTTTTATACTGGAGAGATGGTAGAATCTGAATGGGTAAATATTTGAAAGTGAATAAAATTTGAGATCCGTAATTGAGTACATACGGCTGGTTCATCTTTCCAGGAGAACGTGTGCCACATACGTCCAATCAAAAGATGCCACATCATTAATGTCAGAGCACGATTTGATGGCGTGTGCGGCCCATTAATGCTTGGCACATGAGCTTTTCTATTTTCACAAGACTGTCACTCGCAGTAGATAACTCGTTCTATTACAGAATATCCATAAAAGGCTAAGTGTCAGATTCAACAGAGGCTCTGTGGGTGGAGTGAGCTCTGTGATCTGAAACTTGTCTTTTTGTCTCCTCTGATGCTTGTACTTTTACCAAAAACGTTTGAAAGATCATTGGAGAGGATCGATGGATCTTTAGTACAAAGTTTTCATTTACAGAGGCTTTGGGGCTCTGTTGAGGTCAGCAGAGGCTCTGAGAGTGAAAATTTCTTATAACTAAAAATTTAGAGAACTTTTTGATCATCCAAGTTTTTCATTGTGTTAAACACTATTTTTAGGACATATTTGGAAATTTGTGTCCTGGAAAACTGATTTGGAAAAGGATTATGTTCGAGAAATACTCTTAGAGTGTCTAGTTCGGGTGACAGAGACTTTTTTTTTGGAGTGAGCTCTTTGCCCATCAGACTTTCTTTCAGTATCCTTGTGTGTGCATTTGTACGTACAAATCCTTAAAGAAGACATTTAAGTTTGATCGACAGAGTTTCCGTATGAAATTTGCAGTTCTAGAGGATCCGACTTACAGAGGCTCTGGTGAGCTCAGCAGAAGCTCTATGACCTTAAATTTCCCATAACGGAAGGATTGAAAATCTTTTTGATCATTTCTTGTTTTGAATGTCTTAAACAGTGTTTATAGGACGTATTTTGAAATTTTTGTCGTGGAAAACTGTTTTGGAAAAGGATTTGTACGAGTTACTCACTTTTGGTTTTTCTTTGTTTGGTAAAAACACCTGACTTCTGTGAATATGGTTGATCATATCTCTTCTTTGGCTCCCCCTTGAATGATCAACCTCTGTAGATCAGTTCAAGGTCTCCTTCTGCTCCCCCTTGACCTATGCTTGGATCAAATGAGATAAGTTGTGCACTTGAACATAGGTCAAAGTTATCAGAGGTTCTGTGGAGATTGTCATACTCTGAGGAATCCCACAGAAGCTCTGTTGGTTACAGAACTTTTGATGATTAAGAATTTACATACAGAAGAGTTTAAATATATACATATTTACTTGAAGATTAAATCGTACTTACAGAGGGTTTAACTCATGTTAATCATTCCCAACTTACCCACCAAGAAGAAATGATGCTCTATGTTGAAATGATTGAGAAATTACAAAGTAAGCTTGAAGAACAATTCTCTCAATTGAAGCTTTCTCTCTTCACGTATGAAAGTAAAAATGAGACTTAGAGGCTTAACCTAAAATTCTCTAAGACAAGACTTTATAACCAATACAACAATTGGTTATTTACACTTTTAGCCCTTGACACTCAACAAATACAAATAAGTCCTTGACACTATTTCTTTATAAAACATTCATATAAATTAGGGGCTAATTAAAGCTAACAATCTCCCCCTAATGTTTTATAAATAATGCATCATCTTGTAGTCTCCCCGTTGCTTTCTTTAGAGGCGTTGGAGTGTCAATCTTCAAGTCTTGTGAGTCCTGATCTTCCACAATGTCAGTTGCTTTAGTTCATTTTTTTAACTCCCCTTTGATCTTTGCCTACTCCCCCTTGAATGTTGCTTTATTTTTCAGATCCCAGTTATCTCCCATAGATTAAACTCAAACAATCAGAGAACGATTTGATGTGCGGAAGCTTGTATAACCAGTTTGAGTAATAACCGATGGTAGATAAACAACTAGGAGATGAAGAGTAGCGAACACATTCGGCTCATGAGAATCTGCATTAACAATAATAAGTAACCAGGGGTATTAATCTAACACAAAAGCACATAGCAACTGTTATCACAACACATTAAATAATTGTGTGGCCTATGTTCAGAGTTGACAAATATGAAGCTCTGATAGGACTTCCAGTTATCATAGAAGTATAATTATAAAATTAAACTTCTCAAACTGTTCTGGCAATATCACATAGATATGCATGTGGAATCACAAAGATTCGTGATATTGTGTGGAAGAAAAATAGAATATTATCTATTAGGCTCAAAAGTGTGTAAACTGTTTGGACATAACAGGTGTCTACAGACTCAATGTGCATGAGTGAAGTGTGATGGTGGGGCAAATTTCCTTCTTTTCAATATCCAACCTTCCAAATAAAGATCAGATAGCATATATGCTGCTTCCCCGTGGAAAAGTGAAGTATTTCCCTGTTGAGAAGGAAATAAGTAGCTAGTGGGGTTAATTCAAGAGTTGGCATGGGCTCACTGCCTGTTTCAATGATAATCACCAAAGAATCGTGATAAATCAGTAATGTGGCTTGCCCGACTCAGAAAAAGTTAGTGCAGAGTTGTATAATTCTTTTGACTCTGTTCTCACACCCTCTTTCTTTTTATCATTTAGCTCACATCTAACCAAACTCTCTTTTCATTTTTACCTCTTAAGCACAATGAGAAAAACTCAGATGAGTTGTCTCCCCCACTCTTTAATGTAGACCCTTTACCTCTCAATCACTAAAGGTTTACTTCTTTGGAAGGAAACACAGGTTTAAGTGAATCCATAGAAGTGCTATATATGCTCACACATTGATCCCATGAAATTGTTGTCCTAAAGATTGTATTGTTCCACACACTGACTATTTTTAGTCTCAGAAAAGCATTTAAAATCCAACTTCTATATCAGAAAAAGCATTTAGCATCTAGAAGTGGTTTGACCATTTTTGAAAGGTTTTATCATTTTAAAGTTAGTCTTCTTTAAAAATGACGAGTCTAAAGATTTAGAAATTTACCGTTGGATGTACATGGTCAGATTGGCATTCTCCCCCTCAAATTGAGTATTTAATCTCATTGAAGCTCAATTTGAAATTAGATATCTTGTAAAATCAAAAAATATTTTGGTAATCATCTTTGATGATTCCTCATTTGTTAGGAATATCCAAAAGCACTAATAATTAAAAACAATGCAAGGGGTCAGAGTTTAGAAATACCAGTTAAAAAACGCTGAACTGAACATATCTGAGGTACTGGTCCTACACTGAGTTATGTAGAAGCATCAATTCTGATGAGGTACTGGTTCTACACTGCTGTGTGTAGAAACGTCGAGAGAACACCGTTCTTGAAAGCGGAAGGAGCATGAATTAAATGCAATGCTTTCGGTCCAGCACCTTACAACAGACTTTGAAGATGCTTTTGGCATATCAACACACATAATTTGAGAAAACACAGAACATCAAAGTCGTGCGTCTGTGAATTATCTTTCCAGTGCAACTGGACTCGTGTAATTTGGAGCGCCGAGTCAAAAGTTATGTGCATATTTCTGAAGCAGCGCAAAGTTGTCAAACAAACAATTTTCGGGCTATGGACAATTTCTGACAAACCAACAGAGCTCTGGTAGATGTTTGGCGGCAGAGGTTGGTCGGCAGAGGTTTGGCGGCAGAGGCTTTGCGGCAGAGGTTGATCGTAGTGCCGACAAAGGCTGATCTCGTGTCGACAGAGGCTGATCTCGTGTCGACAGAGGTTGATCAACTGCTGACAGAGGTCTACCTTATGATCTGCATGAACTTTGATCTTCAAGACTGCTTCTGATCTTTTGAGTCTCTGAAAAACTCCACAGAGCTCTGATGATGATTTTAGTGAAACACAACTTTCTGTCCAGCATATGTATACGGACTTTAGCTGAGATTCTGACCAAGAAGAACACTGATTCAGACCAATCTCAAAACACGAACATTGTTCATCTGTGTCTTAGGAATCCAGGGCGTTTTGAATCGCATCAATCGGTGCCTTTATCAGTGAGATATGAACGATTTACTACAGCATCGCAAATCTGCCAGCATGCTGTCATTGTACTTGAATGTTGTGCACCGAAATCAATTGCCTTTGACGGATGAGTCTTAAACTGCGTGTTTAAGAGTCAATATTGAACTTTGAAGCCTGAGTCCTTAACAGATGTATTAAGGAGTCCATGTACCTGCAAGACAGATCAAACAATTTTTGGTACCCATTTCCAAATGTGTCCTATTTTGTTAGGATTTGCATGAAGTGCTTTGCTGATCTTGTTATGTTCAACAAAAACAAATGGCTTTCGAACATTTTGAACAAGTGAAGAGCCTTTGACTATCCAAACCATTTTTACTCTTCTAAAAACTTGATTAACTGATTGATCTAGCCTACGATAATAGAAAGGATTAGAAGTAGAGATCTGATTTGTTGAAAACTTGTTTGGCTTAATGAACCTTTTTGTTTTAACAGAACTTTCAGAATTTAATTTGAGAACCAAATCATTTCGTTCTTTAATGCACAGATCAACTTGTGATTGTAAATCAGATTTCAACTTCCTCTCTTTCCTAATCTCAGCAGATAAATCAAAGAACCTTATTGTCAGTCTCTTTACTTCAGATCTAAAGTACAATCTCTCTCTTTCAAAATCCTCTTTTTGACTTAATTCTTGAAATCTTTGAACCTTCAACTGTTCAGATTCTTTTCTTTCAAAATCAAACTCGTTCCTCTCATTTTCAAGAGTTTTCTGTAATTTTGAGATTTTGCAAGAAAGCTCCATAGATTTTGTTTCAAAAGTAGTTTTCTCCTTTTCAATCTTCTCTCTTTCACAAATCACAAGTTTTTCAAAATCAGAAATCAGTTTAGAAAAACTTAAACATTTAAGTTCAAGTCGTTTCTTCTCTTCTTCAAAAACAGTCTTAACTTCCTCAAACTTCTCTTTCTCCTTTTCACAAAACTTTTCAGACTCAAATAATTTCCTTTTCAGTTCAATATTCTCATTGGTTAAGAGTTTACCTGCCTCTTCTAGCTTGGTAATTTTTTCTGAATCGATCAGAAGGCTTATCTTCCTTTCCTCCGACTCTTTGTCAAGAGTGATAATCACATTGCGAAAGTTAGTACTGAGTTTAGAGTAGTAGTGAAAATCAGCACTCAGACTTAGACACTTTTTCAACATGTTGTTACTTGAAAGATCGTTAGACAAATGGGTTGTTGGGTCTAGAAAGCCCCAATTATATAGAAAGTTTTATAAAGTCCATGTAAAGTCAATGAAAGTCAAATGTATTGTAATTAGCTTTATTAGTCTTTTGGGCTTTGAGAGTTTAATGGGAGTTAAATGGGCTTGGGCCCATGTCATGTAATTAGACACTATAAATAGGTGTTTTGGGCTTACATTGTCATAAGAGACTTTGAGAGTTATTTGATAGATCAGTATACTTTGAGAGAGTCGTATACTTTCAATTCTCCTCCATTGTATTGTAAAGCATATGAATAGAGATCATTAAACAAATTGTTCTTCTTGCCTATTTTCTATTCTACATTTATGGAGTTTCTTGATTGTTGCTTCAACTATGGGACTTACAATTGGTATCAGAGCCAATCAACAAACAAATTCATTCGAGATCATGTTCGTGTTCTTGAAGATTTCTTGATCAATTCGTCAATTGATTCCGCTGCTACTAGTAATTCTTGAATTCTTAGTAATTCTTGAATTCATTCTACATTTGTTCAAGAAATTCGATTTGTCTTTCTGTTGAATCGATTCAATTCAATTTTACAATCAAGTCATCCAAAGAATTTCTCTCTATGCTGATTAATTTTCGAAATTAAACAGAGATCACAGGTATGTTTTCGAACTTCTTGATTGGTTTCTTGATCAAAGTGATTATATCTGCTGCATGTTGATTAGTATTCAAATTTTTTGTTGAAAAGAAGATTTCATTAATTCATGTACTCTAACTGTTTGATGAAATGCATGTGACAGATTTGATCAATTCTTGCATGTTCTAGATCTGTGTTGAATTTGTCATTTCATCATGCCTGAGATTGTTGAAGTTTTTGTGAGACCTGCAAGTTCTATAACCAGTTCAGACAATTTACAAAAATTAAGTCCTGTAAAAGCAAAAGAAACAATTTCTAAACCAAAAACTGAGATTGTTCATTTTGAAAGCCAGATTGCTAATCTTGAAGCCAAATTTGAGGAAAGTGCAAAAGTTGTTGTAAATTTGCAAAAAGATAAATTCGATCTTCTAAAATATTTCGAAAAGGCTCAAGAGAACACAAAGGTGTTAGAAAAATAGAATGTTGATTTGAAAGAGAAAATCAATTTTGAAAGAAAGATGTTGACAGATTCTAAAAATAGAATCAAATCATGTGAAATGAAAAATTGTCAACTCTTGAAACAAATCTATGATTTTGAACAAGTTCTTATACTTGAAAGAGAGAAATTTGAGAAAGAGAGAAGAGACTTTCAAACTGAGAGGAAAGGTTTTGAAACAAAGTCTGTTGAATTATCTCTAAAAAATTCTGATTTGGAGAAAATTCTTGCAAAAGAAAGAAAAGAGTTTGAATGCAAGAAAAATGTTTTTCAAAAAGAAAAGAATGGTTTTGAGAAAAAGAAAACAAGAATGTTAAATGAGTTTTCTGTAAAAATCAATGAGTTGGAGAAAGAGTTAGAAGATGGAAGGAAAGAGACTGAAAAGAAGAAGGTAAATGGCTTTAAAGAAAAATGCTTAAAAGATGAGTTTGAGAAGGAAAAGAAAGTTTTTCATTTGGAGATAAGGAGACTTATTAAGAAATTATCTGATTTATCAACTAAAATCATGATAGATAGGAAGTCCAAATCTGATTTGCAGTCAAGGTTTGATTTGTATGTTAAAAAGTTGATAAATCTGATTTGAAGTCCAAATCTGATTTGTATGTTAAAAAGAATTTGAAACGAAAGTTGTTGACAAATCCAATCATAGTTCAAAAGATCAGATTCGTTCTTCTAATCTGTTTTATGATTCTCCTATTGATAAATCTTATAATTGTTCTTTTAAAAAGATAAAAATGGAATGGAGAGTTAAAGGAACTACTTCCAAGAAAGAAGTGCGAAAATCAAAGGTTCCTAATTCAAATGTCAAGAAGAACAATACATTTCAAATAAAATCTTTTGTTAAACCTGATGTGATTTATTCTGTAAATCAATTAGTCAGAATTGCACAAAAGAAACTTTGTTGTTCATATTGTGGGACTGATGACTTTGTAAACAAAAGGTACATTCAGCACTGGTATGGTTCTTATAGAATATCTGCATATACCACTGCACCTAACAAACCTGGACCCAAGTTCACATGGGTACCAAAGACAACTTAATCTGTTTTGCAGGTTATTCATGTGTAGAGCTGAATGATAATACTGACACATGACTTAAAACAGATGCTGTGCTTAAATTGAGAAATTTGACTTTTGGATAATTTCAGTCCAAAACTCGATATGAATGTGATTATGGATTTTTGAGTCATACAGATCAATTTGTTGATTTTGAAGCATTTTTTTTAAAAAAAGTTCAGTTTACTGTGGTGTAATCGAACTCATAGTTGTGGGTGTTTTGAGCAAGTTATGGTGATTTGAAGTTCAGAATGTTCAAAAATCACAAAATCCAAACATTTTTCTAAGGAATTTTCTCTGGATAGTTTTATCAGAATTCTGACTCTCTTACTCAGAAGTTCTGACTCTATTACTCAGAATTCTGACTCAACTAATCAGAATTCTGACTCTGATACTTAGAATTTTGAACAAGTTACTCAGACTTCTGACTCTACTACTCAGAATTCTGACTCAACTAATCAGAATTCTGACTCTGATACTTAGAATTTTGAACAAGTTACTCAGACTTCTGACTATACTACTCAGAATTCTGACTCAACTAATCAGAATTCTGACTCTGATACTTAGAATTTTGAACAAGTTACTCAGAAGTTCTGACTCTATTACTCAGAATTCTGACTCAACTAATCAGAATTCTGACTCTGATACTTAGAATTTTGAACAAGTTACTCAGAATTCTGACTTTTCTACTCAGAATTCTGACTCAACTACTCAGAATTTGGATTTTTGATATCTAATGAGGAATCATCGTAGATGATTACCCAAATCTCTTGATTTTGCAGGATTATCTTGATTTGAGTGGGAATATTGTCTCAAAATTTGATCTGATTGTTTCAAGATAAAGTTCAAAACCCGTGCTTCAACGTTTTAGGTTTTGAACATATCAGTTCAAAACTCGTACTTAAATGACTATGGCTTCTGAATAATTCCCGTACTTCAGAGACTAAGACTTCTAAACAAATCAGTTTAGAACTCATACTTCTCAGGTGATATCCTTAACTGTCATATTTTTCTGTTTCAAGGAACAAGTGGTGAAAGGTAACATTGCATTATGTTTTATTTCTATTGCTTTGAATGTTTGAATCTTAACAATTTAATTCAATGATATGAATTTTTTTATTTTTCATTCAATGAATAAAATGTGTGTCAAGGGTGATTTTACAAGTATTTTTGTATTATCTGAGCTATATTTGTTTCAACTTTCACTTCTGAAATAAATCGAAAGGTTAGCAAATCATGAATGAAATTATGCTGAATGCTCAATGTTATGAAATTTAGACTTATATAGAATATAATGCTCAAAAAGCATAATTTGTCAGAATGTTGGATGGAAACGAAAATATGGGGGAAGTACTACGTTTTAGAACCAAGTGATTGAGATGCAATATATATATATATACAAAATCATTTAGTTTGAAAGTTTGTACCTGTAAGTCCTAAGGGGTGCTAGTCACCTAGTCCCTAAGACCAACTGGTCTGGGATCGGCTGACCCAAATCCTGCTATAGAACCAGATAGAAAGCCATGTTCTATTGGTGCAAATGGGTTTAAAATATATCGATGTGACCTTTCTGGTTTGGGAAAGTAAGTTCTAAGGGGTGTTCGACACCTAGCACCTAAGACCAACTGGTCTGGGATCGGCTGACCCAAATCCTGCTATAGAACCAGATAGAAAGTCATGTTTAACGATGTATCTTATTCTTACTAAATTTTTTGATTAAAAGATGCCAATGTGCACAAAATTAAAAGATGCCAATGTGCACAAAATTAAAAGATGCCAATGAGCACACATCTCTTGAAACTTTGGGAAAATACAAAGTCGCAATAAACCTGTAAATTTGTGAAAATCCTGATTTTAGACAAATAGTGTGAGTAGAGCAAAGTATTCTTATATGTTTTAGAATTGCATATGCTTGAAGCTAATCATATTTCGCATGCTAAGCACACCAAATAGATTTAATAAAGAGATTGAAACTGAACATTTTTAACTTGATATGCAATGATGACTTGTATTTGAATCCAAACACATACATTTGATTTCATTTGATTGAAAAATTTGTTAAATTTCATTAAGTTGGATTTCTTTTGTAAAGTTTTCAAATGATCAAATGTTAGTAGTTATCAAGTGTATGAATCTTATTTTGAAATGAATAATTTTAATGAAATATATGCATACTTTCAGGGGGAGAAAACAAATTGCTCCAGAATTCTTATTTTGAGGGGGAGCAAGGTTATTCATTAAGGAGGAGATTGTTAGTGATACTCAGAAACGCGACTGAAATTGAAGAAGTTTTTCAATGATCATGATGATCTCAAATCATAAATGAGAGGGGGAGAATGTTCATTCAATGTACAATCATTGTCATTTTGATGATCATGGTTATGATAATCAAAAGGGGGAGAAGAAATTAGAAAATGATTTGTACAGAATCAACAAAAGAGAGAAATGTTATTTTTAAGGGGGAGAAGAGGAAAAGGAAACTGATCCAGTTTATTCTGAATTCTGATCAAGTGCAATCAGTTTTGAATGACTCCTCAGAAGTTTAAGTAAGTGAACTCAGAAGTCAGATCGTGAGATGTTCAAAGGCTAATCAGAACTCTGATCCAAAGTTGTCCAGAATTCTTGACTTTATATTGATGCAGACTTGTTCAAGAGGAGTTTGCTCAGATTTTATTCAAAGCCATTCAGAAGTGTTCAAGTTTAGAAATCTGATCATGTTTATTGAGGCTATTCAGAATTCAGAAGTCAGATTGTGGAATGTCAAAAGTTAATCAGAAATCAATGTTCAAATGATGGTTCAGAACTAAGTCTTCGAAGCTTTATCAAAACTCTGACCCCAATAGTCAGAACTTTATCGTGTGGAATCAGAACTTTGGAGTTAGAATTTTTTCATAAGTTCTTCACGTTCAGAATTCTGATTGACTTACTCAGAATTCTGAGTAGTCTTCTCAGAACTTTTACTTAGTATATTTCGAAGTAAAGGTGCAATTTCAGAATTGTTCGACAGCTTTGCGCACCTGTCGTATTTTGATTAGAACTTCCTCCTCGAAGCTCCAAATTTGACGATTTCAAATGCGCTGGATTCCTAAGACACAGATGAACATTTTTCATATTTTGAGTTTGTTCTGAATCGATGTGCTTATTGGTCAGATTCTGTGTCAAAGTCAGTGTATTGCTGCTGGATCGAAGCAACGTTTTTCACGATATTTCTCCCAATTTTCAGAAAGGTGTTCTATCTTCTATTTTTTGTGGATCCAAGCTGAGTTAGTGAAGTTTTTTGTGACACTCCCTCCTATGATCTTAATGGATTAAGATCTTGAGCTTAATGATCATACAACTCGAATTTCAAGGACGAATTCTTTATTATAAACTGAGGTTGTTTCAGTCAAGCTTATTGCACATTGGATTTGATTTTAAAGTTGTAATTTGTGAAGAAGAAGAGTAAATTCTGAGGGGGAGCTTGGATAGATTTGCAAGGCGTGAAAATATGCAACACTAAAGTTTTCAAAGAAATCAAGGGGGAGATCATTTGAAGATGCTTTCTTTATAAAACTTTAGGGGGAGATTGTTGGGTCTATGTTAGAGCATTGTTGGGTTTAGGATTTTCTGTAAAGTCAATGTACTGTATTTGTTAGCTTTGCCTTTATACCTTGTATGTTATGGGTATAAATAGGCATGTCTAGTTCTTAGTTAGAAGAGAATCTAGATCCCTCGTGTAAACCTCTTGATCATTTTGTCATTTACACTTTAGAGTTCAATATATGGATGACAAGTTCTCTCTAGATTCTCTCTCTACATCATTCTTGATTTCTTGCTAGATTTGGGATTTCACATTTGGTATCAGAGCTAAACAGAAGATTCAAGCAGATCAAAGAGCAAATTGAAGATTTTTTACACTGTTCTTGAAGATTTCGGATCCTTCATTCATCACTGTTCATGATGATTTCTTACCCTTCATCATTTACTGTTCATCTAGAATCATCATCTTTTTCATTTTTTGATCTTTTGGATTGATTCTTGACATCATTGCACTCGATTTTCACCCCTGAACATCTTTAATTCAAGGATCTATACCAAAATCTGCACAGAATTTGCAGATCTGATCATTTTATATCTGTTTTTGTTCGAAAACATTTTCTTACTATTTTGGATCATAATTCGATTAAATTGATCGAATTAGGATTTGTGATTAACTAAGAAAGTGCGTGGAATCAAATTTCGAACAAATCTGTGCAAATTTCATAACAATTGATCAAGAATTGAAAAAGTTATGGCTGATTTAGTGTTTTTTAAGTTCGAAGTGCAGAATTCGGATCATTCTTGGTGAATTCGGATCATTCATACACAATTCGGATCATTCAAAGGAAATTCGGAGTGTTCTTGGCATCACAAGTATAGAATTCGACTCAAGAAGCATTCGAATTGAGTTGAATTCGAACCTGTTAGCTTCAATCTTCCTAATCATAGAAATACTTAGAAGTAGTGAAAAATAGGCTAAGTATAGAAAAGCCTCTCACAGAGGCTCTGCCACTTCTTCCAGAAGATCAAGTCCAGAAAGCCACAGAAGCTACAGAGGTAATCACAGAACCTCTGTAGTGCGAAAGAAGAAGATCAACTCGGAAACAAGTGGACTGCTCCACAGAAGGTCAGACCATAGAACCTCTGTAATGCCTTACAGAGCCTCTGTGGTCTGCTATGAAGACTTGGAAGATATTACTGGATACGTTCATCAACTTGCATGGAAAAGTACTGTCAAAACACGTGTCAAGCTCTGAGTGGACTCAATAGGGCATGGTACAAAATAGACGTCTGCGCCATTTAATGCATTTACCAATAGTACATCTGCTCCATTAAATGCGCATGGCTCAAACAACTGTTCACACCATCCAGTTCACTATTCATGCCGTAAAAGGAACAGTGACCTACTTCATAGTCTTCTAAGAGTGGTATAAAAGGAAGTCTCATGTTGAGATCTTCCTAAGAACGAATACACAAGGAATCACTAATACTCTCAAACTTTATTGTCAAATATCTGAGTGTTATATTCTCACACACACCAACAGTTCTTAATCTGTTCTTCGTGTTCTTATTATATATTGAATAACAGTAACTGTTCAAGAAATCCTTTTTATTCCTTACTGTTTTCTTTATATATGAGCGTTCTAATATCTATCAAACATATCTGTTAGTTAAATACGCTTCCGCATTAAACTCTAAATTCAACTAATAGACTGTTAATCTTGATTAAGTGTATCTGGGAACCAACAATTGGTATCAGAGCCTCTCTTGAGTTTCAATATCAAGTGATCCACTTATCAAGATTCGTGATAGATATTATTGTGTCTGGAAACTGCTTAAACTCAGAAAATCTTCAAGTTCATCGAAGTAACTCTTTAGTCATACCTTCTTTCTAAAATCTTCAAAAATGACAAATACAAATAATTTCTTTACTACTGGTTCTCTCACTAAACCTCCTAGTCTCCTTCGAGATGAGTATCCTCAGTGGAAAATAAGAATGGTCCATTTTTTCGAAGGCACTGAAAAAAATCTAGTACAATATTTGTACAATCCTCCTCCTATTCCCATGACAGTAGTACCTCGTATACCTGCTACTGCTGAATCTGCCGAAATCCCCGAACATCAAAAACCAAAGCCAAAAGGGGAGTGGTCAACCGAAGATAAAGCAGAAGATGAAGTTGCTCAGAAAACCAAGAGGACATTGATTATGGCAATACCCAACGAACTCTTTCAATCCTTGGATTCATGTGAAACAGCACATGATCTGTGGAAAGAACTGGAAAGACAGTTGGAAGGAGGTGCTAAAACACAAAAAAACCGAAGAGCACAGTACATCAATGAATATCATGCATTCAGAGCCTCTTCAACAGAATCTCTGCAAACAACATACGACAGATTCAACTCTCTAATCAACAAATGCAGAAAATCAGGCATTGACAGAACTTCTGAAGAAAACAATGTCATGTTTTTAAAAAGTCTAAATGAAGAATGGCTCCAGCTGTCTATGTCCCTACAGACAAATCAGGATCTAGACACCTGGACTCTCTCTGATCTTTACGGAACATTAGCCGCACAAGAACCTCAGATAGCACAGGCTAAAACACTAACCATTGTACCATATGCATTGGTTAGTAAAACTAAAGAAGATGCACAGAGACCAAGAAATGAAAAAGCCACCGAGGAGAAGAAGAAGGAGAAGAAGAAGATGGTGATAATTGACAGTGAAGAAGAAGAGCAAGCAGAAAAAGAAATAACTCTTGCGTCACTAGCTAAATCTTTAGCTCTATTGACAAAAGAGTTCAGAGGAAATGACCGACAGAGGTCAGATGACTCGGTAAGCCACACGCAGCAAGAATGCTACAAGTGCGGCAAACCTGGTCACTATGCAAATGAATGTAGATCAGAGAAAGGCGGAGACCTACAGAAGTCCAATGATCGAAGAGGAAACACTCCTCAAGGGTGTTTTAACTGCGGAAAACCAGGCCATTTTGCGAATGAATGCAGAAGCAGATCAAATCGCCCACAGAGGGACTCTGCTTTCTACAAAAAGAAAGCCGAATATTATGCTCAAAAATCCTTAATGGCAAAAGGACATTCTGAGGAGAACACAGAAGACTTCCAGTCAGACTCTACTTCTGACGATGAACATACCGCTAATGCCCTCTTCCGTGGCATGGCAGAAGTCGACTCCTGCACTGACTCTGAGGTATCTACTTCAAATTCCAACTCTTGTATTACCTCTGTAGATGATAATACACTTAGAATTAACATTGAATTAATTGAACTGAAAGAGATAAATCAAAGTATTCAGAAAAGACTCACTTTCAATGAGAGAGAAGTACGGCTTCTCACTCAAGAAAAAGCAAAGATTTTTGAGGAAAAAGAGAGAATAGAAAAGAATTGGAACAAAACTCTAGATCCTTTAAAAAAAACAAATTTCTGAATTAACCAATACTTTAAAAGATAAAACAAAAGAACTTTCAGTTTCAAGGAGCGAAACTACTGACATAAGAGCTCTTAAAGAATACTTTCAAAGAGAAAGAGAGGTATTATGGCAAGATTTACTCAGAAGAGAAGTTTTGCTTAAAAACTATAAAGATGCACAGAAAGTTTATGAAAAAATAAACTCACAAATAGGGAGACGAGGTATAGGGTATGATGATATCACCCTAGGTGTTGAAGGCAAAAGAAACAAACCTCTGTCCTCGTTATTTGTGATTGGAAAAACAAACAAACCAGATTTTCCAAATCTAATCTCTGTAAGCAAACGGGCGAAAATCTCTGTGGATCCTTACTTGAAGAAACATAAGAAGATGATTAACGTGTGGTTTGAAAACACAGACTCATCATCTTCAACCTCTGTCAATAGAGGTATCAAACCAAAGAAATATCTGAAAACACAAGATCAGATTGGTATCTTCAAATTTGGTAAACCAGAGACCCAAACACAGGTTGCTTTTGTCTGTTTGATAAACGTTGAAAAGAAATTATCAGCAGAAGCTCCTGAGTTTAAACCCATTTTTTCAGAAGAAAACTTTAAAAATTTAATTGAAAAAGAAATTTTGGAAATATGGAAATCAAGCGTTTTAGAAAATTTCTGTACATCTTCTATAGATAAAACTCTCACTGAAGAAATCTTATTAGGAACCTCTACAATCTATGAAAACTATTCTACAGAGGAAGAAAGCTCGTACGATACATGCTCAGAAAATCCAGCCTCTATTGAAAGAATTGACTCAACCTCTGTATACGAGGACGATTCATCCTCTGATAACTCAGAGACTGATTTCAAATCAGGGATAATTCACTGTGACACAGAGGATGTCAAATTCTCCTCTGAAGTTCCTCACAGAACTATTTCTCCAAAAGAGAAACTCACAGAGATTCCAATCTGCCAAGATTTTCTAAATTTGAATCTACATATCAAAACCTCTGCTGAGCTTAAAAAGTTACAGAAGACCTCTATTGATCCTATAAGTTCTAGATTTTCAAAACCCAAGGTTAATAAATCTTTTTCTTCTGTGACAGTGATGAAAGAAGTTCACCACAGAAGCAACCCACAGAAGGCAGGTCCTAAACAGAGCTTTTGCAAACAACATTCGAGTATTCATAGATCTTCTAGTAATAGGAAATCTAATGTAAAGAAAGAGTGTAATGCCTCTGTGGCTGAGTTTAAAAAATTCAATGAAAAGTTCAAGCAAATTACATCTCATATTCAATACTGTCATTGCTTTGATCTTATGTCTAAACTTAATAATCATTTTTCAAGTCAAGTCTGTTTACTCTCTACGACAATTCAAAAGTCAAATCCCACAAAGAGACAAACTGACTCTTCTGTAGAGAACAAAATGTATTTCAAGAATGCCAAGGAAAACTTGAAAAACTCTAACAAACTTGGACCCATATGGATATGGGTACCTAAATCTCTGTGATTGTCCTGCAGAAGAAGTATGTGCCAATCTGGTATCTAGACTCCGGATGCTCAAGGCACATGACTGGTGACAGAAGTGCACTATCCACGTACAAAGAAACACAAGATGGTGGATTTGTGACTTTTGGAGACAACAAGAAAGGACACATAAAAGGCTATGGAGTCATAAGGAAAGAAGACGTTTCAGTATACAAAGTTGCATATGTGGATGGCCTTAAGCACAACCTACTCAGTGTAAGTCAACTTTGTGATACAGGATTCAATGTATTGTTCAAAAGAACCTTCTGCTCTTTACAAAGTGAAGAAACAAGTATGGAACTTCTGCGAGCTGAAAGAATAGGCGATCTATATATAATGAATTTCAACTCAAAGAACAAAGACAAAGTTTGCCTTGTTGCCTGCAAAAGTGAAGAAGCCTGGCTATGGCACAACAAGTTCTGTCACTTGAATTTTTACACATTGGAAAAACTGGTCAAACTTGATCTAGTTAAAGGTTTGCCAAATGTTAAATTCAATAAGGATCATTTATGTTCTGCCTGTGAAATGGGAAAACTCAGAAGAGCTTCCCACAAAGGCAAAACAGATGTGTCTTGCACCAGGCCTCTGTACATGCTTCATGTCGACCTCTGCGGTCCCATTGCAATACAGAGCCTAGGTGGCAAGAAATACATACTTGTCCTAATTGATGAGTATTCACGTTTCACATGGGTTGAATTCGTAAGAAAGAAATCAGATGTTCCAAATGTATTGATAAATCTAATGAAAAGAATCCAAGTTCTTTATGATTGCAGAATACAGAAGTTAAGAAGTGACAATGGCACAGAATTTAAAAACTCTGTCATTGAAGCCTATCTTTCACAAGAAGGAATATCACAAAACTTCTCTGCAGCTCGCACTCCACAACAGAACGGTGTTGTCGAAAGAAAGAATCGAACACTTGTGGAAGCCGCAAGAACTATGATGTCAGCATGCGGATTATCAATGAACTTTTGGGCAGAAGCAATTTCTACTGCGTGTTATACTCAAAATCGATCAACCATTGTGAAAAGACACCTCAAGACGCCTTACGAATTGCTTAACAAACGGCGGCCAAACATCAAATTTTTCCATGTATTCGGATGCAAATGCTTCGTCTTAAACGACAGAGATTCAAGAGGAAAGTTTGATGTAAAAGCAGATGAAGGCAAATTCATTGGATACTCTGCCACTTCCAAAGCCTACAGAACATTCCTTCTTTTCAATATCCAACCTTCCAAATAAAGATCAGATAGCATATATGCTGCTTCCCCGTGGAAAAGTGAAGTATTTCCCTGTTGAGAAGGAAATAAGTAGCTAGTGGGGTTAATTCAAGAGTTGGCATGGGCTCACTGCCTGTTTCAATGATAATCACCAAAGAATCGTGATAAATCAGTAATGTGGCTTGCCCGACTCAGAAAAAGTTAGTGCAGAGTTGTATAATTCTTTTGACTCTGTTCTCACACCCTCTTTCTTTTTATCATTTAGCTCACATCTAACCAAACTCTCTTTTCATTTTTACCTCTTAAGCACAATGAGAAAAACTCAGATGAGTTGTCTCCCCCACTCTTTAATGTAGACCCTTTACCTCTCAATCACTAAAGGTTTACTTCTTTGGAAGGAAACACAGGTTTAAGTGAATCCATAGAAGTGCTATATATGCTCACACATTGATCCCATGAAATTGTTGTCCTAAAGATTGTATTGTTCCACACACTGACTATTTTTAGTCTCAGAAAAGCATTTAAAATCCAACTTCTATATCAGAAAAAGCATTTAGCATCTAGAAGTGGTTTGACCATTTTTGAAAGGTTTTATCATTTTAAAGTTAGTCTTCTTTAAAAATGACGAGTCTAAAGATTTAGAAATTTACCGTTGGATGTACATGGTCAGATTGGCATTCTCCCCCTCAAATTGAGTATTTAATCTCATTGAAGCTCAATTTGAAATTAGATATCTTGTAAAATCAAAAAATATTTTGGTAATCATCTTTGATGATTCCTCATTTGTTAGGAATATCCAAAAGCACTAATAATTAAAAACAATGCAAGGGGTCAGAGTTTAGAAATACCAGTTAAAAAACGCTGAACTGAACATATCTGAGGTACTGGTCCTACACTGAGTTATGTAGAAGCATCAATTCTGATGAGGTACTGGTTCTACACTGCTGTGTGTAGAAACGTCGAGAGAACACCGTTCTTGAAAGCGGAAGGAGCATGAATTAAATGCAATGCTTTCGGTCCAGCACCTTACAACAGACTTTGAAGCTGCTTTTGGCATATCAACACACATAATTTGAGAAAACACAGAACATCAAAGTCGTGCGTCTGTGAATTATCTTTCCAGTGCAACTGGACTCGTGTAATTTGGAGCGCCGAGTCAAAAGTTATGTGCATATTTCTGAAGCAGCGCAAAGTTGTCAAACAAACAATTTTCGGGCTATGGACAATTTCTGACAAACCAACAGAGCTCTGGTAGATGTTTGGCGGCAGAGGTTGGTCGGCAGAGGTTTGGCGGCAGAGGTTTTGCGGCAGAGGTTGATCGTAGTGCCGACAAAGGCTGATCTCGTGTCGACAGAGGCTGATCTCGTGTCGACAGAGGTTGATCAACTGCTGACAGAGGTCTACCTTATGATCTGCATGAACTTTGATCTTCAAGACTGCTTCTGATCTTTTGAGTCTCTGAAAAACTCCACAGAGCTCTGATGATGATTTTAGTGAAACACAACTTTCTGTCCAGCATATGTATACTGACTTTAGCTGAGATTCTGACCAAGAAGAACACTGATTCAGACCAATCTCAAAACACGAACATTGTTCATCTGTGTCTTAGGAATCCAGGGCGTTTTGAATCGCATCAATCGGTGCCTTTATCAGTGAGATATGAACGATTTACTACAGCATCGCAAATCTGCCAGCATGCTGTCATTGTACTTGAATGTTGTGCACCGAAATCAATTGCCTTTGACGGATGAGTCTTAAACTGAGTGTTTAAGAGTCAATATTGAACTTTGAAGCCTGAGTCCTTAACAGATGTATTAAGGAGTCCATGTACCTGCAAGACAGATCAAACAATTTTTGGTACCCATTTCCAAATGTGTCCTATTTTGTTAGGATTTGCATGAAGTGCTTTGCTGATCTTGTTATGTTCAACAAAAACAAATGGCTTTCGAACATTTTGAACAAGTGAAGAGCCTTTGACTATCCAAACCATTTTTACTCTTCTAAAAACTTGATTAACTGATTGATCTAGCCTACGATAATAGAAAGGATTAGAAGTAGAGATCTGATTTGTTGAAAACTTGTTTGGCTTAATGAACCTTTTTGTTTTAACAGAACTTTCAGAATTTAATTTGAGAACCAAATCATTTCGTTCTTTAATGCACAGATCAACTTGTGATTGTAAATCAGATTTCAACTTCCTCTCTTTCCTAATCTCAGCAGATAAATCAAAGAACCTTATTGTCAGTCTCTTTACTTCAGATCTAAAGTACAATCTCTCTCTTTCAAAATCCTCTTTTTGACTTAATTCTTGAAATCTTTGAACCTTCAACTGTTCAGATTCTTTTCTTTCAAAATCAAACTCGTTCCTCTCATTTTCAAGAGTTTTCTGTAATTTTGAGATTTTGCAAGAAAGCTCCATAGATTTTGTTTCAAAAGTAGTTTTCTCCTTTTCAATCTTCTCTCTTTCACAAATCACAAGTTTTTCAAAATCAGAAATCAGTTTAGAAAAACTTAAACATTTAAGTTCAAGTCGTTTCTTCTCTTCTTCAAAAACAGTCTTAACTTCCTCAAACTTCTCTTTCTCCTTTTCACAAAACTTTTCAGACTCAAATAATTTCCTTTTCAGTTCAATATTCTCATTGGTTAAGAGTTTACCTGCCTCTTCTAGCTTGGTAATTTTTTCTGAATCGATCAGAAGGCTTATCTTCCTTTCCTCCGACTCTTTGTCAAGAGTGATAATCACATTGCGAAAGTTAGTACTGAGTTTAGAGTAGTAGTGAAAATCAGCACTCAGACTTAGACACTTTTTCAACATGTTGTTACTTGAAAGATCGTTAGACAAATGGGTTGTTGGGTCTAGAAAGCCCCAATTATATAGAAAGTTTTATAAAGTCCATGTAAAGTCAATGAAAGTCAAATGTATTGTAATTAGCTTTATTAGTCTTTTGGGCTTTGAGAGTTTAATGGGAGTTAAATGGGCTTGGGCCCATGTCATGTAATTAGACACTATAAATAGGTGTTTTGGGCTTACATTGTCATAAGAGACTTTGAGAGTTATTTGATAGATCAGTATACTTTGAGAGAGTCGTATACTTTCAATTCTCCTCCATTGTATTGTAAAGCATATGAATAGAGATCATTAAACAAATTGTTCTTCTTGCCTATTTTCTATTCTACATTTATGGAGTTTCTTGATTGTTGCTTCAACTATGGGACTTACAATTGGTATCAGAGCCAATCAACAAACAAATTCATTCGAGATCATGTTCGTGTTCTTGAAGATTTCTTGATCAATTCGTCAATTGATTCCGCTGCTACTAGTAATTCTTGAATTCTTAGTAATTCTTGAATTCATTCTACATTTGTTCAAGAAATTCGATTTGTCTTTCTGTTGAATCGATTCAATTCAATTTTACAATCAAGTCATCCAAAGAATTTCTCTCTATGCTGATTAATTTTCGAAATTAAACAGAGATCACAGGTATGTTTTCGAACTTCTTGATTGGTTTCTTGATCAAAGTGATTATATCTGCTGCATGTTGATTAGTATTCAAATTTTTTGTTGAAAAGAAGATTTCATTAATTCATGTACTCTAACTGTTTGATGAAATGCATGTGACAGATTTGATCAATTCTTGCATGTTCTAGATCTGTGTTGAATTTGTCATTTCATCATGCCTGAGATTGTTGAAGTTTTTGTGAGACCTGCAAGTTCTATAACCAGTTCAGACAATTTACAAAAATTAAGTCCTGTAAAAGCAAAAGAAACAATTTCTAAACCAAAAACTGAGATTGTTCATTTTGAAAGCCAGATTGCTAATCTTGAAGCCAAATTTGAGGAAAGTGCAAAAGTTGTTGTAAATTTGCAAAAAGATAAATTCGATCTTCTAAAATATTTCGAAAAGGCTCAAGAGAACACAAAGGTGTTAGAAAAATAGAATGTTGATTTGAAAGAGAAAATCAATTTTGAAAGAAAGATGTTGACAGATTCTAAAAATAGAATCAAATCATGTGAAATGAAAAATTGTCAACTCTTGAAACAAATCTATGATTTTGAACAAGTTCTTATACTTGAAAGAGAGAAATTTGAGAAAGAGAGAAGAGACTTTCAAACTGAGAGGAAAGGTTTTGAAACAAAGTCTGTTGAATTATCTCTAAAAAATTCTGATTTGGAGAAAATTCTTGCAAAAGAAAGAAAAGAGTTTGAATGCAAGAAAAATGTTTTTCAAAAAGAAAAGAATGGTTTTGAGAAAAAGAAAACAGGAATGTTAAATGAGTTTTCTGTAAAAATCAATGAGTTGGAGAAAGAGTTAGAAGATGGAAGGAAAGAGACTGAAAAGAAGAAGGTAAATGGCTTTAAAGAAAAATGCTTAAAAGATGAGTTTGAGAAGGAAAAGAAAGTTTTTCATTTGGAGATAAGGAGACTTATTAAGAAATTATCTGATTTATCAACTAAAATCATGATAGATAGGAAGTCCAAATCTGATTTGCAGTCAAGGTTTGATTTGTATGTTAAAAAGTTGATAAATCTGATTTGAAGTCCAAATCTGATTTGTATGTTAAAAAGAATTTGAAACGAAAGTTGTTGACAAATCCAATCATAGTTCAAAAGATCAGATTCGTTCTTCTAATCTGTTTTATGATTCTCCTATTGATAAATCTTATAATTGTTCTTTTAAAAAGATAAAAATGGAATGGAGAGTTAAAGGAACTACTTCCAAGAAAGAAGTGCGAAAATCAAAGGTTCCTAATTCAAATGTCAAGAAGAACAATACATTTCAAATAAAATCTTTTGTTAAACCTGATGTGATTTATTCTGTAAATCAATTAGTCAGAATTGCACAAAAGAAACTTTGTTGTTCATATTGTGGGACTGATGACTTTGTAAACAAAAGGTACATTCAGCACTGGTATGGTTCTTAGAGAATATCTGCATATACCACTGCACCTAACAAACCTGGACCCAAGTTCACATGGGTACCAAAGACAACTTAATCTGTTTTGCAGGTTATTCATGTGTAGAGCTGAATGATAATACTGACACATGACTTAAAACAGATGCTGTGCTTAAATTGAGAAATTTGACTTTTGGATAATTTCAGTCCAAAACTCGATATGAATGTGATTATGGATTTTTGAGTCATACAGATCAATTTGTTGATTTTGAAGCATTTTTTTAAAAAAAAGTTCAGTTTACTGTGGTGTAATCGAACTCATAGTTGTGGGTGTTTTGAGCAAGTTATGGTGATTTGAAGTTCAGAATGTTCAAAAATCACAAAATCCAAACATTTTTCTAAGGAATTTTCTCTGGATAGTTTTATCAGAATTCTGACTCTCTTACTCAGAAGTTCTGACTCTATTACTCAGAATTCTGACTCAACTAATCAGAATTCTGACTCTGATACTTAGAATTTTGAACAAGTTACTCAGACTTCTGACTCTACTACTCAGAATTCTGACTCAACTAATCAGAATTCTGACTCTGATACTTAGAATTTTGAACAAGTTACTCAGACTTCTGACTATACTACTCAGAATTCTGACTCAACTAATCAGAATTCTGACTCTGATACTTAGAATTTTGAACAAGTTACTCAGAAGTTCTGACTCTATTACTCAGAATTCTGACTCAACTAATCAGAATTCTGACTCTGATACTTAGAATTTTGAACAAGTTACTCAGAATTCTGACTTTTCTACTCAGAATTCTGACTCAACTACTCAGAATTTGGATTTTTGATATCTAATGAGGAATCATCGTAGATGATTACCCAAATCTCTTGATTTTGCAGGATTATCTTGATTTGAGTGGGAATATTGTCTCAAAATTTGATCTGATTGTTTCAAGATAAAGTTCAAAACCCGTGCTTCAACGTTTTAGGTTTTGAACATATCAGTTCAAAACTCGTACTTAAATGACTATGGCTTCTGAATAATTCCCGTACTTCAGAGACTAAGACTTCTAAACAAATCAGTTTAGAACTCATACTTCTCAGGTGATATCCTTAACTGTCATATTTTTCTGTTTCAAGGAACAAGTGGTGAAAGGTAACATTGCATTATGTTTTATTTCTATTGCTTTGAATGTTTGAATCTTAACAATTTAATTCAATGATATGAATTTTTTTTATTTTTCATTCAATGAATAAAATGTGTGTCAAGGGTGATTTTACAAGTATTTTTGTATTATCTGAGCTATATTTGTTTCAACTTTCACTTCTGAAATAAATCGAAAGGTTAGCAAATCATGAATGAAATTATGCTGAATGCTCAATGTTATGAAATTTAGACTTATATAGAATATAATGCTCAAAAAGCATAATTTGTCAGAATGTTGGATGGAAACGAAAATATGGGGGAAGTACTACGTTTTAGAACCAAGTGATTGAGATGCAATATATATATATATACAAAATCATTTAGTTTGAAAGTTTGTACCTGTAAGTCCTAAGGGGTGCTAGTCACCTAGTCCCTAAGACCAACTGGTCTGGGATCGGCTGACCCAAATCCTGCTATAGAACCAGATAGAAAGCCATGTTCTATTGGTGCAAATGGGTTTAAAATATATCGATGTGACCTTTCTGGTTTGGGAAAGTAAGTTCTAAGGGGTGTTCGACACCTAGCACCTAAGACCAACTGGTCTGGGATCGGCTGACCCAAATCCTGCTATAGAACCAGATAGAAAGTCATGTTTAACGATGTATCTTATTCTTACTAAATTTTTTGATTAAAAGATGCCAATGTGCACAAAATTAAAAGATGCCAATGTGCACAAAATTAAAAGATGCCAATGAGCACACATCTCTTGAAACTTTGGGAAAATACAAAGTCACAATAAACCTGTAAATTTGTGAAAATCCTGATTTTAGACAAATAGTGTGAGTAGAGCAAAGTATTCTTATATGTTTTAGAATTGCATATGCTTGAAGCTAATCATATTTCGCATGCTAAGCACACCAAATAGATTTAATAAAGAGATTGAAACTGAACATTTTTAACTTGATATGCAATGATGACTTGTATTTGAATCCAAACACATACATTTGATTTCATTTGATTGAAAAATTTGTTAAATTTCATTAAGTTGGATTTCTTTTGTAAAGTTTTCAAATGATCAAATGTTAGTAGTTATCAAGTGTATGAATCTTATTTTGAAATGAATAATTTTAATGAAATATATGCATACTTTCAGGGGGAGAAAACAAATTGCTCCAGAATTCTTATTTTGAGGGGGAGCAAGGTTATTCATTAAGGAGGAGATTGTTAGTGATACTCAGAAACGCGACTGAAATTGAAGAAGTTTTTCAATGATCATGATGATCTCAAATCATAAATGAGAGGGGGAGAATGTTCATTCAATGTACAATCATTGTCATTTTGATGATCATGGTTATGATAATCAAAAGGGGGAGAAGAAATTAGAAAATGATTTGTACAGAATCAACAAAAGAGAGAAATGTTATTTTTAAGGGGGAGAAGAGGAAAAGGAAACTGATCCAGTTTATTCTGAATTCTGATCAAGTGCAATCAGTTTTGAATGACTCCTCAGAAGTTTAAGTAAGTGAACTCAGAAGTCAGATCGTGAGATGTTCAAAGGCTAATCAGAACTCTGATCCAAAGTTGTCCAGAATTCTTGACTTTATATTGATGCAGACTTGTTCAAGAGGAGTTTGCTCAGATTTTATTCAAAGCCATTCAGAAGTGTTCAAGTTTAGAAATCTGATCATGTTTATTGAGGCTATTCAGAATTCAGAAGTCAGATTGTGGAATGTCAAAAGTTAATCAGAAATCAATGTTCAAATGATGGTTCAGAACTAAGTCTTCGAAGCTTTATCAAAACTCTGACCCCAATAGTCAGAACTTTATCGTGTGGAATCAGAACTTTGGAGTTAGAATTTTTTCATAAGTTCTTCACGTTCAGAATTCTGATTGACTTACTCAGAATTCTGAGTAGTCTTCTCAGAACTTTTACTTAGTATATTTCGAAGTAAAGGTGCAATTTCAGAATTGTTCGACAGCTTTGCGCACCTGTCGTATTTTGATTAGAACTTCCTCCTCGAAGCTCCAAATTTGACGATTTCAAATGCGCTGGATTCCTAAGACACAGATGAACATTTTTCATATTTTGAGTTTGTTCTGAATCGATGTGCTTATTGGTCAGATTCTGTGTCAAAGTCAGTGTATTGCTGCTGGATCGAAGCAACGTTTTTCACGATATTTCTCCCAATTTTCAGAAAGGTGTTCTATCTTCTATTTTTTGTGGATCCAAGCTGAGTTAGTGAAGTTTGTTGTGACACTCCCTCCTATGATCTTAATGGATTAAGATCTTGAGCTTAATGATCATACAACTCGAATTTCAAGGACGAATTCTTTATTATAAACTGAGGTTGTTTCAGTCAAGCTTATTGCACATTGGATTTGATTTTAAAGTTGTAATTTGTGAAGAAGAAGAGTAAATTCTGAGGGGGAGCTTGGATAGATTTGCAAGGCGTGAAAATATGCAACACTAAAGTTTTCAAAGAAATCAAGGGGGAGATCATTTGAAGATGCTTTCTTTATAAAACTTTAGGGGGAGATTGTTGGGTCTATGTTAGAGCATTGTTGGGTTTAGGATTTTCTGTAAAGTCAATGTACTGTATTTGTTAGCTTTGCCTTTATACCTTGTATGTTATGGGTATAAATAGGCATGTCTAGTTCTTAGTTAGAAGAGAATCTAGATCCCTCGTGTAAACCTCTTGATCATTTTGTCATTTACACTTTAGAGTTCAATATATGGATGACAAGTTCTCTCTAGATTCTCTCTCTACATCATTCTTGATTTCTTGCTAGATTTGGGATTTCACATTTGGTATCAGAGCTAAACAGAAGATTCAAGCAGATCAAAGAGCAAATTGAAGATTTTTTACACTGTTCTTGAAGATTTCGGATCCTTCATTCATCACTGTTCATGATGATTTCTTACCCTTCATCATTTACTGTTCATCTAGAATCATCATCTTTTTCATTTTTTGATCTTTTGGATTGATTCTTGACATCATTGCACTCGATTTTCACCCCTGAACATCTTTAATTCAAGGATCTATACCAAAATCTGCACAGAATTTGCAGATCTGGTCATTTTATATCTGTTTTTGTTCGAAAACATTTTCTTACTATTTTGGATCATAATTCGATTAAATTGATCGAATTAGGATTTGTGATTAACTAAGAAAGTGCGTGGAATCAAATTTCGAACAAATCTGTGCAAATTTCATAACAATTGATCAAGAATTGAAAAAGTTATGGCTGATTTAGTGTTTTTTAAGTTCGAAGTGCAGAATTCGGATCATTCTTGGTGTATTCGGATCATTCATACACAATTCGGATCATTCAAAGGAAATTCGGAGTGTTCTTGGCATCACAAGTATAGAATTCGACTCAAGAAGCATTCGAATTGAGTTGAATTCGAACCTGTTAGCTTCAATCTTCCTAATCATAGAAATACTTAGAAGTAGTGAAAAATAGGCTAAGTATAGAAAAGCCTCTCACAGAGGCTCTGCCACTTCTTCCAGAAGATCAAGTCCAGAAAGCCACAGAAGCTACAGAGGTAATCACAGAACCTCTGTAGTGCGAAAGAAGAAGATCAACTCGGAAACAAGTGGACTGCTCCACAGAAGGTCAGACCATAGAACCTCTGTAATGCCTTACAGAGCCTCTGTGGTCTGCTATGAAGACTTGGAAGATATTACTGGATACGTTCATCAACTTGCATGGAAAAGTACTGTCAAAACACGTGTCAAGCTCTGAGTGGACTCAATAGGGCATGGTACAAAATAGACGTCTGCGCCATTTAATGCATTTACCAATAGTACATCTGCTCCATTAAATGCGCATGGCTCAAACAACTGTTCACACCATCCAGTTCACTATTCATGCCGTAAAAGGAACAGTGACCTACTTCATAGTCTTCTAAGAGTGGTATAAAAGGAAGTCTCATGTTGAGATCTTCCTAAGAACGAATACACAAGGAATCACTAATACTCTCAAACTTTATTGTCAAATATCTGAGTGTTATATTCTCACACACACCAACAGTTCTTAATCTGTTCTTCGTGTTCTTATTATATATTGAATAACAGTAACTGTTCAAGAAATCCTTTTTATTCCTTACTGTTTTCTTTATATATGAGCGTTCTAATATCTATCAAACATATCTGTTAGTTAAATACGCTTCCGCATTAAACTCTAAATTCAACTAATAGACTGTTAATCTTGATTAAGTGTATCTGGGAACCAACAATTGGTATCAGAGCCTCTCTTGAGTTTCAATATCAAGTGATCCACTTATCAAGATTCGTGATAGATATTATTGTGTCTGGAAACTGCTTAAACTCAGAAAATCTTCAAGTTCATCGAAGTAACTCTTTAGTCATACCTTCTTTCTAAAATCTTCAAAAATGACAAATACAAATAATTTCTTTACTACTGGTTCTCTCACTAAACCTCCTAGTCTCCTTCGAGATGAGTATCCTCAGTGGAAAATAAGAATGGTCCATTTTTTCGAAGGCACTGAAAAAAATCTAGTACAATATTTGTACAATCCTCCTCCTATTCCCATGACAGTAGTACCTCGTATACCTGCTACTGCTGAATCTGCCGAAATCCCCGAACATCAAAAACCAAAGCCAAAAGGGGAGTGGTCAACCGAAGATAAAGCAGAAGATGAAGTTGCTCAGAAAACCAAGAGGACATTGATTATGGCAATACCCAACGAACTCTTTCAATCCTTGGATTCATGTGAAACAGCACATGATCTGTGGAAAGAACTGGAAAGACAGTTGGAAGGAGGTGCTAAAACACAAAAAAACCGAAGAGCACAGTACATCAATGAATATCATGCATTCAGAGCCTCTTCAACAGAATCTCTGCAAACAACATACGACAGATTCAACTCTCTAATCAACAAATGCAGAAAATCAGGCATTGACAGAACTTCTGAAGAAAACAATGTCATGTTTTTAAAAAGTCTAAATGAAGAATGGCTCCAGCTGTCTATGTCCCTACAGACAAATCAGGATCTAGACACCTGGACTCTCTCTGATCTTTACGGAACATTAGCCGCACAAGAACCTCAGATAGCACAGGCTAAAACACTAACCATTGTACCATATGCATTGGTTAGTAAAACTAAAGAAGATGCACAGAGACCAAGAAATGAAAAAGCCACCGAGGAGAAGAAGAAGGAGAAGAAGAAGATGGTGATAATTGACAGTGAAGAAGAAGAGCAAGCAGAAAAAGAAATAACTCTTGCGTCACTAGCTAAATCTTTAGCTCTATTGACAAAAGAGTTCAGAGGAAATGACCGACAGAGGTCAGATGACTCGGTAAGCCACACGCAGCAAGAATGCTACAAGTGCGGCAAACCTGGTCACTATGCAAATGAATGTAGATCAGAGAAAGGCGGAGACCTACAGAAGTCCAATGATCGAACAGGAAACACTCCTCAAGGGTGTTTTAACTGCGGAAAACCAGGCCATTTTGCGAATGAATGCAGAAGCAGATCAAATCGCCCACAGAGGGACTCTGCTTTCTACAAAAAGAAAGCCGAATATTATGCTCAAAAATCCTTAATGGCAAAAGGACATTCTGAGGAGAACACAGAAGACTTCCAGTCAGACTCTACTTCTGACGATGAACATACCGCTAATGCCCTCTTCCGTGGCATGGCAGAAGTCGACTCCTGCACTGACTCTGAGGTATCTACTTCAAATTCCAACTCTTGTATTACCTCTGTAGATGATAATACACTTAGAATTAACATTGAATTAATTGAACTGAAAGAGATAAATCAAAGTATTCAGAAAAGACTCACTTTCAATGAGAGAGAAGTACGGCTTCTCACTCAAGAAAAAGCAAAGATTTTTGAGGAAAAGAGAGAATAGAAAAGAATTGGAACAAAACTCTAGATCCTTTAAAAAAACAAATTTCTGAATTAACCAATACTTTAAAAGATAAAACAAAAGAACTTTCAGTTTCAAGGAGCGAAACTACTGACATAAGAGCTCTTAAAGAATACTTTCAAAGAGAAAGAGAGGTATTATGGCAAGATTTACTCAGAAGAGAAGTTTTGCTTAAAAACTATAAAGATGCACAGAAAGTTTATGAAAAAATAAACTCACAAATAGGGAGACGAGGTATAGGGTATGATGATATCACCCTAGGTGTTGAAGGCAAAAGAAACAAACCTCTGTCCTCGTTATTTGTGATTGGAAAAACAAACAAACCAGATTTTCCAAATCTAATCTCTGTAAGCAAACGGGCGAAAATCTCTGTGGATCCTTACTTGAAGAAACATAAGAAGATGATTAACGTGTGGTTTGAAAACACAGACTCATCATCTTCAACCTCTGTCAATAGAGGTATCAAACCAAAGAAATATCTGAAAACACAAGATCAGATTGGTATCTTCAAATTTGGTAAACCAGAGACCCAAACACAGGTTGCTTTTGTCTGTTTGATAAACGTTGAAAAGAAATTATCAGCAGAAGCTCCTGAGTTTAAACCCATTTTTTCAGAAGAAAACTTTAAAAATTTAATTGAAAAAGAAATTTTGGAAATATGGAAATCAAGCGTTTTAGAAAATTTCTGTACATCTTCTATAGATAAAACTCTCACTGAAGAAATCTTATTAGGAACCTCTGCAATCTATGAAAACTATTCTACAGAGGAAGAAAGCTCGTACGATACATGCTCAGAAAATCCAGCCTCTATTGAAAGAATTGACTCAACCTCTGTATACGAGGACGATTCATCCTCTGATAACTCAGAGACTGATTTCAAATCAGGGATAATTCACTGTGACACAGAGGATGTCAAATTCTCCTCTGAAGTTCCTCACAGAACTATTTCTCCAAAAGAGAAACTCACAGAGATTCCAATCTGCCAAGATTTTCTAAATTTGAATCTACATATCAAAACCTCTGCTGAGCTTAAAAAGTTACAGAAGACCTCTATTGATCCTATAAGTTCTAGATTTTCAAAACCCAAGGTTAATAAATCTTTTTCTTCTGTGACAGTGATGAAAGAAGTTCACCACAGAAGCCACCCACAGAAGGCAGGTCCTAAACAGAGCTTTTGCAAACAACATTCGAGTATTCATAGATCTTCTAGTAATAGGAAATCTAATGTAAAGAAAGAGTGTAATGCCTCTGTGGCTGAGTTTAAAAAATTCAATGAAAAGTTCAAGCAAATTACATCTCATATTCAATACTGTCATTGCTTTGATCTTATGTCTAAACTTAATAATCATTTTTCAAGTCAAGTCTGTTTACTCTCTACGACAATTCAAAAGTCAAATCCCACAAAGAGACAAACTGACTCTTCTGTAGAGAACAAAATGTATTTCAAGAATGCCAAGGCAAACTTGAAAAACTCTAACAAACTTGGACCCATATGGATATGGGTACCTAAATCTCTGTGATTGTCCTGCAGAAGAAGTATGTGCCAATCTGGTATCTAGACTCCGGATGCTCAAGGCACATGACTGGTGACAGAAGTGCACTATCCACGTACAAAGAAACACAAGATGGTGGATTTGTGACTTTTGGAGACAACAAGAAAGGACACATAAAAGGCTATGGAGTCATAAGGAAAGAAGACGTTTCAGTATACAAAGTTGCATATGTGGATGGCCTTAAGCACAACCTACTCAGTGTAAGTCAACTTTGTGATACAGGATTCAATGTATTGTTCAAAAGAACCTTCTGCTCTTTACAAAGTGAAGAAACAAGTATGGAACTTCTGCGAGCTGAAAGAATAGGCGATCTATATATAATGAATTTCAACTCAAAGAACAAAGACAAAGTTTGCCTTGTTGCCTGCAAAAGTGAAGAAGCCTGGCTATGGCACAACAAGTTCTATCACTTGAATTTTTACACATTGGAAAAACTGGTCAAACTTGATCTAGTTAAAGGTTTGCCAAATGTTAAATTCAATAAGGATCATTTATGTTCTGCCTGTGAAATGGGAAAACTCAGAAGAGCTTCCCACAAAGGCAAAACAGATGTGTCTTGCACCAGGCCTCTGTACATGCTTCATGTCGACCTCTGCGGTCCCATTGCAATACAGAGCCTAGGTGGCAAGAAATACATACTTGTCCTAATTGATGAGTATTCACGTTTCACATGGGTTGAATTCGTAAGAAAGAAATCAGATGTTCCAAATGTATTGATAAATCTAATGAAAAGAATCCAAGTTCTTTATGATTGCAGAATACAGAAGTTAAGAAGTGACAATGGCACAGAATTTAAAAACTCTGTCATTGAAGCCTATCTTTCACAAGAAGGAATATCACAAAACTTCTCTGCAGCTCGCACTCCACAACAGAACGGTGTTGTCGAAAGAAAGAATCGAACACTTGTGGAAGCCGCAAGAACTATGATGTCAGCATGCGGATTATCAATGAACTTTTGGGCAGAAGCAATTTCTACTGCGTGTTATACTCAAAATCGATCAACCATTGTGAAAAGACACCTCAAGACGCCTTACGAATTGCTTAACAAACGGCGGCCAAACATCAAATTTTTCCATGTATTCGGATGCAAATGCTTCGTCTTAAACGACAGAGATTCAAGAGGAAAGTTTGATGTAAAAGCAGATGAAGGCAAATTCATTGGATACTCTGCCACTTCCAAAGCCTACAGAACATTCCTTACAAAGTCTCACAAAATTGTAGAAAGCATCAATGTTTCTTTTGATGATTCATTCCAAATGACTTCTGAACAAATCAGTTCAGAACTCGGAATTAAAGGGAAATCCTCTGTCATCTCACAAGCAAAAGAAGACTTGGATCTTCTATTTTTAGAGATGCTCCACGAAAACATTGATTCTTCTGTTGGAACAATCAGGGTTTCTGAAGAACCATCCTCTGTCGGACAAAATCCTACAGGTTTGTCTCTAACTGGTCCTAATAATGCTTCATCTTCTTCTGTAAATACTACAGATGCAATTGCCGAAGCAGAAGAAAGTGAAGAAGATGAAACATCAAGGAAAACGACAACATAAGCTGCACAAACCACAGAAGAACCAATTACAGAGGAAATCGAGGACCAAGACTATACGTCCTCAGAGGAACAAACTCCACCACCACTCATACCAATCATTCCACAAACGGTAGAATCAACTACCAAGGCACGAAGAACAACAGAGGCTACACAAGAAGAAACACAAGAAGTCTCTAAAGAAAGTCTGAATGACATTGATGATCATCTTCCACGCACAACTCAATGGACAAAAAGCCATCCTCCAAGCCAAATAATCGGAGAACCTTCTGACGCAGTAAAAACAAGGTCTGCCACTGCTAAGTTTTGTTTCTTTACAAATTTTATTAGTGTGATAGAACCAAAGAAGATTTCTGAAGCCCTAGATGACCCAAACTGGGTAGACGCCATGCAAGAAGAACTTTTGCAATTTGAGCGTAACAGAGTATGGACTCTAGTACCTCTGCCAAGAGGAAAACAGGCCATTGGGACTAAATGGGTCTACAGAAACAAGAAGGATGAAGATGGAGTGGTCATCAGAAACAAAGCAAGATTAGTAGCAAAGGGATATAGACAAGAAGAAGGCATAGACTACGATGAAACTTTTGCCCCTGTCGCACGGCTCGAAGCAATAAGAATATTCTTAGCCTTCGCAGCCCACAGAGGTTTTAAAGTCTATCAGATGGACGTAAAATCAGCTTTTCTCAACGGTGAAATCCAAGAAGAGGTCTACGTTAATCAGCCACCAGGATTTGAAAGCTCAAAGTTTCCAAGGCATGTATACTACCTTGAAAAAGCTCTATATGGACTGAAACAGGCTCCACGAGCATGGTATGAACGACTTTCTACCTTTCTTCTAGTCAATGGTTACAACAGAGGTACAACAGATACTACCTTATTCTATAAACGCAAAAGTAGTGAGATAATGCTTGTACAAATATACGTAGATGACATAATTTTTGGGTCTACTAATTCAGAAGAGTGTAAAAGATTTGAAAAACTCATGCAGAGTGAGTTTGAAATGAGTATGATGGGAGAATTAACTTTCTTCCTCGGACTCCAAGTCAAACAATCATCAGAGGGAATTTTTATAAATCAAGCTAAATATGTCTCTGACATTCTTTCCAAGTATAGCTTCTCTGATGCCCTGCAATGAAAACTCCAATGGCCACTGGAAACAAGTTATTCTTAGATTCAGATGGCATCTCTGTAGAATGCACTCTCTACAGAGGCATGATTGGATCTCTGTTATACTTAACAGCAAGCAGACCTGACATTATGCATGCCACATGTCTCTGTGCACGCTATCAAGCTAATCCAAAGAAATCACATTATGATGCCGTAAAGAGAATCTTTAGATACCTAAAAGGGACCAAAAATCTTGGTCTCTGGTATCCACAGAACTCTGGTTTTGGTCTTAAAGCTTATACAGATTCAGACTATGGAGGATGCATGCTCGACAGAAAGAGTACCTCTGGGAGTTGCCAATTCCTAGGTGGTAAACTAGTCAGTTGGACCTCCAAGAAGCAGAATTGTGTTTCCACATCCACTGCAGAAGCTGAATACGTTGCTGCCGCTAGCTGTTGTTCTCAGGTTCTATGGATGAAGACTCAGCTAAAAGACTACGGCCACATTCTGTTCAAAATACCCATCTTCTGCGATTCCAAAAGTGCTATTGCTATCTCTGCCAACCCTGTGCAACACTCAAAAACCAAGCATATCGATATAAGGTATCACTTCTTGAAACATCATGTTGAATACGGTACAATCGAAATGCATTTTGTGCCCACAGAATATCAACTCGCTGACTTATTCACCAAAGTACTAGACGAGAAAAGATTCAACTTCTTGGTGGGTAAGATAGGAATGATTAACATGGTGTGAAAATCCTCAGTAAGTATAGTTTTATATTCTGTAAATAATAAGTAAATACATTGCTTAAATTATTGTTTTGAAAGATTCTACTTCTATATGTAAATTCTTAAAACCTTCAATAGTTCTTGAAACTACAGAACTTCTGTAAGGTCTGCTCAGAACCTCTGACAACCTTCACAGAACCTCTGATAGACTTGACCTATGTACTATGCAAAACTTATCATATTCTGATCCAAGCATAGATCAAGGGGGAGCAAAAGGAAAATTCTTGATCTACAGAAGTGAATAGATCAAGGGGGAGCAAAAGGAAAATTCTTGATCTACAGAAGTGAATAGATCAAGGGGGAGCAAAAGGAAAATTCTTGATCTACAGAAGTGATTAGATCAAGGGGGAGCAAAAGGGGCCCTCAAATGATCTACAGAGATAAATCTTTCAAAGGAAAGCCAAAGAAGAATGTCGATAATTTTCCATCGACAGAAGTAAGACAAAACTGCCGAGAACAGAAGAACCAAAAGGTATGTCTCTAGCACGAAAGGTTTTTAGAAAACAGTTTTCTAGGACAAGAATTGTCAAATATGTCCTAAATATACTGTGAATAACATTTCAAAAATCAAAAGTTCAAAAGGTTTAACAAAATTCGAAATAATAGAAATTTAAGGTCATAGAGCTTCTACTGAGCTCAACAGAGCTTCTGCAGGAAATATGCTCTGTGATCATAAATTAACCCTCTGTCGATCTTTTGGAATGTTATCTCGAACAAAACGTTTATCAAAATAGTTTTCTCGGACACCAACCTTCAAGAATGTGCGAAAAACATCTCTTAACACAGATCAAAAATTGGGTGATCAGAAAGTTAATAGAATTCAAGTTATTAGATTTTTTCTCTCATAGAGCTTCTGCTGGCTCTTGCAGAGCTTCTGCAAGTTCCATCAGAGCTACAAAACCTCTGTGAGTAAAATTTCTTGACAAAATCCTATTGATCTTCTCCAATATCTTTACAAACGTTTTCGTTTAAAGAAGAACCTTCAGCAATGATAACAATGAGATATATGAGAAAAGGGTTAAACTTCAAAATTTTCAACATCACAGAGCTTCTGGAAACTAACAAAGGCTCTGCTATTTTGTTAATTTGGGCATTTCTGTAACAATAACGGTTACTTTTACTGAGAGTGAAACTCATATGGCTAAGAACAACTCCACGCGCCTAGCATTAATGGGCCGCGCACGATGTCCTGTCATCTTCTGACATGGCCTACGTGTCCCATTTTCATTGGGCAAACATGGAACGTTTTTTTTTTGGTAAGTTGAACCCGCCGCTCAAACTCGAGTGCGGATTCCAAACTTTAATCCATTGCCATATATTTTACCCTTTCGAAGTCTACCGTTTTACCATCCTATAAAAACAAACCTTACCCTCTCATAAAACTTTTTACAAACTCTCATCTTCTTCTCCGGCGATACCCTGCAAAACACTTGCAAATGGCTTCATCTTCTCGAGCTACATCCTCTGAACTCTCTCCGGCGAACTCAACGGAAAACTCCCCTGCTCATTCAGAACATTCTGAAAACCCCAGCCTTGCAAGAGATATTGAACAACAAGATTCCGGAGACTCCGCAGACTTTGCTCCGACGACACACTTGCAAAACTTCATAGCTAAGGATCATTTCGAAGCCGCTCTTCCTATCAAATCCAACAACTGCTATTTGGTCCCCTCACCCACTACTTTCGGCGAAGCCCATGCCATACTTCTGAACATCATGGAAAACCATGTCCTCTTCCCTCTACTATCAAGAACCCCTAACAAAATTCCAGTCCGTTATTTGAACCAATTTTGGCAAAGCTGCCGATTTGATAAAGACGATTCTCTTATCAAAGGGTACATTTCAAGACCTGATAAATCTGAGCATCTTGAAATCAAGTTCAACAGAACAATGTTCTCACTTGAATTCAACCTACCAACAAGGGGTCTTCTGGGATTGAAAAGTTATGCAGAGCAACCAACAGACGAAGAGCTCTGTCGATTCGTGGAAATGCTTGGGTACAACACCCAACTACGGAAGAGAAATGACTTCCGCAGAGGCCGATTACCACCTCTGTGGAACACCTTGTTCTCTATTCTTAACAGATGCCTGACAGGAAAGATAGGGAGTATTGACCAGAGCTCACATCAAATCTTGAGCATCATGTATGGGGTTTACTATGATCTTCCACTAGATTATGCGACCATAATGATGCAAGAGATCGTAAACACCATCGACAGAAAGAACAACTCGAAAAGGGTCAAAGAGAACGATCCCAACTTTCTACCACCTCTGCAATTCCAAAGAATATTGGGAGTACTGTTCGAACCTCTGCTGCTAATCCAAATTTGGCCAATGGAAGGGCCAACTCCCAAACAGTTCCCGATGAACAAAAATACCCCCACTGATCATGCTGATGGCTACTCACACTGCAGACCTCTGTCAACGAAACTTATGCGCTACGCATCGAACAAATCCCTTCAGAAAGAGTATATACGCGATCATAGAACTCCAAAACCGAGTCCTATGACACCCCCGCGTTTAGGTGTCCCCCTAGGAACAAAGATAGCAAAACCTCTTTCCAATCAAGCAGAAAAGGATCACAAGTTAGCAAAACACATGGCTATTCAACTCAGCTTCATAGCCAAACGCGCAGAAATAATGGGAAAGAAATCTTCAGCAAAGATCTCTGCTTCTACTCCAAAAGCTAAGAAGAGAAAAACTGCAGAAGGCACATCAACTAGCACTGCAGAAGATAGACCTTCACCTCCCCATGCCACAGAGATTGGCTCCTCTGCTCCTCCCCTTTTCACAAAACAGAAAAAGAAAAGATCCAAATCAACAGAGGAAGGGGCACCAAAACCAAAAAGGAGGAAAACCAAAAAGAAGCATGGTAAATCACTTAAAAAATTGGTTACCATTGCAGAAGAGGCAATCATAGAGGGTGAAACTGCAGAAGAAGAAGATGCAGAAATAGGAATGACAGAAGAAGGATATCAATCACCCTATCAATCTCCAGATAGATTTGCTCACCAGGGAGACCTGAATGATTTCCTACAGAACCCCGAAATTGCAAACACCCTTAATACAGCAGGGTGGACGGCACAACCTCTCGACCACCACTCTCCAGAAGAACACGATTTCTTCATTTCTGGCATTGACACACATCTACAAGAAGATGACACAACACCCAGAAATCAACCAGCCGAAACCCCTGTGATTTTACAAAACCCTTTCATTCAAGGATTGGACGTCCACAGAAGAAGTCCAAACCAAGCTTCAGAATATACAGAACAAATCAAAGCTGAGTGGAATACAACTGAAGTTACAGAGGCAACGGTTGTAGAAGAAACCACAGAAACAGGGATAGAAATCTCAGAGGTAGATTCAGATGAAGAAGAGGCTATCTGGATACGAAAAGGTCTCTATCATCCTCATGTCATGAGCTTATACGGATCTCATCACATGTATGACTCCTTGCGCACAGAGCAAGGAACTTCCACAGAACCAGAAGAAGAAACAAGAAAAGATGCCGAAGTTGAAGAAGGCACACAACCAAACCCAACTCCCAGTGCAACCCACATTTCTAACTCCGCAGGTCTAGCTGCAGAAGGAGTTATTGAAAAAGAGCAGCACAGCTCGATCCTAACCCAACCCATCCAGCCAGAGGTTACTCTTTCAACCTCTGTGCCCACAGAAACCGGGGAATCCATTCCTAGGGAGTCTCCTCAAAGAGACTCACCTAATGTTCGTGATCAATCGCCCAGATCACACAAGAACACCCTACAGAGGAATTCGTTTCCTCTGTCACGCACACATTAAGGCCAAACCTTCTTTCAGAGAGAAGTAGTAAGCACAGAGACGAAGAGACTCTAGACAAGTCTCCTAGTCAACAGAAGGACATTCCAATACCCACCTCTGGAGTGGATTTGGACTCTGTTTTTCACAGAACTTCTGTAGAGAACGAAACTCAGGTTTCCTCTCGAGGATCAGAAGGAAATCCTTCCACCCCCATCGTACAAACAAGGGTGAACGAAGGTGTCCCAGGAACAGGGACTCACTCTGGAGACGAATGTGTTCCTCCAGAGGTTACACAAGGAACACAAGTATCAAGGGATGAGTTCCAAACCCTTGTCACCTCTGTGAACCAAACAATGAAAGAGTTGCAAAGCTCTTTCAAATCCTTGGCAGAGACAACATCTACAACTCTCTTGAATCTGAACACCAAAATGGACGATCTGTCCACAGAGGTGAAAACCGCCATCTCAGAGATGAAGTCTTCTGCAACAACCACTGCCAAAGAAATAGCCACTTCTGCCGCTCATCAATTCGAAACAACTGCAACTTCTGCGTTCAGGGACTCGGTCAAAGATTTCCTTGAACAATTGAATACGCAATCCAACAGAGCAGAGGGCATTACTCCTGCAGACTTACAGAATGCATTATTACAAGTTCAAGCAGAGGCAATACGAACCACGACAATGATGCAGCCAAAAGACTATATGACCAGAGCATAGCTAACAGAGCTAGGACAAAACGTCATAAACCAGGTCACAGAAGTCATTGTCTCCTTCACAACTGCAAATGCCAACTATGTGAAGGACTTCAAGAAAAGTGTCGACAAAATGCGTTTCAAGACAGAAGCAGAGCTTGCGACATTTATTGGTCTCTGCGATGATATATGTGAAAAATTGAAGGCAGCAGGAGCTGAATTGCCAAAGAAGCCCAACACTTCTTGCAGAGCAGAGGGTACTTCGGATGAGTGTCAGGATGATTCTGATGATGACCAGCCTGGTCCATCAGATAATCATGAGGGGGAGAATGTAAGGGAGAAAGCTACGAGCAGAGGAATTCAATCTCCACCAATCGCAGCAGAACCAATCAGCCAAGCCCCTCAAGAACAAACCCAACAACAAACTCAAAGAACCACAGAGAATACACCCATCTCTGTGGATTCAACCTCTGAAGAACCCAACACTACAGAAGCAGATAAGCAAACCTCAGAGGCAACAACCGCCCCTGAGGTAATCATTTTGGAAGAAACAGATGAACCAACCACAGAGAAAACACCCACCTCTGTGGAAACACCCCAAACCATACCCAGAAGAAAGTCGATTGCCACCAAACCAAAAAGAGCAACGACCTCTGCTTCTGACATTCTGAAAAGGATGCACACAACAATGAGTGATCGTATGGTGAAGAGAGAAGAAGAAAGGCACAGGTTCACTTTAGCTTTCAGAATGGCAAGAAGATTCAATGACAACACTTCATCAACAGAAACTGAGCTCACAGAAGAAGTCACCAAACAACCTCCAACAGAGGTTACAGAGCAAGTCAAGCCAACAGAACCATCGCCACAAAAGTCCTCTAAGTCACAATCGTCAAAATCCACAAAGGCAACCTCCATCAAACCTACAGAAGTGCAAACCTCAAATCCCACAGAAGCAACAGGTTCTGCAACGACAACAAAAGATAAAGGCAAAGGGATACTGACAGAAGAGCCTTAGAAGAAGAAAACATTGTCAAAGCCAACAGAGAAACTGATGAAGAGTGCGTTTGACGCCTTTCAAACCCCAAAACCCGAAGAAGTTGACTGGGCACATGGATTGAAGCCTCTGTCAGAAATTCCTTTAACTGGTAGAGCTGCAGAAGTTGTTCAACAGATGGAGAGTCTCAGAAGACAAATTCCACGACCTGGTCCAACACATGAAGAAATGGAAGAAGTGGTATACAAATACCTCTACAAACAATCCTTTCAGACAAACTATCCAACAGATCATGTGACAGATCCAAGGATCAGAGAAGAATTTGAGAAAATCTTCACGAGAACAAAGCCAAGAACCAAAGCAGATGTTTTCTCAATTCACAAGATCAAAAAGGTGATCTTCTGCCGATTCTCCTTCACAAGAACCTATCCAAGGGTCAGGTACAATCTTTACAAAGTCAGAAGAGAGAACAATTCAGAATCTACCTTCGCTGATGCTGACTTAAGAAACATCAATCCATACGATCTACCTGACCTTCTGCAATGGACAAAGGACAACTACAACACAGAGGCAAACACCAGAGCCTATCAAGTATTGAGAAAAGCGATGAGGGAAAAGCTTCTGCTCTACAGCATGATAGATTTCCAGCTGGGAAAGGATCTCGGTCTCAAACATCTGGATCTACGACCACCAGAGGATCGCTGCCCACCAGACGCCATACCAAACTCAATCATCACAGAACCACGGTTTGGGTTAGTATTTCAAAACCCTCAAGGCGAAACTAAACTATTTGTATGCATGGACTGTCAGAAGTACGCAACAAATACTCTGAACAAGTTCAGAGCAAGCCTTGTGAAATACAGAGGTTCAAAGAAAATGGAAAAAGATGCTGCAGATACAATCATAAGAGAGATTGACGCAACAATTCGCCTAAGAGAACTCTGCATCAGATTCTACAAAGAGATCAGAAAAGTTGGAAGAGACAACAGAAGCTACAATGATTTCAAAGATGCCAAAATCTGATTCTCAGACCTCCAATCTCTGCAAACAAAGTTAAAAGTTTATCTTTCATTGTACTCAAATGTAAAATGTCTCTGGCATATTTCTAAATGAAAGAAATTTCGAGGTATTGTTTAACCTCTGTCTTATCCAACTTAGCCTAACTAAACTCAAAGTCAAATTTTAATTTTTTACTACTTAGGGGGAGATTGTTAGCTTCAATCTTCCTAATCATAGAAATACTTAGAAGTAGTGAAAAATAGGCTAAGTATAGAAAAGCCTCTCACAGAGGCTCTGCCACTTCTTCCAGAAGATCAAGTCCAGAAAGCCACAGAAGCTACAGAGGTAATCACAGAACCTCTGTAGTGCGAAAGAAGAAGATCAACTCGGAAACAAGTGGACTGCTCCACAGAAGGTCAGACCATAGAACCTCTGTAATGCCTTACAGAGCCTCTGTGGTCTGCTATGAAGACTTAGAAGATATTACTGGATACGTTCATCAACTTGCATGGAAAAGTACTGTCAAAACACGTGTCAAGCTCTGAGTGGACTCAATAGGGCATGGTACAAAATAGACGTCTGCGCCATTTATTGCATTTACCAATAGTACATCTGCTCCATTAAATGCGCATGGCTCAAACAACTGTTCACACCATCCAGTTCACTATTCATGCCGTAAAAGGAACAGTGACCTACTTCATAGTCTTCTAAGAGTGGTATAAAAGGAAGTCTCATGTTGAGATCTTCCTAAGAACGAATACACAAGGAATCACTAATACTCTCAAACTTTATTGTCAAATATCTGAGTGTTATATTCTCACACACACCAACAGTTCTTAATCTGTTCTTCGTGTTCTTATTATATATTGAATAACAGTAACTGTTCAAGAAATCCTTTTTATTCCTTACTGTTTTCTTTATATATGAGTGTTCTAATATCTATCAAACATGTCTGTTAGTTAAATACGCTTCCGCATTAAACTCTAAATTCAACTAATAGACTGTTAATCTTGATTAAGTGTATCTGGGAACCAACAGAACCCTTATGGATTCAAATTGAGTTGAATTCGAACCCTTATGGATTCGAATTGAGTTGAATTCGAACCCTGTTAGATTCGAATTGAGAAGTTGAGGATTCATCTGAGTTGGTTTAATTTTTCAAGTAAAGAATTCGAACCAAGTTAAGTCCGAATTGAGTGAATTCGAACCCAGTTAAGTCTGAATTGGGTGAATTCGAATCCTTCTTCATCCGAATTCATTGAATTCGAACCCTTCAGCATCCGAATTCATTGAATTCGAACCCTTCAACATCCGAATTCATTGAATTCGAACCCTTATTCATTCGAATTCATTGATTTTTTATTCCGAATTGAGTTTTTTGAGAAAATTTTTTATTCCGAAATTTTTTCTATAGTGTATTTCATACACTTTAAGAGCTTTTCAAGAAAAAATTTTATATAAAATTTTTTCTGCTTGATTTTCTGAACGATCAATCTTCTAGCATTCTTCAAGATGTCTGACATAGAGAATTTAAGTGGGAGAATATGGTATCAGTTAGGAAAATCTTTTGACGATCACTCTATTAGGTATTATTTTTGATATCTTTCATCTATTTTTTTGTGTGTTTAATTTTTTTCAGGATTCTATCAAAATGTATCATATAGAGAAAGAGAGAAAATGGACTCTTCTTGAAGCTAAGGATGAGATCAAGCGCCTTGATTGTTTGGTTTCTAAATACATGAGATATTCTGATGAAGAGGCAATGAAAAACATAAAGCTCAAGTCTGAAAAAGCTTCATTAGAAGACAAAGTCTCTTCTCTTGAGTCCGAACTGAAAGTTTTGAATGACAAGATTGTAGTGTTTGAAGTTACTCAAGAGAAAAATAAGACATTTGAGATTTCAACTCATCAAGATAACATGAAGGAGCTTCAAGGGAGTATAAAGACAATGGAGGAAGAATATGCTGATTTGAAGAGACATATTTTAGACATTTCTTCTTCAAATGAAAATTTTATTTTTAAAGAACAAAATGTTTTACTTACTAAAAGAATTACTGATCTTGAAGTATATATTGCAGGTCTTGAAACAAAGAAAGACAAAGACAACTCAAGTCTGCACGATCAAATCGAGAAACTTCAAGAGAAAGTAACAACTCTTCAAAAAGAAAATGCTGATCTGAAGAGCATTGAAGACAAGAGAGAGAAGATTCTTAAAGAAAAGGAAGTAATTGAACGTAATTGTATAAAACTTTCAAAACAAGTTTCTGACTTTGAGAAAGTTTTATTTCTTGAAAAGGAGAAGTTGGAGAAGGAAAGGGTCGAGTATGAAAAAGAAAAGAAAAGCTTTGAAGCGAAGAATGCGAAACTGTCAAAGAAAATTTCTGATCTTCATAAGGACTTAGAAAAGGAAAGACAAGAGCTAGATAAAGAAAGTCAAGAGCTAGAAAAGATGAAGAAAGCTGACTTTCAGGCTAGGTGCGTTAAAGATGACTTTTCTAAAGAAAGGAAGATATTTCGGCAGGAAATTCATAAATTGACAATGAATTTGGCTGCATTATCGACTGACATCATGAAAGAGAAGAGGGTCAAGTCTAATATTCAGAAGAAGCTTGATTTGGTGACCAAGGAACGGAATGACTTATTTTACAAAGTGAAGTCATTTAACAAATCCAAATGCTAATCAGAATGTCTGATTCGTCCTTCTAATCTATTCTATGATCACTCGGTGGATAATTCTTCCAAGTATCAATATGCTGATCTTCCTTCATATAAGAAAGTTAACATGCAATGGAGAGTAAAAGGTACGTCAACTGAAAAAGGTGAGCCAAAATCCTCTGTTCCCAACAAGAACACTAATCTGAAAGCTAAATCTTTTGCTAATCCTGATTCATTCTATTCCGCAAATCATTTAATCAGGTTAGCACAAAAGAATTTTTGTTGTTCTTATTGTGGTACTAATGATTTTATTAAAAATGAGAGTGTTCAATATTGGTATGGTACTTATCATTTTCCTTCCTATAGAGCTCCGCTTAACAAGCAAGGACCCAAGACATGTTGGGTACCAAAATCTACTTAATCTGTTTTTGCAAATTTAGAAGCAAAGCGTTGAACTCTCGGAAGAAGATTACTTGTACCATTAAGGGGGAGTAAAGAGATATTGGCTTTTGAACATATCAGTTCAAAACCCGTGCTTCAACAACAATGGCTTCTAAACATCTCAGTTTAGAACCCGTGCTTCAACGTTTTTGGTTTTTGAACATATCAGTTCAAAACCCGTACTTCAAAGACTAAGACTTCTAAACAAATCAGTTTAGAACTCACACTTCTCAGGTGATATCTTTAACTGTTACATCTTTCTGTTTCAAGGAACGTGGTAAAAGGTAACATTGGATTATATTTTGTTTCTACCACTTTGAAAACTTGAATCTTTACAAATTTGATTCAACGAGATAAAATTTTCATTTTTCTTTCAATAAATTAAATGTGTGCTAAAAGATGATTTTACAAGTATTTTTGTATTATCTGAGTTAGATTTGTTTCAACTTTCACCTCTGAAATAAATCGAAAGGTCAGCAAAACATGAATGAAATTATGCTGAATGCTCAAAGTTATGTGAATCTGGACTTATATAGAATATAATGCTCAAAAAGCCTATATGTCAGAATGATGGATGGAAATGAAAATATGGGCAAAGCACTATGTTTTAGAACCAAGCGATTGAGATAAAATTGTTGCACTATCATTTAGTTTGAAAGTTTGTGCCTGTGGCCTTTCTGGTTTGGGAGAGTAAGTCCTAAGGGGTGCTCAACACCTAGTCCCTAAGATCAACTGGTCTGGGATCGGCTGACCCAAATCCTGCAATAGAACCTGAGATAAAGCCATGTTCTACTGGTACAAATGGGTTTAAGATATATCGATATGGCCTTTCTGGTTTGGGAAATTAAGTTCTAAGGGGTGCTCGACACCTAGCACCTAAGGCCAACTGGTCTGGGATCTGCTAACCCAAATCCTGCTATAGAACCAGATAGAAAGTCATGTTTAACGGTGTATCTTATTCTTACTAAACTTTTTGATTAAAAGATGCCAATGAGCATAAAATCAAAAGATGCCAATGCGCACAAAATCAAAAGATGCCAATGAGCACAAAATCAAAAGATTCAAATGTGCACAAAAGATGCCAAAGAGCACACATCTCTTGAAACTTGGGAAAATACAAAGTCGCGATAAACTCGTAAATTTGTGAAATTCTGATTTTGGACAAATAGTGTGAGTAGAGCAAAGTATTCTTACATGTTTTAGAATTGCATATGCTTGAAGCTAATCATATTTCCCATGCTAGCACACCAAATAGATTTAATAAAGGGGTTGCAACTGAACATTTTTAACTTGATATACAATGATGACTTGTTCTTGAATCCAAACACATGCATTTGATTTCATTTGATTGAAAAATCTGTTAAATTTCATTAAGTTGAATTTCTTTTGTAAAGTTTTCAAATGATCAAATGTTTGTAGTTATAAAATGAAATTCAATGAAAATCTTTAAAATTTGTGCTACAATTTCAAATACTGTACGTTATTGAAATATATGCATACTTTCAGGGGGAGAAAATAAATTGCTCCATAATTCTTATTTTGAGGGGGAGCAAGGTTATTCTGTAAGGAGGAGATTGTTAGCAATACTCAAAAACACGACTGAAATTGAAAATGGTTTTCGATGATTATGATGCTCACCATCATCGAAAAAGGGGGAGAAAAGTTTAATTTCAATTTCATGTCAAAGAGCTTTCAAATCAAAGATATTTCAAGTCAAAGATTCGTGAACAAAGACTGAAGATCAGGGGGAGAAGGATCATGTGAAGTCCAAATGTTGCTGAATTTGGTTATCTTAGTTCTGAGTGGTTCTCGGAATGTGCTAACACCGAATTTGGTTATCTTAGTTCTGAGTGGTTCTCGGAATGCGCTTACACCTAAAAGTTCAACAATGTGGATGGTTTCACATCTTTCTGATCCAAACTCTAATCGTTTCTGATTCATCTTGTTCCATGTTCAAGACTTGAAGACAATCTGTTGAAGATTGTATTGAAGAAGGTTGATTTTTCAAAGAAAAAGACAATGACTTTTCATGTTTGTCTGAAGATTCTTCAAAGCTGAGTTCTTAAAGAGTGTCAAAGCATATAGTTCGCCGTGAACTAGTGGAGATAAAGCTATTTGAAGATGGTTTGATAGAGTGTCTGTTGGAGAAGATTAACTTTACAAAGAGCTGAAGACTGCTGTCATATTTTTTTAAATCTTGAATCCAAAGGGGGAGATTGTTAGAGCATTGTTGTATTCAAGATTTTCTGTAAAGTCAATGTACTGTATTTGTTAGCTTTGCCTTTATACCTTGTATGTTATGGGTATAAATAGGCATGTCTAGTTCTTAGTTAGAAGAGAATCTAGATCCCTCGTGTAAACCTCTTGATCATTTTGTCATTTACACTTTAGAGTTCAATATATGGATGACAAGTTCTCTCTAGATTCTCTCTCTACATCATTCTTGATTTCTTGCTAGATTTGGGATTTCACAGTCTAGAAAGCCCCAATTATATAGAAAGTTTTATAAAGTCCATGTAAAGTCAATGAAAGTCAAATGTATTGTAATTAGCTTTATTAGTCTTTTGGGCTTTGAGAGTTTAATGGGAGTTAAATGGGCTTGGGCCCATGTCATGTAATTAGACACTATAAATAGGTGTCTTGGGCTTACATTGTCATAAGAGACTTTGAGAGTTATTTGATAGATCGGTATACTTTGAGAGAGTCGTATACTTTCAATTCTCCTCCATTGTATTGTAAAGCATATGAATAGAGATCATTAAACAAATTGTTCCTCTTGCCTATTTTCTATTCTACATTTATGGAGTTTCTTGATTGTTTCTTCAACTATGGGACTTACATGGGTATTGATTCAAAAACACAGAAATTAATGCAAACACAGCAGGTAATAACACAGCAGGTCAGATTAGTTAAAATTTGAAACGACATCAGGTCAAGTATAAGAGTATGAAATTGATAAACCTGTATTAGAAGTCGTATGCTAAAAATCCGTAAAAATCAAACAGGGGCTGTTTGAAGTCTTCTGCAGAATCTGTGTCTGTGTTGCTGGAATCGATTGATAAGGGCTGTGTGAAATATTTGAGTTTTCAGTGAAAGCCAGAAATCGATTGACAAAGTAATACAACAGCAAAATCGATCAGGTCTGCTTTGAATCAACGAAAATTGTCTTTGGCTCTGATACCAATTGTTGGTTCCAAATTCAAGCAACAATAATAGAAATGATGCTCTATGTTGAAATGATTGAGAAATTACAAAGTAAGCTTGAAGAACAATTCTCTCAATTGAAGCTTTCTCTCTTCACGTATGAAAGTAAAAATGAGACTTAGAGGCTTAACCTAAAATTCTCTAAGACAAGACTTTATAACCAATACAACAATTGGTTATTTAGACTTTTAGCCCTTGACACTCAACAAATACAAATAAGTCCTTGACACTATTTCTTTATACAACATTCATATAAATTAGGGGCTAATTAAAGCTAACAAGAGGTATCTGATAAGGTTTCTTTAGAGAGATTTTGATTGACAGAAGGTGTACAGAAATTTTCGAAAAAGTTGTTCTTTCCAATTTCTATCAACTCCTTTTCATCTGAAACGTTAGGCTTGAACTCAGGAGCCTCTGTCGATAATTTCTTTTCAGAGTTTATCATGCAGACAAAGGAAACCTGTGTTTGAGTCTCGGGTTTACCAAACTTGAAGATTCCTATCTGATCTTGAGTTTTCAGATATTTCTCAGGTTTGGAATCTCTTTTGACAGAGATTGAAGGAGACAAATCTGTGTTTTCAAAGCACACATTTGTCATCTTCAGAGGTTTCCTTATGTGAGGTTCCCAGAGACTTTTCGCCTTTTGCTAACAGAGAGTAGATTTGGAAAACCAGGTTTTCTTGTACTTCTAGTGAGAAATAGAGATGACAGAGATTTGTTTCTTTTGTTTCCGGTGTATGGATCTATATCACAGAAGCCAATTCCCCGTCTCCCTATTTGTGTGTTAATTTTCTCGTATACCTTCTGTGCATCTTGGTATTTCTTAATTAAAAGATCTCTTCTGAGTAAATCTTGACAGAGGACTTCTCTTTCCTTTTGAAAATAATGTTTAGAGCTAGAATGTTCATTCTGTCGGTCTCAACGTCCATTAGTTCTTTAGATTTTGTTTTTAATGCAGAGTTAAGTTCAGAAATCTTTTCTTTCAAAGGATTTAGGTGTTTGTTCCAATTTGTTTCAATTTCTCCCCTTTCTAGAAAGATTATAGCCTTTTCTTGAGTGAGAAGTCTAGCTTCTCTCTCAAAGAAGGTAAGCTTCTTTTGAATACTTTCGCAGGTTCTTTTAAGTTCTGTGTATTCAATGTTTAGTTTGAGCAAATCAGCTTCTGCTTGACTAGAGTTAGAGTTAGAAGTGGATACCTCACTATCGGAGTCAGATGAGCTGACCTCTGCCATTCCACAGAACAAGGCATTTTTGTCGCCTTCATAAGATGATTCGTCTGATAGCCAGTTCTCCTGATTCACCATTAGTGACTTCTGAGCATAAAACCCCGCTTTCTTTTTGTAGTAAGCAGAGTCCCTCTGTGGAAGATTGGATTTGCTCCTGCAGTCAGCGGCATAATGATCTGACTTGCCACAGTTAAAACATTCTTGGTTCTGGGAACCGTTGCCAGCTCTGTCGTTCGACCTCTGTCGGTCACCACCTCTTTCAGTCAACCTCTGTTGGTCGCTACCTCTGTTGGTCGACCTTTCATTTGACCCTTCTCTTCCTCGATCATCTCTTCCATAGCGTTCATTACCAGACTTCTTCTGGTAACCTCTGCTGAATTCTCTTGTCAAAAGGGATAACGATTTAGCAATAGAGGCCATTGATGTTTCTTCTTCTTCCACCACCTCCTCATCTTCACTATCAACGATCAAGATTTTCTTTTTCTTCTCATTCTTTACCTCTGCAGCTTTCTCCTTTGGCTTCTCTCTAGCTTTTGCGGTCTTACCGACCAGTGCAAGAGGTGTACTGATTTGTGCTTTTGCTTGTGCGATTTGAGGCTCTTGGGCTGCCAATGTTCCATAGAGATCTGACAGAGTCCAGGAGTCTAAGTCCTGCTTTGTTTGCAGAGACATGCACAACTGGAGCCATTCTTCATTTAGACTCTTTAGGAACATGACGTTGTTTTCTTCAGAAGTTCTGTGAATCCCGAACTTCTTGCACTTGTTGATTAGAGAGTTAAACCGATCATATGTTGTCTGCAGAGATTCGGTCGACAGAGCTTTGAATGCATAGTATTCATTTATGCATTGGGCTCTGCAGTTCTTCTGAGTTATGGCCCCACCCTCCAGTTGTTTTTCCAGTTCCTTCCACAGATCGTATGCAGACTCACACGCATCTAGGGATTGGAAAAGGTCATTGGGTATGGCCATTATCAGAAGTCTCTTTGTTTTCTGAGCAACCTCATATTTTGCCCAATCAGGTTCGGACCACTTATCCTTGGTCTTTGGTTTCTCGTACGCAGGAACCTCAGGAGTGTCACCTGTGACAGGAATACGTGGTACTGTGACCATGGGAACGAAAGGAGGATTGTTGATAAGGTGCATGAGTTCTTTGTCAGTGCCCTCGAATAAGTGAATCATTTGTATCTTCCACTGAGGGTACTCATCTCTGAGTAGTGTGGGTGGCTTGGTTAAGGAACCAGCGGTGAAGAAGTTGTTTGAACTTGTCATTTTGAGAGAGTGATAATTCCAGAAAATAGGGTAAGCTTTCTGAAAGCTTTGAGCAGTGTACTAAAATGGAGATTTATCTGTAGTAACAGGTTCTGTAAGTATACCAAAGTCGAAGATGTCGAGAGTGGAAGAAAAACAGAAGGAATGAATAACAGGTTAATATCAGTCTAAGTTTCTACCAAAAACCATTGTAAGAGTGGATCACTTGATATAGAAAATCAAGGCAGGCTCTGATACCAATTGTTGGTTCCTGTTTTGCTTAACAATGATGATTATATCTAATTAGTTCAAACAATATATAATGCGGAAGCGTTTTAACGAACTAACAGATATTATGAGGTAGAATAACACACGATATCAAATACAAGAAGTGTAAATAAGACTGATAAATAGCTCAATGATTTACTGTATTTGATATAATAAAAACACCAAGAACACCGAAAGGCTTGACAAGAAAATGCTCTAAAGGTGTGTGTGTTGTGCAAAAAGCTTAATAGAAGAGTTCACATGAACCTTCTATTTATACTACTTCTAAAGGGGACAATAAGGACTGAAGGTACGAAGACACTGTTGAGGAATAGTAGCGGGAAGGTACAAAACACTATTCTGGAACTGTTGCAAATACAACGTTCATTAAATGCTCCGTATTCAGCTTTAGGCGGAAACCTATCAGAGTTTGACACGTGGAGTTTTCAGGTCACGCCTTTGTACTATTGATCTTCAGAACCTTCGAATGGCAGACATTGTAAGAAGCATGTTCGTCCTTGTTTAGATCTTTTACGTAGATCTCCTTTTTACCACAGAAGCTCTGTCAAGTATTACAGAAGCTCTGTGGCCTTGTCCGCTTAGAAGAGTCTTCTGTTGTTTCTTCACTTCGGTCTTCTTGATTAACCTGGCAGAGCCTCTGTCGAAGACTTCTGTCTTCTCGGTTACTCGGCAGAGCCTCTGTTGGTGTCGATACTTGGTCTATTTTTCCAATACTTCTATTTATCATAAAGATTGGAGCTAACACAGCAGGATCTTGATAAACTAGCCCAACTCTTGGAGATGTAATAATCGAGTTTGGTATGGCAAAGGATGGCCAGTCAGTCGTCTTCTGGTGGTCGAAGATTCAAGTTTCTTACTCCGAGATCTCGTCCTAATTGAAAGTCGACTAGGCTGTATAGCAGAAGTTTCTCTCTCATGGCTTTCCTTAGCACCCTGTATGCCCTTTGATTTGCATCTGTTGTGTAGTTTTCTTTGGTCCAGTGCAGAAGGTCGGGTAGGTCGTAGGGACTTAGATTTCTCAGATCAGCATCTGAGAATTGGGTAACACTTTTGTCCTCCCTTTTGACCTTATAGATGTTATAGGAAACCTTAGGTGTGGTTCTGGTTTGAGAGAACTTACAGTATATGACTTTGTCGATTTTGGACTCTGAGAAGACTTGATGTTTTGGCTTGGGTGTTGTTCTTGTGAAGGTGTTCTCGAGGTCAGCATGGAAGTAGGGATCTTGAATGGTTGTGGGCAGAATATCTCTAGCACTTCTGTTGTACAGATATCTGTACACCACTTCTTCCATTTGTTGTGGAGGTGCACCGGGTGGAGGCATGGGTCTGCGCATAGCATCCATTCGCTTCTTGATTTGGGCCACTCGATCCTCTGTGACTTTTGCCTTCGGATATAGAACAAGTATATTTGACAGAGGGGTAACACCGAAAGCCCAGTCTTCTTGTTCTGGCTTTGGTGTTACATATGCATCGAAAGAGCTCTTCATCAATTTTTCTGCTGGTTGATGCTTGGGCTTCTTATTTTTGGGTTCCTCTGTCATTATCCCCTTGCCTTTGTCTTTTGCCTTCGGCTGAAGATCCTCTTGTAGAGATGGGGTTGCCTCTGTGGGATTTGTCTTTTAGATTTTTGAGGGTGCCTCTGTAGTTTTGGGGGTTGCCTCTGTAGGTTTTGGCACTTGTGTTTCTGAGGACTTTGTTGGTGACGTGGGTTTTATTGGTGAGGCTTCTGTGGTTTTGCTCAGATGTTTTCTTTTGTGAGCAATGGTTTTGGTTCTGGTTTTGGGTGTGGGAGATGGGGGTTTTGTTGTTGTAGATTCTGGTGTTTTTGGTGTTGGAGAGGGGAGTTCTTCTGGTGATTTTGGTTTTGGTGATTGAGATGGTTGATCTTCTTCGGAGGATGTTAGAATTTGGAATTCTTCACGGGCTGGGACATCTGCTCCGAATACAGAAGTTGATTCCACAGAGGTGGGTGTTGCCTCTGTGGTCTTCTGTTGTTGATCTTGGTTGGTTTCAGGTACTTGGGTTTGAATTGGGGTTTCTTGAGGGGTTTCAACAGAGGTGGTTGTAGCCTCTGTGGTTTGTTGCTGGTTTCCTCCTTGGGTTTGAGTTGTTGGGGGAACTTGGTTCAGGGGTTCTGCGGATACAGCTGTTTCTGGTAGACCTCTGCTTGCAGCTTTCTCCCTTGGTTTTTCCCTTTCATTATCCCCCTCAGGATGATCTGATGAATCGTCAGAGTCATCATCAGAGTCATCCTAACCCTTTTCTTTAGTACCCTCTGCTCTGCACGAAGCCTCGGGTTTCTTAGGTGGTACTTCCCCTGCGGCTATCATCTTGGCGCATAGATCGTCACAGAGGCCAAGAAGGTGGTCTGGACCTCTGCTTCTGTCATGAAGCGCATTTTGTCCACACTTGTATTGAATTCTTTGACATAGTTTGCGTTGGCAGCAGTAAAGGCTCGGATGAATTCTGTCATTTGATCAAGTATTCCTTGCCCAAGCTCTGTCAGCTGAGCTCTGGTCATATAGTCAGAAGGATTTATGGCCAGAGTTTGTTGCATAGTTTACTCTTGAACTTCCTCTAATGCCTTCTTTAGGCCTTCAGGGGTAAGGCCCTTAGAGGTGGAGGCTTTGGCATTCATCGTTTCAAGGAAGAGTTTGATAGAGGTTTTGAATGCAGATGTGGCGGCTTTTCCGAATTCAGTGGCAGCAGATGCAACAGAGGTATCAGCAGTTGTTCTCATCTGGGCTAAGGCATTTTTCACCTCTGTGGACAGGTTGTCCATTTTGGTGTTCAGGTTTGTGATTGCCCAGGATGTAGTATCTGCAAAAGAATTAAAAGAGCTTTTCAACTCTTTCAATGTATTGTCCACAGAGGTGACAAGGGTTTGGAACTCATCCCTTGATACACGTGGACTTGGTGTAACCTCTAGGGGAGCACATTTGTCCCCAAAGTGAGCCCCTGTTCCTTGGACACCTTCTTTCGCCCTTGTTTGTACGTTGGGGGCGGAAGGATTTCCCTCTGATCCTCGAGCAGAGGCATCTTGTGCCTCAGACTCTACAGAAGTTCTGGTAAAGACATTGTCTTGATCCACTCCAGAGGTGGGTACAAGATTTTCCTTAGGTTGACTCAAAGACTTGTCTAGTGTCTCTCCATCCTTGTGCACTCTAAGCTCCTCTGAAGAGCTGTTTGGACCTATAGTAGTGTGCGTGGCAGAGGAAACAAATTCCTCTGTAAGGTTGGCGATTGTGGTCTGGGGCGATGGACCAAGAACTAAGGGTAAGTCCTTTTGAGAGGACTCCTCTGGAGTGGTTTCCCCGGCTAAGATTGGCACAGAGGTAGAAAGAGTTACCTCTGCCCGGTCAGTTTGGATTGGGGTCGAGCCGTGCTGCTCTTTTTCAATAATATCTTCTGCCACTAGACTGACGATGTTAGAAGTATGGGTCGCACTGGGTGTTGGTTGTGGGAGTGTGCCTCTTCTATTCCAGGCATCAGTTCTAGCTTCTGCTTCTGTGGAGCATCCAACCACTTCTTCTCCATCTATAGTCTCAACATCTGTAGCTACCCTATGGCTCGGTGCTTCTACCCTAACTTCTGTAGTGGCTTTTGCATCAGTGCGTAAAGAGTAGTACATTGGATGTGAGCCAATTAATTGTCGTACGTGGGGATGCATAGGTCATTCTTCTGCCTGATCATCTTCTTCATCAGAGTCCACCTCTGAGGCCATGATTGGTCGGGTTTTGGTGGTGGTTTTAGCCAAATCCTCTGGACTTGCTCGTAGAACATCAAAGCCAGGTTGGGTGAAGGGGTTCTGTAGAACTTCCGGAGTCTTAGACTGATTATTCTATGGGGTTTGGTCATCATCATCCAAGTCAGAAGAGATTATAAAGTTTGGAGCTTCTGTTGAATGAAGAGATAGAGCTTCTCCAGTCCATCTAGAAGGGTCTAAAGAGTGTGCGATCCCAGGTTGTTGTAGGAAGATAGAAAAATCACCCTGATCTTCTGCATAATTGATGGGTGAGGGTGATTGCAGAGGTTGGTCTTGGGTTTCTTCGACCATATCTGCTTCCTCTGCGATGGATTGCAGAGGAGTGTGGGGTTTCTTGGATTTCTTCTTGCTCCTCCTTTTCTTTGGTTTGGGGGCACCCTCCTCAGAAGACTTATGTTTTCTTTTCTTTTTGTATTTTGGAGGAGTGGGAGGTGCAGAGGATCCTGCTTCTGTTGAGCAGCAGAGGTAGAGGTGCCCTCTGCAGTTTTCTTGTGGGTTTTCTTCTTCTTCTTCTTCTTGGCAGAGGGGTTTTTCTTTGTTGCAGGGGAGAGAATCGCTTCCCTCTGAGCCTGAAAGTTGGCCTGTACAAGCTGATGTTTGGCCAAAGCTGCAGCCCATTGCTCATCTAATATCCTATCTACAACCCTAGTTCCTAATGGGGTACCTAGACGCGGGGGTGTCACAGGACTCGGTTCTGGAGTCGTATGATCGCGTACGTTATCTAACTTAAGGGTATTGTCTGTAGCGTATCCCAGAAGTTTCTTTGGCAGAGGTCTGCATAAAGGGTATTCATCTTCATGCTCTGTTGGGGTGTTTTTGTTCAGGGGGTACATTCTGGCCGTTGGTCCCTCCATTGGCCATTTTTGTAGACGTAGCAGAGGCTCTAGCAGGACACCCAGAATTCTTTGATATTGCAGAGGAGGTAGAGTTTCGGGCTTTCATCCTTTCGCCTTCATGGAGGAGATTTTGCGGTCAATGGTGTTGACCATTTCCTGCATCATGAGGGTGGCGTAGTCCAGAGGTAGGTCGTAGTATACCCCATACATGATAGCCAAAATTTGGTGAGAGGTCTGATCTGGACTACCCACTTTCCCTGTTAGGCACCTGTTAAGAATAGAGAAGAGAGTATTCCACAGAGGGGGTAATCGATTTCTTCTGAAATCATTTCTTTTTCTTAGGGTTGTGTTATACCCCAATATTTCAACAAAACGGCAGAGCTCTTCGTCTGTGGGTTCCTCCGCGTACTTCTTTATTCCAAGAAGACCACTGGTAGGTAGACTGAACTCAAGTGAGAACATGGTTCTGTTGAACTTGAGTTCAAGGTGCTCGAATTTGCCTGGTTTGGAGATGTAGCCCTTGATTTGTCTATCTGCGGGGTCAAATCTGCTGCTTTGCCAGAATTGATTGAGATATTTGGCAGGGATTTTATTGACAGTTTTGGATAACAGGGGGTAAAGGTAATGGTTTTCCAAAATGTGAAGAAGGATAGGTTGTGCTTCCCCAAAAGCAGTTTTTGAGGGAACCAAGTAGTAGTTGTTTGGTTTCAAAGGAAGAACATGTTCAAATTGTTCATGGGCAATGAAGTTTAGAAGATGGGTAATCGGAGGAAAATCTGCTTCATCGCCGGAGTGGTCTTGTTCTAGGTTTCTGGCGATTTCTTGGTTTTGAGAGTTCTCAGAATGAGATGGAGAGTTCACTGGAGCGTTGGAGGTGGAAGCCATTGGATTAATCTTGAAGAAAGAGAGTAAAAAATGGAAGTTGCAGGTTTTTGCAAGGTTCGCCGGAGAAGATGAAGAGAGTAAGTTCGTAAACGTTTAGAGGTAGTGGTAAGTTTGGTTTTATACTGAAGAGATGGTAGAATCTGAAAGGGTAAATATGTGAAAGTGAATAAAATTTGGGATCCGTAATTGAGTACATACGGCTGGTTCAACTTTCCAGGAGAACGTGTGCCACATACGTCCAATCAAAAGATGCCACGTCATTAATGTCAGAGCACGATTAGATGGCGTGTGCGGCCCATTAATTCTTGGCGCGTGAACTTTTCAACTTTCAAAAGACTGTCACTCGCAGTAGATAACCCGTTCTTTTACAGAATATCCATAAAAGGGCAAGTGTCAGAGTCAACAGAGGCTTTGTGGTGGAGTGAGCTCTGTGATCTAAAACATGTCTTTTTGTCTCCTCTGATGCTTGTACTTTTACCAAAAACGTTTGAAAGATCATTGGAGACGATCGATAGATCTTTAGTACAAAATTTTCATTCACAGATGCTTTGAGGCTCTATCGAGGCCAACAGAGGCTCTGAGAGTGAAAATTTATCATAACTAAAAATTTAGAGAACTTTTTGATCATCCAAGGTTTTCATTGTGTTAAACACTGTTTTTAGGACATATTTGGAAATTTGTGTCCTGGAAAACTGTTTTGGAAATGGATTTTGTTCGAGACATACTCTTAGAGTGTGTAGTTTGGGCGACAGAGACTCTTTGGTTGAGTGAGCTCTTTGCCCATAAGACTTTCTTCCAATACCCTTGTGTGTGCATTTGTATGTACAAATCCTTAAAGAAGACATTTAAGGTTGATCGACAAAGTTTCCGTATGAAATTTGCAGTTCTAGAGGATCTGGCTTACAGAGGCTCTATTGAGCTCAAGAGAAGCTCTATGACCTAAAATTTCCCTTAACGGAAGGCTCGAAAATCTTTTTGATCATTTCTTGTTTGGAATGTCTTAAACAGTGTTTATAGGACGTATTTTGAAATTTGTGTCCTAGAAAATTGTTTTCAAAAAGGATTTGTACGAGTTACTCACTTTTGGTTCTTCTTTGTTCCGTAAAAATACCTGACTTCTGTAGATATGGTTGATCATATATCCTCTTTGGCTCCCCCTTGAATGATCAACCTCTGTAGATCAGTTCAAGGTCTCCTTCTGCTCCCCCTTGACCTATGCTTGGATCAAATGAGATAAGTTGTGCACATAACATGGAGATTGTCATACTCTGAGCAATCCCACAGAAGCTCTGTTGGTTACAGAACTTTTGATGATTAAGAATTTACATACATAAGAGTTTAAATATATACATATGTACAAGAAGATAAAATCTTACTTACAGAGGGTTCAACTCATGTTTATCATTCCCAACTTACCCACCAAGAAAAGGAATCTTTTCTCATCTAGTGCCTTGGCGAATAAGTCTGCAAGCTGGTATTCTGTGGACATAAAGTGCATTTCGATTGTGCCATGTTCAACATGATGCTTCAGAAAGTGATAACGAATATCGATATGCTTTGTTTTTGAGTGTTGTACTGGATTGGCAGAGATTGCTATGGCACTTTTGGAATCACAGAAGATGGGAATCTTGTATATGTTGTACCCATAGTCCTTGAGCTGAGTTTTCATCCACAGAACTTGAGAGCAACAACTAGCAGCAACAACATATTCCGCTTCTGCTGTAGATGTAGATACACAGTTCTGCTTCTTCGAAGTCCAGCTGACTAGATTACCTCCTAGGAATTGACAACTCCCAGAGGTGCTCTTTCGATCAAGCTTGCATCCTCCATAATCTGAATCTGTGTATGCCTTAAGACCAAAATTAGAGTTCTTCGGATACCAGAGTCCAATATTTTTGGTCCCTTTAAGGTATCTGAAGATCCTCCTTACAGCAATATAGTGGGATTCCTTTGGGTTAGCTTGATATCTTGCACAGAGGCATGTGGCATACATTATGTCAGGTCTACTTGCGGTTAAGTATAAAAGGGACCCAATCATACCTCTGTAGAGTTTGCACTCTACAGATGTGCCATTTGGATCTGAGAATAATTTATTTCCAGTGGCCATTGGGGTCTTCATTACAGAGGCATCAGAGAGACTGTATTTTGAAAGTATGTCAGAGACATATTTTGCTTGATTTATAAAAATCCCTCTGATGATTGTTTTACTTGGAGTCCGAGGAAGAAAGTTAATTCTCCCATCATACTCATTTCAAACTCACTTTGCATGAGTTTTTCGAAATCTTTGCACTGTTGTGCATTTGTAGACCCGAAAATGATGTCATCCACATAGATCTGTACAAGCATAATCTCCTCACCATTTCTTTTATAAAACAAAGTAGTATCGGTTGTACCTCTTTCGTAGTTGTTATCGAGAAGAAAGCTTGAAAGTCTTTCGTACCATGCTCTTGGAGCCTGTTTCAGTCCATACAGAGCTTTGTCAAGGTAATACACGTATTTTGGGTACTTGGAGCTTTCAAACCCTGGTGGCTGCTAGACATATACTTCTTCTTGGATTTCACCATTCAGAAAGACCGATTTTACATCCATTTGAAATACTTTGAAACCTCTGTGGGCTGCAAAGGCTAAAAATATTCTTATAGCCTCGAGCCGTGCGACAGGGGCAAAGGTTTCATCATAATCGATGCCTTCTTCTTGACGATATCCCTTGGCCACCAATCTTGCTTTGTTTCTAATGACCACCCCATCCTCGTCTTTCTTGTTTCGGAAGACCCATCTTGTCCCTATTGCTTGTTTCCCTCGTGGCAGAGGTACTAGGGTCCATACCTTGTTTCTCTCAAACTGTAGAAGCTCTTCTTACATAGCATCTACCCAGTTTGGATCATCTAGGGCTTCAAAGATTCTTTTTGGCTCGATCACACTGATAAAGTTTGTAAAGAAACAAAAATTAGTAATGGCTGATCTTGTCTTGACCTTTTCAGAAGGGTCGCCAATTATAAGACTTGATGGATGGCTTTTCGTCCACTGTGTTGTTCTTGGAAGATGGTCATTTGAGTCATCAAGATTAACTTCTGTGGTTGCACACTGCGGTTCTGGTGCAACCTGTGTTGTTGATGGTTCTTCTGTGCTTATGCTTGGTTCTTCAGCTTGTGAGAGGATTGGAATGAGAGTTGGAATTTGATCCTCTGAGGAAGTAGATACCGAGTCTTCGTTTTCCTCTGGTATTGATTCCTCTGTAGTCGCTGGAGTAGGTATTTCAGGAGCCTCTGTGGTTGAGTCCTTGATTGTGTTATCTTCAGCTTCTGTTCGCTCCCCCTCAGCATGTGCATCTGTATGATTTACAGAGGATGAAGTATTTAATGGACCAGTTAGAGAGATACCTGACTCAGTCTGGTTTGCAGAAGATGTTTCTCCAGAGGCTCTAACGTCTCCAGCAGAGGGGTCAATATCATCATGGAACATCTCTTCAAATAGAAGATTTAAGTCTTCTTCTCTTGTCTTTGAGATGCTAGAGGATTCCTTCTTTAGACCGAGTTCTGAACTGATTTGTTCAGAAGTCTTTTGAAAGGAATCGTCAAAAGATACATTGATGCTTTCTACGATGGATCGAGACTTCAGAAGGTACACTCTGTAAGCTTTTGAACTGGCAGAGTATCCTATGAACTTTCCTTCATCTGCTTTCACCTCAAACTTTCCTCTTGCTTCTCTATCATTTAAGACAAAGCACTTGCATCCAAATACATGAAAGAATTTGATGTTTGGTCGCCTTTTGTTGATCAAATGATAAGGTGTCTTGATGTGCCTCTTTACAATGGTTGATCGATTTTGGGTGTAGCATGCGGTTGATACTGCTTCTGCCCAAAAAGACATTGGTAATCCACATGCTGTCAGCATAGTTCTTGCAGCCTCCACAAGCGTGCGGTTCTTTCGTTCAACCACGCCATTTTGTTGTGGGGTGCGTGCAGCAGAGAAGTTCTGTGATATGGCTTCTTCTGTAAGATAGGTTTCAATGACAGAGTTTTTGAACTCTGTGCACACATACAGAACTTGGATTCTTTTCATTAAATTTATCAGAATGTTTTGAACATCTGATTTCTTTCTGACAAATTCAACCCATGTAAATCTTGAGTATTCGTCGATCAAAACAAGTATATATTTATTGCCACCTAGGCTCTGTGTAGCGATTGGACCGCAGAGGTCGACATGAAGCATGTACAGAGGCCTAGTGCAAGATATATCAGTTTTGCCTTTATGGGAAGCTCTTTAGAGTTTTCCCATTTCGCAGGCAGAGCACAAATGATCTTTATTAAACTTGACATTTGGCATACCTTTAACTAAATCAAGTTTAACAAGCTTATCTAGAGTATGAAAGTTTAAATGACAGAACCTGTTATGCCATAACCAGGCTTCTTCGCTTTTACAGGCAACAAGGCAAAGCTTGTCTTCCTTGTTCTTGGCACTGAAGTTCATGTGGTATAAATCACCTCTTCGTTCGGCTCGCAGAAGTTCGACTCTTGTGTCCTCACCTTGTAGAGAGCAGAATGTTCTTTTGAACATTACATCGAAACCCGTATCGCATAGTTGGCTAACACCGAGAAGATTGTGTTTAAGGCCATCCACATATGCAACTTTTCATACGGTTATGTTCTCCTTCTTAATGACTCCGTAGCCTTTTATATACCCCTTCTTGTTGTCACCAAAGGTCACAGATCCTCCATCGAGTTTATCTTTGTAGGAGGATAGTAGACCTCTATCGCCAGTCATGTGCCTCGAGCATCCGGAGTCAAGATACCAGATTGGCACATACTTCTTCTGCAAGACAATCAGAGAGTTTTAGGTACCCATATCCAAATGGTCCAACTTTGTTAGGGGTTTTCAAGTTTGCCTTAGCATTCTTGGACTTTGTTTTAGCTTCTGGTGAAGAAACATTCTGTTTCTTCTTACCCTTGAATTTAGCATTCTTGTTGGGTACAGAGAGTAAACAATGTGGATTTGAGAAGTGTTGGCTTAATTTATACATGAGATCAAAGCAATGACAATAATGAATGTGCGAAGAGATTTGCTTGAACTTTTCATTGAAAACATTAAATGGGGGCACAGAGGCATTACATTCTATCCTAACATTTGACTTCCTATTACAAGAAGACCTATGTAGGATAGATTGTTGTTTGCAAAATCTGTAATACCCCGGGTAAGTTCGTTAGTTGAACCCTCTTTCCGTTAAAATTAGTTAACTTTATAATAATGTGTTTAGGGTAAGTTTGGCTCAATTTATAAGTTAAGGGTATCATGGTTATTAGTGAAGAGTTTAGTTCTCTTTCGACAGAGGCTAGATTTTCAGAGCATGTGCCATACTTGCTTTCTTCCTTTCTTTGAGGGATATCTTCTAAGTCAACAAAAGTTTTCATCGAGGTTTCCTCAGAGAGATTTTGGCCATTTTTTAAAGTACTAGGACATTCATAAAAGTTGTTTTCACCGATTTCCAATAATTCCTTTTTAGAAATATGAGTCAGTTTTTCTTCTGTTGACGCAGGCAAGAACTCAGGTGCCTCTGCCGATAGTTTCTTCTCAGAATCTATAGTACAGACAAAGGCAACCTGTGATTGAGTCTCGGGATTACCAAACTTAAAGATTCCTATCTGATCTTGTGTTTTCAGATATTTCTTAGGTTCGCTCTTTTGACAGAGGCTGATGATGGTAGATCTGTGTTTTCAAACCACACATTCACCATCTTCAGAGGTTTCCTTCTGTGAGGTTCCCCAGAGACTTTTCGCCTTTTGCTTACAGAGAGTAAATTTGGAAAACCGGGTTTTCTTGTACTTCCAATATGAAATAGAGAGGACAGAGACTTGTTTCTTTTGTTTCCAGTGTATGGATCTATATCACAGAAGCCAATTCCCCGTCTCCCAATCTGTGTATTAATTTTCTCGTACACCTTCTGTGCATCTTGATATTTCTTTATTAACAGATCTCTTCGGAATAAATCATGACAGAGGACTTCTCTTTCCTTTTGAAAATAATGTTTAAGAGCTAAAAAAGTTCATTCTGTCGGTCTCAACGTCCATAAGTTCTTTAGATTTTGTTTTTAATGCAGAGTTAAGTTCAGAAATCTTTTCTTTCAAAGGATTTAGGTGTTTGTTCCAATTTGTTTCAATTTCTTCTATTTCTTGAAAGATTTTAGCCTTTTCTTGAGTGAGAAGTCTACCTTCTCTCCCAAAGAAGGTAAGCTTCTTTTGAACACTTTCGCAGGTCTTTTTAAGTTCTATGTATTCAATGTTTAGTTTAAGCAAATCAGCTTCTGCTTGACTAGAGTTAGAGTCAGAAGTGGATACCTCACTATCGGAGTCGGATGAGCTGACCTCTGCCATTCCACATAACAAGGCGTTTTTGTCGCCTTCATCAGATGATTCGTCTGACAGCCAGTTCTCCTGATTCACCGTTAGCGACTTCTGAGCATAAAACTCCGTTTTCGTTTTGTAGTAAGCAGAGTCCCTCTGTGGGCGGTTTGATTTGCTCTTGCAGTCAGCGGCATAATGACCTGACTTGCCACAGTTAAAACATCCTTGGTTCCGGGAACCGTTGCCAGCTCTGTCGTCCGACCTCTGTCGGTCATTACCTCTTTCAGTTTTACATTCATTGGCGTAGTGGTCTGGCTTACCACAGTTGTAACATACTTGGTTCTGTGGAGTGTTGCCAACTTTATCGTTTCACCTCTGTCGGTCACCACCTCTGTCAGTGGACCTTTGTTGGTCGCTACCTCTGTCGTTCCTTTCATTTGACCCTTCTCTTCCTCGATCATCTCTTCCATATCGTTCATTACCAGACTTCTTCTGGTAACCTCTGCTGAATTCCCTTGTCAAAAGGGCTAACGATTTAGCAATTGAGGCCATTGATGTCTCTTCTTCTTCAACGATCAAGATCTTCTTCTTATTCTTTTCTTCCACTGCTTTCTCCTTTTTTGGTTTCTCTTTATCTTCTGTAGCCTTACCAACCAGCACAAGAGGTGCACTGATTTGAATTTTTTGCTTGTGCAATCTGAGGCTCTTGGGCTGCCAACGTTCCATAGAGATCTGATAGAGTCCAGAAGTCTAAGTCTTGATTTGTTTGCAGAGACATAGACAACTGGAGCCATTCATCATTGAGATTCTTTAGGAACATGACATTGTTTTCCTCAGAAGTTCTGTGGATTCCGAACTTCTTGCACTTGTTGATTAGAGAGTTGAACCGATCATATGTTGTCTGTAGAGGTTCTGTCGGCAGAGCTTTGAATGCGTAGTACTCGTTGATGCATTGGGCTCTGCGGTTCTTCTGAGTTTTGGCCCCACCCTCCAGTTGTTTTTCCAGTTCCTTCCACAGATCGTATGCAGATTCACACGCATCTAAGGATTGGAAAAGGTCATTGGGTATGGCCATTATCAGAAGTCTCTTAGTCTTCTGAGCAACTTCATATTTTGCCCAATCAGGATCTGACCACTTGTCCTTGGTCTTTGGTTTCGTGTGCTCAGGGATTTCAGGAGTGTCGTCTGTGGCAGGTACACGGGGTACTGTGATCCTTGGTCCGAAAGGAGGATTGTTGATATAGTACATGAGTTCTTTGTCAGTACCCTCGAAGAAGTGAATCATTCGTATCTTCCATTGAGGGTACTCATCTCTGAGTAGTGTGGGTGGTTTGGTTAAAGAACCAGCGGTGAAAAAGTTGTTTGTGTTTGTCATTTTGAAAGGGTTTGAGAAATCAAGAAAAACAGGGTATGAACAGTAAACCTTCAGAGAATGAAGTGGATGTTTCTAATGATTTTTATAAGCTTTAAAACCTTTGAACAATGCACTAAAATGGAGATTTAACCGAAGAAACAGATTCTGTAAGTTTACCAAAGTCGATACAGGTCGAGAATGGCAGAAAAACAGATGCTGTTTTGAAAGATTTGAAAAATAGGTTAAAAGTCCAAGTTTCTACCAAAAATCATTGTAAGTGAGGATCTCTTGATATAGAAAATCAAGAACCCCTCTGATACCAATTGTTGGTTCCTGTTTTGCTTAACAATGATGATTCTTTCAGTTAGTTCAGATAAGATATAATGCGGAAGCGTATTTAAAGAACTGAAAGATATTTATGAGGTAGAATAACACACAATATCAAACACAGATAAATAGCTCAATGATTCACTGTATTTGATATAATAAGAACACCAAGAACACTGAAAGGTTTGACAGAAAACTGGTCTAAAGGTGTGTGTGTTGTGCAAAGCTTGATAGAAGAGCTCATATGAACCTTCTATTTATACTACTTATAAATGGGACAAGATCTAGATACTAAGGATGGCAGGTACTAAGACACTGCTTTGAACAGTTGCTGGAAGGTACAAAACACTATTCTGGAACTGTTGCAGATACAACGTTCATTAAATGCTCTGTATTCTGCTTTAGGCTGAAACCTATCAGAGTTTGACACGTGGAGTTGTCAGGTCACGCCTTGTCAGAATGATCTTCAGAACCTTCGAATGACATATATTGTAAGAAGCACGTTTGTCCTTGTTTAGATCTTTTGCGTAGATCTTCTTTTTACCACAGAGGCTCTGTCAAGTATGACAGAAGCTCTGTGGCCTTGTCCGCTTAGAAGAGTCTTCTGTTTCTTCTTCACTTCGGTCTTCTTGGCTAACCCGGCAGAGCCTCTGTCGGAGACTTCTGTCTTCTCGGTTACTCGGCTACTCGGCAGAGCCTCTGTCGAAGGCTTCTATACTTAGCCTATTTTTCAATACTTCTATTAACAGAAAGATTGGAGCTAACAGTGATAGTGACAATGGAGGTGAGGTTGAAGACCATACATAAAATACAAGTTTAGTATGTATATATATACATGCCATCAAGTTTATGGTGCCAAATAATGTCCATTGCAATTGGAATGAGTTCTGCGTATAAGGTATATTTTTTTTATTGTTATCATGTAATTCTAAAATTAATGAAAAAATAATATGTAGTTTATTTTGTTAAAATTTCACTATTATTCTAAGGGTTCATGTTAAACGTGTATTGTTCTCTCAAATGTTTTCAACACTTATAGTTTCTATATATTTATTACAAACTCAAATGTTCATATTATGTGAGAGTTATAAAATAGCACATTTAGTACATAATATGCTACAAATACCAAGAGTCTTGATAGATGTGTTGAGTGCCACTTACTTACCTTAACAAATGTTTGAAATCAAAACGTCACACCAAATTATATGTACAAACATATCATACTAACACATTATTACATAGTATGTTACACACACAAATGCATTAAATTACATGTGCCTCCCATCACACATATAATTAAGTATGTATAATCAATATATATATATATATATAAACAGAAACCACGTCCGATGACGTGGCCTCCCCTAAAACCCCAAAACACACTTTTCTTTTCTCTTCTTCACTGTGACTTCACCCTTCTTTTCCCTTATTTTCCCAACCTAATTTCTCATCTATATGAGCATTATTCATATCACATTCAATACCAGCCCCTTCGTCTTCCCTAACGGTGGCTTTTCTCCATCTCCGAATATCTTGAATACCAATTCATTGATCGAGTGATTAGTTTTCAGCCACGAAGCAAATCTCCATCGATGGATTCTCATTCTCCAACTACTACTATATTTTCATGACTACTAATCTCATATTCTCAAACAAAACCCGATACCAATCCCAAACTTTCTTCATTTCTCCCCTTTTTCAAGATTAACACGTTGGAGTTTTACAAAAAAAAAAACGCCATGGATGCAGCAACCAGCTCCTATGCTCTCCCCGCAATAAATAATTCAAATTCGAAGACCTCCAAATTGAGACACGATGTTTCTGTGTAAGTTTTTTGCTTGATCGTTGATTTATGATGAATAAATTAACACTCAATCGTCTGATCCTTATGCGGCAATTTTTTTAAATTGATTTTTAGGGATTAATCGAGTATGAAATGTACTCCTCTTGTTGAACGACATTTTGCCTTTGAAATATTAATAAATTGGCTGGCTGTAAAACCTGTTTCGAATTCTTAACATTATAGGGGTAATATGAATATATGATACCTGCACTAAATTTGTAAAGAGTATTACAAATTAACACCGTTGATAGATCAGAAACAAAATTTATAGAAATTTGCATCAGCAAACTACGTCCAACATCAATTCTTGAAACGGTTTACCAAGTAGGGATTGGCATAATGGTATCGGTTAGTCTGAAGCAAGTGTTCTTTTATTGAAGATTATAAACCATTAATTATGATTGTCTAGGAAATGCTTGCTTTTGATCCTGCTGCATATGCATATGCTAAAGGTTCTTACAAGTTGAATAAATGGTGTGCTGACATGAATCCTGGATTACTTATTGTCGCACCATCTCCCATCCTCCAACCTCAATGGCTTCTTTAGTTGGTCGTGATGACAAGCCTCTCATGGCAACCACTGTTGTCCTAAAAAACAAACCGGAGGTGAAGGGAGGACCGTGGCGCACGAAGAACCGAAGAAGACGACCTTCTGATCGATTATATCAAAGGTCGCTGGTACGCATCTCGACCTTCAATCGCTGGTACTCATCTTTACCGAAGCTCGCTGGCAACACTCTCTTTCAATGGTCAGTATTCATCGATTTAGGGTTTCAGGTAGACCATCGATTTATCAAATCCCTTATTTCTGGTTGTTGCTCCATCGATTTATCTCTCAAGTTTTATGTTTGATTTTTCTTAGGGTTCTTACTTCTGATTATCGCATCTCAAATCAGGTATTTCACATTTGTTTCCTATTTTTTAAGGTTCAGATTTACCTAGCGATACCCATGGTAGAAATTCATAGTTGGAGCTTCTCTTTCTTCAGGTTTGATTCTCTGTTTCTCCTCTTTTTGGGAATCCGTTTCAGTTTGTTGGTTACACTTCTGAATGCAGGTTCGTTTTGCAGCTGCTGAGGCCAATACAGACCAAAATATGCAGTTAAACTCAAAGAAGGTGGTTTGACTCTCTATTTTCTCCTCTACTGGAATCGATCCCACCCTTCTATAATGAAGGTTAGTTTTCTTGGTTCTTTTTTTATCTATTCGCTTCTTTGGTTCTTGAATGTATTGGTTCTTGAATCCACTTCATTGCAGTAAATATATTTGCCTTTTGCTGTTAGTTGTTCTATAATGTAACTTATTTTTTGTTCTTTAATCCACTTCAAACTTTACTTTTTATATTTATGATGCATAATTTTTATAATTGTCTTTCATTTGGAGCTTTTTTTAGTTTTTGCAGTTCCAAATGAAATTTATAGGTACTGCCGATTTGTAGATGGATTCAGATTTTGGACAAATTTTTATTTTTTATGTGGTGAAACGGTTTTCCAATTCACTGCTTCCAAGCATTTAGGATATGCTTGGCCTAACGTTAATAATGGTTTTGATCAGCATCTTTATGAAATTAACGCATCGACAATCGTTATTTTGTTGGTCGTCGACTCTCCTCCTCTCACAATCCGTATCTCACCGTGCCAGAGAACTTGACCGTGATGTATTGATTACCGGTCGTGGCAGACTTTTACACTGGATTTCTTTCGAAATTGGCCCAAGGTTTGTCTTTCTTCCTCTCAGTTTTGTGTTCTTATCCGACTGTATTTGTTTGTTTGTCTGTCTAAGTTTTCTTTTAGTTTTGTCGTCCAGAACTCCATCTGCTCTCTAGCCCAAAGCAGAGTCTAAAACGGGAGAGATGAATTGGTTTCTTCTACAGGACTGCAGGGATTTTGGATGAGAAAAGAGGGAATGTGGACTGTTGACAACAACCAAGAGGTGCGATTTGTATTTTTTTAATGCTTTGATGTGTTCATTTTGCATATGTTACACATAGTGTTTCTTAGTTATCTTTTTCTTCATTTGCCACATTGCCATATGCTTAATATTTTTTCCTTACATGTTTGTGAGGGGTCTGTTTATGATCATGATGCGTGAAAAATACTATGTTCTTTTTTATCATTTAATAAATTTTAGATAAAGCTTTGATTAAAGTTTCAATGGTGGAGAATTCGCTACGTATAAATTTTTTGGTTGCAAATAAAAAAGTCTTTTACTTTTTTCATGGGTGTTTGCTAAAGTTTTTGGTTGTACACTATAGATGATCATTCTAATAAGTTTGTCATAAGATTTCGTCTCTACCAGTGAGTTGATTTGGGCACCGGAACAGGTAGGCGGTGAAATTCAACCGAGAGTCCGAGATAGCAAGAGGTTTCAGTCTATTAGACCATTAGAGAAGATGAAGTATCGACTATGGTGGAATTCAGAAACATTCAAAAATTTAGTTTCAACGTTACTTTTGTATGTTCATCATATTTCTAATTTTGTCTTTTCATTTACCAAATCTATTTACCTCAAAGGTCTTTGTCTCTAACAGGGAGTTGATTTGGGCACAATAGGTAGGGTCGGACCATGATAACTTGGCCCGGCGAACGAATCATGGTGTGTGTCCCATGTTGATGAAGACTTGGCATGACTCACACTTATATTAGGCCATTTCTGTATATTTTTAGTCTCTCATGAAAATATAATATATTTTTAGAGTCTGTTGTGATAAGTTGTCATTTTTCCCCTATGATTCCTAAATATTAGTTATTGGATGACCCTCTTTACATTTTATGTTTTAGCTTGATATGAGCGAAGAACTACCACTAAAACAAAGATATGTAGATAAAATTATTTTTACTTGATTGTATTCTATTGTCCTTACATATTGTGATGGTTGTTTTATTAAAACGCCCATTAGCTCGAAAATATTTGTAGGTTCATACTACAATTTTTAGCATTATTTACCTTTCTTTACCTTTTTGTCAATTTATGTTTCACTCTCTCTCTCTCTCTCTCTCTCTCTCTCTATATATATATATATATATATATATATATATATGTGTGTGTGTATATATATATATATATACTTCAACAAGAATTGACAAATATGAAAATATGTTTTTCGTAGTCACAAAGTTATTTTATTTTTCTACATGTTCCTACACTTTACATAAGATGGATCCAATTGTGTGTTTATATGGAAAAATAACGCATTTGTACTATGCATTATTCCTTGCATTTTATTAAAATTTATATCCCGCAACAATATGATATGTGTTGGATTTGTTAATTTGAGTGCCATAATGATTATGCAAAAATATGATATGTGGATAATGTTATAGCCTTCATTAGTTTTGTGTTCAACCTACAAATTCATGGTTAACAGAACCAAATGCTTAAGGAAGCTGTTATGACTATTTGGCCATCATGGATTTGGATATGTTGTGTTCCTTTGTCAAGATATGTAATGATCAACAATTTGTTTTTTTTATGTTGTGTGTGTAACTATTTCTAAGGTTGGATGGTTTCATCAATTTGGTTATCCTATTATGGTATGCATGTATATACAACAAAGAGAACAAAAGGTTAGTTACCCTTTTTCTATTGTTGGTCCGGTGAATGGATTTGGGTCTTGGTGTTTATAGTGTTGATTGTGATTATTGAGAAATGACGGCAAGAAATAATGGTAGGTTTTCTATTGGATTTTGCTGCTATGGTATTTTTATGGTTTTCAAATTTCCGGTCTATGTAGAGGAATGACATAATTGTTTTTGCAAAGAAGTCAATTTTCCATTAAGAATTAGGCCGGTTTTATATATATTTTTAAGCCATGTTCAACCGTTCTTCTGCTTTCGTTTAACAATTGAAACCCATAAAGGCCTATTGACACATTCCTAAGTTGATCATGAATGATCGTATACAAGATCCTAAATTCATTTGTCATATTTCATGTTTTGAAGTTGGTTTTGTTTTGGGGAAGGGTACTTGAGTCGGTTGCTATATTATATTAACTTACTGCCTCAAATGCTCCAGCCCTTGAGCATCCTGAGCTTTTGATAGATATTTGAAACCATCATTAACGACTACTTTCCTTGACAAATGAAACCCGTAAAGGCCTGTTGATTCCAGTACTCATTTACAATCATTTGCATGATCCCTTTGTCATGAGATTCTAACTTTTGTTATTCTTCAACTTTAGAAATTGTTTTAGTTATACGGAAAAATTATAATTGTTATTTAATTAGGGTGACCAGAGTTCGTGAGAAGGCACAAAAGGGAAAATGGGAGTAGAGCGAGAGATTAATTAAATAACAATTATAAAATTAGATCTATATTAATTAATAAAATAATGGAGTGAAAAATAATCACTTTGATATGTTGTCTTAAATTTGTAGATTTAAACTTTTGTTTGTAAATGGAGATCCAATTGGTATAAAATGCACCGTGTAGTGCCCAAAATAGATTTGAGCATGTTAGAGAGTAATGTAACTTACACACGTGATCTTTTTAACACGTGTTTTTAGGCATTTGAAATTGTATCTTTTAGGGTCTGATTCAGACTTTCTCCTATCCCACACAATTAAGAGAAAACATATATAGTCTCTTGACCAAAGAGTTACATGATTCTTGAAATTATCCAGTTTCAAGAAACATTTAGATATATGATTTTTCTTAATTTTCATTTGTTGTAACTGTTATTGAAAATGGAAAGATATGGTCGACGAATGGGTGGGTCGAACACATGGTTACCTGGTACAACCTACTCTCACACAAACCAAGGTGTGATTCCCATTGTTGAGAACTTGGTATGACTCTTTTACATATATCAGGTAAAATATTAGTCCCATTTATGTGTGTTGGATTAGTGCACTCCACCTTATCATTTGGGCAGTCTCATTTGGAGAGTGGACATGCTGCTTGGGCAGTTGTTACCGTGCTGTTTAAGTGTAAATTTATTTATTTATTAATGAAGTTGAAAATTACCATTCTCTTACAAAAATAAATAACTTCATACAAAGTTATACAAAAAATGCATACTTACTGTCCAAAAATTTACACTACCGCGCAACGCGCGTTTCCCATACTAGTATTGTAGGGTTGGGTTCCGGTGAGATTGAAAGTTATTGTAAGAAGGATAAGAATGGTCTCCACCCTTGGATGCAGTCCACCTTGAGATGCACTGAGATGTATCAGATCAATTTCTGTGAGAAGCGCAATTCATGAGTGGCGGTGAGACTAAAAGTGATCAAGGGCTTACAAATATCTTTTAGCTTCTCACCCTAACTATTCTTCTCATATGATCCTCCGTCTATCATTATATATATATATATATATATATATATATATGTGTGTGTGTGTGTGTGTGTGTGTGTGTGTGTGTGTGTGTGTGTGTGTGTGTGTGTGTGCGTGTGTGTGTGCGTGTGCATGTGTGTGTCTGTGTGTGTGTTAATACACATAACATACTCACAATTGTCATGTTATTTTAAGGTTGGTTGAATTATGTTTCGTAATACAACTAGAAGTTCCTCTACTTTAATTGGTGTATTAATTCTTATGTCCACCAATTTTATGTTTTATTTATGTTATCAATTCAAACTAACAAGTTATAATGAATTCATAGTTGAACATCCTTATGATTTTGTATGAATTTCAGATCATGAGCTCATTGATGATTGAACTCTCACATACTAAAGAATGATATATAATATACTCATGTTTCTTTATTGTACAATTTTTAAATTGTTTTATTATTTGTAGTACCATTTTTGTTCAAATTCTATAATTTTATGATCAAACATATATCATATTCAATCACTACAAGAAAATTGGGCATTAGTGACGAAAATTAGCAAGGGAAAAAAATCCCTCACTAACCAGTGAGGGATTAGCGAGGGATTGACCACAAAGCCAATCCTTCGCTAAACCATCACTAATTATTGAGGGATTAGTGAGGGATCGACCACAAACTCAATCCCTCGCTAATCCGTCGCTAATTAGTGAGGGATTAGCGAGGGATCGGGTTTGTGATTAATCTCTCGCTAATCCCTCACTAATTAGCGAGGGATTGAGTTTGTGGTCAATCCCTCGCTAATCCCTCACTAATTAGCGATACCCATGGTAGAAATTCATAGTTGGAGCTTCTCTTTCTTCAGGTTTGATTCTCTGTTTCTCCTCTTTTTGGGAATCCGTTTCAGTTTGTTGGTTACACTTCTGAATGCAGGTTCGTTTTGCAGCTGCTGAGGCCAATACAGACCAAAATATGCAGTTAAACTCAAAGAAGGTGGTTTGACTCTCTATTTTCTCCTCTACTGGAATCGATCCCACCCTTCTATAATGAAGGTTAGTTTTCTTGGTTCTTTTTTTATCTATTCGCTTCTTTGGTTCTTGAATGTATTGGTTCTTGAATCCACTTCATTGCAGTAAATATATTTGCCTTTTGCTGTTAGTTGTTCTATAATGTAACTTATTTTTTGTTCTTTAATCCACTTCAAACTTTACTTTTTATATTTATGATGCATAATTTTTATAATTGTCTTTCATTTGGAGCTTTTTTTAGTTTTTGCAGTTCCAAATGAAATTTATAGGTACTGCCGATTTGTAGATGGATTCAGATTTTGGACAAATTTTTATTTTTTATGTGGTGAAACGGTTTTCCAATTCACTGCTTCCAAGCATTTAGGATATGCTTGGCCTAACGTTAATAATGGTTTTGATCAGCATCTTTATGAAATTAACGCATCGACAATCGTTATTTTGTTGGTCGTCGACTCTCCTCCTCTCACAATCCGTATCTCACCGTGCCAGAGAACTTGACCGTGATGTATTGATTACCAGTCGTGGCAGACTTTTACACTGGATTTCTTTCGAAATTGGCCCAAGGTTTGTCTTTCTTCCTCTCAGTTTTGTCTTCTTATCCGACTGTATTTGTTTGTTTGTCTGTCTAAGTTTTCTTTTAGTTTTGTCGTCCAGAACTCCATCTGCTCTCTAGCCCAAAGCAGAGTCTAAAACGGGAGAGATGAATTGGTTTCTTCTACAGGACTGCAGGGATTTTGGATGAGAAAAGAGGGAATGTGGACTGTTGACAACAACCAAGAGGTGCGATTTGTATTTTTTTAATGCTTTGATGTGTTCATTTTGCATATGTTACACATAGTGTTTCTTAGTTATCTTTTTCTTCATTTGCCACATTGCCATATGCTTAATATTTTTTCCTTACATGTTTGTGAGGGGTCTGTTTATGATCATGATGCGTGAAAAATACTATGTTCTTTTTTATCATTTAATAAATTTTAGATAAAGCTTTGATTAAAGTTTCAATGGTGGAGAATTCGCTACGTATAAATTTTTTGGTTGCAAATAAAAAAGTCTTTTACTTTTTTCATGGGTGTTTGCTAAAGTTTTTGGTTGTACACTATAGATGATCATTCTAATAAGTTTGTCATAAGATTTCGTCTCTACCAGTGAGTTGATTTGGGCACCGGAACAGGTAGGCGGTGAAATTCAACCGAGAGTCCGAGATAGCAAGAGGTTTCAGTCTATTAGACCATTAGAGAAGATGAAGTATCGACTATGGTGGAATTCAGAAACATTCAAAAATTTAGTTTCAACGTTACTTTTGTATGTTCATCATATTTCTAATTTTGTCTTTTCATTTACCAAATCTATTTACCTCAAAGGTCTTTGTCTCTAACAGGGAGTTGATTTGGGCACAATAGGTAGGGTCGGACCATGATAACTTGGCCCGGCGAACGAATCATGGTGTGTGTCCCATGTTGATGAAGACTTGGCATGACTCACACTTATATTAGGCCATTTCTGTATATTTTTAGTCTCTCATGAAAATATAATATATTTTTAGAGTCTGTTGTGATAAGTTGTCATTTTTCCCCTATGATTCCTAAATATTAGTTATTGGATGACCCTCTTTACATTTTATGTTTTAGCTTGATATGAGCGAAGAACTACCACTAAAACAAAGATATGTAGATAAAATTATTTTTACTTGATTGTATTCTATTGTCCTTACATATTGTGATGGTTGTTTTATTAAAACGCCCATTAGCTCGAAAATATTTGTAGGTTCATACTACAATTTTTAGCATTATTTACCTTTCTTTACCTTTTTGTCAATTTATGTTTCACTCTCTCTCTCTCTCTCTCTATATATATATATATATATATGTGTGTGTGTATATATATATATATATATATACTTCAACAAGAATTGACAAATATGAAAATATGTTTTTCGTAGTCACAAAGTTATTTTATTTTTCTACATGTTCCTACACTTTACATAAGATGGATCCAATTGTGTGTTTATATGGAAAAATAACGCATTTGTACTATGCATTATTCCTTGCATTTTATTAAAATTTATATCCCGCAACAATATGATATGTGTTGGATTTGTTAATTTGAGTGCCATAATGATTATGCAAAAATATGATATGTGGATAATGTTATAGCCTTCATTAGTTTTGTGTTCAACCTACAAATTCATGGTTAACAGAACCAAATGCTTAAGGAAGCTGTTATGACTATTTGGCCATCATGGATTTGGATATGTTGTGTTCCTTTGTCAAGATATGTAATGATCAACAATTTGTTTTTTTTATGTTGTGTGTGTAACTATTTCTAAGGTTGGATGGTTTCATCAATTTGGTTATCCTATTATGGTATGCATGTATATACAACAAAGAGAACAAAAGGTTAGTTACCCTTTTTCTATTGTTGGTCCGGTGAATGGATTTGGGTCTTGGTGTTTATAGTGTTGATTGTGATTATTGAGAAATGACGGCAAGAAATAATGGTAGGTTTTCTATTGGATTTTGCTGCTATGGTATTTTTATGGTTTTCAAATTTCCGGTCTATGTAGAGGAATGACATAATTGTTTTTGCAAAGAAGTCAATTTTCCATTAAGAATTAGGCCGGTTTTATATATATTTTTAAGCCATGTTCAACCGTTCTTCTGCTTTCGTTTAACAATTGAAACCCATAAAGGCCTATTGACACATTCCTAAGTTGATCATGAATGATCGTATACAAGATCCTAAATTCATTTGTCATATTTCATGTTTTGAAGTTGGTTTTGTTTTGGGGAAGGGTACTTGAGTCGGTTGCTATATTATATTAACTTACTGCCTCAAATGCTCCAGCCCTTGAGCATCCTGAGCTTTTGATAGATATTTGAAACCATCATTAACGACTACTTTCCTTGACAAATGAAACCCGTAAAGGCCTGTTGATTCCAGTACTCATTTACAATCATTTGCATGATCCCTTTGTCATGAGATTCTAACTTTTGTTATTCTTCAACTTTAGAAATTGTTTTAGTTATACGGAAAAATTATAATTGTTATTTAATTAGGGTGACCAGAGTTCGTGAGAAGGCACAAAAGGGAAAATGGGAGTAGAGCGAGAGATTAATTAAATAACAATTATAAAATTAGATCTATATTAATTAATAAAATAATGGAGTGAAAAATAATCACTTTGATATGTTGTCTTAAATTTGTAGATTTAAACTTTTGTTTGTAAATGGAGATCCAATTGGTATAAAATGCACCGTGTAGTGCCCAAAATAGATTTGAGCATGTTAGAGAGTAATGTAACTTACACACGTGATCTTTTTAACACGTGTTTTTAGGCATTTGAAATTGTATCTTTTAGGGTCTGATTCAGACTTTCTCCTATCCCACACAATTAAGAGAAAACATATATAGTCTCTTGACCAAAGAGTTACATGATTCTTGAAATTATCCAGTTTCAAGAAACATTTAGATATATGATTTTTCTTAATTTTCATTTGTTGTAACTGTTATTGAAAATGGAAAGATATGGTCGACGAATGGGTGGGTCGAACACATGGTTACCTGGTACAACCTACTCTCACACAAACCAAGGTGTGATTCCCATTGTTGAGAACTTGGTATGACTCTTTTACATATATCAGGTAAAATATTAGTCCCATTTATGTGTGTTGGATTAGTGCACTCCACCTTATCATTTGGGCAGTCTCATTTGGAGAGTGGACATGCTGCTTGGGCAGTTGTTACCGTGCTGTTTAAGTGTAAATTTATTTATTTATTAATGAAGTTGAAAATTACCATTCTCTTACAAAAATAAATAACTTCATACAAAGTTATACAAAAAATGCATACTTACTGTCCAAAAATTTACACTACCGCGCAACGCGCGTTTCCCATACTAGTATTGTAGGGTTGGGTTCCGGTGAGATTGAAAGTTATTGTAAGAAGGATAAGAATGGTCTCCACCCTTGGATGCAGTCCACCTTGAGATGCACTGAGATGTATCAGATCAATTTCTGTGAGAAGCGCAATTCATGAGTGGCGGTGAGACTAAAAGTGATCAAGGGCTTACAAATATCTTTTAGCTTCTCACCCTAACTATTCTTCTCATATGATCCTCCGTCTATCATTATATATATATATATATATATATATATATGTGTGTGTGTGTGTGTGTGTGTGTGTGTGTGTGTGTGTGTGTGTGTGTGTGCGTGTGCGTGTGCGTGTGCATGTGTGTGTCTGTGTGTGTGTTAATACACATAACATACTCACAATTGTCATGTTATTTTAAGGTTGGTTGAATTATGTTTCGTAATACAACTAGAAGTTCCTCTACTTTAATTGGTGTATTAATTCTTATGTCCACCAATTTTATGTTTTATTTATGTTATCAATTCAAACTAACAAGTTATAATGAATTCATAGTTGAACATCCTTATGATTTTGTATGAATTTCAGATCATGAGCTCATTGATGATTGAACTCTCACATACTAAAGAATGATATATAATATACTCATGTTTCTTTATTGTACAATTTTTAAATTGTTTTATTATTTGTAGTACCATTTTTGTTCAAATTCTATAATTTTATGATCAAACATATATCATATTCAATCACTACAAGAAAATTGGGCATTAGTGACGAAAATTAGCAAGGGAAAAAAATCCCTCACTAACCAGTGAGGGATTAGCGAGGGATTGACCACAAAGCCAATCCTTCGCTAAACCATCACTAATTATTGAGGGATTGGTGAGGGATCGACCACAAACTCAATCCCTCGCTAATCCGTCGCTAATTAGTGAGGGATTAGCGAGGGATTGGGTTTGTGATTAATCTCTCGCTAATCCCTCACTAATTAGCGAGGGATTGAGTTTGTGGTCAATCCCTCGCTAATCCCTCACTAATTAGCGAGGGATTAGCGAGGGACTCCTGTAATCCGTCGCTAATCCCTCACCAATTAGCGAGGGACTCCTGTAATCCGTCGCTAAATATATTAGTGAGGGTTTAGCGAGGGATTGAAGTTTTTTCTTGTTTTCTCATATATATATATATGGGTTATATGTAGACATATATATGTGTATATGTTATATGTATTTGTTTTATGTATCCGTCGATCCGTGTTATATATTGGTATACATGATGTGTGTGTGTTAGTTGATAACGACAATAGAATCTAAAGGTTTATTGTTGTGTCTATGTGTTGTATATAGATTTATATGCATGTGTATATGTGAATGAGGCTAAGGCATGTGTATATATATGTGTGTGTGTTGGTATGTTGGTATGTGTCGGTTGTTGATCTATGCATGTATATTGTGTATATGTGTATATATTGATATCATGTGAATATGTGATCAATATGTATATATAGTTAATGTGTGATATTTGGAAATTGCATATGATGTATATATGTGTTATATATACATGCATGTGTATATATGAATGATATATGAACCACAATAGACACCATATATATATATATGCAATACACACTTTGCATACAAACATGTAATAAGTCATACATGGTGTTGTTGGATTTTAATCAATTTTATTGGGCTTTAATCGGTTTCATTAGGCCTTAATGGATCTACCATGTTTAAAGGTTCTATTGGGCTTTAAAGGGTTTAATTGGACCTTAATTGATCTATCATGTAAAATTAGAACGTGATTTGGAGCGTTCTTGGCGACTTTTGGCATTTGTGGTTTCTATCAAGGCATTTGATAAGCATTTCGGGTTTCAAAAATCCGATCCTATCCAATGGATGGAACCAACCGATCCAATGGATATCCAATGGATGATTGGATCGGTTCGGTTCCCCTCACATACATTGGATGTCAACCGATGAACACTCCTAATTGCCGGTAATTAATCCCTCGGTAATCCGTCGCTGATACAAGTTCCTCGCTAATCCGTCACTGATGTCCATCGTTGATCCGTCGCTGATAGCATCAGCTACGCCCATTCGACTCGCCGACTATCAGCGACGAATCCGAGCTTTAGCGAGGGATTTTTCCCTCATTGATACTAGTTATTTTGGTAGTGAATTTAAAAACTTTACTTTTTTAACTTGGTATTATTATATGTATTTATGACTAATTCATAGTCATATATTATATATGGCTACTATGTATTGAACTAAAATGTCATATATGAAAATAATCACTAAAAACGTATTTTTATTTTTAAACGTTAATTTTTACCACCGCCCAACGGCGGTACCAGATACTAGTATATATATTAAAAGAGAAAATCACCATGTATGAGGTGGCATAATGTGGTTTGAGTATTCATCAAAACTTGAAATATGGTGTGTTTTGGCTATCCCACATTGGTGAGAAAAAGAAAGTTTGAAAGAGTGAAATGTGTATAAGAATTGAGATCATTCTTTTGTAGGAAGTGATAGTGTTGGCCCACATTAGTAAACCTTTTATTGGCAAAAAAGTTTTGTTTGCAAAAAAGCTTTGTTTGCAAAAAAAGCTTTGTTTATATACATCAAATCTTGAAATGTGGTGTGTTTTGGCTATTTCACATTGGTGAGAAAAAGAAAGTTTGAAAGAATGAAATGTGTATAAGAAATGTGTAGCTCATTCTTTTGTAGCAAGTCATAGTCTTGGCTCACATTAGTAAACCTTTTTTTTTGGCAAAAAAAAGTTTTGTTTATGTAATAATAATTTGTTAAAGTAATGTCTTTATGGTCAATGTGTATATACATAAAAATTGGTTAAATTCAATATATATATATATATATATATATATATAGTGTTAGGTTCATTTGAGAAGTCTAAATATTTTGAGAAATGGAGAAGTAAAAAAACACGGGGAGTGTTCATATATGAATGTTCATATATGACTGTTATATGAACGTTTATTTATGAACGTTGGAGTGTTCATATATGAACGTTCATATATGAACGTTCATATATGACTGTTATATGAACATTCATATATGAACGTTCATATATGACTGTTTATATATGAACGTTCATATATGAACACTCCCGTGTTTTTTTACTTCTCTATTTCTCAAAATATTTAGACTTCTCAATTGAACCCTTCCCTATATATATATATATATATATATATATATATATATATATATATAGCCTTAGGTTCAATAGAGAAGTGCAAATATTTAGAGAAGTAGAGAAGTAAAAAAACACGGGTCCGTTCATATATGAACGTTCAGATATGACTGTTATATGAACGTTCATTTATGAACGTTCATATATGACTGTTTATATATGAACGTTCATATATGAATGTTCATATATGACTGTTATATGAACGTTCATATATGACTGTTTATATATGAACGTTCATATATGAACGGACCCGTGTTTTTTTACTTCTCTACTTCTCTAAATATTTGCACTTCTCTATTGAACCTTTCCCTATATATATATATATAGCCTTAGGTTCAATAGAGAAGTGCAAATATTTAGAGAAGTAGAGAAGTAAAAAACACGGGTCCGTTCATATATGAACGTTCATATATAAACAGTCATATATGAACGTTCATATATGAACGTTCATATGAACGTTCAGATATGACTGTTATATGAACGTTCATTTATGAACGTTCATATATGACTGTTTATATATGAACGTTCATATATGAATGTTCATATATGACTGTTATATGAACGTTCATATATGAACGTTCATATATGACTGTTTAAATATGAACGTTCATATAACAGTCATATCTGAACGTTCATATGAACGTTCATATATGAACGTTCATATATGACTGTTTATATATGAACGTTCATATATGAACGGACCCGTGTTTTTTTACTTCTCTACTTCTCTAAATATTTGCACTTCTCTATTGAACCTTTCCCTATATATATATATATATATATAGCCTTAGGTTCAATAGAGAAGTGCAAATATTTAGAGAAGTAGAGAAGTAAAAAACACGGGTCCGTTCATATATGAACGTTCATATATAAACAGTCATATATGAACGTTCATATATGAACGTTCATATGAACGTTCAGATATGACTGTTATATGAACGTTCATTTATGAACGTTCATATATGACTGTTTATATATGAACGTTCATATATGAATGTTCATATATGACTGTTATATGAACGTTCATATATGAACGTTCATATATGACTGTTTAAATATGAACGTTCATATAACAGTCATATCTGAACGTTCATATGAACGTTCATATATGAACGTTCATATATGACTGTTTATATATGAACGTTCATATATGAACGGACCCGTGTTTTTTTACTTCTCTACTTCTCTAAATATTTGCACTTCTCTATTGAACCTTTCCCTATATATATATATATTAAAAGAGAAAACCACCATGTATGAGGTGGCATAATGTGGTTTGAGTATTCTCAAAACTTGAAATATGGTGTGTTTTGGCTATCCTACATTGGTGAGAAAAAGAAGGTTTGAAAGAGTGAAATGTGTATAAGAATTGAGATCAATCGTTTGTAGCAAGTGATAGTGTTGGCCCACATTAGTAAATCTTTTGTTGGCAAAAAAACTTTGTTTATGTACATCAAATCTTGAAATGTGGTGTGTGTTCACTATCTCACATTGGTGGGAATAAGATAATCAACCAGTCAATATATATATATATATATATATATATAGGGTCTGGTTCAGGAGAAAACCTCAAATAAACAGAAAACTAAGGAACACTCTGGTAGCCCTTCAATTAGGCGGTATGCACTTGTGCATACAGGTTATTTGCAACATGCATTTGTGCATATATGCATAATGCACTTGTGCATAAAACCAAAAAATAACATAATTTACCTATATGCACAAGTGAATACCGTCCAGATGAAGGGCCACCAGGGTGTTCTTCAGTTTTCCGTTTTTTTAAGGTTTTCCCTTGAACCTCCTTCTCTCTCTCTCTCTCTCTCTCTCTATATATATATATATATATATGTGGGAAGTTTCTTTTGCAAACCACCACATTGTTAGAAACTATGCAAACCACCCCACAACCAATCATTTTAAAAAAGCTAATTAAAATTAATTAATTAATTTAATAATTCCGCAGGGGCAATATAGTAATTTGATAATTACGATTTTTTAATTATTATTTAGTGAATCAGATTAAACATGGCAGTTTCCTTATTTTTAGTGATTTAGTTAATAATCTCATTCATTATCGTAATCCTTAATCATTTTAACTTTTTCTTTGTTGCATTTTGTTTTCTGCAAAACTTAACATCGGCCGGAGAATATATTGATTATCAAAACAATGGATGAGCATTCGTCGATTAACGAGATATACGTGAAAGACGTGTTTTCTGAACCCATGCAACGTAACCAAGGTGATTCTATTATGGATACGATTTCTGCGGATCAATCGCCAATCAAAGAAAGCGTTGAATCATTCAAATTCTTTTGAAGTTCTAGTGGAAGTCGAGAAGATGAAGGTTTTATGAACGAAACTTTTTTTTTTGCGATATATATGCATATCTCCCTTGTTTACACATACGATTGAATTTATTATCCATGTTAATGGTTTTTTAATTTTAATGTTAATTTTATTTAAGACGATATGAAGATCGTTGACTCCATGATTTTTTAATTAACAAGCAGTTATGAATTTTTAATACAAGTTAATAGTGTTTTAAATTTTCTGGGTTTAATAATTTTTTATATGTTCGAATTCATGATTCCATGTTGGTGAACAGTTGGTATTTATGATTCCATGCATGTTTATAGTTATTATTCAGGACTTAATGTTTTTATGCATTCATGACTTACTGTTAGTTTTAAAAGTTTAGAATTCATGATTCCATGATTTTTAAGTTGGGTAATCGTGATTACATGTTTGATTATTCTTGCTATTCATCATTCCATGCTTGTTTATAGTTAATATTCATGAATCCAGTTTTTGAAACATGGAAATTAGTACTGTTATTTGATGTGTAACTGTTGTTGTTATTGTGAATAAATAACAGTTAGTTGGTGTGTTCATATTGTATGCATATGTCGTATGATCCTCATTTAATCGATGTTGTAGATGTGTTAGGACAAGATATGAGAGAAAGCGCTGATGGTAAGAAGTATTGGAAGCCGGAGGTGCCTATTGAGTGTATTCCTAAAGTTGGTGATTTCTTCAATGATATTCAATCTGCGGAGGAATTTTATAGGAACTATGCTAAATTTTCAGGGTTTGATATTAGGTTGTCGAACAAGAAAAAAAATAAAGTAGGTACAATAACAAATAGGTATTTTTATTGTAGCAAATAGGGTATCCGTGCACCTAAGCCCTTTGACTCATTAGATGTTACCACTGGTGTGCGAAAGCGGCGTAATACTAACATAAAGAGAACTGGGTGTAAAGCATGCTTGAAGATTCATTATGTGAAGGAGAGTAGTAGATATGAGGTCTACAAATTCATTGAATGGCATAATCATGTTTTACTCGATCAAGATGAGATGATATTCTTACGTTCGAGTAGACAACTTACTTATGCGGAGCAAAAGAATGTTTATCAGTCATGTAGTCAAAAGTTTGGTGTTATAAAGGGTCAGAGGATTCGTAAGTTGTTGGTTGGTGCACTTAGTAAATCCGGTGGTACTAAGAGAGATTACCATAATTATCGTCGGGATATGAGTACATTCGTAGGGAACAAAGATGCGTAGATGTTAATAAACACAATGGCTAGTCGACAGAGTATTTGTCCTGAATACTTTTTTGAGTTCATGTGTAAAGATAACGAGTTACAGCCGATCTTTTGGGCTGACGAAACTGCTAGACTTAATTACAAGGAATTTGGCGACGTAATCTCATTCGACGCTACATTTCGAACCAACAAGTAAGCCATATTTGTATAGTTAGTTTATTTTTGTTGCTTTGTATTATAAAGTTTACTGATCAATTGTTGTTTGTATAATGTGACAGACATGCGATGAGCTTTGTGCCATTCGTTGCGATTGACAACACAAGAAAACCGTTGTGGTTGGAGCTGCTTTGATAGCTGGAGAAACCGCTGATAATTACATGTGGATCCTTAGACCATCTCCAACCTTGGCACCAAATTTAACACCAAAAACACCAAATTTGATGGGCCCATGAACACCAAAAAAAACTCAACTCCAACCACACTCTAAAAAAACACTAATAAACGCAGAGTTAATATTATATTATATAATAAGTATATAATTTATACTATATATAAATACATTATCTTCTTAATATTAATATAAAATGATATTCTATTAAAAAATTAATGCAAAGTCGGCCAAAAGAAGTCAAGATTGGGTGGCCTGCAAAAAAGAAAGACCCTCCATATTTGCAGTGTAGATGGCATGGCCTGCAAAAAAAAAAGATGCAGTATGGTTGGAGTCAAATAAACGCCAAAAAAGTGAATATGGCGTACGGTTGGAGATGCTCTTAGGGCATTTCTTAAAGCTCATGGTCGTCAACCCTTATTTGTGATAACTAACCAGTGTCTTGCGATGAAGCAAGCCATTCTTGCTATTTTCCCCGAAAGCAAGCATCGTCTATGCATGTGGCATATTACCAAGAAGGTTGAAGGGAAGGGAATTTTTTAATTACAATATGTTGATATGTTTTACAAATTCATCAAAATATCTTAGCATTATGAATTATAAACTAATGTTTTTTTTAATAATGTAGATTAGCGTGTACCTCAAACATAAAACATCCTTTGTTGCTGATTTTAACAATCTTGTTTGGGATGTTAATTTGGAACCCAGTGTGTTTGAGTTAAAGTGGGGTGGGATGATGGAAAAGTATGATTTGGCTGATGATGATTGGTTCCAAGACATGTTTGATATTAGGGATTCATGATACCTGCGTACTTTAAGGATGCACCAATGTTGGGCTTAATGAAAACCACTTCTAGGTCGGAGAGCATTAATGCATTTTTTAATGTTTCCATGCTTTCTTCCATGACCTTGTTATTTTTCTTCGTTCATTCTACAATGCAATTGAAACACAAAGGCTAAAAATGTTGCAGAACAAGTTAAAACTAAATCCACCGTACCTCGTATAGTGACTCCTAGTGGGCTTGAGGAACATGCAGCTGTTGTGTATACGCGTACCATATTTTTCGAGTTTCAAAAAGAGTTGTGTGAAGGAATGTATGAATCTGTGGGATGGGTCTAGCGAGGTTGGCGACAATAAGGTTGTTTCTGTTACCGAAGAAAATGATTCTGGACAAGTGATATCAAGACATACTGTAAGTACTTTTTTATGGTATTGTAAAATTAATTTATACAATTAAGCGTCATTAAGATTCATTGTTAATAAATTATTCAATAGGTTGTCCGTGATACAAATAGTGGCACGGTGGACTGCAGCTGCAACTTCTTTGTTCGAAATGGAATTTTATGTCGTCACTCTTTGAAGGTGTTGCCTGACCGCTACATTATGAGACGTTGGCGACGTGATTTGGTTCCAGTTGACTGGTTACCTGCGAAAGTCAGGTATGGTGAAGTTGATGCTGAATCTGAGAAAATGATTGGGAATGCCCAACTGTTGGTAGAGGGTATTTTGTGGCATGTTCGGTCGGATAAGAAATCACTGTCCTCATTTGTTGAATTGCTCCAGAAATTTAAGGATGATACTGTAGTTGATGCGCCGAGACGTAGCAATCGTAAATGGAAGAATGCCAATATTCAAGAATTCATGGGTGTTTATGATGTTGAGAATTTGGAGGTATTACCCCAGACCAGTGTTCGTAATAAAGGTTGTGGAACGGGTAAGAGACTCATTGGATGTTGCGAAAAGGAAATTAAGAAGGCTAAAAAACAAATGAGGGTATGCAGTAAGTGTGGACAGTTAGCAAGGCACGATTCGCGTAATTGCACTGATGCGTGAAATTGTTTCTGATATTGAATCATGATGACAGTTATGGACAAGTTTTGGTTTTTGTTTTTGGACAGTGAGGAAGCAATGTGTCTACTGGAATTTAATTTTAAGTTTCATAAGGTTTTTTTATACAGTATGAGGTCGTGCCATTTTGTTTAGGACTCTTGATATATTTAATTCATTAAATATTTTGTTTACCATTTATCTAATACTTACTCCTTCCAATATATATCAAGATAACTATTGTAGATTTATGTTCATAATTTCACAGCCGCCCAAATCCATGATTACCCTTCATTTATTGTGCGAAATGATGACAACTATTCTCCCTTCAGATTTATGTTATATACCCATTTCTATACTCTTCCATTACCACACTATCCTCTTCTAGCATTCAAACCCAAAAAACCCTAACTCTTAGAAACCAACCATGTCTGTCAATGCCGATTCATCCACCAACCCCGAAGGTGCTGTTTACCCTGCATCCTTCATCGACGTTCTCGTTCGACACTATGTGCACTTGCTTAGAGAAATCCATGATGTGAAGATGGAGTTTAGTCAGCTTCATAAGGTTCACAAAGACGTGTGCGAGAAGTATGGCAAATGTATCGAGGACTCGATGAATAATTTAATCGAGAATCAATCTCTCAAAGCCACTGTCAGGGGAATATTCGATGCATGCACTTGTAGGGATGTGGACGTGTTCGAAATCCCGTAATGGTGTGGTCAATAGGTGGTACCCCTTCATGTAGTTTGGTTTTATATGCATGTTCTCTCCAACCCACTTTTTCGAATCTTTGGTTTTTTTGGTTGTAATGGTATCGGATACCAAAGATTGTAATTAGGGTTTATTTTGTTTGGGTTTGTGTCGTCTGTTATGTTGGGGTTCACCTAATATGATTGTATGTTGATGTTAGGGTTTGTTTATAATGAATCTTATATTAATCATTAATGGTCAATGTTTGTGTTTTATATTTGGGGTTTGTTTATAATTGTTGGTCCCAAAGGGGTTATACAAGTTTGTAGAAGGGGGGGGGGGTTGAATACAAACACATGATTTTTATCTTTCTAAATTGTTTATTGATATGTATCAAACAATTTACAGTTTGTTGCGGAACAAGATTAAGGAATAAACCTAATCTAAACAAACTATGAGAATCACTAAGATTTATTGCACTATAAATAAGAGAGAAGGAATTAAGAATACTAAGGAAAATATTCTAACACACAAGTTCAGCAAAGATAAGGAATGGCCAAAGTTGTTCGAGAGTGAACTAGGGTTTCCTTTATATACCATGCATTTAATGCATGTCATTACAACTTTACACGTGGCAGCTTCTGGTTGGTTGCATGTTTTGACCTTGGTAGACAACCTAGTAGCCGCTTGATGAACAATGTAGAATCAGAGTTGGTTGTATGATCTTGGACAAAAGGGATGTCTGTTCTGACACAATCGTACGGAGGCGTGCAAGGGGTAAGACAAAAGTTGCTTGTAGAGGGGGCTTCATGATCAGCGTTCGCTGAATGATTCTTTATCAGCGAATGATAAAGCTCAGCGTTCGCTGAAGTCTTCTACTTGAAACTTCACGTTGAGTGGACATGTCTTGGCTTCACTGATATCCGCATCAGTTCATTAGTAGACTTTGTCGCTGGTTCTTTGGCTTGATCTTTGACTTCAGCGTAGAACATGGTTGACGTTAAACTTGTCTTCAGGAATCATAAGTAAACAACTTAAAATATCAGCGATCATCAGTAAGGCTGAACAAGCTCAGGGCTTGCTGATGAACAGTGTTCGCTGAATGTGTAAATTAAAGAGTGTGAGTTTCCTATCAGCGGTACTGAACAGACTTAGTACTTATCAGCGATAGTGAAACTCTAATACATATTGTCTACTTATAATTTTCACTAAGTGTTTCTCAGAGTCATTATCAAATCACTGAGGGTTTGGATCAACAATCTCCCCCTATTTGATTATGACATAGCAATAAAAGAAAATTGCTAAGTAAGAAAACATAAGGATAAAAAGGACTCATAAAATATTTATCCCATTTACTGTTTTCGGGGATCTTTTTAAGTACTGATGGAGTAAAGTACATTCGCTGAAATTTTTCATTAAACTTCGTATTAGTTACAAAGGGAAGTGGAAAAATTACAACTACAACAAATAATAATTACAAGTACAAAAGTTACAAGTTGATAAAGATAGAAGAATTACAAAAAGAAATCTTATCAGTTACTCAGGTTCTTTCTTGACGAGTTCATCAAGAGTGTTAGTCTCTGGATCCATCCAATCTGGGACAGTGACTCCCTATTCCCTTCTTTTCTTGGCTTCACGGTAGATGTGGGGTTTTAGGAGTGATCCAAGGAGACTGTGTTTATATTCGCACCAGTAGAGTAAATCTCTGAGTTGTTCGATTGGAGTTTTGTATAACTCAGAGATGCGTTGAAAGCGTTCGCGACCATTAAAGTCATAGAATAAAATGCCATAAGGATTGCTGATAACTTTACCAGGGAAGAAAGCTTCAGCGGGAGGTAGAGATGTGTCGAGTCCGGAGAGATCAGGGGCAGGGCCAAGAACTGCTTCACGAGAGAAATCAATCCTTGTTTCGTTTCTGATTTCCGGACCTGGAGAGGAAGGAGCTTTCTTCTTCTTTGGAGCAGCTCGTTTCTTCTGAATTAGTGGAGGAGGTGGAATATCAACCGCTAGGTAACTAAGTCGATCAGCCTGTTTATGGCTTGTTCAACATAGGTCTTGAAAGTAGAGCGGGATCGCTGAATTGCGATCCTCATTTCCAACCATTCAGCGAAACCAAATTTGTCCAGGGCTGACATGTAGCAAGTTCTGTTGTAGCCGTTTTCTCTGACTACTTGGACATGAACGATCGGTACCTTTATATTATTTTTCAAAGCATATCTCCCTTTGATGTTTACAGCTTTTATCCTTGATCCATGTTGTCTGTAGTGGCACATCTTCTTGCACCAATCTAGTGTGGTGTCACTGACTTTGGTCTTTTCCTTCTGGTGGATCTTCTGTGCGTTCTTTAACAGTTTTCTTTGAACGGCAACAGGAAATTTCTTCAGGGCTCGATCTTCAACTGATCGCTGAGCAAGTTCTAAGGCATATTCTTTGTCTTTTTCTTCAGCCTTCTTTCGTTCAGCGAAGAGTTTTTCATCTTTAAGGGATTCAACAATTTCCCCTTTTGATAGGATGTTAAGATGAGTGGGAACGATGCGTTGATCCTCAAGCCTTTGAATAATAGCTGCTCACTTTTTCATTTCTTATTCACTTGGCTTTTGAGAAACCAAGGAAGGACTTTTCTTGTGTGTGAGCATCTCTTCTTCTTCTTCTTCTTCTTCTTCTTCAAAAAGCTCATCAGTCCCATCGAGATTTAGGACCGAGATTATTTCATCAGCATTCGGGGCTGGGATTATTGGAGTTGTAGTAGGAGCTTCAGCTTGACCCTCAAGCAGGGGAGAGGACTAGCTGAAACAAAATGATCACATAGGTAAGATCATTTGGGAGAAGAGATAGAGAAAGAATGAGGTTAAGTGTATAGAGGCTTTATGGAGAGTAGAACTGAGATTGAGAAAGGATAGAGGAGGGATGTAGTGTAAGAGAAAAGAATATATGTTACCTGACAAACTGGCTTTCTGATAAGGATAGTCAGATTATCTTCTGCAGCGATGCCTTTGTTTGTGCCTTTATCGCCTTCAGTCGCTGGAGGTTTAGTTCAAGTCCCCTCCCCTGATTCTTTGATAACTACCCCTTTTTTAGCAGGGGTCTTCTTGGTCTTAGGCTGGAAGAAGAAGTCGACATCATCATCATTATCGTCATCATCATCATCTTTGGGTGATGATGAGGGTTCGTCATCATGAAGATCAAGATCTTCATCGTCTTCTTCTTCTTCTTCAGCTTCTTCTTCTTCAGACTCAACATGCCATGCAGAATCAGCATGTTCTTCGACATTCTCCCCCTCAGAATTTGCAGGGTCAGAGAATTCAGTTCCCTCAGGGTTTTCAACTCCCTGACGTTTATCAGCATTCTTCTCCCCTTAGAGTTATGGGGAATGTCTTCTTAAGTCTTCTCCCCCTCCTCCACATGACGGATGGGGGAGGTAGTAGTATCAGCAACAACATCCTTAGGGTCCCTATCTTCGTGGCCAGGGATCCCAGCAGTGGTTTCCACCGCTGCCATTCTGTCTTCCAGGCCAGAAATAGCAGGGGTACTTTGGATTATGAAGTCCACTACCATATCCACCTTCTCCCGGTCAACCTGAGAGAAGTGGGATAAAGGGACAATGGGAGCGTTGTGTCGATCCAAGAGCTGTTGAATCTCAGTAGTGGAGGAGTAGACCTTTTTACCTAGATCGCTCATCTCCGTCTTTAAAGACGAAACCAATCCCTGAAGATTGTCCACCACTGTCTTCAACGATGTGACTTCGTTGGACAATGTGGTGAAGTTATTGGAGAGGTTGTCGTTGGTGGTGTTCAAGGTGTTGATGGAGGTGGAGTTGTCAGCGAGAGCGGTATCAACATTAGAGAAGCTACCTTCCAGCTTTTGCAAATCAGCGCTGGAGGCCTTCTCTTTCACCTCATTGGTGAGTTTCTTCAAAGCGTCCCCAACGTCTGTTACCGCTGAGTAGTTGTTGGAGAGAGTGGTGGTGAGAGATTCCACCTTTGTAGGCAAATCCTTGAGGGACGTGCTGATTGCCCCCAAATTAGGACCTACAATAGAGAAAAACTTATGAACAAAGGAAAGCTCAGAAGTTGGGGGTCCAGAGAGAGGAGTGTTTAGGGTGTTATGTATACCTACGGGTGGTTGGTGAAGTCATCGAAATGCCGGTGACCAGTAAAATGCTCGTAGTCGTCTTCCAGAGATGGTTGACAATGAGAGTCCATAGGTCCTTGATTTTGATCTATCATCTGCTGTAGATCATCAGCCGCTGTGTCACTCGGATGAATGACGTTTGTTGTAGAGAAGGGAAATAGAGGTGGAGTGACCAAAGAAGATGAGGGAGGAACAAGAGTTGAGAAGAGGTATTGGGTAGCAGATTCAGCGTTGGATCTACTGAAGAATACTTCAGCAGCACTTAGAGGTGCTGTGGAAGGGGGGTCCTGATCCAGGATAACTTCAGCGTTCTGAGACACTGAAGTGGGTATATAAGGGGTTGGTTCAGTAGATGTGGCGGAGCGTGCCACGAAACCCTCCAGCGTCTTCTATAGAGAGACATACGCAGAGTCTTCAGCCTGGGAAGGCTTAGGGGGTTGCTCCTTAGAAATCTTCTTGGTCTTATGGATGCCAAGTGGGGTTTCAGTTTGTTTTCTCTTGCGAGAAGGAGTGGTTATTGGGACAACCGCTGCCGAAGTGGTAGCCGCAGAAGTAGAAGAAGAAGGAGGTCGGAGAAGAGGTAAGAGAGTAGAAAGTGTTGGTCCCGAAAGGGTTATACAAGTTTGTAGAAGGGGGGGGGGGGGGGGGGTTGAATATAAACACACGATTTTTACTTTTCTAAATTGTTTATTGATATGTATCAAACAATTTACAACTTGTTGCGGAACAAGATTAAGGAATAAACCTAATCTAAACAAGTTAAGAGAAACACTAAGATTTCTTGTACTAGAAATAAGATAGAAAGGAGATAAGAATACTAAGGATAATATTCTAACACACTGAATAGTAAGAAGAAGGAAATGGTTGAGCACTTCATTTCTGAAGTAGGGTTTCCTTTATATACTGCATGCATTTAATGCACAACAATACAACTTTACACATGGCAGCGGCTGGTTGGTTGCATGGTTTGACCTTGGTAGACAACCTAGTAGCCGCATGATGAACAGTGTAGAATCAGAGTTGGTTGTACGATTCTGGACAAAAGGGATGTCCATTCCGAGATTTCGTAAGGAGGCGTGCAAGGGGGTAAGACAAAAGTAACTTGTAGAGGAAACTTCATGATCAGCGTTCGCTGAATTGTTCTTTATCAGCGAGTGATAAAGTTCAACGTTCGCTGAAGTCTTCTACTTGAAACTTCACGTTGAGTGGACATGTCTTGGCTTCGCTGATATCCACATCAGTTCATTAGTAGACTTGTCGCTGGTTCTTTGGCTTGATCTTCGACTTCAGCGTAGAACATAGTTGACGTGAAACTTGTCTTAAGGGATTATAAGTAAATAACTAAAACTATCAGCGATTATCAGTAAGACTGAACAAGCTCAGGACTTGCTGATGAACAGTTTCGCTGAATGTAACAAATAACTTGAGTTTCCTATCAGCGGTACTAAAACATACTTAGTACTTTATCAGCGATAGTGAAACACTTATACATAATGTTTACTTACAATTTTCACTAAGTGATTTTTAGAGAGTCATTATCAAATCACTGAGGGTTTGGATCAACAATCTCCCCCTATTTGATTATGACATGGCAACCAAAGAAAATTGCTAAGTATGAAAACATAAGGATAAAGAGGACTTATAAAATATTTGTCCCATTTACTGTTTTCGGGGATCTTTTAAATACTGATGGAGTAAAGTACATTCGCTGAAATTTTTCTTTAAACTTCGTATAAGTTACAGAGGAAAGTAGAAAAATTAGAAGTACAACAAATAAAAATTTACAAGTACAAAAGATATAAGCTAATAAAGATATAAGAATTACAAGGAATAATATCAGCTATACAGGTTCATCTTTAACGAGAAGTTCATTAAGGGATTTTGTGGTAGGGATCATCCAATCAGGGACAGTTTCTCCAAGATCCCGTCTATGCTTTGCTTCTTTGAAGATCAGGGGCTTCATGAAGTATCTGAGAATATCATCTCTGAAACCGCACCAATAGAAGAGATCCCTGAGCTGTTCAATAGGAGTGATGGGTATCTCAGAGATGCGTTGAAAGCATTCTCGTCCATCGTAGTCTCTGAAGAAGATACCATAGGGATCGCTTAAGACTTTTCCAGGGATGAAGCGTTCACCAGGGGGCAGGGAGATGTCGAGAGCTGAGAGATCAGGTTCAGGACCAAGAACTCCAGCGCATGAAAAGCCAATTCTGGTTTCATTTTGGATAGGAGGACCTGAGTCTGAAGGAGTTATCTTTTTCTTTGCAGGGGTCCTTCTTCGTTGAACTTGAGCAGGAGGAGGAGGAGGAATGTCCACAACAGATGTAACCAAGTCGATCTGTTTATTTAAAACTTTCTCGACATGGTCCTTAAAGGTTGAGCGTGATCGCTGAATGGCTATTCGCATCTCCAACCACTCAGAGAAACCGTACTTGCTGATCGATGAAGCGTAGATGGTTTCCTTATTACCATTTTATCTGAATATGTCGACATCAACCACTGGAACTTTTATGGAGTACCTTCCCCTGATGTTCACCTTGTTGATTCTGAAGACCCTGTATCGATAGTTCAGTCTTTCTTTGCACCATTCCAGGTTAGAGTCAGATACCTTGGTCTTCTTCTCGATGATCTTTTTGGCGTCCTTCCACAATTGACGTTGATCATCAATGGGAGTCTTCTTCAGTTCAGGATCTTTCACAAATTTTTGAACGAGCTCAATAGCATAAGCTTTATCTCTTTATTCAGCTCTTCTTCGATCGACGAGTTGTTTTTCAGCTTCGTGGTGTTCATTGACTTCCTTTCTTGTTATTTTGAATTGAGGGGTAGGAATGAGTCGCTGATCCTCAAGCTGTTTGATCATTGCTTCTCTCCTTTTCAGTTCTTCTTCACTTAGCCTTTGAGGAGCCAAGGAAGGTCTTTTGTTATGAGAGAGTAGTTCTTCTTCAGGTTCATCAGTCTCAGCGAGGTCTAAGACTGGGATTATTTCTTCAGTGCCAGGAGCTGAATTTATTGTTGATGTAGCTGGAGGAACTTCAGCTGGATCCTCAAGCAGGGGAGAGGACTAGTTGAAACATAACGATCGTTTAAGTAAGATCATTTGGGAAAAGATAGAGAGAAAAGAGAGGGGTTTAAGTGTATAGAGGTTTTATGGAGAGGAGAACTGAGGTTGAGAAGGGATAGAGGAGGGGTGCAGTGTAAGGGAAGAGAATGTATGTTACCTGACAAACTGGCTTGCTGAAAAGAATAGCCAAGTTGTCTTCAGATGAAACACCTTTGTTCTTGCCTTTGTCAGCTTCAGATGCTGCAGGCTTTTTGGTGGTCCCCTTCCATGAAGATTCTTTTATCACAACCCCTTTTTTAGCAGGGGCCCTTCTGGGTTGGAAGGAGAAGTCGACATCATCATCATCGTCATCATCATCATCATTTTTAGGTGATGCTGATGGTTCGTCGTCTTCAAGATCGAGGTCTTCTCCTTCTTCCTCAGCTTCTTCTTCCTCTTCGTCGTCAGTAGTTGGTTCTAGGACTTCAACATCATCGTCCTCTTCGAGTTCATCCCCCTCAGATTCAGAGGGAGGTTTCTCGGTTCCCTCAGGGTTTTCATCTCCCTGAGGTTTATCAACAGTAGCAGTAATAATACCCTCCTCCTCAGAGTTATGGGGAAGGTCTTCTTCATTCATCTGCCCCTCTTCCACATTACGGATGGGGGAGGTAACAGCAGCAGCAGCATTATCAACAAGCTTTGGGTCACTGTCTTCTAGGCCAGGGATCCCAACGCATGTTTCTACCCTTGCTATTCTGTCTTCTAGGCCAAAAATAGCAGGGTGGATTCTTTCCAGAGTCTCCCGATATACTTGAGTGAAATGTGAGGGAGCACATGTTGCAGCATTCAGGCAATCAAGGATTTGCTGCAGAAGATTTGTTGTAGTGCTTACGTCCGTCTTAAAGGAAGATACCTCTCCCTGAAGATCTCCAACCACTGTCTTCAATGATGTGACTTCATTGGACAGGGTGGTGAAGTTGGGAGAGAGAGTGTTGTTGGTGGTGTTCAGGGTGTTGATGGAAGTGGAGTTGTCAGCGAGAGCCTGAGCAACGTTGGAAAGACTTCCTTCCACCTTATCCAGATCAGCACTGGACGCTTTGTCTTTCACCTCAGTGGTGAGTGTCTTGAGAGCCTCTCCAGCGTTTGTAACCACTGAAGAGTTTGTAGAGAGAGTGGTGGTGAGAGATTCCACCTTTGTAGTCAGATCCTTGAGCGTGTTGTTGATGTCGCCCAAATTAGGACCTGTAGAAGATAAAAACTTATGAACAAAGGAAAGCTCAGAAGTTGGGGATTTTAAGAGAGGAGTGTTTAAGGTGTTGTGTATACCTGCGGGATGGTTGACGAAGTCATCGAAGTTTCGAGAACCTGAAAATGTTTCCATGTCGCCTTCTAGAGAGCCTTGATGCATAGAGGTGCCCGCAGGTCCTGTGTATTGATCCATCATCCACTGTAGATCTTCAGAGGATGTGTCACGCAGATGAATGACATTCGTAGCAGAGAAGGGTAATAGAGGTGGAGTGACCAAAGAAATAGTGGGAGGAATGATGGTTGAGAAGAGGGATTGGGAAGCAAGTTCAGCGTTGGATCCATTGTGAATTACTTCCGCAGTACTTGGAGGTACTGAGGGAGGGAGGTTCTGTTCCAAGATAACCTCAGCGTTTAGAGACGCTGAAGCGGGTACAGAAGGGGTGGATTCAGCAGCAGTGGCAGAGCGTACCACTGACCTTTCCAACGGCTCTTGTAGAGAGAGAGTCGTGGAGTCTTCAGCCTGGGTAGACTTAGAAGGTTGCTCCTTGGTTTTCTTGGCCTTAAGAGTGCCAAGAGTGATTGAGGAGTGTTTTCTCTTTCGAGGAGTAGAGGTTGCAGCCGGGCTATCAGCGGTTGGGATTACCGTTGCTGATGTGGTAGCTGCAGAAGTAGAAGAAGTAGGAGGTCTGAGAAGAGATAAGAGACGTACCTCGTTTGGCATGGGAGTGTAGTCGAGAACCTTAGTGCCAACCTGTGAGAGTTTCAGGTCGCCCACTTTTGGGTATTTGTCCTCGAGCCCTTGTCGGAAGAGAGCGCTGATAAATCGGGGATATGGAACAGTCTTTGGTCTCTTTATTTCGTCGACTCTCAGCATCATGTCGTCGAAGATAATTTTGGCCCAATCGATGTGAAGGCCCTTCAGCAGTGCGTACCCCATAGCCTGTTGGGGTTTGGATGCTTGGTCAGTTGACCCAACCTTAGCTGTCATGCAGCTTATCAGGTGAGCGAAGATGAAGTTCATCTCGCTGGGCATTTTTGATTTCTTGATCATGGTAAGCATCTTCTCAGGGAGGCCGTCTCTCCCTGTTTCCCATACATACTTCATTGCATCAAAGAATGCAATGAGTTCTTCTCTATCAGCGGGGTTCTTGGGATTTGGCAGAGGGACGAATCGTTTTTCTTTGGTACTACCAGGTAGGTTTAGGGCACACCTGATAGCGCCAGGGGTGATCTTTGAGGTACCATGTTCGGTGTCAAAAAGAATGACATCGATCTTTTTGTTAAGGTCTTTTGAGGAGGTGATCTGAGCTCTTCTGGCAGTATACCAGAACTGAGCTAATAGGTTCCTGTGAGCAGGTGGTTTCACAGTCAGGGCCGTCGAAAGAGGACAGGTCTAGAGGAAAACAACAGCGTCGTTCAGGTGTGTGATCTTCTTCTTGGGAGGAAAGTTGAAGAGGGCATAGGGATTGTTTCCTTGGAAGTTAACTTGCTCGATTTCAAAGCTGACTTGAGGAGCTTTGACGAGCTCAGTGCTTTCCGAAGCAGTAGGAGATTGAGTAGAAGGAGCTTCAGAGGATGCCATTTCTGTTCATAAAGTATAAGTATGAAGAATATGAAAAGAAGTTCTTAAAATGGATAAAAGTCCAAAATAAGGGTTTTTAGAGTTTTGTAATTGCCATTTAGAGAAAGAAATGGAAATTAGGGTTTTTCTAGTTTTGAATCAAAAATACAAAATATAGTGAATGTCTTGTTTTCCAGTTTCCTTTTAAGGAAGGAATTCTAGAAAAACATATGAAAATGCAAGTTTAAGATTTTTAGTTTAAACTTGAAGAACAATCTGAGAAACAGATTGCATTCATAAAATCATGAAGAAAAATGATTTCATTTTGAAAAAGTTCTTTTGTTTGATCTTTTGAAACCAAGAATAAGATCAAAAACAAGTTTGTGTAAAGGAAAATAAGAATATTAACCTTTGATGTTGAAGAATATGAAGATGAACAGTTTCTGGAAGTAGTTCAAATGCAATAGTTGTTCTTGCTTGAGATAGATAAGTTCGCGTAAAAGGTAAAAATATAAACGCAATGGGTTTATATAGTGAGAGTAGAGAGAGAAAAACTATGAGCGGGAAAGTTTTTCATGATGACACGGACACGTCCCTTGAATTTGATTGGACAAGGAAACGAAACGGGCGAACGTGTCAGAGAAAAGCGTGCCATGGTCTATCCGTTGTGATGACGTCAAAAACGTCCTTTCATATTTTAAGGTATCTCTGAGGGTTTTGAAAAACTCAGGGACATTTTTAAAACACGATGCACTGATTAGAAATATCAGTGTGATTTAGAAATTTCAAAATATCACTGAAAGGAAGAGATATTCAGCGATGCAATTTGTTTGAAATCTTGCATTCATAGGCGAACGTCAGCGAGTAAGAAAGAACATACCTTGATATGAACGAATCAATTTTGTTCAGAGAGAGTGATTAATAGGGTTATACAAGTTCATTTATATCACTGATCAAATGTGAACCACTGAAGATTTTACTCTTCTAAGTTCAGCATTCCAAGCTCGCTGATGAGAAATTTGAATCTTGTTTCATCGAGAGGTTTGATAAATAGACCAGCTAACTGAAAGTCGGTTGGAATAAAATGAAGTTCTATATCACCATTCATCACATGATCTCTGATAAAATGATACCTGATCTCGATGTGTTTGGTCTTTGAGTGTAGCACTGGATTATTGCCTATAGCGATGGCACTAGTGCTGTCGCAATAGATTGGAATTTTCGAGATCTGAAAGTCATAGTCCAGTAGTTGATTTCTCATCCACAAGACCTGAGAACAACAGCTTCCAGCGGCTACGTACTCAGCTTCAGCGGTTGAGGTGGACACTGAGTTTTGTTTTTTACTTGTCCAAGTCACCAGCTTTCCACCCAGGAGCTGACAGCCTCCTGTGGTGCTTTTCCTATCCAATTTGCATCATGCACAATCATTATCTGAATAGGCGATTAGATCAAACCCTGAATCTTTGGGATACCAAAGACCTAGGTTAGGAGTACCCTTAAAGTAACGAAAAATTCTCTTTACAGCGATCAAATGAGATTCCTTAGGTTCAGCTTGATATCGTGCACACAAACAGGTTGCGTACATAATATCAGGTCGGCTAGCTGTAAGATATAAAAGAGAGCCGATCATCCCACGGTACGCTGTGACATTAACAGGTTTTCCTGAAGGATCCTTGTTTAATGTCAGTGGCGGTGCCATAGGGGTTTTCATAGCTTAGCTCTGAGTTAAATAAAACTTTTTTAGCATATCTTTAACATACTTTCCTTGGTGAATGAAAGTTCCTTTTTCACTCTGCTTGATTTGAAGACCAAGGAAATATGTCAGCTCACCTATCATACTCATTTTATATTCATCTTTCATTCTATCAGCGAAACGAGTACATAGGTCAGGGTTAGTGGAACCAAATATAATATCATCGACATATATTTGAACAAGAATAATATGACCTTTTACTTTCCTAAAAAAGAGTTTTATCGATTTTACCTCGCTCAAAATTTTCAATGTGGAGATAAGAGGAAAGAGTGTCATACCATACACGAGGAGCTTGCTTTAAGCCATAAAGTGCCTTATCCAGTTTATAAACAAAACCTGGATGCTTAGGATCTGAGAATCCTAGAGGTTGTTACACGTAGACTTCTTCATTCAGCTTTCCATTGAAGAATGCTGATTTAACATCCATCTGATAAACCTTAAAGTCTTTGTGTACAACGTAAGCTAAGAATAGTCGAATGGCTTCGAGTCTTGCCACTGGGGTGAATGTTTCATCGTAATCTATACCTTCCTCTAGTCTATACCCCTGAGCAACAAGACGAGCCTTGTTGCGGGTTACAGTTCCATGTTAATCCAACTTGTTTCGATAGACTCATTTAGTGCCTATCTCTGACTTGTCAGATGGTCTGGGAACGAGCTTCCAAACTTTGTTTCTTTCGAATTCTGCCAGCTCTTCTTGCATAGCGTTGACCCAGTTTGGATCTATGAGGGCATCATCTGTTTTCTTTGGTTCAATCAGAGAAATAAAGTTAACAAACAAATAAATATTACCTGCACTTCGTCGAGTCTGAATTCCAACGTTTGGATCACCAAGAATTTGATCAATAAGGTGATTAATAGTCCATCGCTGAGCCGGAGCACAAGTCGCTGACTCAATCTGAACATCTGGAGGAGCTGAAGATGAGGCTTCAGCAACTTCTGGTATATCAGCCAAGAGAGGAAGCGGTTCAGATGTCATTTCATTCATTGATTGCTGAGAAGTAGATGATACAGCTGAGATAGAAGGTTCAGAAGCAGGCATAGTGTTGAGAGGAACAACTGAGACCCATGAGGATTCAGCTTCACTTGTCTGCATGCTTGGGATGATTATAGGATCATCATTTTCAGCGGTATGAGTATGAGTTGGAGGGATAGGAGCATCTTCTGAATCACCAAGATGAGAAAACATCCATTGATTCAGTTCTTTAGTATCAGCAGAGGGTCTAGAGTTCGCTGAACGGGATTCATCAAAAGTGACGTGGATTGTTTCTTCTACAGTTTGTCTTCTTCGATTGAAGACTCTGAAGGCTTTGGAGATTGAAGAATATCCAAGAAAGATTCCATCGTCAGCCTTAGGATCAAAGTTTCCAATGGCATCTCTGTTGTTCAGTATGAAACACTGACATCCAAAGATGTGAAGAAAGCTAATTGAAGGATTTCTCCCATGAAAAAGTTCATAGGCTGTCTTCTTGAATCTTTTGACAATCAACGACCTGTTTTGAGTAAAACAAGCAGTGTTGACAGCTTCTGCCCAAAACTGAGTAGGTAGGTGAGAATCGCTGAGCATTGAACGTGCAGCTTCGATGATAGTTCGATTTCTTCTTTCAGTGACTCCATTTTGTTGAGGTGTTCTCACTGAGGAAAAGTTGGGAGTAACACCCTTGCTTTCAAAGAAGGAATCAAGGGAACTGTTTTTGAATTCAGTCCCATGATCACTTCTTATTGAGCGAACGGTCATGTTGTTCAGGACTTCCATTTTCCTGACAAAAGTGATGAGTTCTTCAGGGGTGTCACTCTTAGAACAGAGAAACATTACCCAGGTATAGCGAGAGAATTCATCAACTATGACTAACGTATATTTCTTTCCAGCAATGGATTGTTTGTTAACAGGGCAAACAAATCCATATGGAGAAGTTGTAGAGGAGATGACACTGAGGAAACTTGCTTAGATTTGAAACTAGCTTTTGTTTGTTTCCCTTTCTCACACGCTGAACATAGAGATTCCTTAGCGTATGAGTGTTGAGGTAGACTAGTAACCAACTCTTTTGAAGAAAGAGTGTCCAGTGTCTTGAAGTTGAGATGAGAGAGCGTCTTGTGCCATAGCCAATTGACATCAGATGAAGCTTTTGAGAAGAAACATGAGTTCTCAGTGGTTGTAGAGTCCATGTTTATAACATAAACATTTTCCATACGTTATCCACTGAGAGCTATCTTCTCTTTTTTGTCAGTGACAAAGCAGGATTCCTTAGTGAAAATCACTTTGTTATCCTTGTCACATAGCTAACTGATGTTTAGAAGATTATGCTTCAGTCCTTCAACATATGCGACTCTTCTGAAGGTTGGTGTACCATTTAAGAGTACACCAACCCCTCAGGTATAGCCTTTTCCGTTTCCACCGAAGGTCACTGAAGGACCCTTCTCTTCCTTGTATTCAGTGAGCAAGTTTTTCTTTTCAATCATGTGTCTAGAGAATCCGCTATCAAGATACCAGATACCCTTTTTAACCTGCAAACAAAGGAAGATTAGTTTAACTTGGGCACCCATTTTACTATGGACCCACACTTATTAGTGGTGGTAGAGGAAGGAAGATTCAGCAATCTTCGCAGCATTTGAAGATTTAGCTTCAGAACTATTCCTTACTTTGGTTAATTTCTTAACCTCAGTGGTAGGATTCACCTTAACCCGATTTACACCAGGATTGGTCTTCTTTGCCTTGGGGGCATTGATCTTCACCTTAGCTAACTTTTCAGCTTTGGTGGCTGTGGGGCACTTACTTGCAATATCATTTGTAAGTCCACAGTGATAACATTTCCTATAGCTAAAAGTAGCTTTAGGACCATTTGCATGCTTAGCCGATATTTTTAAATGAGCAAGGCCAGCACCAAGTATACCGTTGGCTTTGGAAATGGGAGGAACAACAAGTCTTCAGATTTCTTACCAATTATATCCACTCTGATTCTAGGAGTAGATCGCTGAATAAATCCAGGGATCTTGTTCTTAGAAGTAGAGGGATAAGTCACTGAAGCTTTAGAGGCATTCAGCTTAGGTACAAAGGTACCCTTATAAGGTTTTTGGTTGAAAACTTTTTCTTTTCATTTACCTTTAGAGTTTAAGGCAAGTTTTTCCTCAGGGATAGGAGTTTTAGAAGAGGAGCACTGAGATGAGGAGGTATCAGGGACTGAGGATACAAACGTTCCAAATTTGAGCATGGAACGATCAGTGGTTGGTTCTAGAATATCAGCTTTATAACCAAGTCCACTTTTATCACTGAGGGGAATCTGAGACCTTATAATCTCAGTGATCGTTGTTGAGGATTTACACCATCCTTCAACAGTAGTCTTTTCTGCATTTAATGCAGCGATAGCTTCTTCACGCTCGATTTTGACTAGTTGATTTATATGAACTTGATCTTTTAAATCTTCTTCAATTTTAGAAAACTTTTCTAATTGAAGGTGACAGTTTCTAAGTTGTTCAGCTATATCAAGATTTTGTTTTTCAACTATGGTTTTGCCATTCATGGCATCATATAAATTTACAGTCAGAAGATCGATTTTCCGAAGACTACCAGCTTCATTAATATCTGAAATATTAGTAAAGAAAGAAGTTGATACCTTAGAGGTAGAAGATGAAGCAGAGGGAATTTCAGATTTTTCTTCCTCGTCTTCTATTTTTGCCATGAGGCAGAGATTGGCATCATCGCCATCTTCAGAGTCAGATGATTCTTCAGTGTCAGAGGCAGCACAGTCAAAGTCAACGACCAAACCTTTTCCTTTCTTCTTAAAGCTTTTCAACTTTGAATATTTTTCTTTCAGCTTCTTGTACTTGTCATCTCTAGCCCTGGGGTTAGAGGATTTCTTGGAGAAGGAAGCTGAGGGTTTAAAGACTTTCTTGGACCTGCACTCACTAGCAAAGTGACCGATCTTTTCACAGTTATAGCAAGTAGCTATAGCATTATCAACAGGGGTTGACGATCTTGGCTTGTCAGTGAGTGCGAGAGGTTTGTTTCTTCTGAAGTTACTCTTTCTGGAGAGTCTCCTGAATGTATTAGTTAGGAGTGCCAGAGATTCATCAAGATTTGAAGAATCAGCGTCTGATGAGCATTCAGAGTTAGTTTCCAACTCAGTGATAGTGATAGTTGATCGCTGAGTGGAAGGTGACTCTGAGAGTAAAGCAACAAGTGTGCTTTTGGAATCTTTTACAAGATTCTTAATAAGATGACACGACTGCTCATGATTGAGCATAGTGCCATATAAGGTAGGGAGGGTCATAGATTTTAGATCCTTTGATAGCTTGAGACACATTGAATAACTGTCCCAGCTTTCAGGTAGACATTCTAGAAACTTTGTCAGGATCTCAAAGTTAGAATATTCCTTACTAACGGTTTTTAGGTCAATAATTAAACAGTTAAACCGCTGATGTACTTCAGAGAGAGTTTCTTTCTTACCACAAATGAAGCTTTCATACTGTCTTACCAGGTTGATCTTTCTTGAGTCCTGGACTTCAGAAGTACCTTCATATTGAACACATATTGTGTCCCACATGGCTTTGGAGGTTTTCAGGTTCATGAAGGAATGGTAGACTTCGTCAGGAAGAGCCATAGAGAGGATGGATCTGGCCTTAGTGTCGACAGCCACCTTCTTCATGTCTTCATTAGTCCATGTATGAGGTTCCCTAGGAATGATTCTTTCAGGGATGGTAGCTCTAGTAGCATTGCCTGGAACTTCAGGATCAATCCTAACAGGGATATATGGACCATTCTTGATGTAATAAGGCATAGTAGGGTCTACACCTTCCAAGAAGAGCATCATCCTATTTTTCCACAGATTAAAGTTATCTCTGGAAAATCTAGGGGTTTTTGCAAGAGAACCATTGTCAATGTAGTTTGTGTTTGTGGTGTTACCCATTATAGAAAATAGCAAGGAAGAGAAAAGAATAGTATACGCAAGATCTTGTTTATGAGATTAAACAATCCGCTCTGATACCACTTATTGGTCCCGAAAGCGTTATACAAGTTTGTAGAAGGGGGGGGGGGGGGGGGTTGAATACAAACACACGATTTTTACTTTTCTAAATTGTTTATTGATATGTATCAAACAATTTACAACTTGTTGCGGAACAAGATTAAGGAATAAACCTAATCTAAACAAGTTAAGAGAAACACTAAGATTTCATGCACTAGAAATAAAATAGAAAGGAGTTAAGAATACTAAGGATAATATTCTAACACGCAGAATAGTAAGAAGAAGAAAATGGCTGAGCACTTCATTTATGAAGTAGGGTTTCCTTTAAATACTACATGCATTTAATGCACAACAGTACAACTTTACATGTGGCAGCGGCTGGTTGGTTGCATGGTTTGACCTTGGTAGACAACCTAGTAGCCGTATGATGAACAGTGTAGAATCAGAGTTGGTTGTACGATTCTGGACAAAAGGGATGTCCATTCTGACATTTCGTACGGAGGCGTGCAAGGGGGTAAGACAAAAGTAACTTGTAGAGGAAACTTCATGATCAGCGTTCGCTGAATAGTTCTTTATCAGCGAGTGATAAAGTTCAGCATTCGCTAAAGTCTTCTACTTGAAACTTCACGTTGAGTGGACAGGTCTTGCCTTCGCTGATATCCGCATCAGTTCATTAGTAGACTTGTCGCTGGTTCTTTGGCTTGATCTTCAACTTCAGCATAGAACATAGTTGACGTGAAACTTGTCTTCAGGGATTATAAGTAAATAACTAAAACTATCAGCGATCATCAGTAAGACTGAACACGCTCAGGATTTGCTGATGAACAGTTTCGCTGAATGTAACAAATAACTTGAGTTTCCTGCCAGCGGTACTAAAACAGACTTAGTACTTTATCAGCGATAGTGAAACACATATACATAATGTTTATTTACAATTTCCTGCCAGCGGTACTAAAACAGACTTAGTCATTATCAAATCACTGAGGCTTTGGATCAACAGAAAGACGTACCTCATTTGACAGTGTCTTGTAGTCGAGTACCTTAGGGCCAACCTGGGATAACCTCAGGTCTCCCACCTTAGGGTACTTATCCCCAAGTGCTTGCTTGAAGAGAGCACTGAGGAAGCGGGGATAGGGGACATTCGCTGACCTCTTTGTTTCTTCGACCCTTAGCATTATGTCTTCGATATTATCTTGGACCAGTCGATATGGAGCCCTTTCATTAGCGCATACCCCATAGCAGTCTGGGGTTTCGAGGCCTGATCATTTGACCCGACCTTTGCTGTCATACAGCTGATAAGGTGTGCGAAGATGAAGTTCATCTCGCTTGGCATCTTGCTCTTGAGGATGGTTGTGAGATTCTTCTCAGGGAGTTCATCTCTCCCTGTGTTCCATGTGTACTTCATTTCATCCAGAAATGCAACGATTTCAGCTTTGCCTGCCTTGGTTTTGACGTCAGGTAAGGAAAGAAACGTCTTTCCCTTGAGCTTCCAGGGAGGTTGAGGGCAGACCTGATCGCCCCGGGATGGATCTTTGCTTCCCATGTTCAGTGTCAAAGAGAATGACGTCCACCATCTTTTTAGGGTTCTTGGAGGACGCAACCTGAGCTCTTCTGGCAGTATACCAGAATTGGGCTATGAGGTTCTTGTGGGCTGGGGGTTTGATTGTCAGTGTTGTCGCCAGAGGACAGCTCTTTAGGAAGTTAACAACATCATCAAGATGAGTGATCTGTTTCTTTCGGGGGAAGTTGAATAGGGCGGCGTAGGGGTTGTTACCATGGAATGTGATTTATTCCATAGAGAAGTTCACATTGGGTGCTTTGACAATTTCAGCCTTGTCAGAAGTTGTGGGAGAAGCAGTGTTGGTAGCTTCAGTAGTTGCCATTTCTATTCATAATATACAAACATGAAGAAGATGAAGAGAAGTTCTTCAAATGGAGAAGTTTTCAAAATAAGGGTTTTTAGGGTTTTACAGTTTCCAATTAGAGAAAGAAATGGAAACTTAGGGTTTTCTAGTTTTGAAAAGAAGTACAAAACATGGTGAAAATTCTTGTTTTCCAGTTGACTTTTATGGAAAGGATTCTAGAAAAACGTATGAAAATGTCAAGTTTAAGATTTTGATTATAAACTCGAAGAACAATCTGTAAGCAGATTGTGTTCATAAAACCATGAAGAAAATGATTTTATTTTGAGAAAGTTCCTATCTAAAAAACAAGTTTATTTGATGGAAAATAAAAGAAATATTAACCTGTTGTGTGATGTAGAAGATGAAGATTAACAGGTTCTTGAGAAAATAATCCAAATGCAATAGTGAGTTTTTGCTTTAGAGAGTAAGTTCGCGTAAGAGGTAATAATATAAACTCAAAAAAGTTTATATAGTGAGAGTAGAGAGAGAAAAACTAAGAGCGGGAAAAGTTTTTCATGATGACACGGACACGTCCCTTGAATCTGATTGGACAAGGAAACGAAACGGGCGAACGTGTCAGACAAAAAGGCGTGTCATTGTTTATCCAGAGGATGATGTCATAAACGTCCATTCATATTTTAAGGTGTCTCTGAGGGTTTTGAAAACTCAGGAACATTTTGAAAATAGAGAAGCACTGAATAAAAATATCAGTGAGTTTTTAGAATTTCAAAGTATCACTGAAAGGAAGAGATATTCAGCGATGTAATTTGTTTTTGAAATCTTGCATGATGAGGCGAACGTCAGCGATTAAGAGAGAGAACATACCTTGATATCAGCGAGTCAATTTTGTTCAGAGATTAGATGATTAATAGAGTTATACAAATTCATTTTATCACTGATCAAATGTGAACTACTGAAGATTTTACTCTTCCAGGTTCAGCTTGATGAGAAAGTTGAATCTTGTCTCATCAAGAGGTTTGGTGAAAAGATCAGCTAACTGGAAATCATTTGGGATATAATGAAGTTCTATATCACCATTCATCACATGATCTTTGATAAAATGATACCTGATCTCGATGTGTTTGGTCTTTGAGTGTAGCACTGGATTGTTTGCTATGGCGATGGCACTAGTGCTGTTGCAATAGATTGGAATTTTGAAAAGCTGAAGGTCATAGTCCAGTAGTGGATTTCTCATCCACAAGACCTGAGAACAACAGCTTCCAGCAGCTACGTACTTAGCTTCAGCGGTTGAGGTGGACACTGATTTTTTCTTTTTACTTGTCCAACTCACCAGCTTTCCACCCGGAGCTGACGGCCTCCTGTGGTGCTTTTCCTATCCAATTTGCATCCTGCAAAATCCCTATCTGAATAGGCGATTAGATCAAATCCTGAGTCTTTGGGATACCAAAGACCTACGTTAGGAGTACCTTTAAGGTATTGAAAAATACGCTTTACAGAGATCAAATGAGATTCCTTAGGTTCAGCTTGATATCGTTCACACAAACAAGTTGGATACATAATATCAGGACGGCTAGCTGTAAGATACAGAAGAGAGCCGATCATCCCACGGTACGCTGTGACATTAACAGGTTTCCCTGAAGGATCTTTGTTAAGTGTCGGCGGCGGTGCCATTGGGGTTTTCATAGATGAGCTTTGAGTTAAATCAAACATTTTCAGCATATCTTTAACGTACTTACCTTGGTGAATGAAAGTACCTTTTTCATTCTGCTTGATTTGAAGACCAAGGAAATATGTTAGTTCACCCATCATACTCATTTTATATTCAGCTTTCATTCTTTCAGCGAAACGAGTACATAAGTCGGGTTAGTAGAACCAAATATAATATCATCGACATATATTTGAACAAGAATGATATGATCTTTTACTTTCCTAAAAAATAGAGTTTTATCGATTTTACCACGCTCAAATTTTTCGATATGGAGATAAGTAGAGAGAGTGTCATACCAAGCACGAGGACCTTACTTTAAGCCATAAAGTGCCTTATCCAGTTTATAAACATAACTTGGATGCTTAGGATCAGTGAATCTTGGAGGTTGTTCCACATAGACTTCTTCATTTAGCCTTCCGTTGAGGAATGTTGATTTCACATCCATTTGATATACTTTGAAGTCTTTGTGAACAACGTAAGCTAAGAATAAACGAATAGCTTCGAGTCTTGCCACTGGGGCAAATGTTTCGTCATAATCTATGCATTCCTCTTGTCTTTATCCCTAAACAACTAGACGAGCCTTGTTGCGGGTTACAGTTCCATGTTCATCCAACATGTTTCGATAGACCCATTTAGTGCCTATCACTGACTTGTCAGTTGGTCGTGGAACGAGCTTCCAAACTTTGTTTCTTTCAAATTCTGTCAGTTCTTCTTGCATAGCGCTGACCCAGTTTGGATCTCTGAGGGCATCATCTGTTTCCTTTGGTTCAATCAGAGAAATAAAGTTAACAAATAAACAAATATTACCTGCACTACATCGAGTCTGAACACCAGCGTTTGGATCACCAATAATTTGATTGATGGGGGTGATTTATAGTCCATCGCTGAGCCGGAGCATAATTCGCTGACTCAATCTGAACTTCTGGAGGAGCTGAAGAAAAGGCTTCAGCAACTTCAGGTATTTCATGTAGAAGAGGTAGAGGTTCAGATGTCATTTCATTCACTGATTGCTGAGAAGTAGATGGGATATCTGAGGTAGATGGTTCAAAAGCAGGCAATGTGTTGAGAGGAACAACTGAAACCCATGAACATTCAGCTTCACTTGTCTGCATGCTTGGGATGATAATAGGATCATCATCAGCGGTAGGAGTATTAACTTGAGGAATAGGAGCGACTTCTGAATCACCAAGATGAGAAAACATCCATTGATTCAGTTCTTCAGTATCAATAGAAGGTCTTGAGTTCGCTAAACGGGATTCGTCAAAAGTGACGTGTATTGTTTCTTCCACAGTTTTTCTTCTTCGATTGAAGACTCTGTAGGCTTTAGAGATAGAAGAGTATCTAAGAAAAATTCCATCATCAGCCTTGGGATCAAACTTTCCTAGGGCATCCATGTTGTTCAGTATAAAACACTGACATCCAAAGATGTGAAGAAAGCTAATTGAAGGTTTTCTCCCATGGAAACGTTCGTAGGCTGTCTTCTTGAATCTTTTGACAATCAGCGACCTGTTTTGAGTGAAACAAGCAGTGTTGACAGCTCCTGCCCAGAACTGAGTAGGTAGATAAGAATCGCTGAGCATTGAACGTGCAGCTTCGATGATCGTTCGATTTCTTCTTTCAGCGACTCCATTTTGTTGCGGTGTTCTCACTGAAGAAAAGTTATGAGAAATACCCTTGCTTTTAAAGAAGGAATCAAGGGAACTGTTTTTGAATTCAGTCCCATGATCACTCCTTATTGAGCGAACGGTCATATTGTTCAAGACTTCCATTTTCCTGACGAAAGTGATGAGTTCTTCAGGGGTGTCACTCTTATAACGGAGAAGCATAACCCAGGTATAGCGAGAGAATTCATCAACTATGACCAGTGTATATTTCTTTCCAGCGAGGGATTGTTTGTTAACAGGGCCAAACAAATCCATGTGGAGAAGTTGAAGAGGAGATGACACTGAGGAAACATGCTTAGACTTGAAGTATGGCAAATGTGTCGAGGACTCAATGAATAATTTAATCGAGAATCAATCTCTCAAAGCCACTGTCAGGGGAATATCCGATGCATGCACTTGTAGGGCTGTGGACATGTTTGAAATCTCGTAATGGTGTGGTCAATAGGTGGTACCCTTTCATGTAGTTTGGTTTTATATGCATGTTCTCTCCAACCCACTTTTTTGAATCTTTGGATTTTTGGTTGTAATGGTATCAGATACCAAAGATTGTAATTAGGGTTTATTTTGTTTGGGTTTGTGTCGTCTGTTATGTTGGGGTTCACCTAATATGATTTTATGTTGATGTTGGGGTTTGTTTATAATGAATCTTATATTAATCATTAATGGTCAATGTTTGTGTTTTATATTTGGGGTTTGTTTATAATGAATCTTATATTAATCATTAATGGTCGTTGTTTGTGTTTTATATTTGGGGTTTGTTTATAATGAATCTTATAATCATCATTAATCATGTATTGATGTTATTAATTTTTTTTGTGTTTTGATAATCATTAGTTATTTAGAATGGGAATCAGTAAATATGGTTTCAGTTATTAATTGTTTTTGTGTTTTGTTAATCATCAAATATTAGAATGGGAATCAGTAAATATGGGTTTTTGTTATGTATTTCTTTGAAAACCCCATTTAAGTTTGATAATAATCTTTTTTTTAATAGTAACTTTTGACAAATTCCATTAGATGCTCATTTATAATAACTTTTGTTGTTGTGTCTATAATGATGGAATGTTTTTGATCGGAACCAGTAAGCAGGTATTTGTTATAATTTTTTGAAACATGACAAAGAAATATTTTGTTACCATGTGCATGTGATGAATCTATTTTTTTGGTTCATGTGCATGTCATGATTCTATTTTATTTCATATCACAGTGTACCTGCATGCAGAACATTTCATTTTATAATCACAACAGAAGATGATTTTTAAAAACCAACACGGTATTTTACTTCATTCCAATAAAAAATATAACATAAAATTAAACAATTTTCAAATCAAAACAAAACTGGAAGTTTAAAATATAATATCCCAACATCATTTTTAAAAACCAATCTAGTCAATTATATCAGATAAACAAACTCAAAGTTATCAATCACACCAAAACATTCAATTCATAATAATTTACCCAAATTCAAAGTTTTCCATAAAACCAAATCCAAAAAAAGCATTAAAAGTGTTTCATCAAATAGTAGACCTAAATTCAAAGTTTACCATCAAACCAAAATATGAAACCAGCATCAGTACTTAAACAAAGCATTAAAAGTGTTTCATCAAACCAAGATGTTACTAGATGTTCTGAAAGTGATCAAAGTCGTTCCCAACGACTATCAGTTGATTGCCGGATCAGTCATTCTTTATGTCGGCCTCCATGTTTGTGATTCGCGTGACCTCCTTAAGCACATCTTCCCTTTTCAGGTTTTGGCCATGTTTTGCGATTTTTGTTGTGTACTTTTTCCGAAGATCATCCAATTGATTCGTTTGTCGTTGACCTTCTTGCATGAATCCTGGCTTCCAATATCGTACATCTCCCATAAAGGTCTCCATCATCCGCATCGCGAACACCCCACTGTCATGAGTGTTGTGATTTGTTTGCCAATCCATCTCTATCATCTCTTGATCTACCGCGAGAAGTTGTTGCGCCGATCCATGTCCCACTGTGTACAAGTGTTTCACCATCATTCTTTGCTGAAGGATAATAATAATTTATCAATCATTAATTTATCAAATAATAAACCTATTGTTAATCATGTTTAAAATTAATTAAAGTTACCAGGACGTTTGTAATTCCTCCATATCTCTTTTTCAGTGAATCCCATGTGTATTGTTTCCATTTCCTGTTGTCTATTATAAGGAATGATGGTGTCTTCAATTTATAACTACAAGATAGTAGTATGCACCGTCTAACATCGGAAAGAATGCATGTAATAAGTGATAAGCTTACATAAGTCAAAATTATGTAACTATAAGTAGAGATAATGTCATTAGATTACACTTTATAGTTTCCAGGTCAATTTTCTTTAATTTATAGATATGTCCCTGATAATGCCTAGTTGTTGAAGCAATTGCTTGCTTGAAAACGTTGTACTGTTCGTCAATGTTATAGCATCGTGTCCGCAGCATATGATCCATCTGTCATAACCATTCATTAACACAACACATTGTTCAATAAGTCATTTGAAATTAATTTTTAAACTTACCATTATATCTACTCTGAAAAAGTAAAGTCTCAGTGAGCTCCTGCTTCTTAGTCGTTCCTCAAAGTTTAGGATTGATGACCATGCGTTGATCACCGATGTGTCAAGAGTCATGTTGCTCACCGCCAATGAATCCATTCCTGTCCTGGTGATGTTTGTGTAGTTAATTGCACTGAAAACCGTGTCACTGGGATTCAAAAATAGTTAATATTTGTAGGTTCCCAGATTCACTTTGTCTCATATAAACATCATAATCAAAGATAGCGGAAGCATTATATAAAGCTATTTAAATATGAGTGATCGTGTATACGAATATGAAACAATGAGAGAATAATAATAACAATATAGAATAGTAAGATGATAACATGATAGTTAAATAAGCTGCTCGTATATTGATATATTTGAATAACACCAAGAACACTTTCTTGTGTGTGTATTCTGAAATCTCTCAGGTGACAATTCGTACAGTGGTAGTGGAATAGAATGTGCAGTATTTGCTCTCACTATTCTAGCAATAATTCTCACCAAAAGCTTACAAATGTGCGTTCCACTACCCTTCTATTGATAGCCTGATAAAGTGAAAGACAGTGTACTATCTAACCCTGGAATGACACGTGGAAAGTGTGTCTCCGTCCTTTTAGGGCTGACGTGGAAAGTACGGACACGTGTCTGACACTTAGAGATTTCTATGAGACTTAAGCTTCACAGAGGTCTTCATTCACCAGAGCTCTGATGCTCTTCTGGTGTGAACAGTTCTTCTGGTGGAACAGAAGAAGTCTTCTGCCAGAGCTCTGTCGAGCTCTGATGATCTTCTGCTAAGTCTTCTGCTGGATCCCTGGTGGTCTTCTGACTTGTGATATTTTCAATACTTTTACATTGTGTATACTTGGGGCTAACAATATTACATAGTCAGTATGGGAAAAATAATCATCACCAATTTTAAAGAATCATGATTAATGTATTGTTAATTTAACTAAAATCATGTAACAAATATTGAATAAGGAATCCATGGAGTACAGATTCATGAATCAGGTGCAGTATATATAGATCAGGACCAGAACCATGAATACAAGGATTAAAGATTCATTAATCTGTTACATTTTATATAGTCTATAATAAGTGAGAGGAACACTTACAATTTGCTGCCGAACATTGCAACTGCCCAATCATGTACTTTATCGTCCTCTGTCGTCACATTGAAGTCTACCACACGAACAACATACGGTGATTTTAGGTGGTCCCCTGGTTTAACGTCTCTTTTCGAAGCTCTTCCCAATATCTTATTGTCACATTGTATCTTCGGCATACCGTACGCATCCCTCCCATCATCAATGATTTCTTTCTTTGGTCCTATGGCCTTACCTTTTCCCTTTCCTTCATGTTCAATGTTTTCTATCCTAACGGACTTCACCACACTTATAGGAACCGCGTTCTTAACTGGACTGATTCCCAGATTAAAATCTAGTGGGTCGAATTCCATTCTCTTGTTATCTTCCTTAACTTCAACACTTTGTTTTCCAGAACCTGATCCCATACTATTCATTGGTGTGACCTCATTGTCAAACTTAGGAGGTTCTATAGTGTTCAATGATTTTTTGCATTTTGATCCTTCTATAGACAACCTCACTGACTCATCTACTTCCCGTAGGAAGGTTGGACTGTCCCATATTTTATCATACGGATCAATTGACTTTTTGCTTATAATGAGACAAGTTGATGGACTTACATGTGATGAATCATTTACTGCTGCATCTGGTGTTTGTTTGCTGTTTGATTCAGCGTTGAAAAACATGTCAATCTCTTTTTTAAGGTCAATGAATTCAGCATCATCTTGGTACTTTGTCATCGCACTTTCTAAATCAATATCGACGCCAACCTTAAGTGCTATGATCCTTGATATCTTCTCTTGAATCTCCTTTATCAGTACCTGAACATATATTTAGAAATGTTTTAATAACCAAAATAACAGAAAATATAGAATGACACTTGTTCTTACCCTTTTTGACGAAACAGCATCCTTCGGTATTTCCTTGGTGCATTCAGATGTCTTGCCCTTTGGTATGTTAGATGGATCTTCCAATGTAGCATCCACTGCTGACACATCATTATTCGCTGCATGTTTATTTGTTGAATCATCTTTTTTCCCTGCCATGGTATCCTCTTTTGTGTTCAACAAGCTTGTTCCTTCACTATTAACGGGAATTCCGAGTAATGGGTATGGAGATGGATGGTGTGCCTCTTTTCTGTTGACTTGTTATCTTTAGGCTGGTTTTTATCCTGCTACTCCTCCTAGAGTTCTGACATCATGTGTAATTGTTAGATCTGAAGTTTTGTCAATAAACCAAGTGTTGAAGATCTGATAAGAAGACTCAGATGTTCTGAGTAGAGGAGTCAGAATTCTGACTGTGAAAGCTCAGAAGTATTGCTGAGAAATATTACCAAGTACACAAGTCTGATAAGAGAAGTCAGAGCTCTGGGAAGAGAAGTCAGATGTCTGAGATAAAGAGTCAGAAGATCTGAGAAGCGTTATCAGAAGAATGTTCAGAAGTTCTGAACAACCTGTACAGAACTTATGACGAGATACTTTACTTAGTATTTTGTAAACTAATTAGGACACGTGTTATGTTCTTATTAGTCTTTCTTATTTGTACTGTAGCTTTAATATTTCCGTTGCAGTATAAATAGTAGTTAGCACTACGTTGCTAACTGATTGATTTTCCCGTATATCTTTGTATTCATTCTCTGTAATCTTTGAGATTCTCTTTCTCTTAGATCTGTAATTCTGTTCATCATTGAATACAACTGGGCTTGATCATACAACTTCTCAATTACTGCTTTCTATATTGATTGTAAGATAAGATCCTGTACATTCAATTGGTATCAGAGCCAATCAACAAACAAATTCATTCAAGATCATGTTCGTGTTCTTGAAGATTTCTTGATCAATTCGTCAATTGATTCCGCTGCTACTAGTAATTCTTGAATTCTTAGTAATTCTTGAATTCATTTTACATTTGTTCAAGAAATTTGAATTTGTCTTTCTGTTGAATCGATATCTTACAATCAAGTCATTCAAAGATTTTCTCTCTATGCTGATTAATTCTCGAAATTAAACAGAGATCACAGGTATGTTTTCGAAATTCTTGATTGGTTTCTTGATCAAGGTGATTATATCTGCTGCATGTTGATTAGTATTCAAATTTTTTGTTGAAAAGAAGATTTCATTAATTCATGTACTCTAACTGTTTGATAAAATGCATGTGACAGATTTGATTAGTTCTTGCATATTCTAGATTTGTGTTGATTCTCAGTTTTGATCAAAATTCATAGTTGATATTTGAATTTTTCATTTCATCATGCCTGAGATTGTTGAAGTTTTTGTGAGACCTGCAATTTCTATAACCAGTTCAGACAATTTACAAAAATTAAGTCCTGTAAAAGCAAAAGAAACAATTTCTGAACCAAAAACTGAGATTGTTCATTTTGAAAGCAAGATTGCTAATCTTCAAGCAAAACAAGACGAATATGCAAAAGCTATAAAGATTTTGCAAAAAGAGAAATCTGATTTTCTAAAGGATTTTGAAAAGGTTCAAGAAAACATAAAGTTGTTAGAAAAAGAGAATGTTGATTTGAAAGAGAAAGGCAATTTTAGAAGAAAGATGTTGACAGAGTCTGAAAATAGAATCAAATCATGTGAAATGAAAAATTGTCAACTCTTGAAACAGATCTATGATTTTGAACAAGTTCTTATACTTGAAGGAGTGAAATTTGAGAAAGAGAGAAGAGACTTTCAAACTGAGAGGAAAGGTTTTGAAACAAAGTCTGTTGAATTATCTTTGAAAATTTCTGATTTGGAGAAAATTCTTGCAAAAGAAAGAAAAGAGTTTGAATGCAAGAAAAATGTTTTTCAAAAAGAAAAGAATGGTTTTGAGAAAAAGAAAACAGGAATGTTAAATGAGTTTTCTATAAAAATCAATGAGTTGGAGAAAGAGTTAGAAGATGGAAGGAAAGAGACTGAAAAGAAGAAGGTAAATGGCTTTAAAGAAAAATGCTTAAAAGATGAGTTTGAGAAGGAAAAGAAAGTTTTTCATTTGGAGATAAGGAGGCTTATTAAGAAATTATCTGATTTATCAACTAAAATCATGATAGAGAGAAAGTCCAAATCTGATTTGCAGTCAAGGTTTGATTTGTATGTTAAAAAGTTTAAAGAATTTGAAACGAAAGTTGTTGACAAATCAAATCATTGTTCAAAAGATCAGATTCGTTCTTCTAATCTGTTTTATAATTCTCCTATAGAGGCATGATTGGATCATTACTTTATCTGACTGCAAGTAGGCCTGATATTATGTTCTCTACTTGTTTCTGTGCTAGATTTCAATCCAATCCAAAACAATCTCATATGTTGGCTGTCAAAAGAATTTTAAGATATCTAAAAGGCTCACCTGATCTAGGTTTATGGTATCCTAAAGAAACTGATTTCAAATTAACTGCTTTCACTGATGCTGACCATGCAGGAAGTAGATTGGACAGAAAGAGTACATCTGATGCTTGCCACTTTTTGGGTGATAAAATAGTGAGTTGGGCATCAAAGAAACAGAATTGTGTGTCCACTTCAACTGCTGAAGCAGAGTATGTTGCTGCTGCTGCTTCATTCTCTCAAACCTTGTGGATGAGAACACAACTCATGGACTATGGATATCAACTCAACAAAATTCCTATCTATTGTGACTCAGAAAGTGCAATTGCCATTACTCAGAATCATGTTCAACATTCAAAGACTAAGCATATAGATGTGAGGTATCATTTTATAAAGGACTATGTGGAAAAAGGAAATATAGAGATGCACTTTGTGCATACAAAGTATCAATTGGCTGATTTGTTCACAAAGCCTTTTGATCACAAAAGGTTTTCTTTTATCATATGTAAAATAGGAATGCTTAATCTGACTAATTGAAAATATTTGTGTTTCTTAAAAATAATAAATTTTTCTAAGTAAAATTTTCTGAGTAGTGTACTCAGAACTTCTGACTCTTGAGTTCAGAACTTCTGAGTCTTGAGTTCAGAACTTCCGAGTCTTGAGTTCAGAACTTCTGAGTCTTGACTTCAGATCTTCTGAGTCTTGACTTCAGAACTTCTGAGTCCTATAATCAGATATTCTAAGTCAATACTTCAGAAATTTAACTTTCAAAATTTATTGTTGAGAAATTCAAATACTTCAATTTTGTGGATTAATTTTTTTTTCTATTATCTTTTTATCTCATCTTTATGTATCAAAAATGGTCAAATACATGCTAAGGTCAAGGGGGAGCATCAATATATTTTGGAAAATATTTTCATGATACTTAAAAGGTTTGTTTTCATTTCTTATCTCTGATCATTCAAAGAAGAACAAGCTTTTAATGATAAAAATTTTCTACTTGTTCAAACTATATCTGAATTAAAAAAAAAATCATATTCAGATATAAGATTTTAAATGATTTTCTAAACATCATCATTTTATGAACAGAATTTTGATGATAAAATGTGTTTCTATCTGTTCAAACTTCTTCTGAATAATCAAAATGTTTTATATTTGTCAGAAGTTGATTTTTAAATAAAATTTTGGTTACAAGGCAAAATTCTTCTGAATCATGAACAATCAGATATCTGATAAAGGAAAGTCAAAACATCTGAGCGTGTTATTCAGATCTTTGACTTGAGTCAAATTTCTATCCACTAACACGTGTCAGCTTCATATTTGTTTGATTATGCCACGCATTTCATTTAAATCCTTTGTGGCATTTCAAATGTGTTGACTCCGTTATAACTTTGATTTCTCTTTTCCGTCAAACCTTTCAACTTCGTGGATTTTAAATAGGTCTTAAAATCCCTGTTTCAAATCTTTTCAAATTCCAGAGCGAAACGTGAGATACGAATCAAATCCAGAGTTCTTTGAGTTTGTTTTCTTCTTAAAATCATGTCTGGAATACGAAGGAGTGGTCCAATTTCTCTACATTCTACAAAATCGATAATGGATTCATCTGATTCGGATAATGATGAAGTACAAAATAGAGTTGTAGAGGAAGAGGCAATAAGATATGATGGAGAAGATGAACAAATGGATGAATCTGAAGGAAATGCAGATGAGGTAAACATTAATATTGAACATGAACAGAGTGCTGCAGGTTCTATTATGTCAGATAGACCTATTTTAGTGGAAAGAGTTGTTCCTGAGAGTGAATGGCTGAAATTATCTGAAAATAACTGTGTTATCTTATTTGAGGAAAGTCGATTTAAGCCTGAACACAGAATTATCATGGAGTTATTCAAACACCATCCGTACAGAAAATGGTTTACACGAAGTAAAAATGTTCCTGTTCAGTACATACAACAATGGTGGAAACATCTTAGGTTAGAGGATAATAAATTTGTGTCTGAATTTGGAGGAGTGACTTTTGCCCTATCCATCCCTGCATTAAGAGAAATGTTGAATCTACCAGAAAAAGATGATGTTAGAGTATTGTTGTATTCAAGATTTACTGTAAAGTCAATGTACTATATTAGTTAGCTGTGCCTTTATACCTTGTATGTTATGGGTATAAATAGGCATGTCTAGTTCTTAGTTAGTAGAGAATCTAGATCCCTTTAGGAATCTCTTGATCATTTGTCATTTACACTTTTGAGATCAATATATGGATGACAAGTTCTCTTTAGATTATCTCTCTACATCATTCTTGATTACTTGCTAGATTTGGGATTTCACATTTGGTATCAGAGCTAAACAGAAGATTCAAGCAGATCGAAGACCAAATTGAAGATTTTTTACACTAAACACGAAGAATTCGGATCTGGTGTTCATCACTGTTCATCTGAACACTTATCATTCAGACATAGATTTTTTCTGGATTTTGATTTCTTGGATCGTTTCTTAGCATCACTGAACTCGGAATTGATATCTGAACAACATTAATTCTTGGATCATCATCATTTTCTAAACAGAATCATCAGACTTGATCATTTCTTTGGATTTTGGTTCGAAAACCCTAATTCATTGTTTTAGACTTTAATTCGATTAAATTGATCGAATTAGATCTTTTGATTAACTAAGAAAGTGTGTGGATTTTGATTTCGAGCAAACCAGTACAAATTTCGTGTTAATTGATCAAGAATTGAGGAAGATATGGCAGATTCAGTGATTTTGATGGTCGAAGTGCAGAATTCGGATTATTCAAAGTGAATTCGGATTATTCATAGTGAATTCGGATCATTCATACGGATTATTCTTGGTGAATTCGCATCATTCAAGACTTTCGAAGTACTCAAATATTGGTTTCGGATCAAGTTAAGTCCGAAATCCGTGGTGTCGCACCCTGTTAAGTTCGAATTCTTGAGGTTTCGAACATAGTTAAGTCCGAATTCCGGTGATTTCGAATTGGTGTACAAGTGTTGAATTCGTATCTGTTAAGTTCGAATTCCGTGATTCCGCACTCATCTACATCCGAATTCTGAGTTGAAGAGTGTAATTGGTTTTGATTTTGGCCAAGTATTGATTTCGCACCAAGCTAAATTCGAATTCAAGGATTTCGTATTCAGTTGCATTCGAATTCAAGGAATTCGTACTCAGTTGCATTCGAATTCAGGGAATTCGCACCGTACTACATCCGAAATCTGAAGGTTTCGAATTCTAAAGCATCCGAAATCTGAAGGTTTCGCACCACTCAGAATTTGTCTAAGTGTTGGTTTCGGACCCAAGTGCTGATTTCTTTCTTGAACAGTTTATTCTAAGTGTAATCTCTGTTACACTTACTGCTTGATCTTCTGAACGATCAATTATCCTAGCTATTTGAAAAGATGTCGAGAGATTTAATGAGTATGGGATCAAAGAATAAGCCTCCAGTTCTTCTAGTGGAAGAATATGCCCAATGGAAGAAGAGAATGACTCAGTTTCTAAATCATCAGAACAGAGATTTAATGGTTTCAATCAAAGAAGGTCCTCACACACCACAAATGGATGTTGGTGGTCAAGCTGAAACTGCTACAAGTCAGTATATTGCTCCTAGAAGGATTGATAAAGAACCCAGATTTTTTAATTAAAATGACAAAGATAGGATTGCAATTGATGAACTGGCTTTGACTTATTTGACTATGGCAATTCCAAATGATATCTACAATCGAGTAGATAGTCGTGACTCAGCGAAAGAGATATGGGATGAGTTAGAAAGGAAGTTTGTGGGATCATCAAAGTCTAAAAAGACCAAAAGGAATCAAAGCATCAATGCTTATGAAGGGTTTAAAGCAAGAGAAGGCGAACCTTTGAAAGAGACCTACAATAGATACAATATCATCCTTAATAATTTGAGAAGAAATGGAGTCGACAAATCAGAATCAGAAATAAATTACAAATTTGTCAAGAATCTTCTACCAGAATGGGATTCCTACTCCATTCAGCTCCAAATGTCAAGGGATATGGATGATGAAAAGTTGACCGACATTTTCAGTATTCTAGGTCAACACGAAGAAAAAGTAAAAGCTGTTAAAGAAAAGGATAAAAAGGTCGAAGAATCTTTAGCCCTTCTGAGTAAACATAAGAAGAGTGAAGCTATGAAAACAAAAGCTTTGATTTCTGGGATGAGCAAGAAGAAGATAAGTTCTGATGATGATGATAGTGGCAGTTCTGGAGATGAAATGACTGATATAGCTGAGAAGTTGGCTTTATTAACAAACAGATTTCAAAACAAGTTTGGCAAAAAGAAGTTTTATTCAAAAACCAAACCTGAATACAACAAAGTTAACAAGTATAAAAGATTTGAGAAGAAATATGAGAACAAGGAGGAAAAGAAAGAGCAGAAAGAGGAGAGAGTTGAGAAAAAGGAAAGAGAGGAAACGAATGATAGAGATGACCGAAACTGTTTTAACTGTGGAAAGCCAGGTCATTATGCCAGAGACTATAAGCTAAAGAAGGTGAAGGATTCTGACTATTATCAGCGAAAGGCACATCTGGCAAAAGCAAAAGAAAGTGGAAAGCCAGTCAATGCTGAGGAAGAAATTTGGCTTATGGATTCCTCTGATGATGAAGAAGCTCACTTTACTCAAGTAAAGCATAGCTTAATGGCTAAACTAGATGAAGATGACCAGGAATCCGAGGTATCATCTCTTCATTCTTCTGATAATTCTGATAATTCTGATAATGAGTCTGAAACTGAAGATGACAGATATGAAGAAATGCAACTCGTGATAATTGAACTTAATAAGAAATTTGAAAAAGTTCAAAAGGAACTTGAAAATAAGAAAAGTTCAATGATGAAATATCACGATGAGGCACTTCTTTACAAATGTCTTGCTGAAGATAGAGAAAATGAAAAGGAAGTTATTAGAACAAAAGTTAAAACACTTGAATCTGAAATTTCTGAATTGAAGAAGAAAATGATTGATATAAGTGATGAGAATATAGACTGTCAATTTAAAATTAAGATTCTCACTGAAGAAAGAATAGAAGCTCTTGCAAAGATCAAAGAACTTGAAGAGTTAAACTATAAAAGAGGTCAGACTGAGCAAACTCTAAGATTATTAACCAATAATCCAAAAGATAAACGATTTTTTAATCCTAAAATGGGACTTGGTTTATCTGATGTAGAGGTATCAAAGAAAGCGCCTGAAAATTTTTATACAATTACAAAATTGGATGAAGATTTAAAGGAACCCATTAAAAAGGAAATACCTCTTATATCCAAAACTTTTGTTAAATCTGAATGTTCAACTCCGGATTCTAATAAAGATAAGGATAAGACGGATAAAGGTTTGGAAGAAAAGCCTAGATTCAATACGACAAACTTTAAATACGATGAACTAAATTCCAGTTACAAAACCAAAAAGGTTGAACTAACTGAATTTAGTTTATTATTCTCAAATGAATCTATGGCTAAAACATTTGATTCCAATATCAATGAACCTGAACCTGTTAAATCTGAATCTAATGTTGAAATGGGGTCAAATACAAATTCAGATTCTGACAAAAAGGAGTTTGTTCAAGAAACCTCTTCTGAATTTCCTGATTTGGATTCTGCTTTACGAAAAATTGTTGATTTAGAAAATCAAATTTCTAAATTACAATTAAATTTTGAAATATTAGAGAATGATCATGATAATATTAGGATAAATTTTGATCATAGTCAAAAAGTCAATCTTGAACTTCAAGTTGAGATTCGACGACTTGAATCCCGAATATTAGAATTATCAAAATCTAAAGATTCAATTACTTGTGAAAAGTGTTCAAATCAAAGTGAAACAACAGATCAATCTAATTCTTCAAGTTCGGTCAAAGTAAAAGAAAAATGTTCTTTCGAAGGTTATGAGAAAGGAGAATCATCCGGAACCAAATCTAATTCTTGTTCGAATGATTCTTCTAACTCTAAAAGCTCTAACAATTTTTCTTCAAGTACAATTGATTCTGGTGTAAAAGTATCTTTAGAAAAAGATAAGCTTTTTGAAGATAACAAAGCACTTGTTTTGAGATGTGCAAAACTTTCAAATCAAATTTTAGATTTTGAAAAAGTGCTTTTTCTTGAGAAAGAGAAGCATCAAAAGGAAAGAACTGAACTTGAAATTGAACTGAAATATTGTGAAGTATATCATACAAAGTATTCATCAAATATATCTAATGCCAAAAAGGAACAAGAACTGAAAAGAAAAGAAAAAGAAAAATTATTCGAGCAAAATCAAATGTGTTTCCAAATAATGTTTCTAGTTCTAAGACTTCTAACAATGTTTCTCATTCTTTCTCAGAAATGGATGCGTGGATCTGAAGGAGAATATTTCGAATAGCGAGAATAGGAATACTGATACTGAGAAATGTATTTCTTCAAATAAAAATTGTATTCATTCGTGTAATGTTTACAAAGTTTGTGAAAATAAAAATTCTGCAATTTCAAATTCTATCTTGTTGACACAAGCAAAAAGAAGAATACATTGTGCTCATTGTTGGGATAACTATTTCAAGCTAAATAGAAATGATCCAAAGAACAAAAAGACTAATACTTCATCTTTTTCTTTAAAATCTTCAGCGAACAAATTTGTTAAAATGTTCGGTTTCAGATCAAAGAAACAGAATAAGAAGAAAGAAACAAAAACAGTTGATGTGAATATGGTTTGGATTCCAAAAGATCAACTTAACAAAGCAAATTCACAAAATAACCTTACCTTTAAAGGCAAAATTCAAGGTTCATCAACTGTAATAAACAAACTGATCCGTATTAACAAGAAAGGACCCATACGGATATGGGTACCTAAGATCAGGTAATTATCTTTTTACAGGATCGTCATGTGTGGGTCATTGATTCGGGAGCTTCTAGACACATGACGGGGTACAAGCACTTATTGCACGATTTTACTGTACATCCTGGCGGATCGGTAGGTTTTGGTAACGATTCTAAAGGTCACGTTCGAGGCTACGGAACGTTGAAGAATGACTCGATGCAAATAGAAAAGATCTTGTATGTTGAAGGATTAGGGCATAACCTTTTCAGTATTAGTCAGTTTTGTGACAAGGACTGTAAGGTAATCTTTGACAAGAAGTTTTGTTATGTTGTGGATGAGAACTGGTCAGAGATTTTCAGAGCAAAACGATGCGGCGATCTATATATGATGGATTTTTCGACTCTGGTTGCTTCTAATCAAGTTTGTCTTGTTTCAAAAGCCTCTCAAGATGAATGTTGGTTGTGGCATAGGAGACTCTCACATCAAAATTTTCGAAGCATCAACAAGCTCAGAATAGATGGATTAGTTTCCGGGCTTCCTGAACTGAAGATTGACAAAGTTTCTATCTGTCCGGCGTGCGAAATGGGAAAGATGAAACACGTCACGCACAAATCCAAAACTTTGTCTAACTGCAACAACGTCTTGGAATTAATTCATATGGATCTCTGTGGCCCTATGAGAACTCAATCAATGGGAGGAAAGAAATATATCTTGGTTATGATTGATGAGTATTCACGCTACACTTGGTTGGATTTTCTTCGACTCAAATCTGAAGCACCTGAGCAAATAATTAAGTTCATAAAAAGGATTCAAATTCTTCTACAACGTCCAGTTCAAAAGATAAGGAGCGACAATGGAACTGAATTCAAGAATGCAACTCTTCAATCGTTTCTTGAATCCGTTGGCATCTCTCATAATTTTTCTGCACCAATTACTCCACAACAAAATGGAGTAGTTGAAAGAAAAAATAGGACGCTTGTGGAAGCAGCTCGGACTATGCTTGCTTATTCGGGTCTTCCACCAAGTTTATGGGCTGAAGCAGTTTCAACCGCATGTTTCACTCAAAACAGGACAATTATTAATAAACGTCTTAATAAAACTGCATATGAAATAATCAATAATCGCAAACCTAACATCAAATTTTTGCGTGTTTTTGGATGCAGATGTTTTGTCCTAAAAGATAGAGAACACCTTGCAAAATTCCAAGTCAAGGCTGATGAAGGGATTTTTATTGGATATTCCTTGAATTCTAAAGCATATCAGATCTACAATAATCGTACAAAATCAGTCATCGAGAGCATCAACGTTACGTTTGACGAGAGTGTGACTTTGACTTCTGGACAACACAGTTCAGAACTCGGACAAAAATCTGAAGTTTCTACTCAAAAAGGAGTAGAACCTGTGGCGAAAATGTTTTCTAATTCTGTATTAAACAATAATAGTACTAAAGATTTAGATTTGTTATTTCATGATGCATTTGTGGATTATTGTGCAGATATGGAACAACCCATCACATCTGTAAATGCATCTCCACAACAGACGAGTGTGAATGTCTCTGGTCCATCTGACGATGTCGGTGCTAGTACTTCTGGGACAACCAACGAAACTCCAAGTGTACCTACAACTATTCCAGTTTCTGAACCTGAAATTCAGCCTGAAGTTCCGGTTTCAGTAAACACATCATCGGAGGTTCCTATACATGAAATACAACAACCAGAAGTTAATGTACCAGAACCAACACATGTATCTTCAGCTGAATCTACTGAAGAGATTCTTGCAGTTATGGATGAAAATGATTCATCGAACACTCGTGTAGAGATTTCAACTCTTCCCAGTGTACATAAGTGGACAAAAGCACACCCCCCAACAGATATTATTGGTGATATCAATGATGGAGTGAAAACACGATCTGCGACTACCAACGAATGTTTGTATGTCAACTTTCTAAGCACGTTAGAACCCAAGAAAGCATCTGAAGCTTTACAAGATCCAGATTGGATAAACGCCATGCAAGAGGAGTTAAATGAGTTTAAGCGTAACGAAGTTTAGCATTTGGTGAAGCGTCCTAAAGACAAGACCATTGTTGGAACTAAATGGGTCTTTAGGAACAAGAAAGACGAAGCAGGAATTATAGACAGAAACAAAGCAAGACTGGTTGCAAAAGGGTATAATCAACAAGAAGGAATAGATTATGATGAAACCTATGCACCAGTAGCAAGGATTGAAGCCATCAGAATTTTTCTTGCATACGCCGCACATAAAAGCATGAAGGTATTTCAAATGGACGTCAAATCTGCGTTTCTGAACGGAATACTTCATGAAGAGGTTTATGTAAGTCAACCTGAGGGTTTTATAGATCCAAAATATCCCAACCATGTCTATGTTTTGGACAAAGCACTCTACGGTTTGAAACAAGCTCCGAGGGCATGGTATGAGACTCTGACTCATCTGTTTAAAAATGGATACACCAAAGGTACAATAGATACAACTCTTTTTCTCAAAAGAGAAGGTAAAGATTTAATGTTAGTACAAATATATGTTGACGACATTATATTTGGATCTACAAATCCAGATATGTGTAAAGATTTTGAAGAGGTGATGAAAAGCCGTTTTCAAATGAGTATGATGGGAGAGTTAAAAAAATTTCTTGGTCTCCAAGTGACACAGTCAAATGAAGGCATTTTCATTAATCAATCAAAATATATAAATGATATGCTTAAGAAATTTGACTTAAATTCCTCTTCCACCATGAAAACTCCTATGGCTACCGGTAAGCTTTTGAACGCTGATTCATCTGGTATATCAGTTGATCAAAAGTTATACCGAGGCATGATTGGATCTTTACTGTATCTAACGGCAAGTAGACCGGATATTTTGTTTGCAACATCTTTTTGTGCACGTTTCCAAGCAAACCCGAAGGAATCTCACATTGTGGCTGTAAAGCGAATCTTTAGATATCTCAAAGGCACAAAAAATTTGGGTCTTTGGTATCCTAAGGATTCTGGGTTTGAACTAACTGCTTACACAGATGCAGATCATGCGGGAAATATGATGGACAGGAAAAGCACATCTGGTGCTTGTCAATTCTTGGGAGATAAACTTGTAAGCTGGTCATCAAAGAAGCAAACTTGTGTATCAACATCTACGGCTGAAGCAGAGTATGTGGCCGCCGCTAGTTGCTGTTCACAAGTAATTTGGATGAAAACTCAGCTAAAGGATTATGGATATATATTAAACAAGATCCCCATTTATTGTGATTCAAAAAGCGCAATTGCAATAACTGAAAATCCTGCTCAGCATTCCAAAACGAAACACATAGATGTCAGGTACCATTTTATCAAAGACCATGTTGAGAAGGGAACGATAGAAATGCACTTTGTACCAACAGAACTAGAACTTGCTGATCTTTTCACAAAACCTTTAGATGAAAAGAGGCTCAATTTTCTAATCAGCAAACTAGGAATGTTGAATCCTTAAGACATTGAGGGGGAGTTCGTGTTCTTGTTTACTTAAATCTATGATCATATCCTAACACACTAGGACCCAAGTCCCGTTGGGTACCAAAATCTTCTTAATCTGTTTTGTAGGTTTATCATGTGTTGTACTGACTTGTAAATTCATACTACACACATGACTGAAAACAGAAGAGAAGCGGTGGATTTTTTTTGAAGAATATTTGTACCATTAAGGGGGAGACAAAGAACATTGGCTTTTGAACATATCAGTTCAAAACCCGTGCTTCAACGACTATGGCTTCTGAACAATTCAGTTCAGGACCCGTACTTCAAAGACTAAGACTTCTAAACAAATCAGTTTAGAACTCACACTTCTCAGGTAATATCCTTTTACTTCAAGGAACCAGTGATGAAAGGTAACATTGGATTATATTTTGTTTCTACCACTATGAAAACTTGAATCTTTACAAATTTAATTCAATGAGATAAAATTTTCAATTTTCATTCAATGAATTAAATGTGTGCTAAAAGATGATTTTTTCAAGAATCTTTGTATTATCTGAGTTAGATTTGCTTCAACTTTCACCTGAAATAAATCGAAAGATAAGCAAAACATGAATGAAATTATGCTGAATGCTCAAAGTTATGTGAATCTGGATATATATAGAATATAATGCTCAAAAAGCCTATATGTCAGAATGATGGATGGAAACGAAAATATGGGGGAAGCACTATGTTTTAGAACCAAGTGATTGAGATATTATTCATATTTTGTGATGGAAATCTGAACTTATATAGAATATCATTTAGTTTGAAAGTTTATACCTGTGGCCTTTCTGGTTTGGGAGAGTAAGTCCTAAGGGGTGCTCGACACCTAGTCCCTAAGATCAACTGGTCTGGGATCGGCTGACCCAAATCCTGCAATAGAACCAGATAGAAAGCCATGTTTTACTGGTACAAATGGGTTTAAGATATATCGATGTGGCCTTTCTGGTTTGGGAAATTAAGTTCTAAGGGGTGCTCGTCACCTAGCACCTAAGGCCAACTGGTCTGGGATATGCTGACCCAAATCCTGCTATAGAACCAGATAGAAAGTCATGTTTAACGGTATATCTTATTCTTACTAAACTTTTTGATCAAAAGATGCCAATGAGCACAAAATCAAAAGATGCCAATGAGCACAAAAGAAAAGATGCCAATGAGCACACATCTCTTGAAACTTGGGAAAATACAAAGTCGCGATAAACCCGTAAATTTGTGAAAATTCTGATTTTGGACAAATAGTGTGAGTAGAGCAAAGTATTCTTATATGTTTTAGAATTGCATATGCTTGAAGCTAATCATATTTCGCATGCTAGCACACCAAATAGATTTAATAAAGGGGTTGAAACTGAACATTTTTAACTTGATATACAATGATGACTTGTTCTTGCATCCAAACACATGCATTTGATTTCATTTGATTGAAAAATCTATTAAATTTCATAAAGTTGAATTTCTTTTGTAAAGTTTTCAAATGATCAAATGTTTGTTGTTATAAAATGAAATTCAATGAATTTTATTTTCCTTGTGTAAATTTGTTTTAAAATTTGTGCTACAATTTCAAATACTGTACGTTATTGAAATATATGCATACTTGCAGGGGGAGAAAATAAACTGCTCCAGAATTCTTATTTTGAGGGGGAGCAAGGTTATTCTGTAAGGAGGAGATTGTTAGCAATACTCAAAGACACGACTGAAATTGAAAATGGTTTTCGATGATTATGATGCTCACCATCATCGAAAAAGGGGGAGAAAAGTTTAATTTCAATTTCATGTCAAAGAATTTTCAAGTCAAAGATATTTCATGTCAAAGAACTTTCAAGTCAAAGATTCGTGAACAAAGACTGAAGATTGGGGAGAAGGATCATGTGAAGTCCAAATGTTGCTGAATTTGGTTATCTTAGTTCTGAGTGGTTCTCGAAATGCGCTTACACCTAAAAGTTCAACAATGTGGATGGTTTCACATCTTTCTGATCCAAACTCTAATCGTTTCTGATTCATCTTGTTCCATATTCAAGACTTGAAGACAATCTGTTGAAGATTTTATTGAAGAAGGTTGACTTTTCAAAGAAAAAGACAATGACTTTTCATGTTTGTCTGAAGATTGTTTAAAGCTGAGTTCTTAAAGTGTGTCAAAGCATATAGTTCGCCGTGAACTAGTGGAGATAAAGCTATTTGAAGATGGTTTGATAGAGTGTCTGTTGGAGAAGATTGACTTTACAAAGAGCTGAAGACTGCTGTCATACTTTTTAAATCTTGAATCCAAAGGGGGAGATTGTTAGAGCATTGTTGTATTCAAGATTTACTGTAAAAGTCAATGTACTGTATTAGTTAGCTGTGCCTTTATACCTTGTATGTTATGGGTATAAATAGGCATGTCTAGTTCTTAGTTAGTAGAGAATCTAGATCCCTTTAGGAATCTCTTGATCATTTGTCATTTACACTTTTGAGATCAATATATGGATGACAAGTTCTATTTAGATTCTCTCTCTACATTATTCTTGATTACTTGCTAGATTTGGGATTTCACAGATGATGTACAAAGAAGAACAGATTTTGAAGACTCACCCCTAACAGAGGAATTAATAGCTGAATTTATGAAATTGGGATACAATGAAGGATTGAGGACTCTCAGTTTGTTCAGAAGAAACAAATTACCACCTATTTGGGCTTGCTTCTTTCATGTGGTAAATAAATGTTTGTCAGGGAAGAATAGTTCTGCTGATCAAGGTTCAAAACAAATTCTTCAGATCTTTCAGGGCTTAGTGAAGAATAGGCATTATGACTATATTTTAATACTTTGGGAAGACATGAAGAATACATTTGAGAAGAATCAGAAAGCAATTCAGAGGAAAACAAAGGATGCTCCACTGACATACATTCCTTATATAAGGTACTGGCAAATTGTTATTTGGTATGCCATGCAGGAAAACAGAACAATCTCAAGAAGAACAAATGAAGAGCATGGTCCCACATTTTATTTGGGTAAGATGACCTCAGTAACAAGACTTGAAAACTATCCCAATCATAAACTGTTGCCAAAATCACTTAGGAATTATATTCCAAGGGAGAGTGAGATTTTAAAAGCTTATTGCACCTCTATGGGAATTGAATTACCTCAAATCCCTACCCAAGAGGACCAACCTGAGAAGAGAGGTTAGGGGTCTAGTCGAATTAGAGAGGGGGAGGATGTTCAGATGGGTGAACATTCTGAGAGACTTGAGGGGGAAAATTCTGAGAGCTTGGTTAGACTTGGTGAGGAAAAACAGAATGAGAGTGGTGAGGATGAGAGATTGTCAACAGAGGTTCAAACAGAAAGAGATGCCTCTGAACCAGCTAATCTTGGCCAGGTAACCACAAATGCTATTGGTTCACATCTCTTGGTGTCCAATATTGAAACAAATACCATGGACCAAATGGTGGATCTTGAACAACCCATCCATACCCACTCAGAAGCATTTCAACATGCTACTGTTTCACACAAATCAGGGGAACCATCCCAAACTCGTTTGGAGGGAGGTGATCAATCCCAACCTATTTTTCAACACATTGAGTCTAAATATCACAGTCCTATTCATATTGAGCCTGAAATTCCTTCTCACACTTGCACAAATCAGGAGTTTCGTATTCCTGAAACAACATTCATAGACATACCTAATATTGGGTGTCGAGGATTGGATGGAAGTCCCGGTGAGGTGAACATTACAAAAGCCTCATTCAAACGTGCATCTGTTGTACAAGATGACTTTGTGTTATCTACAGGCCATGAGCCCTCTGGGCACATGAAAACTGGACCATCTGTTGGTTCAGGTTCACTGTTAGAAACTTCTGAATTTGAAAAGATTCAGAAACAAAACAAGGAGATGAAAAAAAAAGTAGAAAATTTGGAGAAGATGGTGGAGGATTTGAATGATGAGGTGATAGATTTGAAAGATGTATTGCAGAGAAAGTTGAATTCTGTTGAAACTAAAGTAGATGATGTAAAGAAATCCTTGGATTCTCATAAAAAGGAGATCAAGGATATGATGTCTGGTTTTCAAAAAGATATGTTAAAACAAATGCAAGGTATGCAGGAATCTATACTGAAAGCACTGAGTGTATCAATGGCTTCTACTTCAAAGCCTCTTGAGCCTGTTCCTGTTGCAGAAGCTGAACCTAAAGGTACTTCCAATCAGAACTTGAAAAGAAAGTTTGATGATAATGAACCTCATGATCATCAAAGGGGGGAGAAAAGACAGAGGTTAAGTTCTGATGATGACATTGGCATAGAAGACTTTGAAATAGCAGATATGCACTTAGCCAGTACAAAAAGTTCAGAAGATCAGACACAGGAAAATTTAAAGACAATGATTCAGATAGTTCAGATTGATAGCTCAGATACAGAGGAAATGGAGTTGGAGAGTAAAGATGGTAGTGATTCAGATAAAACAGAGGAACTGAATTTAGACACAGAGATGGAAGGAAACTCAGATGAAACTGTAGCTATTGAGGAATCTGAATTGAGATCAGAAGAAACAGTGGAAAGTGCAATGGTCAACACGTGTACAGATATTGTGGACTATAACAAAGAAAATGTGACGGATTCTGAATTAGAAGAAAGGAGGTTAACTGAAGAGTTGATCAGAAGGATGCATAATAATTTAGCCAGAGCTTTGAATGTTCAAAAAGTTCAGCAAGGAATAAAAATGGTAAGACCTATTGATCTAATGGGAGAAGAAGACAGAAGTGTGAATTATACTCAGGATTTTGAAGATGAGTTTAGATTTAACTTTTGTGATGAGTTAAATACAGAAGAAGAGTATGTGAAAGTGAAAGACTACTTTATGCCTTCTGAGTATGTATTCAGAAAACCAATTGAGATCCCAAAGATTAACTTGCAGAGACTAGAAGAACCTGTATGTGATTTCATCCTAGAGTTAAGTGATGTGCCATTAGCCAGACAATTTCATGATGATATTTTTCCTGAGGAAATGTATGATAATCTCTACTACACAGAAGGAGAGTATGAGCTTTTGGAAAGTAACATTGATGGTTTTATGGATGACAGAGCTGAGATAGTCTACTCAGAAGCTTCTAACAGATTCAGAGTTCCTGACTCAAGACTGCATATCCAGAAAAGAATTGAGAAAGTTTTGATGTTTCAACAAGAAGAATTCAGTGGTTTAATGTTTGTTAGAATGGAAGTGCTGAAAGAAAGAAATACAAAGGTTTCCATGTCTACTTTTGATTTTCACAGATTGACTCTTGATGATCAGATCTTTCTAGTCAAGTTCTTTGCCAGTACTGAAGAAGCCTTAATGGAAATTGAATGCAGAAGACTTCTAGGTATCTATGTCAGAAATATACACTTGTATGATTTCCAATTAGCCATTGAAGGAAGAAAAGAGAAGTGTAATCTGAGTTATCCCACAAAGAAAACAGAAACTAGTGTAGATTTGAAGGGATTTGTGAATGAAGGAATGGAGACAGAAGGGTTCACATGTACAGTTCACGGAAGGCTTGAAATGTTCAGATTAAAAGAGTTGGTGAAGTACAGTGATGCAACTCTAAATTGGTTATTGATTGAAATGGAAGTAAGTGTGGAAACTGAAAGAGAGAGTTTAAAGAAGAGATGTATGAACTCTGTGAAGAGAAGGTTGGATCTTAGAAGAAAAATCAGAAACTGTAGTGAATGGTTGCTATCTGAGGTGAATCCCAAAAAGATTCCACATAATGACTGTGTTTCCTGCTGAGTATGAAGTGAATGAAATTTTGTCAGATGAAGTGGAAGAAGTTCAGGACACAACACCTCAGAATGTGCAGATAACTAGTTTTGATCAAGCTGAACAGTCTGAACCCAAAGAAGATGAAATATCCATTGATCTAAATGGATACTTTCTTGAATTTGATTTGCCTGAGTTCTTCAAACCAAAAGAAGTACAATTCTTGGATGTGTATTATGATAGACCTAAGGAGACTCAGATCTGGTTGGCTGAAAAATCAAGATGTCTTGGCAAAACAAAGCAAGCTGTTTACTCAGATTTTCTAATCACTGGAATCAGAGAATTGAAGGTTAAGAAATTCAGAAAGTTGGAGTATCTATCTTTTGAAGTTCTGAGAGAGGATGGCAAGGTATATTATTTCACTGATGCAGATTTTGAGAAATTATCAGTGGTTGACTTCTATAGATTACACAGTTTTCTATGCTTTAAAGAGTCAAGCAAGGACATAAATGAAAGAAAAGCTAGAAGTGTGGTGATTGAGGCTATGTTTTACATCTTGAGGTGGCATTGTTATACAGATTTTCAAATTGCTCTGCCGCTACAAAGGCCATGTGTTTATCTGGCAAATCCCAACACAGAGCATGATCAGAAAAAGGTGTTAAAGACTGGAAGTGTTCTCAAACATCCAGATTTGGGAGTCTTTTTGAAAAACAAGAGTGGTAAGATTTTCTTCAGAGCAAAGGAAACTGCAAAATATTGTTCTGGAACTTTAAGGATCATAAAGAACAATTTGGAGAAAAAGATGCTGAAAGTGAAGGAAGCAAACATAACTCAAGAAGTAATCAATCAGCGAGTTGAAATTATTCAAGAAATCATTGTCAAAATTGATAAGAGGCTTAATCTGAGAAATGTGCTACTTCAGAAAATTGTTCCTGCTCTGAAAGAACTGGATGATGCAAAGTTTAAGTTTATTTGACAAAAAGGGGGAGATTGTTAGATCTGAAGTTTTGTCAATAAACCAAGTGTTGAAGATCTGATAAGAAGACTCAGATGTTCTGAGTAGAGGAGTCAGAGTTCTGACTGTGAAAGCTCAGAAGTATTGCTGAGATATATTACCAAGTACACAAGTCTGATAAGAGAAGTCAGAGGTCTGGGAAGAGAAGTCAGATGTCTGAGATAAAGAGTCAGAAGATCTGAGAAGCGTTATCAGAAGAATGTTCAGAAGTTCTGAACAACCTGTTCAGAACTTATGACGAGATACTTTACTTAGTATTTTGTAAACTAATTAGGACACGTGTTATGTTCTTATTAGTCTTTCTTATTTGTACTGTAGCTTTAATATTTACGTTGCAGTATAAATAGTAGTTAGCACTACGTTGCTAACTGATTGATTTTCCCGTATATCTTTGTATTCATTCTCTGTAATCTTTGAGATTCTCTTTCTCTTAGATCTGTAATTCTGTTCATCATTGAATACAATTGGGCTTGATCATACAACTTCTCAATTACTGCTTTCTATATTGATTGTAAGATAAGATCCTGTACTTTCAGTAATCAATTAACTTATCAATATTTATAATGGATTTTATTTTGTAAACGTGTAAATAGTATAGACGTACTTGTTTGATCATGAGATTCATCAATTTGAACAACAACTTTTCCTTTCACCGGTGGTGTATTCAGTTTCATTCTCCCACTAGCATGGCTTCTTGTTCTCCTTGAGCAACTTGATGATTCAATTTTCCGGTCTGGAAAAAAATTATGATTAGTAACAAAAAATTTATCTTAATTAACAATTAAAATTAAACTTCAACTTACGTTTGCGATTCGTCATATCTGAGTCAATGTTTTGGTGCACACCTTTTGCAGATCTTGTTCCCATATCATGTACATTTGTAAATAACCCCATAAATGTTTTAATTATTTTACATGTTTTGATAGAATAAGTGTGCATCATATAGTTTACCTTTGTCTACCTCATTGTCTGTCATTGTTAAATCCTCCATCAATAGCTCAAACCCTGACACGTTCGTATTTGCTGAATCGGCTGTGTTTCCTACGCAGTTAAAACAATTTCATCATCAAAATATTAGGAAACATAATAATAACAGTTTTAATTTAATGAATATAAACAAGGGTGTGTTTGAAGTATTACCTTTCCTTTTTTTGAACGTCGAACGTTGGTTGCCTTGTCAGTGTCTATTTCCATTAAAGTCCTTGTGTCAATTATTTCCAGCATAATGTATATTTGTACATGTTCTATAAAAATATGTACATCAACAGAATCTTTGCTATGCAAAAATCAACAAGATTGTACAATATGCAAGTTAGAATAATGCATATCATGAAAGCACCATAATTATTTAAATCAAATTAGAATAATGCATACTTCTAACACAGTAATCATTTAATCAGCCAAGCAAAACATTAATGAACCTTTTATATCTCATATTCTATCGACAAATGTAGCCACTCATAGCATTAATATACCATCAGCAATTTTGTTTACACAAAATCATTAATTACATTAAGCCATAATCATGAATACAAGAAAATTACACTTAAGTTTTTAAAACATAATCATGCAACAAATTATGAACACACCATCAAGGTTTAGCTTATAATAGAATAATGAATATTTAAAATCAGATGAATTAGGTATCAATCTGAAAAAATCAGTGTATTCATGAACCTAATCATGAATGCACCATCATGATTTACATCAGATTACAATAATGCCTACTGAGAATACACTACTCATTTTATCAGCCAAGCAAAACATTCATGAAGTTTTTATATCTCATATTGCTTTGTTAAAACTTAGTCACTCGCAACATTAATATATCATCAACAATTCTGTTTACACACAATCATTAATTTCATTAAGTCATAATCATGAATACCAGAAAATTACACTTAAGTTTTTGAAAAACCCCTATGCAGCAAAATATGAACACACCATTAAGTTTTACCTTATAAAAGAATCATGAATATTTAAAATCAGATGAATAAGTTATCAATTTAGAAAAATATACACTTGTCATTAATCATGAATCATGAACCCACTATTGACTCATATCACGGATAGTAAAAAAACAACCAATCATTTTAAGTCAGAAACTAGTTTGTGCAAAAACTTATTAGTCAATCCACAAAACTCATGAATTATTTTAAATTTTGAATCATGAATAACCATTGTATTGAATCATGAATAACCATTGTAACAATGCATATATGACAATTGTAAGAAGCATGAATTCCAATCATTCAACATAAAACAACATAAACACAGAATTCATCTACAAAAAATCATTGAACAACTACGAAAAACAAATGGACGAAACCTTTTCATCAAGATTCATAGCTACTGACTCAGAATGTAAACCCCAAAACTAATGTCGTCGTACCTTCTGATTTGTTTTGGATGATTCCTACTCCCTGTCGACAAGATACATTGTCTTCGAATTCTTCCATGTCGACTAACACCGGATTCTCTTTTGTGTTCTTGAAATTTGAGAATGAGTGCTTAATCCTGATTCGTTCACTTGGTCTCCTCACTGTTTATACAAAAACAAAACCCTAGAACCATTGATTTAAAAAACGCAATATATTTGCCCAAAAAAACTTCGATTGTTACCTCTGTTTGGATGCAGATATCCCGCCATTGAAATGATTTTTCTAAATTGTAGACGATAATCCTTTCCGAAACCGAATCAATAGGTTTTTGCGATTAATTCGGGGAAGTTGATCCCGTGATTATTGGTGATGATTCTGGGTGAACGATGAATGGAAGTGTTTTGACCAATCTACCCTTGTACCCGACTTTTATTTATGAAATTAATTCACCAATGCTCAATAATTACCATAATTGCCACCGGATGAATCTTGTCCCTTGATCAATTTAATTGATTGTGATTAAAGTGGTTGCATAGTTTCTAACAATGTGGTGGTTTGTAAAAATACCACCACTATATATATATATATATATATATATATATATATATTAAAAGAATAACCAAGGGGTATTGAGGTGGCATCATGAGAATAGAGTATTGGGGTGTATATTGGTGAATTTTGGTTGAGTTTGAGATATCCCATAGTGATGAGAGATTGAAAGATTGGAGTATAGTGGTACGTATAAAAAAGAATGATAGGATGTCATTGTGTCAACTCCTGGGGTTTGCGTCATGGGTTATCTTATTTAGATGATCCTATTTATGCAAAACAAAACGTCATCAACATATATATACTAAAAGAATAACCAAGATGTATTGAGGTGACATCAAGAGAATAGAGTATTGGAGTATTAGAGAATTTTGGTTGAGTTTGAGATATCCCGCATTGGTGAGAGATAGAAAGATTGGAGTATGTATAAAAAAGAATGATAGGATGTAATTGTGTAAACTCATGAGGTTTGTGTCATGGGTTATCTTATTTAGATGATCCTATTTATGAAAAACAAATCTTACTATAAAAAATTGATATATATATATATATATATATATATATATATATACTACTAAACGAAAGACTTTTACCTACGAACTTTTCCCTGGGAAATCTGTCGCTAAAGGGTGATTCGTCACAAGACCGTCATAAAAGTTGGTGGGTAAATTTTCGGTGGGTAATGCAAATTAGTGACAAATTACCCAGGGATTCTCTGGGTGATCCATGGGTATTTTCTCTAAAAACATCGGATTCTACCGAACCAATAATATTTTCTAGGTGATCCCTGGGTAATCACCGACGGAAATTTCCATGGGTAAATTTTGTGGGTAAAAGTCATTTGTTTTGTAGTGATATATTAAAATAAAAACCAAGTCGTATTGAGTTGGCAGTATGAGAATAGAGTATTGGGGTATTGGTGAATTTTGGTTGAGTTTGAGATCCCACATTAGTGAGAGATAGAAAGATAAACCAAGAATGATAGGATGTCATTGGGTCAACTCATGGGGTTTGCGTCATGGGTTATCTTATTTAGATGACACTATTTATACAAAACAAATCTTATTATAAAAACGTTAAAAAAATTGTTGTGGTTGAAATTTTTGAAGTAGGAAGTGACTATAAGAAATGAAGGATGGATGTTTTGTGTAAACTATGTGGTTGACTCAATTTAGTTTACCCTATTTTGGATCATCCCATATTGGTTTGAAGACACAAGTTTTGAAAGATGAAGTGAGTATAAGAAATGAGGGATGGATGTATTTGTGTCAACTCATGTGTTTGACCCATTTTAGGTTACCTTGTTTTGCAAATGTATTTTGAGGTGTCACCATGAGAATTAAGTATTCTCAAATGGTGGATTGTGGTTGAATTTAAGTTGTCTCGCATTGGTAAAAGGTTGAAAGATTGGAACAAATAAGTGGGTATAAGAAATGAAGATGAGAGGTTTTTGTGTCAAGACATTGAGTTGTCATAATTTAATGACCTTTTTTGAAAAATATGTAAAAATCAAAACCGAGCATGAGGATTTGGCAACATTAAATTTGAGTAATCCTTAAATCTTGAAATGTGGTTTAGTTTCATCATCCCACATTGGTGAGAAGATCAAATTTTGAAGTAGAAATGACTATATATATTAGAAAATTAAAAGAATGTTTTTGTGTTAACTAATAAAATTGTCTCATGTTTATTTAATGCAACTCATAGACTTGACTAATTTTAGTCGAACCATATTTTGGAAGAAAAATAAAATTTTCTAACCCTTCCTAACAACAATAATGACAGGGTTGTGTGACATGTCGTTTGAGATGAAAATAGCATAACAAAGTTGTTACCGATACATATGAAACTCTTCCTAACAACACATTTTATCAATATATAAAAATGAAGCACTTATGAAAATACATTCTTCATTTCAAAGTGTATCTTATTAATAAACAAATAAAGAATTACATTTTATGCTAACTACGACAATTATTTATTTAATATACTTATCACTATCGTGCAACGCACGAGACCCATCCCAGTATCTAATAACTTATAAATAAATTAATTCTTTATTTTTTCTAGTTTAATATGAAAATTATAATTATTGTTATTAAAAATAGTTAAAAACTAATATAAATTTCGTTTAATTACTATTTAATTATTGTAAATTAATATTTATAATATATATATACATATATATAATTAAATTTTAAATACGACAAAGAAATTTAAGATTAATATAAAAATCATAAAATACAAATTCATAACATAATTAAACATACATAACACTGGATAAGCATAATCTCATAGCAGAAAATTTAAAAACTAAGACATAAATTAAAGCGTCCATTGACTTCCATAGTATTGGATGTTTACTGTCGCATCTCGAGATCCTCCAGCTTGGTTTTGAACTTTTTCTCTAGATCCATGATATTGAGATGCTCGATATTGAGATCCTTGGTATTCTGCTCCTTGTCCATACATATCAACCTGAGCTTCTGCTGTTCTCTTTCTCAATATGTGGAGTTTCTCATTTTTTATGAACTCAAGAAACACGGAGTTTCTCATTTGTGTTATTTGAATTAATGTAATTTTATTTAAATGTAATATCAATTAAAAAATCATCGTTTTTATTTTTATCGGTCTTCATTAAATAAATAAATTATTTATTATTTATTATTATATTTACAAATTATAATTATTGTTATTAAAAATAGTTAATAGTAAATAAAATATGTTATTTTAACGTAGAGTCCACAAATTTGGTGTTTTTTTTATAGTATGGTTGGATTTGAGGTTTTTTTTGTGTTGTTAGGCCCATCAAAATTGGTGTTTTTGATGCTAAAAATGGTGTCAAGGTTGGAGATGCTCTGATAGACAAGTTCAAACAATGTCGTAATGGGTAAATAACTACAACCGGGTCATGTTTTGAGGTGTCTATTAGGAAGATGCTAAAACATCTAAGGTAAACTAATTTTTTTTATTATTACTTGTAATGATTCTTGATATCTTTAAATTGCTCTTATAAATGGGTTCCCCTTTTGCTACAAGTTCTTTGTGTCTTTGTAGAACACTGATATAGAAACTCAAGAACACTGACCATAGGAAAACAAAGTGTGAATCGAGGCTTGCATTTTCTTTATCTTCATAATGCTTTGGTGATGCATGTAGGTCAATTATCTTCAACTTTCTAACATTTTATTTGGTGATGCATAACTACAACTCTGTGTGACAGATGAAAAATATAGTTTATGAAGAATCTACCCATAATATTTATAATTTCATATGTGTTAAGATTCAAGTAGGAATCAATCTATGAGCAATCGAGAGAGAGAGATGGCTTAACTGTGCAGCAGCTTTTCATATATTGAAAGCGATTACAAAAGACTGATTAACCTAATTATGAAAGATATGAGATCTATTTATACAGCATAAGTTACAGTAATTACAGACTAGCCCTTGTACTATTCATATATGTTGGTCCCGAAGGGCTATACAAGTTTGTAGAAGGGGGGGTTGAATACAAACACACAGATTTTAATTTTCTAAATTGTTTATTGATAAATCATTAACAATTTACAGCTTGTTGCGGAAACAAGATTAAGGATAAATCCTAAATCTAAACAAGTTGGAACACTAAGTTTCTTGCACTAAGAAAGAGAAAGAAATTACTAATAATAACCTATCTCAAGATAAGAAGGATGAACTTGTCCATAGTTAGCAAGTTACTTCAAAATGAAGTGAGTTCATCTTCTTATATACTGCATGCATTTAATGCATGGCAGTATACACTTTACACGTGGTAGCAGCTGATTGGTTGCATGTCATTGACCTTTGTTGACAACCTTAATAGCCGCATGTTTGAACAGTGTAGTATCAGAGAGGTTGTACGATTTCAGACAATAAGGAGGTTCTTTTCTGACATATCGTACGGAGTCGTGCAAGGGTGGTTGAGACAAAAGTACTTTGTATGGAAGACTTCATGATCAACTTTTCGATGATTCAACGATCTATCATTTCATATCAGCGAATGATAGAGTTCAGCGATAGCTAAAGTCTTGTACTTGATATTTCACGTTGATTGGACAAATCTGAGTCTTCGCTGATCCGCATCAGTTCATTAGGAGACTTGTCGCTGGTTCTTGAGCTTGATCTTCGACTTCAGCGTAGAACCTATGTTGACGTGAAACTTGTCTTCAGAGATTATAAGTAAACAACTAACTATCAGCGATCACCATAAATACTGAACAGACTCAGAGTATTATGGTGAACAGTTTCGCTGAATGTTTAATCTAAAGAGCGAGAGTTCCTATCAGCGGTACTGGAAGATCTTAGTACTTATCAGCGATAGTGAAACTCTGATACATATTGTTTACTTACAATTTTCACTAAGTATATATAAGAGAGGGTCATTATCAAATCACTGAGGGTTTGGATCAACAATCTCCCCCTATTTGATTATGACATAGCAACAGAGAAAATTTCTATATAATGAAAACATAAGGATAAAAAGAACTCATAAAATATTTGTCCCTTTTTACTGTTTTCTGGGATCTTTTCTGTACTGATGGAGTAAAGTATGTTCGCTGAAATTTTTCTTTAAACTTTGTAAAGACTACAGAGGGAAGTGGAAAAATTACAAGTACAGCGAATAAAATTACAAGTACAAAAGATGTAGACAGATAAGGATAGAAAGAATTACAAGGCGATCCTATCCGTCAAAAGGTTCTTCCTTAATGAGTTGTTCATCAAGGGTCATTGATGTGGCAATCATCCAATCAGGGACATCTGCTCCTTGATTCTTTTTCTTCAGAGCTTCTTCAAAAATCAAGGGCTTCAGGTGTCTAGCTTTGATGTCGCGTCTGACTTCACACCAGTATAAGAGATCTCTGAGTTGTTCGATGGGAGCGATGTGGAGCTCAGAGATACGTTGAAAGTGATGGTTTCCATCATAGTCTAGAAAGAATATACCATATGGATCACTTACAACTGTGCCAGGAATGAAAGTTTCTCCAGGTGGTAGGGAGGTGTCAAGCGCTGAGAGATCAGCATCAGGGCCAAGAACTTCAGCACGAGAGAAACCAATACCTGTTTCATTCCGTATAGGAGGACCTGAATCATAGACTTTCTTTTCCTTAGCAGAGACTTTTCTTTGTTGAGGAGGAAGAGTAGGAGGTATCCGGACAAGTATGGTATCCGGACAAGTGTAGCATCCGGACAAGTCAGTACCCAGAAATCATGTGCTGGACAGTAGGTTGAGCCGTTTTATCTGATGAGGATCTATTGTCCTTAGGTGTTCGATTGGGTTAGCTGGGAAGAGTTTAAGAAGTGCGTTCTACGATAATCAAAGGTGAGTTCTCTCACTCCTTTTTATGACGTACCATTTTTACTGAATATGGTTCCTTTATCGAGCATGAACTGATTTATAAAAACGATGCATGCTTCCATGATTTACATGTTTACTCACAACACGAAAGATGTTTTTATGTTTTCAAGAATATGGTTTCAATGTATGTGTATGCTATGTGGAGTCGGTTGCACGGTGGGGACGGGGTACCTTGGGGTCTCTGATCCCTTGGGCATATAGAGGATTAGCTTGTAGGTTGGAATTTGTTTTCTCCTACATGAAGGAACGGGGAGTCCATTTGGATTTCGGCGTAGACGAGAGGGTGTCTGTTAGGCCCCGATCGGAGTAGCTTATGCATTTCCATGAACCCCGTGTTTAACCTTGGATGATGTTCTGAGAAAGATGTGAAAGTATTTTCTTTATGAAATGATCTTTTTACTGTGATAAATGTTTATGGAGGGAATTCACTAGACCTTTTGGTCTAACCCTCGCTTTTCAAAAACTAAACCATTTTCAGGTAAGCGCACTATGGGTTCTTCTAGTAGGAACTAGGAGTGACTCAAGGAGGATTTGGAGACTAGAGCGACTCCAGAGTTTTGGATTCTAACGACCATAGATGTAGCTCTCGGCTGTGGATCTTAGACTTCCGCTGTCAAACTTTGTTTAGTATAGAAGAATTAATATTTACGGACAAGTTTAATTATGTAATCTGAATGCTTATTTCTGGTTGAATGCATGTTATGTTTTTGGGACGTTACAAATGGTATCAGAGCCTTAGTTTAAGGGATTTAGGTGACCATTCGGGCCAAAACTTAAACTGTAAGATGAGGAACACAGCCGAGACATAGGATTGCCTCTAGGAACGATCACTATAAATGCGCTTAGGAATAAGGAGCCAAGGACAAACGTGTAAGGTAAGTTTGGGATTACATCTGGCCAGTGTAATTACGAACTTACAGGTACATGTGCGTGCTTACAATACCTTACTTATAGCAAATTTGTTGTGTCACGTCTAGCAAGGATTAACTATCGGTTTCTTTCAGTTTAGCGCTATGGCTGGGAGAACGTTGAGGAGTAGGTCAGCAAGATCCCTGAGGGATAGACCGAGCTCCATTGCTTGGGGAAGTGTCATGTAAGAGTCATTATGATGTGATGTATGTAGACATCGTAGAGAAGAAACGTTGTGAATAATGTTATGAGTCGTCTAGAGGTAGCTCTTCGTGGATTCGGAGAGGATGAATGATTGAGTTTGAGTAAGACTCCAGTTTCGGGAGAGTCCTAGTTATGGAAATTATGTGATAGATCAGTTGGGATGGTAAGATAGAACAGTGTCAAAACCTTGAAAGTATCAATGGAGCCCTGACTTTTAGCCGAGCTTTTCCTTGGCAGAATAAATGGAATAAGATACTTATAGTGAATTAAAAGCTTGTAGAAGTAGAAAGTGAGATAGTCGATCAAGCGAAAATAGTGTGAAATGGTTGAGTAAGTGAGATGTGGAACGCATGTACATCAAGTTAGTGCTTGATCGAGGGGGCGACCCTTGGTCGTAAGTGGAGTATCAAGGATAAGCTGTGTGAGTAAGCGGTTGACCTTGTTGAGTGAGTAGCCTTCTATTGCAAATAGAGTCTCATGCATAGCGTTCTTTTATGTAACATGAAATTTTCACGATTTAAAAATAAAAACATAACTGTCAACTTTGAACAAAATGAGTCAGCTTGTACTAGTACACGTTTAAAGAAAAAGCGATTTCAGTTACGTCGCACATTGAAATTTTGGGCTTAACAATTTGCAAAGTATTCCACACTTTTAATGATAAGTTAAACTGTTACAAAAATGGTCAAGAAAATGGTTACCTGCAATTCACTTATACCAAAATGCTTATTGACCTTTTGATATCATACAATTGAGTGTGAGAACCGACTAGTTTACTTTGTGTCGGTAATTCGTTCAGAATGGTCTCATACGAAAAGATTTTCATGCAATATATTACTATCGTAATAACATTGTTCGGATTGAGCAAGATTGAGGTTCACGGGAAGATTATTGCCAACGATTCTCGAATCGTTGTGCAGGATTTTGAAGTTATAAGAGTGGTGGGGTCACGGGTACCCAAGTGTTTCTAAATGTTGTTTATTTAAAATGATAAAATGTGTAAAAGGATTTATTTACTGTATTTTCATGCATGAAGGCTATGAACCCACTAGGCCGTAGAGTATTACGTCTTAAGCTAAGGAAGAACTCCGAGAGCGGAGAGGCGTTGGTCAAGTCAGGGGAGAACGTATGTGTTAGCTTCAATCTTCCTAATCATAGAAGTATTTAGAAGTAGTGAAAAATAGGCTAAGTGAAGAAAGCCTCTTACAGAGGCTCTGCCGACATTACCGAGAAATCAAGGTCAAGAAGCTACAGAAGCAGCAGAGGCTTCCTACAGAAGCTCTGTCATACGCACAAAGAAGACCAAAGACTCAGAATCCGGCGAAGACTGCTCCACAGAGGACCAGACCACAGAACCTCTGTAACTCATTACAGAGCCTCTGTGGTCCTCACTGAGACTTGAAGATATTTATAATATCTTGCTACTGTTACAGGACTCGTACATCAACTTGCATGGTAGCATGCCCTGTCCAACATCGACGTGTCAAACTCTGATTGGACTCAGTAGGGCTTAGTACATATTAGACGTCTGCTGCATTAAATGCAATACAGCACGTCTGACTGTTCATGCCATCCTTGCAACTGTTCACGACATCCTCTCAACTATTCATACGTACCTTTTGAATAGTTGCATATGCTTTATGGTCCCCTTTAGAGTAGTATATAAGGAAGACTCATGTTGAGTTCTTCCTTACACACACACACACACACACAATACACAACACTTCAATCGAACATCAAGAACACAAAAGCTTATTCACCTTAAGAGTCATATCTGTTTTAAAGCTTTTTCTTACTCACGGTTCATAAACCTGTTCTTGATATATATTCAGTAAACTTTGAGATATAATATTCTGTTCACTGTTTATTTATAGTTTGTTCTAAATCTATCAAACTTATCTGTTAGTTCTTTAAATACGCTTCCGCATCAAACATTAAACCTGAACTAATAGATTTGATAATCTTGTTTAAAGCAAAACGAGAACCAACAATTGGTATCAAAGCCTTCCTTGATTTTCAATATCAAGTGATCCACTTATCAAGATTCGTGATAGATATTATTAAGATTTAAAATTGTGTCTGGAAACTGCTTAAACCCAGAAAATCTTCAAGTTCATCGAAGTAACTCTTTAGTCATACTTTTTTCTAAAATCTTCAAAAATGACAAATACAAATAATTTCTTTACTACTGGTTCTCTCACTAAACCTCCTACTCTCCTTCGAGATGAGTATCCTCAGTGGAAAATAAGAATGGTCCATTTTTTCGAGGCCACTGAAAGAAATCTAGTACAATATCTGTACAATCCTCCTCCTATTCCCATGACAGTAGTACCTCGTGTACCTGCTACTGCTGAATCTGCCGAAATCCCCGAACATCAAAAACCAAAGCCAAAAGGGGAGTGGTCAACCGAAGATAAAGCAGAAGATGAAGTTGCTCAGAAAACCAAGAGGACATTAATTATGGCAATACCCAACGAACTCTTTCAATCCTTGGATTCATGTGACACAGCGCATGATCTGTGGAAAGAACTGGAAAGACAGTTGGAAGGAGGTGCTAAAACACAAAAAAACCGAAGAGCACAGTACATCAATGAATATCATGCATTCAGAGCCTCTGCAACAGAATCTATGCAAACAACATACGACAGATTCAACTCTCTAATCAACAAGTGCAGAAAATCAGGCATTGACAGAACTTCTGAAGAAAACAATGTCATGTTTTTAAAAAGTCTAAATGAAGAATGGCTCCAGCTGTCTATGTCCCTACAGACAAATCAGGATCTAGACACCTGGACTCTCTCTGATCTTTACGGAACATTAGCCGCACAAGAACCTCAGATAGCACAGGCTAAAACACTAACCATTGCACCATATGCATTGGTTAGTAAAACTAAAGAGGATGCACAGAGACCAAGAAATGATAAAGCCACAGAGGAGAAGAAGAAGGAGAAGAAGAAGATGGTGATAATTGACAGTGAAGAAGAAGAGCAAGCAGAAAAGGAAATAACTCTTGCGTCACTAGCTAAATCTTTAGCTCTATTGACAAAAGAGTTCAGAGGAAACAGAAGAGGTTCCGGAAATGAAAGATATGATAGAGACAACCAGGATGACAGAAGAGACAACAGAAGAGATGACAGAAGAGGAGAAGAATCAAGTGGCCGACAGAGGTCAAGCGATAGAAATTACAGAGGGAATGACCGACAGAGGTCAGATGACTCGGTAAGCCACACGCAGCAAGAATGCTACAAGTGCGGCAAACCTGGTCACTATGCAAATGAATGTAGATTAGAGAAAGGCGGAGACCTACAGAAGTCCAATGATCGAACAGGAAACACTCCTCAAGGGTGTTTTAACTGCGAAAAACCAGGCCATTTTGCGAATGAATGCAGAAGCAGATCAAATCGCCCACAGAGGGACTCTACTTTCTACAAAAAGAAAGCCGAATATTATGCTCAAAAATCCTTAATGGCAAAAGGACATTCTGAGGAGAACACAGAAGACTTCCAATCAGACTCTACTTCTGACGATGAACATACCGCCAATGCCCTCTTCTGTGGCATGGCAAAAGTCGACTCATGCACTGACTCTGAGGTATCTACTTCAAATTCCAACTCTTGTATTACCTCTGTAGATGATAATACACTTAGAATTAACATTGAATTAATTGAACTGAAAGAGATAAATCAAAGTATTCAGAAAAGACTCGCTTTCAATGAGAGAGAAGTACGGCTTCTCACTCAAGAAAAAGCAAAGATTTTTGAGGAAAAAGAAATGGAACAAAACTCTAGATCCTTTAAAAAACAAAATTCTGAATTAACCAATACTTTAAAAGATAAAACAAAAGAACTTTCAGTTTCAAGGAGCGAAACTACTGACATAAGAGCTCTTAAAGAATACTTTCAAAGAGAAAGAGAGGTATTATGGCAAGATTTACTCAGAAGAGAAGTTTTGCTTAAAAACTATAAAGATGCACAGAAAGTTTATGAAAAAATAAACTCACAAATAGGGAGACGAGGTATAGGGTATGATGATATCACCCTAGGTGTTGAAGGCAAAAGAAACAAACCTCTGTCCTCGTTATTTGTGATTGGAAAAACAAACAAACCAGATTTTCCAAATCTAATCTCTGTAAGCAAACGGGCGAAAATCTCTGTGGATCCTTACTTGAAGAAACATAAGAAGATGATTAACGTGTGGTTTGAAAACACAGACTCATCATCTTCAACCTCTGTCAATAGAGGTATCAAAACAAAGAAATATCTGAAAACACAAGATCAGATAGGTATCTTCAAGTTTGGTAAACCAGAGACCCAAACACAGGTTGCTTTTGTCTGTTTGATAAACGTTGAAAAGAAGTTATCAGCAGAAGCTCCTGAGTTTAAACCCATTTTTTCAGAAGAAAACTTTAAAAACTTAATTGAAAAAGAAATTTTGGAAATATGGAAATCAAGCGTTTTAGAAAAATTCTGTACATCTTCTATAGATAAATCTCTCACTGAAGAAATCTTATTAGAAACCTCTGCAATCTATGAAAACTATTCTACAGAGGAAGAAAGCTTGTATGATGCATGTTCGGAAAATTCGCCTCTATTGAAAGAATTGACTCAACCTCAGTATACGAGGACGACTCATCTTCTGACGATTCAGAGACAGATGTTACATCTGGGATAACTCTCTATGACACAGAGGATGTTAAATACTCCTCTGAAGTTCCTCACAGAACTATTTCTCCAAAAGAGAAACTCACAGAGATTCCAATCTGCCAAGATTTTCTAAATTTGAATCTACATGTCAAAACCTCTGCTGAGCTTAAAATGTTACAGAAGACCTCTATTGATCCTATAAGTTCTAGATTTTCAAAACCCAAGGTTAATAAATCTTTTTCTTCTGTGACAGTGATAAAGGAAGCTCACCACAGAACCAACCCACAGAAGGCAGGTCCTAAACAGAGCTTTTGCAAACAACATTCGAGTATTCATAGATCTTCTAGTAATAGGAAATCTAATGTAAAGAAAGAATGTAATGCCTCTGTGGCTGAGTTTAAAAAGTTCAATGAAAAGTTCAAACAAACTACATCTCATATTCAATATTGTCATTGCTTTGATCTTATGTTTAAACTTAATAATCATTTTTCAAATCAAGATTGTCTACTCTCTACGCCAATTCAAAAGTCAAATCCCACAAAGAAACAATCTGACTTTTCTGCAGAAAACAAAATCTATTTCAAGAATGCCAAAGCAAACTTGAAAAACTCTAACAATATTGGACCCATATGGATATGGGTACCTAAATCTCTGTGATTGTCCTACAGAAGAAGTATGTGCCAATCTGGTATCTAGACTCCGGATGCTCAAGGCACATGACTGGTGACAGAAGTGCACTATCCACGTACAAAGAAACACAAGATGGTGGATCTGTGACTTTTGGAGACAACAAGAAAGGACACATAAAATGCTATGGAGTCATAAGGAAAGAAGACGTTTCTGTATACAAAGTTGCATATGTGGATGGCCTTAAGCACAACCTACTCAGTGTAAGTCAACTTTGTGATACAGGATTCAATGTGTTGTTCAAAAGAACTTTCTGCTCTCTACAAAGTGAAGAAACAAGTATGGAACTTCTGCGAGCTGAAAGAATAGGTGATCTATATGTAATGAACTTCAACTCAAAGAACAAGGACAAAGTTTGCCTTGTTGCCTGCAAAAGTGAAGAAGCCTGGTTATGGCACAACAGGTTCTGTCACTTGAATTTTCACACATTGGAAAAACTGGTCAAACTTGATCTAGTTAAAGGTTTGCCAAATGTTAAATTCAATAAGGATCATTTATGTTCTGCCTGTGAGATTGGAAAACTCAAAAGAGCTTCCCACAAAGGCAAAACAGATGTGTCTTGCACCAGGCCTCTGTACATGCTTCATGTCGACCTCTGCGGTCCCATTGCAATACAGAGCCTAGGTGGCAAGAAATATATACTTGTCTTAGTTGATGAGTATTCACGTTTCACATGGGTTGAATTTATCAGAAAGAAATCAGATGTTCCAATTATATTGATAAATCTAATGAAAAGAATCCAAGTTCTTTATGACTGCAAAATACAGAAGTTAAGAAGTGACAACGGCACAGAATTCAAAAACTGTGTCATTGAAACTTATCTTTCAACAGAAGGAATTTCACAGAACTTCTCTGCAGCTCGCACTCCACAACAGAACGGTGTTGTCGAAAGAAAGAATCGAACACTTGTGGAAGCCGCAAGAACTATGATGTCAGCATGCGGATTATCAATGAACTTTTGGGCAGAAGCAATTTCTATTGCGTGTTATACTCAAAATCGATCAACCATTGTGAAAAGACACCTCAAGACGCCTTACGAATTGCTTAACAAACGGCGGCCAAACATCAAATTTTTCCATGTATTCGGATGCAAATGCTTCGTCTTAAACGACAGAGATTCAAGAGGAAAGTTTGATGTAAAAGCAGATGAAGGCAAATTCATTGGATACTCTGCCACTTCCAAAGCCTACAGAACATTCCTTACAAAGTCTCACAAGATTGTAGAAAGCATCAATGTTTCTTTTGATGATTCATTCCAAATGACTTCTGAGCAAATAAGTTCAGAACTCGGAATTAAAGGGAAATTCTCTGACATCTCAAGAACAAAAGAAGATTTGAATCTTCTATTTTTGGAGATGTTCCACAATGACATTGATCCTTCTGTCGGAACCATCAGAGTTTCTGAAGAACCATCCTCTGTCGGACAAAATCCTACAGGTATGACTCTAACTGGTCCAAATAATGCTTCATCTTCTTCTATAAATACTACAGATGCAATTGCCGAAGCAGAAGAAAGTGCAGAAGATGAAACATCAAGAAAAACGACCACAGAAGCTGCACAAACCACAGAAGAACCAATTACAGAGGAGATCGAGGACCAAGACTATACATCCTCAGAGGAACAAACTCCACCACCACTCGTACCAATCATTCCACAAACGGTAGAATCAACTACCAAGGCACGAAGAACATCAGAGGCTGCACAAGAAGAAACACAAGAAGCCTCTGAAGAAAGTTTTGATGACATTGATGATCATCTTCCACACACAACTCAGTGGACAAAAAGCCATCCTCCAAGCCAAATAATTGGAGAACCTTCTGACTCAGTAAAAACAAGGTCTGCCACTGCTAATTTTTGTTTCTTTACAAATTTTATTAGTGTTATAGAACCAAAGAAGATTTCTGAAGCCCTAGATGACCCAAACTGGGTAGACGCCATGCAAGAAGAACTTCTGCAATTTGAGCGTAACAGAGTATGGACTTTAGTACCTCTGCCAAGAGGGAAACAGGCCATTGGGACTAAATGGGTCTACAGAAACAAGAAGGATGAAGATGGAGTGGTCGTCAGAAACAAAGCAAGATTAGTAGCAAAAGTATATAGACAAGAAGAAGGCATAGACTACGATGAGACTTTTGCCCCTGTCGCACGTCTCGAAGCAATAAGAATATTCTTAGCCTTCGCAGCCCACAGAGGTTTTAAAGTCTATCAGATGGACGTAAAATCAGCTTTTCTAAACGGTGAAATCCAAGAAGAGGTTTACGTAAATCAGCCACCAGGTTTTGAAAGCTCAAAGTTTCCAAGGCATGTATACTACCTTGAAAAGGCTCTATACGGACTGAAACAGGCTCCAAGAGCATGGTACGAACGACTTTCTACCTTCCTTCTAGTCAATGGCTACAACAGAGGTACAACAGATACTACCTTATTCTATAAACGCAAAAATAGTGAGATAATGCTTGTACAAATATACGTAGATGACATAATTTTTGGGTCTACAAATTCAGAAGAGAGCAAAATTTTTGAAAAACTCATGCAGAGTGAGTTTGAAATGAGTATGATGGGAGAATTAACATTCTTCCTCGGACTTCAAGTCAAACAATCTTCAGAGGGAATTTTTATAAATCAAGCCAAATATGTCTCTGACATACTTTTAAAATATAATCTCTCTGATACCTCTGCAATGAAGACTCCAATGGCCACTGGAAATAAGTTATTCTTAGATCCAAATGGTATTTCTGTAGAATGTACTCTCTACAGAGGCATGATTGGATCTCTGTTATACTTAACAGCAAGCAGACCTGACATTATGCATGCCACATGTCTTTATGCACGTTATCAAGCTAATCCAAAGAAATCACATTATGATGCTGTAAAAAGAATCTTTAGATACCTGAAGGGGACCAACAATCTTGGTCTCTGGTATCCACAGAACTCTGGTTTTAGTCTTAAAGCTTATACAGATTCAGACTATAGAGGATGCATGCTCGACAGAAAGAGTACCTCTGGGAGTTGTCAATTCCTAGGTGGTAAACTAGTCAGTTGGACCTCCAAGAAGCAGAATTGTGTCTCCACATCCACTGCAGAAGCTGAATACGTTGCTGCCGCTAGCTGTTGTTCTCAGGTTCTATGGATGAAGACTCAGCTAAAAGACTACGACCACATTCTGTTCAAAATACCCATCTTCTGTGATTCCAAAAGTGCTATTGCTATCTTTGCCAACCCTGTGCAACACTCAAAAACCAAGCATATCGATATAAGGTATCATTTCTTGAAACATCATGTTGAATACGGTACAATCGAAATGCATTTCGTGCCCACAGAATATCAACTCGCTGACTTATTCACCAAAGCATTAGACGAGAAAAGATTCAACTTCTTGGTGGGTAAGTTAGGATTGATTAACATGGTGTGAAAATCCTCTGTAAGTATAGCTTTATCTTCTGTAAATAAGTATAAATATCTATTATTACTAAGTTATTGCGTTGATAAATTTATTTCAGTTTATATTTTTTATATATAAAATAATTGTTTACAGAGCCTCTGTGGGTCCGCTCAGATCTTCTGATAACCCTTACAGAACCTCTGGTAAATATAATCTATGCTCAATACAAATCTTACCATTCTTTGAACCAAGCATAGATCAAGGGGGAGAAAAAGGAAAATTCTTGATCTACAAAAGCGATTAGATCAAGGGGGAGCAAAAGGGACCCTGAAATGATCTACAGAGGTAAATCTTTCAAAGGAAAGCCAAAGAAGAATGTCGATAATTCTCCATCGACAGAAGTAAGACAAAACTGCCGAGAACAGAAGAACCATAAGGTATGTCTCTCGCACGAAAGGTTTTAGAAAACAGTTTTCTAGGACAAGAATTGTCAAATATGTCCTAAATATACTATGAATAACATTTCAAAAATCAAAAGTTCAAAAGGTTTAACAAAATTCGAAATAGGATAAATTTAAGGTCATAGAGCTTCTGCTGAGCTCAACAGAGCTTCTGCAGGAAATATGCTCTGTGATCACAAATTAACCCTCTGTCGATTTTTTGGAATGTTATCTCGGAAACCGACAACACACACCATGACCTTCTCGAACAAAACGTTTATCAAAATAGTTTTCTCGGACACCAACCTTCAAAAATGTGCGAAAAACTTCTCTTAACACAGATCAAAAATTGGATGATCAGAAAGTTAATAGAATTCAAGTTATAAGATTTTTTCTCTCATAGAGCTTCTGCTGGCTCTCGCAGAGCTTCTGCAAGTTCCATCAGAGCTACAAAACCTCTGTGAGTAAAATTTCTTGACAAAATCCTATTGATCCTCTCCAATGTCTTTACAAACGTTTTCGTTCAAAGAAGAACCTTCAGAGTCATGACAACAATGAGATATATGAGAAAAGGTTAAAACTCAAGATTTTCAAAATCACAGAACTTCTGTAAAACACAAAAGTTCTGCCATTTTGTTATCTGTGGTAATAACGGTTACTGTTACTGCGAGTGAAACTCATATGGCTAAAATCAACCTCACGCGCCTAGCATTAATGGGCCGCGCACGACGTCCTGTCATATTCTGACAAGGCCTACGTGTCCCATTTTCATTGGGCGTACATGGAACGTTTTTATTTGGAAAGTTGAACCCGCCGCTCAAAATCGAGTGCGGATTCCAAACTTTAATCCATTGCCATATATTTTACTCTTTCGAATTCTACCGTTTTACCATCATATAAAAACAAAGCTTACCCTCTCATAAAACATTTTACAAACTCTCATCTTCTTCTCCGGCGAAACCCTGCAAAAAGCTTGCAAAAATCTTATTCTTAAAATCAAATGGCTTCATCTTCTCGAGCTACATCCTCTGAACTCTCTCCGGCGAACTCATCGGAACACTCCCCTGCACATTCAGAACATTCTGAAAACCCCAGCCTTGCAAGAAATATTGAACAACAAGATTCCGGGGACTCAGCAGACTTTGCTCCGACGACACACTTGCAAAACTTTATAGCAAAGGATCATTTCGAAGCCATTCTTCCTATCAAATCCAACAACTGCTATTTGGTCCCCTCACCCACTACTTTCGGCGAAGCCCATGCCATACTTCTGAACATCATGGAGAATCATGTCCTCTTCCCTCTACTATCAAGAACCCCGAACAAAATTCCAGTCCGTTATTTGAACCAATTTTGGCAAAGCTGCCGATTTGATAAAGACGATTCTCTTATCAAATGGTACATTTCAAGACCTGATAAATCTGAGCATCTTGAAATCAAGTTCAACAGAACAATGTTCTCACTTGAATTCAACCTACCAACAAGGGGTCTTCTGGGATTGAAGAGTTATGCAGAGCAACCAACAGACGAAGAGCTTTGTCTATTCGTGGAAATGCTTGGGTACAACACCCAACTACGGAAGAGAAATGACTTCCGCAGAGGCCGATTACCACCTCTGTGGAACACTTTGTTCTCTATTCTTAACAGATGCCTGACAGGAAAGATAGGCAGTATTGACCAGAGCTCACATCAAATCTTGAGCATCATGTATGGGGTTTACTATGATCTTCCACTAGATTATGCGACCATAATGATGCAAGAGATCATAAACACCATCGACAGAAAGAACAACTCAAAAAGGGTCAAAGAGAACGATCCCAACTTTCTACCACCTCTGCAATTCCAAAGAATATTAGGAGTACTGTTCGAACCTCTACTGCTAATCCAAAACTGGCCAATGGAAGGGCCAACTCCCAAACAGTTCCCGATGAACAAGAATACCCCCACTGATCATGCTGGTGGCTACTCACACTGCAGACCTCTGTCCAAGAAGCTTCTGAAATATGCATCGAATAAATCCCTTAAGAAAGAGTATATACGCGATCATAGAACTCCTAAACCGAGTCCTATGACACCCCCGCGTTTAGGTGTCCCCTAGGAACAATGATAGCAAAACCTCTTTCCACTCAAGAAGAAAAGGATCAGAAGTTAGCAAAGCACATGGCTATTCAACTCAGCTTTATAGCCAAACGTGCAGAACTAATGGGAAAGAAGTCTTCATCAAGAACCTCTGCATCTACTCCAAAAGCTAAGAAGAGGAAAACTGCAGAAGGCACCTCAACAAGCGCTGCAGAAGATCAACCCTCACCTCCTCATGCCACAAAAATTGGCTCCTCTGCTCCTCCCTCCTCCCCAAAAATGAAGAAGAAAAGATCTAAATCAACAGAAGAAGGGGCACCAAATCCTAAGAGGAGGAAAACCAAAAAGAAGCATGGTAAATCACTTGAAAAGTTGGTAACCATTGCAGAAGAGGAAACTGCTGAAGAAGAAGTTGCAGGAGAAGAAATGGATACAGAAAGGTATCAATCACCCTATCAATCTCCAGATAGATTTGCTCACCAAGGAGACCTGAACGACTTCTTACAGAACCCTGAAATTGCCAACACCCTAAATACAGCAGGGTGGACGGCACAACCTCTCGACCACCACTCTCCAGAAGAACAAGATTTCTTCATTTCTGGCATTGACACACATCTGCAAGAAGATGACACAACACCCAGAAATCAACCAGCCGAAACCCCTGTTATTTTACAAAACCCTTTCATTCAAGGATTGGATGTCCACAGAAGAAGTCCAAACCCAGCTTCAGAAGAAATAGAACAAACTGAAGCTGAATGGAACAGAGGTGAAATTACAGAAGCTTCTGAGAACATGATGGAAGAAGAGAAAGAAAAAGGGGCCGAAGTTGTACAAAAAGAGGGATTAGCAACAACGGAGACAGAAATAGAGATCTTAGAGACAGATTCAGATGAAGAAGAAGTTGTCTGGATACGTAAGGGTCTTTATCATCCACATGTCATGAGATTATTTGGATCTCATCAAATGTATGACTTCTTACGACCAGAGCAAGGAACTTCCACAGAACTTAGGGAAGAAGCACCAAGCCATAGGATAGTTACAGAGGATGACATGATAGAAAATGAAGTAGTGCTTGGATGCTTAACAGAGGAAGAAGCAAGAAAAGATGCCTGGATAAATAGAGGCACACAACCAAAACCAACTCCCAGTGCAACCCACATTTCTAACTCCGCAGGTCTAGCTGCAGAAGGAGTTATTGAAAAAGAGCAGCACAGCTCGATCCTAACCCAACCCATCCAGCCAGAGGTTACTCTTTCAACCTCTGTGCCCACAGAAACCGGGGAATCCATTCCTAGGGAGTCTCCTCAAAGAGACTCAACTATTGTTCGTGATCAGTCGCCCCAGATCACCCTAGAACACCCTACAGAGGACCAAAACTTCTTTCAGAGGGAAGTAGTGAGCATAGAGACGAAGAGACTCTAGACAAGTCTCCCAGTCAACAGAAGGACATTCCAATAACCACCTCTGGAGTGGATTTGGACACTGTTCTTCACAGAACTTCTGTAGAGATCGAAACTCAGATTTCTTCTCGAGGATCAGAAGGAAATCCTTCCACCCCCATCGTACAAACAAGGGTGAACGAAGGTGTCCCAGGAACAGGGACTCCCTCTGGAGATGAATGTGTTCCTCCAGAGGTTACACAAGGAACACAAGTATCAAGGGATGAGTTCCAAACCCTTGTCACCTCTGTGAACCAAACATTGAAAGAGTTGCAAAGCTCTTTCAAATCCTTTACAGAGACAACATCTACGGCTATCCTGAAACTGAACACCAAAATGGACAATCTGTCCACAGAGGTAAAAACCGCCATCTCAGAGATGAAGTCTTCTGCCGAAACTACTGCCAAAGCAACAGCCACTTCTGCAGCTCAGGAATTCGGAACAACTGCAACTTCTGCTTTCAGGGACTCTGTCAAAGATTTCCTTGAACAAATGAATACGCAATCCCACAGAGCAGAGGGCATCACTCCTGCAGACTTACAGAATGCCCTATCACAAGTACAAGCAGAGGCAATACGCAACTCGACAATAATGCAACCAAAAGACTATATGACCAGAGCACAGCTTACAGAGCTCGGACAGAACGTCATTAACCAGGTCACAGAAGTCATTGTCTCCTTCACAACTGCAAATGCCAACTATGTCAAGGATTTCAGAAAGAGTGTCGGCAGAATGCGTTTCAAAACAGAAGCAGAGCTTGCGACATTGATTGGCCTCTGCGATGATGTCTGTGAAAAGTTGATGGCAGCAGGAGCTGAATTACCGAAGAAGCCCAACACTTCTTGCAGAGCAGAGGGTACTTCTGATAAAAGTCAGGATGATTCTGATGATGACCAACCTGGTCCATCAGATAATCCTGAGGGGGAGAATCTAAGAGAGAAAGCTACGAGCAGAGGAATACAAAGTCCACCAATCGCAGCAGAACCAATCAACCAAGCCCCTCCAGAAGAAACCCAACAACAAACCCAAAAGACCACAGAGACAACACCCATCTCTGTGGAATCATCTCCTGACGAAACCAAAACTCCAGAAGCAGATCAGCAAGCCACAGAGGCAACAACCGCCCCTGAGGTAATCATTTTGGAAGAAACAGATGAACAAACCACAGAGAAAACACCCACCTCTGTGGAAACACCCCAAACCATACCCAGAAGAAAGTCGATTGCCACCAAACCAAAAAGAGCAACGACCTCTGCTTCTGATGTTCTGAAAAGAATGCACACAACAATGAGTGATCGAATGGCACAGAGAGAAGAAGAAAGGAACAGGTTCACTTTAGCTTTCAAAATGGCAAGAAGATTTGATGTCAATACTTCATCAACAGAAACTGAGCTCGCAGAAGAAGTCATCAAACAACCTCCAACAGAGGTTACAGAGCAAGTCAAGCCAACAGAACCATCGCCACAAAAGTCCTCTAAATCACAATCGTCAAAATCCACAGAGGCAACCTCCATCAAACCAACAGAAGTGCCAACCTCAAAACCCACAGAAGCAACAGGTTCTGCCACGACAATAGCAAAAGATAAGGGCAAAGGGATACTGACAGAAGAGCCAAAGAAGAAGAAAACATTGCCAAAGCCAACAGAAAAACTAATGAAGAGTGCGTTTGACGCCTTTCAAACCCCAAAACCCGAAGAAGTTGACTGGGCACATGGATTGAAGCCTCTGTCAGAAATTCCTCTAACTGGTAGAGCTGCAGAAGTTGTTCAACAGATGGAGAGTCTCAGAAGACAAATTCCAAGACCTGGTCCAACACATGAAGAGATGGAAGAAGTGGTATACAAATACCTCTACAAACAATCCTATCAGACAAATCATCCAGTAGATCATGTGACAGATCCAAGGATCAGAGAAGAATTTGAGAACATCTTCATAAGAACAAAGCCAAGAACCAAAGCAGATGTCTTCTCAATTCACAAAATCAAAAAGGTGATCTTCTGCAGATTCTCCTTCACAAGAACCTATCCAAGGGTCAGGTACAATCTTTACAAAGTCAGAAGAGAGAACAATTCAGAATCTACCTTCGCTGATGCTGACTTAAGAAACATCAATCCTTACGATCTACCTGACCTTCTGCAATGGACAAAAGACAACTACAACACAGAGCCTAATACCAGAGCCTATCAAGTGTTGAGAAAAGCGATGAGGGAAAAGCTTCTGCTATACAGCATGATAGATTTTTAGCTGGGAAAGGATCTTGGTCTCAAACATCTAGATCTACGACCACCAGAAGATCGCTGCCCACCAGACGCTGTGCCCAACTCAATCATCAGAGAACCAAGATTTGGGTTAGTATTTCAAAACCCACAACACCAGGTTAAACTTTTTGTACTCATGGATTGTCAGAAGTACGCAACCAGTACTCTGAGCAAATTCAGAGCAAGCCTTGTAAAATACAGAGGTACAGAGAAATTGGATAGAGATGATGCAGATACTTTCATCAGAGAAATAGACTCAACAATCCGCCTAAGAGAACTCTGCATCAGATTCTACAAAGAGATCAGAAAAGTCGGCAGAGACAACAGAAGCTACAACGATTTCAATGATGCCAAAATCTGATTCTCAGACCTCCAATCTCTGCAAACAAAGTTAAAGTTTATCTTTCATTGTACTCAAATGTAAAATGCCTCTGGCATATTTCTAAATGAAAGAAATTTCGAGGTATTGTTTAACCTCTGTCTTATCTAACTTAGCCAAACTTAACTCTAAGTTCAAATTTTTTATTTTTCACTACTTAGGGGGAGATTGTTAGCTTCAATCTTCCTAATCATAGAAGTATTTAGAAGTAGTGAAAAATAGGCTAAGTGAAGAAAGCCGCTTATAGAGGCTCTGCCGACATTACCGAGAAATCAAGGTCAAGAAGCTACAGAAGCAGCAGAGGCTTCCTACAGAAGCTCTGTCATACGCACAAAGAAGGCCAAAGACTCAGAATCCGGCGAAGACTGCTCCACAGAGGACCAGACCGCAAAACCTCTGTAACTCATTACAGAGCCTCTGTGGTCCTCACTGAGACTTGAAGATATTTATAATATCTTGCTACTGTTACAGGACTCGTACATCAACTTGCATGGTAGCATGCCCTGTCCAACATCGACGTGTCAAACTCTGATTGGACTCAGTAGGGCTTAGTACATATTAGACGCCTGCTGCATTAAATGCAATACAGCACGTCTGACTGTTCATGCCATCCTTGCAACTGTTCACGACATCCTCTCAACTATTCATACGTACCTTTTGAATAGTAGCATATGCTTTATGGTCCCCTTTAGAGTAGTATATAAGGAAGACTCATGTTGAGTTCTTCCTTACACACACACACACACACACAATACACAACACTTCAATCGAACATCAAGAACACAAAAGCTTATTCACCTTAAGAGTCATATCTGTTTTAAAGCTTTTTCTTACTCACGGTTCATAAACCTGTTCTTGATATATATTCAGTAAACTTTGAGATATAATATTCTGTTCACTGTTTATTTATAGTTTGTTCTAAATCTATCAAACTTATCTGTTAGTTCTTTAAATACGCTTCCGCATCAAACCTTAAACCTGAACTAATAGATCTGATAATCTTGTTTAAAGCAAAACGGGAACCAACAGTATGTAGCTTTGGTATATGTGTTTAAGAGGAGAGTTGGACCTTGGAAGAGTCGGGAATGGATTTTAGTGTCAGGTGTATGAGGGTCTGTACCTTTGCTCGATGACTGAGAACACAGTTGCCGAGGGGCGATGGTGCCCGGAGGAAGGACTAGGAGTCATCAAGGTATTGGTTTTAGCAACTCTTTATGAGTAGTGCTGTGAGGCAGGAATGAAAGGTCCACGATGTGGGTCATGAGATTCGAAGGGAGCTTGTAATATTGATGTTACATGAGTAAGTTTCGAAATAGGGGCGACGGATTATAAAGTTAACTATGATGTGTAGGGAGGAATAGGTCCCGTAAGGAACTCATGTTAAAGGGTAGGTTAAGGAAGTAGTTAAGAGTTGTCTTTTGTTGTTGAAGTCGGCAATGGTGTATGTTGGCCGAGGCCGAAGACTCAAACCAGATGAGTGTAAGTTGATAGAATATCTTGTAGAGGTGTTATATTAGTAAGAGACTGTTGTTGTTGAATAGGCGTTCTATTTACGAGGCGAGGAGGGTCCGTAGAAGGACAAGGTGTGTAACACAAGCAGAGTGAGTGTAGACTATACCAGTCTGTAAGAAAATATGTCTTGTCTAAGAAAGGACCCGGGTCATAAAAGAGCTAGTTAGGATGTTCGTGTTTGAGCTAAGTGTGAACTCGTGAGTCATAGTTCAACAAGTTGGGAGAGAACTAAGTAGCGAGACAGACTCGATTGTAGTATACGGGAGAATATGAAGGAAAGTGTGAATTGTGTAGGAATGATCATGAGAGACTTGGTCGGTAGTGTGATAATAGGAGTGGTGAATGTACGAATGAATAGTAGCGTCAATTGCCAAGATATCTGTGTCAGCCGGTGATATAGTAAGGCGATGTTAGAAAGATGAAGGATTAGAAGGAAGTCCTTTTGGGATTTCGGATAGAGTGTACGTTTTATAATCCCAGTTGTTGAAGTACGTGGGTTGTAAGTAGGTGTATTTTGACTGTTATCGGAATGGAATGTCGGTGCAGAATTGGGTGATTGCCCAGCTGTGAGACCAAGCTTTGTGATTACGTATGTTGTTAAGTATATTCTTGAAGGCAGAGTAAGTTTGAAGAAGATGATGAATAGATTAGTCAAGCTGTAGTATAGTAGATGAGACATTGTTAAAGAATTATTTAAGGTAAATCTAAGTAAGAAAGCCGGGATGACGGTATATATATATATATCTGTCTGATTTTTATGATCATAGTGGTTAGTCGAAAGAATTGTGGAACCCGAGTTTCGGAGTGTTCCTGAATTAATAGATCCGTTTGTAATAGGGAATCCAAGGGGTGGATTATTAGAGTGAATAGGGGACGTTACTAAGGAACACACTTTGGGGTCATTGGAAGTTTAAAGAGGATGAGGGTTGTGTTAGTCAGAATGTGGTGGGATTGATGTACAATCCTTAAAGAATGTGAATGGTTGCTTATGTGTGAGAGAAATGTCTGAGAAGGTAAAAGTTGGAGATTAAAGAATGTGTAGTGACGTCGAACATTGGTCTTGTTGCAAGACGGCTTGGTTGAATGCCTTAAGATAAGATCTTGGTGCAACTGTTTGGTTATGTAAGTAATGAGAAAGCGATATCAACATGTGGAAAGGTCGGGAGAGAGGGGCAAGTAATGTTTGGTGAGCAGTGTTCCACGCTAACGTGGGGAAGGTGTAGATAGTATGTCGGAGCAAGTGAGTAAATTGGAAGTAGTAAACTTGACAGTATTGCCGAAAGGTACAGTATTGTGTAGATTGTCTTTGATTAGTGTGCGAACCGTTGGAAAGAATATTGAGGAAGGAAATTGTGTAAGTTTTTGTGAAAGGAAGAAGTGGATGAGACAACTAAATGAGTTAAGTTAGTGACTTTGTGAGAAATGTGTAAACGATTTGGTCGTGCAAGCTAGTGAGAATAGTATGGTGTGACCATGGTTATTCCTCCCAGTTGGGTGACGGTAACCGGAGTTATGTTTTATGACCGAACGAACGTGGTAATCAGCGAGGATTTGATGTGTTTCAGGATAAGTTTAATTCGAGTAGGTGAACACTTTAACGTTAGGTTTGAAGGTTCCTACTCTGGGTTACGTACAAGGATGGAGTGATGAAGTGGTGAGGATGTAAGAAATGGTTGACGAACTGTGGTCGAGGTGGTCCGAGAAAGGGAAATGTTATTCGCATAGTCGATTGTTGATTAGGAGAAGTAATCTAGGATTGCTTGTATTTCGATGAAGGAACTCTGGGTTTTGAGTTGTCGGGACGTTCAGGTTTGGATTTGTGTCAAGCGGTCAAGTGTGTGTCTGTCTCTTAGTAAATGAATCTCGTGTGGTGGCAGAGGATTTAGCCAAGTTCCTTCTTAAAGGAAGTGTCGATGCATGAGAAGCCTTAGTAAATCTTCTGTAGTCAAGATCGACCGAGTAGGAACAGTAGCCTACGAGTTAGAGTACCGTAAGAACTGAAGGAAATGCACCCAAGGTTCCATGTTTCGAGTTTAATGAGGTGGTTGACTGAGTCAGATATAGCTTTACTTTGGGAAGTGTCGGTTTTGATGTGGGCAAGATACCCGCATCTTTTCCAATGAGGAATTTCGGGGACGGAATTCTTTTAAGGGGGGAGTGTTGTAACTACCCAAATTCTAGTGGGTTTTAGAGTTTGGTGGTCAAAGTGGAATAAAAGAAAGTATTCTTGAGGGACTTGATAGTAATTTTGTGAAGTGTATATATAGACTCCAATCCCTAGGGCAGCCTCCATTTGGCTGAAATCAGTGTTGTGTGGGAGTGCTCTTGGTGTTGGTGGCTAAGGAAGAAAGAAAGAGAGAAAGGAAGAAGGTTTGAGAAGAAATCAAGAGAGAAAGGAAGAATCAAGCTAAAATCTGCAAGGTAATGTATCCTAATTCGTTCTTCTAATTAGGGTAGTGCTCCTCCTTCTCTTAGTTATGGATTCTTAAGACTGATGTTATAGATTAATGGATTTTCATCATATTTCCTTGAAAATGAGTTTTTATGGGTTTGGTGGATGAACCCTTATGGTTATCTAATCAACTAATGGCTAAAATCGGGTTAGAAATCACTTTTAAGAAACTTATTTTCGAACAGCAGCCGTACCCGGACACCTTCAATTCATGATGATATGGTGGTTTCCGGATACGGATGCTAGTTTCTGGGTAAAGCTCTATGGTAGTTTTCGGGTGGGGGGTTTTTCCGTGTAGTATCCGGACAAGTATGGCATCCGGAAAAGTGTAGCATCCGGACAAGTGTAGTATTCGGACAAGTATGGTATCCGGACAAGTGTAGCATCCGGACAAGTCAGTACCCGGAAATCATGTGCTGGACAGTAGGTTGAGCCGTTTTATCCGATGAAGATCTATTGTCCTTAGGTGTTCGATTGGGTTAGCTGGGAAGAGTTTAAGAAGTGCGTTCTACGATAATCAAAGGTGAGTTCTCTCACTCCTTTTTATGACGTACCATTTTTACTGAATATGGTTCCTTTATCGAGCATGAACTGATTTATAAAAACTATGCATGCTTCCATGATTTACATGTTTACTCACAAAACGAAAGATGTTTTTATGTTTTCAAGAATATGGTTTCAATGTATGTGTATGCTATGTGGAGTCGGTTGCACGGTGGGGACGGGGTACCTTGGGGTCTCTGATCCCTTGGGCATATGGAGGATTAGCTTGTAGGTTGGAATTTGTTTTCTCCTACATGAAGGAACGGGGAGTCCATTTGGATTCCGGCGTAGATGAGAGGGTGTCTGTTAGGCCCCGATCGGAGTAGCTTATGCAATTCCTTGAACCCCGTGTTTAACCTTGGATGATGTTCTGAGAAAGATGTGAAAGTATTTTCTTTATGAAATGATCTTTTTACTGTGATAAATGTTTATGGAGGGAATTCACTAGACCTTTTGGTCTAACCCTCGCTTTTCAAAAACTAAACCATTTTCAGGTAAGCGCGCTATGGGTTCTTCTAGTAGGAACTAGGAGTGACTCAAGGAGGATTTGGAGACTAGAGCGACTCCAGAGTTTTGGATTCTAACGACCATAGATGTAGCTCTCGGCTGTGGATCTTAGACTTCCGCTGTCAAACTTTGTTTAGTATAGAAGAATTAATATTTATGGACAAGTTTAATTATGTAATTTGAATACTTATTTCTGGTTGAATGCATGTTATGTTTTTGGGACGTTACACTCGACATGGCTTTTGAACTTTGAGCGCGATCCCTGAATGGCTAATTTCGTTTCTAACCATTCAGAGAGACCAAACTTTTCTAAGGTAGCAGCATAGAAAGTTTGCTTGGTTTTGTCTTCTCTGTAGACATCCACTTCAACAACAGGAACGTCGGCGTACAGTCTTCCTCTGATGTTTACTTTGATGATTTTGGATGGTCTAGATCGATAGGTCAGCATTTGTTTAGCCCATTCCAAAGTCGTATCAGAGACCTTAGTCTTTTCTCTAACGATCTCTTGAGCATCATCCCATAGCTGACGTTGAACATCAATGGGAACTCTTTTCAGCTTGGGGTCTTTTATTGATCGTTGAGTAAGCTTGATGGCGTATTCTCTGTCTTTTTCTTCAGCTTCCTTTCTTTCAGCGATTAGGCGTTCAGCTCTGAGGTGTTCCTTGTATTCCTTTTGGGAAATTCTGAACTTTGGAGGAACGGTAGGAAGTTGATCACGCTTTAGAATGATTCGCTGATCTTCGAGTATCTTGATCATTGCATCTCTCTTTTCTTGATCCTCTTCACTTAGCTTTTGAGGAGCCAAGGAAGGTCTGTTTTTGTGAGAGAGAGTCTGTTCTTCAGGTTCATCAGTCTCAGAGATCAAATCCAAGACTGGGATTATTTCTTCAGCGTTGAGAGCTGGGATTATTGTTGAAGTCGCAGCTGTAGGAACTTCAGCGATATCCTCAAACAGGGGAGAGGACTAGCTGAAACGCAACGATTTTACAAGTAAGAACATGGGTAGAACAGAGAGAGAAAGAATGGGATAGTATATGTAGGTTTGCGGAGGTAGAGAACTGATAAAGTGTATAGAGGAGGGATGTGGAGTAAGGGGTTAGTGTACCTGACAAACCGACTTTTTAAGCAAGATCGTCAGATTTTCATCTTCAGCGACACCTTTTCCTTTGCCTTTGTCAGCTTCAGATGTTGATGGCTTTGTCTTTGTCCGCTCCCCTGAAGGTTCATTTATCAGAATCCTTTTAAGAGCTTTAGTTCTCTGAGCAGGCTTGACGATAAAAGAGTCATCATCATCATCTTCATCATCATCATTCTTTGGAGAAGAGGATGGTTCATCATCAGACAAGTCGATGGCTTCTTCATCTTCAGCTTCAGACTCAGTTTCTTCAGCTTCTTCTTCGAGTTGCTCCCCCTCAGATACAGAGGCGAGCTTCTCGGTTCCCTCAGGGTGTTCATCTCCCTGAGGTCCAGCGGCTGCTTCAGCTTCAATTGTCTTCTCACCCTCTTCAGTGAAGGTGAGGTCTTCGGTCTTCTCTCCCCTGATAGATTCATCATGGGAAAGCTCTTCAGTGCTCTTGGAAGGGTCTTCAGCCCTCTTCTCCCCCTCCTTTTCATGATGACTGGGGGAGGAATGAGATGATTCAGCAGCTGTGGTTTTCTCCCTGTCTTCTTGGCCAGGGACCCCGACATAAGTCTCAATCATTGATAATCTGGTTTGAAGAGCAGAAATATCAGGATTGATTTTGACGAGTTCAGCACGATCTGCCGGAGTAAAATGCTCAGGTGCAGGAGCAGGGGCAGGTGCAGGGGCGGTTGTGTTGGTCAGGATCTGCGTCAACAAGTTCTGAATTGAAGAGATGTCATTCTTCATCGTGTTGACATCAGTCTTCACAGAACTCATATCAGTTTTTACTGAACTGACATCAGCCTTTACAGCAGACATATCACCTTCGAGTGTGCCAACCGATGTCTTCAGCGTTGTGACTTCGCTGGACATGGTGTCAACTGATTTCTTGATGTCGAGGTAGTCTGTGTAGATGTCAGCGAGAACTTTGGCAAAGTCGCCCAGTGATTTATCAACCTTCTCCACGTCAGCTTTGGAGGCATTCTTTCCGACTTCGGTTGTAAGCTTTAAAAGGTTTTCTCCAGCGGTTGTTACAGCTGAAGAGTTGCCGGAAAGAGTAGACGTGAGACCTGCCAGCTTTGTCTCTACTGTCTTCAGAGACGCGTTGATGTCTCCTAAATTAGGACGTGTAACATATAAAAACTTGTGAACAGAGGAAAGCTCAGAAGTTTGGGGTTTAGTAACAGTGTTTAGGGGTTGTTGTATACCTGCAGGAGGATTGATGAATTCATCAAAATCTCGATGTCCTGAGAAATGTTCCATATCGTCAGCGAGAGAACCTGAACATATTATCATCTCTGCAGGTCCTACTTCCGTCGTTCCTTTAGCTTCTGGAGGAATGACAGGTGCATCAGTGATAACTGGAGTTGTGTCCAAATGAGTGGAGGGAGAAGCGAAGGATAAGAATGAAGGTTGGTTACTGAGTTCAGCGTTGGATTCGCTGAGAATCACTTCATCAGTCTTTTGAGAGACTGAGGGCGGTTGGGTAGTTTCCAAGTTTGTAACCTCAGCGTTTGGAGACGCTGAAGTCAGGATAGAGTGGGTGGCTTGTTCAGCTGTGGCAGAGCGTACCACTGAACTTTCCTTCAGCCCAACAAGAGGAGCTGAGGAGTCTTTAGCAATAGATTGCTGAGGTTGCTCCTTGGTTTTCTTAGTTCTTTTGGAACCAAGTTGGGTGTCAGAATGTTTCCTTTTAAGAGGAATGGAGGTTGCAGCTGGGGTATCAGCGGTGGGTTTGTCCGCTGAAGGAGCTGCAGAAGTAGAAGAAGTAGAAGGATTTAGAAGAGTTAAGAGTGTAGAAAGACGTACCTCATTCGCCACTGGTTTGAAGTCGAGTATCTTAGGGCCAACCTGAGAAAGTTTCAGGTCACCCTCTTGAGGATAGCTGTCCTTCAGGCCTTTTTGGAATATGGCGCTGATGAACCGAGGATATGGAACCCATGGAGGTCTGTCAGCAACGGTGTCCACTCTGAGTACCAGGTCATCATAGATAATCGATGCCCAGTCTATATGTATACCTTTCAGCAATGCATATCCCATTGCTTGTTGAGGCTTAGCGGCTTGGTCAGAGGAGCCGCTCTTGGAAGTCATGCAGCTGATCACATGGGCGAAGATGAAATTCATCTCGCTGGGTATTTTTGATTTCTTGATAATGGTCAGCTTCTTCTCGGGCTTCATGTCCCTTCCAGTTTCCCATACATAGCCCATTGCATCGAAGAATGCAATGATGGCTTCCCTGTCTGAGTTTTTCTTGGGGTCAGGGAGGGGAACGAAGGGTTTTTCTTTGGTTGCGATGGGAAGGCTGAGGGCTTTGCGAATGATGGCAGGGGTGATCTTCATGGTGCCATATTCGATATCGCATAGGATGTAGTCAATTGTTTTGGAGGGGTCTTTGGCTGATGGTAGCTGTGAGTGTCTGGCAGAGTACCAGAATTGTGATAGCAAAAGCTGATGTGCAGGAGGTGTTATGGTCAGGGCTGTGGAGATGCAGCAATTCTTCAGGAAGTTCACAACATCAACTAGATGTGTGACTTGCTTTCGAGGAGGAAACTCGAGAAGCGCATAGAGGTTATTTACCTTAGTCCAATCCAGTTTGTCAAGAGAGAACTTGACCTGAGGAGCCTTGAGGATGTCCACTTCCTCAGCAGTATCATCAGCAGCAGAGTTCTCAGCGATGGTGTTCTTGGGAATGTCAGAAGATGCCATTTTATGTATTATCAGTTCAACCAAAGATTAACAAATAAGAATAATCTTAATGTGGAAAGATTTTCCAATAAGATGGTTCGAATTTTGTCCATTTCATTCAGACAAAATGTCTTAATGAAGATTAGGGTTTTTCTTGTTTTTGAAAAAAAAAACGAAATGCACACCCAATAAAAAATCTTGTTTTCCAGTTTCCTTTGAAGATTTGGATTCTGGAAAAACGAATGTATGAAGAACAAGTTTAAGATTTTTGCATTTAAACTTGAAGAACAACCATGAAATGGTTGTGTTCATAAAAACCATGAAAGAAAATGATTTCATTTTTAAGAAGTTCTTTTGTTTGATCTTGTTAAAACAATGAGAAGATCAGAAACAAGTTATTTGCATTTGGTAAATAATAAGAACATATTAACCTTTGATGTTTGAAGAAGATGAACAGTTGTTCTTGAGAAATTCGAGAGCAAAATGCACCAGTGAATTCTTTCTTTGCTTGGAGGAGAAGTTCGCGTAAAAGAGGAATATAAACAAAGAAATTGTTTATATAGAGAGATTAGAAAGAGAAAATCTTGAGCGGGAAAAGATTTTTATCATGACACAGACATGTGTTTGCATTTGATTGGCGAGTAAACGAAACGTGCAAACGTGTGTCAGAAAGAAGAACATGTCGGGGCTTATCCGTTGCAATGACGTCACAACTGTCCTTTCATATTCTTGGTTGTCTCTGAGGTTTTGAAAACTCAGGGACACTTTTGAAAACATGAAGCACTGAATAGAAATATCAGTGTTGGTTTTAGAAATTTCAAAATATCGCTGATAAGGAAGAGATATTCAGCGATGTGATTTGTTTTGAAATCTTACATTTGCATGCGATTTGTCAGAGAGAGAAAAACAAACCTTGATATCAGCGAATCAAGTTTATTCAGAGAGAAGGTGGTAGAATGGGTTATACAAGTTGATTTTATCCTACCGTTGATCAAATGTGAACCGCTGAAGATTTTACTCTTCAAAGTTCAGCATTTCAAGCTCGCTGATGAGAAAGTTGAATCTTGTCTCATCAAGAGGTTTGGTGAACAGATCAGCTAACTGATAATCAGTTGGGATAAAGTGAAGTTCTATATCACCATTCATCACATGATACCTGATTTCGATGTGTTTTGTCTTTGAGTGTAGCACTGGATTATTGGCTATAGCGATGGCACTTGTGTTGTCGCAATAGATTGGAATATTTGAGAGCTGAAGGTCATAGTCCAGTAGTTGATTTCTCATCCATAAGACCTGAGAACAACAGCTTCCAGCGGCTACATACTCAGCTTCAGCTGTGGAGGTGGACACTGAGTTTTGCTTTTTACTTGTCCAACTTACCAGCTTTCCACCCAGGAGCTGACATCCTCCTGTGGTGCTTTTCCTATCCATTCTGCAACCTGCAAAATCACTATCTGAATAGGCGATTAAATCGAATCCTGAGTCTTTGGGATACCAAAGACCTAGATTCGCTGTATCCTTAAGATATCGAAAAATTCGCTTTACAGCTTTCATATGAGATATCTTAGATTCAGCTTGATATCGTGCACACAAGCATGTTGCAAACATAATATCGGGTCAGCTAGCTGTAAGATACAAAAGAGAGTCGATCGTCCCACGGTACAGAGTGACATTTATAGGAATACCCTTAGTATCCTTATCAAGTGTCAGGGGTGGTGCCATAGGGGTTTTCATAGCTGAACTTTCAGTTAAGTCGAATTTCTTCAGCATATCTTTAACATACTTTCCCTGATTAATGAAAGTTCCTTTTTCATTTTGTTTTATCTGAAGACCAAGGAAATATGTTAGTTCACCCATCATGCTCATCTTATACTCATCTTTCATTCTTTCGCTTATCAACGAAACGAGTACAAAGATCAGGGTTAGTAGAGCCAAATATAATATCATCAACATATATTTGAACAAGAATGATATGACCTTTTACTTTCCTGAAAAATAGAGTTTTGTCGATTTTGCCTCGCTCAAATTTTTCAATATGGAGATAAGTAGAAAGAGTGTCATACCATGCACGTGGAGCTTGCTTTAAGCCATAAAGTGCCTTATCCAGTTTATAAACATAACCTGGACGCTTAGGATCTGAGAATCCTGGAGGTTGTTCCACATAGACTTCTTGATTCAGCTTTCCATTTAGAAACGCTGACTTAACATCCATCTGATATACTTTGAAGTCTTTGTGTACAGCGTATGCTAAGAATAGACGAATAGATTCTAATCTTGCTACTGGAGCAAATGTTTCGTCATAATCTATGCCTTCCTCTTGTCTGTATCCCTGAGCAACAAGACGAGCCTTGTTGCGGGTTACAGTTCCATGTTCGTCCAACTTGTTTCGATAGACCCATTTAGTGCCTATCATTGTTTTGTCAGTTGGTCTTCGAACAAGTTTCCAAACTTTGTTTCTTTCGAATTCAGTCAGCTCTTCTTGCATCGCGCTGACCCAGTTTGGATCTTTGAGGGCATCATCTACTTTCTTTGGTTCAGTTAGTGAAATAAAATTAACAAATAAACAAATATTACCTGCACTTCGTCGAGTCTGAATACCGGCGTTTGGATCACCAAGAATTGGATCAATTGGGTGATTTACAGTCCATCGCTGAGCCGGAGCGTGAGACGCTGACTCAACCTGAACTGGAGGAGCTGAAGATGAGGCTTCAGCGACGTCTGGAGTATTAGCCAAGAGAGGAATGGATGCACTTGTCATTATATTCACTGGTTGCTGAGAAGTAGATGGAATGTCTGAGACATTGGGTTCAGAAGCAGGTATAGTGTTTATAGGAACAGCTAAGACCCATGAAGTTTCAGCTTCACTATTCTGCATATTTGGGATGATAGTAGGACCATCATCTTCAACGGTATGAGCACGAGGAGTGGGAATATCTTCTGAATCACCAAGATGAGAAAACATCCATTGATTCAGTTTTTCAGTGTCAGCGTTCGGTTTAGAGTTCGCTGAATGGGATTCGTCAAACGTGACGTGAATTGTTTCTTCAACAGTTTGTCTTCTTCGATTGAAGACTCTGAAGGCTTTGGAGACTGAGGAGTATCCAAGAAAGATTCCATCATCAGCCTTAGGATCAAACTTTCCAAGGGCATCTCTATTGTTCAGTATGAAACACTGACATCCAAAGATGTGAAGAAAGCTGATTGAAGGCTTTCTCCCATGAAAAAGTTAATAGGCTGTTTTATTGAATCTTTTAACTATCAGCGACCTGTTTTGCGTAAAACAAGCGGTGTTGACAGCTTCTGCCCAAAACTGAGTAGGCAGGTGAGAATCGTTGAGCATTGAACGAGCAGCTTCAATAATTGTTCTATTTCTTCTTTTAGCGACTCCATTCTGTTGCGGTGTTCTCACTGAAGAAAAGTTGTGAGAAATACCCTTACTCTCAAGAAAGGAATCAAGAGATCTGTTTTTGAATTCAGTCCCATGATCACTCCTTATTGAGCGAACGGTCAAATTGTTCAGGGTTTCCATCTTCCGAACAAAGGTGATGAGTTTTTCAGGGGTGTCACTCTTGGAACGGAGAAACATAACCCATGTATAACGAGAAAATTCATCAACTATGACCAGTGTATATTTCTTTCCAGCGATGGATTGTTTGTTAACAGAGCCAAACAAATCCATATGGAGTAGTTGTAGAGGAGATGACACTGAGGAAACTTGCTTTGATTTAAAGCTTGATTTGGCCTGCTTCCCTTTTTCACACGCTGGACATAAAGACTCTTTGGCGTATGAGTGTTGAGGTAGACCAGTGACTAACTCTTTTGAAGAAAGAGTGTTCAGTGTCTTGAAATTCAGATGAGCGAGCCTCTTATGCCATAGCCAGTTGACATCAGATGAGGCTTTTGAGAAGAAACAGGAGTTCTCAGTGGTTGTTGAGTCCATGTTTATTACATAAACATTTTCCAAACGATAACCGCTGAGAGCTATCTTCTCCTTTTTGTCAGTGACAAAGCAGGATTCCTTAGTAAAGATTACTTTGTTATCCTTATCGCAAAGCTGACTGATGCTTAAAAGATTATGCTTCAGCCCTTCAACATATGCGACTCTTCTGAAGGTGGTTGTACCATTAGAGAGTACACCAAACCCTCGGGTATGTCCTTTTCCATTTCCACCGATAGTTACAGAGGGACCCTTCTCTTCCTTGTATTCAGCGAGCAGGCTTTTCTTTCCAGTCATGTGTCTAGAGCATCCGCTATCGAGATACCAGATACCCTTCTAAACCTGCATCACAAAGGAAGATCAGTTTTTCTTGGGAACCCAATTAACCATGTGTACACGTTTGGCAGTGGAAGTAGTTGGAATGGAAGGTTCAGCAATCTTCGCAGCATTAGAAGATTCAGCTTTGTCAGTCTTCACTTTGGTTAATTTCTTAACCTCAGTGGTCTTCTTTGCTTTGGGGGCAATCTTCACCTTAGCTATCTTTTCAGCTTTGGTGGCTGATGGACACTTACTAGCAATATGATCAGTAAGTCCACAGTGATAACATTTCCTATAACTAAAAGTAGTTCTAGGACTATTTGAATGCTGAGCTTTTGATTTTGAATTAGAAGGACCAGCACCAAATAAGCTTTTGGCTTTAGAAATGGGAGGAACATTTAGTTCTTCAGATTTCTTACCAAGGACATCCACTCTTAGTCTAGGAGTAGATCGCTGAATAGACCCACGCTGAGTAGATCCAGAGATCTGATTCCTTGATCCAGAGGAATAAATCACTAAAGCTTTAGAAGCATTCAGCTTTGGTACTAAAGTACCCTTCTGAGGATTTTGGTTCAACGCAATTCCTTTACCTTTATCTTTAAAGACAGAGGTAGGTTTTGGATAAACCATTTTCTCTTTACCTTTTGAAGAGGCAGAGATTTCCTCGGGGATAGGTGGTCTAGAGGACGAACACTGAGAAGATGAAGTGTCAGCGACTGAGGATACGAAAGTTCCAAATAAGAGAATGGAACGATCAGTGGTTGGTTCTTTAGTTTCATATTTGTAACCAAGACCACGTTTATCACTCAGGGGTATCTGAGACATAATTATCTCAGTGATCTTTGTTGAAGAGTTACACCATCCTTCAACAGTAGATTTTTCAGCTTTCAAAGCAGCGATAGCTTCTGCTCGTTCGATTTTGACTAGGTGATTTAAATGCACTTGATCTTTAAAATCTTCTTCAATTTTAGAAAGCTTTTCTGTTTGAAGGTGACAGTTTTTAAGCTGTTCAGCGAGATCAAGGATTTGGTTTTCAACTATAGTTTTGCCATTCATGGCTTCATATTAGCTTCTAGTCAAGAGATCGATTTTGCGGAGACTGTCAGCTTCATCAATATTTGCAATATTTGTAAAGAAGGAAGGTGATACCTGAATAGCAGAGGTTGAAGTAGAGGGAATGTTTGAACTTTCTTCCTCATCTTCAATCTTTGCCATAAGACAGAGATTGGCTTCATCATCCTCAAAGTCAGATGATGATTCTTCTTCTTCTTCAGAGGCAGCCCAATCGTAAACCATCAGGCCTTTGCCTTTCTTCTTGAAGCTTTTCAGCTTTGCATATTTTTCTTTCAGCTTAGAATATTTGTCATCTTTATTCCTGGGAATAAAGGATTTTTTTGGGAAACGCTGAGTTTCTAGATATTTTCTTAGACCTGCACTCGTTAGCGAAATGTCCAATCTTTTCGCAGTTAAAACAAGTAGCAGTAGCCTTATCAACAGTGGCTGATGATCTTGGCTTATCAGTTATAGAAAGAGGTTTGTTCTTTCTGAACATTTTCTTTTTGGCGAATCTCCTGAACTTTTTAGTTGGGAGAGCCAAAGATTCATCATCATCTGAAGAGTCAGAATCTGATGACCTTTCAGAGTTACTCTCTAACTCAGTGATAGTGACCGAGGGTCGCTGAGTAGAGGGTTCCTCTGATATTAAAGCAACAAGGGTGCTTTTGGAATCTTTTACAAGATTCTTCTTAAGATGGCTTGATTGCTCATGATTCAGCATCGTGCCATATAAGGTAGCATGTGTCATTGATCTTAGATCCTTTGACAGCTTGAGACACATAGAATAACTGTCTCAGCTTTCAGGTAAACATTCTAGAAACTTTGTCAGCACTTCAAAGTTAGAATATTCCTTCCCAACAGTTTTTAGATCTATTATTAAGCAATTAAAACGTTGGTGAACTTCAGAGAGAGTCTCATTCTTACCACAAATGAAACTTTCATACTGTCTTACCAGGTTGATCTTTCGAGAGTCATGGACTTCAGCAGTACCTTCATACTGAAGACATATTGTGTCCCACATGGCTTTTGAGGATTTCAGGTTCATGACGGAATTGTAGACTTCGTCAGGAAGAGCCATGGATAGTATGGATCTGGCTTTTGTGTCGATAGCCACTTTCTTCTTATCTTCGTCAGTCCACGTATAAACTTCTTTGGGTACCAGCCTTTCTGGAATAGCAGGTCTATTCTCAGCGGCAGGTACTGCGGCATCAATTCTTACAGGAATAAATGGGCCGTTTTCAAGATAATAAGGCATAGTAGGGTCTACACCTTCTAAGAAGAGAGTCATCCTATTTTTCCATAGATTAAAATTATCTCTGGAGAATCTAGGGGGTTTTGCAAGAGAACCATTGTCGATATAATTTGTGTTTGTGTTGGTAGCCATTTTTAGAAATAGCAAGGAAGAGAAATCTTAGTATAGATTAGATCTTGTTTATGAGATTAAACAAACCCGCTCTGATACCACTTGTTGGTCCCGAAGGGCTATACAAGTTTGTAGAAGGGGGGGTTGAATACAAACACACGGATTTTACTTTTCTAAATTGTTTATTGATAAATCATTAACAATTTACAGCTTGTTGCGAAAACAAGATTAAGGATAAATCCTAAATCTAAACAAGTTGGAACACTAAGTTTCTTGCACTAAGAAAGAGAAATAAATTACTAATAATAACCTATCTCAAGATAAGAAGGATGAACTTGTCCAGAGTTAGCAAGTTACTTCAAAATGAAGTGAGTTCATCTTCTTATATACTGCATGCATTTAATGCATGGCAGTATACACTTTACACGTGGCAGCAGCTGATTGGTTTCATGTCATTGACCTTTGTTGACAACCTTAATAGCCGCATGTTTGAACAGTGTAGTATCAGAGAGGTTGTACGATTTCAGACAATAAGGGGGTTCTTTTCTGACATATCGTACGGAGTCGTGCAAGGGTGGTTGAGACAAAAGTACTTTGTACGGAAGACCTCATGATCAGCTTTTCGATGATTCAGCGATCTATCATTTCATATCAGCGAATGATAGAGTTCAGCGATAGCTAAAGTCTTGTACTTGATACTTCACGTTGATTGGACAAATCTGAGTCTTCGCTGATCCGCATCAGTTCATTAGGAGACTTGTCGCTGGTTCTTGAGCTTGATCTTCGACTTCAGCGTAGAACCTATGTTGACGTGAAACTTGTCTTCAGGGATCATAAGTAAACAACTAACTTATCAGCGATCACCATAAGGACTGAACAGGCTCAAAGCATTATGGTGAACAGTTACGCTGAACAATATATGAGATCATCAGCGATCATCAACAAGACTGAACAGGCTCAGAGCTTGCTGAATGAACAGGGTTCGCTGAATGTCTAATCTAAAGAACGAGAGTTCCTATCAGCGGTACTGAAAACAGTCTTAGTACTTATCAGCGATAGTGAAACTCTTATACATTGTTTACTTACAATTTTCACTAAGTAGAATGGAGAGGGTCATTATCAAATCACTGAGGGTTTGGATCAACACGAACAGTGTCAAGGATGTGGCGATGTTTACGTTCTGCACGTCCGTTTTGCGGAGAGGTGCCGGGACAGGAGTACTGAGAAAGAGTACCCTGAGATTGAAGAAAAGAGAGGAGAGAAGATTCTTTGTATTCCATAGCATTATCTGCTCGAAGAATCTTTATAGGCTTGGAAAACTGGGTCAGAATCATACGGGCGAAGGTAATATATATTTGAGGTAGTTCGGAGCGATGTTTCATGAGATATATCCATGTAAAGCGTGTATGATCATTGATAAAGATAACAAAGTATCGAGAACCTCCCATGGATGGATGTGGTGCTGGTCCCCAAACATCAAAATGAATGAGATCAAACAGAGAGGCAGATTTAAATTCATTTAGTTGAAAAGGTAAGGCATGATGTTTGCCAAGTTGACAAGATAAACAAGAAACGTTTTCAGAAGAAGTGTTGCCTAATAATCCTGAACTAGCTAGCAGTTTTATTCTAGCTAAAGATAGATGTCCTAGACGCTTATGCCATAATTCAAAAGAAGGGGTACTGGAAACAGAAGCAACAAAATTTGATGAGGTTAAGGGAAGACGGAGGTAGACCACTTCAATCATCCGACCAACTTTACGGCCTACTCCAAGTATCTGCTTGGTCTTTGGATCCTGCACAACACAACCAGAAGGATGAAACAGAACAATTAGACCGGATTCCATAAGCTGAGTGATTGAAATCAGGCTCAGAGATAAGTTAGGGATATGTAGCACATCAGGTAGTTAAATATTGGGGGTAGAGACAGTCCCACTGAAAGATACAGGTAAGCGAATGTCATCCGCAGTACGGAATGATGAGAACATTTTGGAGGTTTGCTTAGAGACAAACCCGTCAGCCTTAGGTGTCATGTGGTTACAACATCCACAGTCAAATAGCCAAGGGTTACCTGGTGCTGAGATATCGCACTGAGAATTCATACCCATAGAACCTGTCATGAGTCTCTCGATAAGCTCTTGGTTGCGGCGCAAGAGTTCCATAAGGTCAGGCGATGAGGTGTTGCTATGCGATGCCTGAATTGCTGGCGTAGAGGAGTCCTGAGTGATTGATTACCTGAATTCCGTGGATGCCTTGGACAGTCAGACCTAAAGTGTCGTGGCTGTGTGATCCCACACCAGCGACATTTTTGAATTGGGCAGTTGAGGAGAAGATGAGAAGTAGAGTGACAGAACGTGCATTCACTGTATTTAGACTGGCTATAGAGAGCCATTGGACTTATTAGAAAACTGATTGAAAACTGGAACTGAAGACTGGAAGGAAATTTCGGAATGTAAAGAACCGATCGTGAGGTACCGAAACTGAGTGTTCCTGAATTGAAAACCGAAAAGAGGAGTTTCAGAGGTGTGAGTGATGGAACTGAGTGTTCCGGAATTAAGTTCAGAAAAGTGAGAACTGGAGTTGAGTTCTGAAAAAGTTCTCAAACCCTGTTTTTGAAATTTTGAGAGTACTGGAATGTGAGTTCCGGAATTGAAAACAGTAGTTCCGGAATTGAAAACAGGTTCCGAAAGAAGAAGCAGGTTCCGAAAGAAGAAGCAGGTTCCGGAAGAAGGAGTTCCGGAATTAAAAATGAAACAGGTTTCGGAAGAAGATTGGAGCAGGTTCCGGAAGTAGTAGTTCCGGAGTGAGTGAGTTCTGGAAGTAAGGTTCCGGAGTGAGTGAGTTCCGGAGTGAGGGAGTTCCGGAAGTAGGGTTCCGGAGTAAGTGAGTTCCGGAAGTAGGGTTCCGGAGTGAGTGAGTTCCGAAAGTAGGGTTCCAGACTAGGGCGATTTTGCGGCGAACAAATAAAGAGCGAGCAGAAAGATCGAACGGTAAACAAGTCAAAATCGAAAGGGCAGGAGAGTAGATAATGCGTACCTACAGCTCTGATACCATGTTAGGATTCAAGTAGGAATCAATCTATGAGCAATCGAGAGAGAGAGATCGCTGAACTGTGCAGCATCTTTTCATATATTGAGAGCGATTACAAAAGACTGATTAACCTAATTATGAAAAATAAGAGATCTATTTATACAGCCTAAGTTACAGTAATTACAGACTAGCCCTTGTACTATTCATATATACAAATATAACTCTAACAATATGGAAAGGTAACATTTTTATTACTTTTTATGATTTTACCACGTTGGAAACCTTCGTGCTAACTATTTCATGTAGATGATCACAGTTTAAAGAGGCCGTTTACTTACTCAGTAAGAGTCAACACTCTAACTTACTTTAACGAGTAAAATCCTAATCCATCAAAATTGTATCGTATGCAACAATTTCCATGGTTAGTGCCTACCGGGTAAGAGTCGTCACTCTTACTTATCGGGTAAGACTCTCTATCCATATCATCACTCTTACCGGGTAAGATTCTTGGTTCTTGTCATCTTCATCCGATAAGGTAATTAAATTGTTAAGTGCTTAATGGGTAAGAGCTTAGTAGGGACCCCTTAGCTATATATTTTTTGAAAGAAGGAAAGCTGCAAGTTTAATGTGAATGAGAGGAGTTTGTTTTTCGTCATATCAAGGTAGCTTTATGGATCTATTGGCATGGGCGGATGTAGCTTATGGGCTATGGTAGCCCATGCAACCACAGAAAAATGTTGAGGATTAGTTACATTTGGTTATTAATTGTGAAAAGATGGATTTTTCTAGGTGAAACCATAAACATTGAAACTTTGAGAAATTGAGGGTTAATATTGAAACTTTAGGTTTGAAAAGTCCAAACAAGTAAAAAGAAACACTTAGGGTGTGTTTGGTTCGGCGGATTCCGACAAAATTGGGCGGAATTGGAATGGTCAATTCCATCGACCAAATTCCATTCCGATGTTTGGTTCCTAATGGAATGGAATTGAATTCCATAGATTCCCCCCAAATCAGGAATTCATCATTCCTTTCTAAAACTGATGGAATTGAAATCCATTCCACCCAAAATTAAAAAAAAAATGGCAAAACTACCCTCATCTCAATCTAAAACCCTAGCAAACCACAAGGGTTGTGGCATACTGGTTAAGGCCCTGGGGGATGTGGTGGAATATCCCATCTGCCCAGGGTTCTAATCCAGGCGTACACAATAATTGTGGCTACTGAGGTTTAATCAGGGCTGATGTCTTACAATCATAATTTGCCAAGGGATTAGTCTAGGCATAGCCTAGGACACCCTTCCAAAAAAACCCTAGCAGCAAAATCGTTTTCATTTGTATTCTGCTTCTTCAAGAAACGTTTGGAGAAGCCGACATAGGGCATCACACACAACAACAACTTGAAAATCGACGAACACCACTTCAAATTGAACGAACACCGGTAGAAATTTATGCTCGATTTCTTCTCTTATCTATACGATTTCTTCTTTTGAAGTTATCTGTTCGATTCTCCCTCTTATCTGTACGATTTCGATTGCTTTGTTGTTACGATTTGTTTGCTCGATTTCTTCTCTTCTTGCGTACTCTTTTCTGATCGATTTCTTCTCTTCTTGCGTCATGTACGATCTTCTGTACAGTTTCTTAACATTTATGTTGAGTTACTGATTTATGTTTATGTTACTGATCTATGTTTATGTGTTACTGATTTATGTTAGGTTTTATGTTACTGATTTATGTTTTTGTGTTACTGATTTATGTTGGGTTAAATGTTAATTTTAATATTGTTTATAAGAATAAAAATTAAAATTAAAATTAAAATTAAAATTAAAGAAAGGGTATTTTTGTCATTTTTCATAATTCCATTCCGATTCAATTGCAAACCAAACAGACAGATTTCAAGATTACATTCCATTTACTGCCAACCAAACAGTTGGTCAAACCTGAAAACATTTCAATTTCTTCCAGATTTCAATTCCTTTGACAGATTTCATTCCTTCAGAAATCATTCTGCGAACCAAACGCACCCTTAAAAGTTGCATGATGTATTCTTTAGTTTTAAAGAGTTGAAAAGTCAATTAATCAAACTTCTTTGAAACACCAAAACTTCTTCTACAAGACTCTCTGTTCAATCCTTTTCTGCCTTTCATCTTTGAGGTTTGTACTTCTTTTGTTCACTTGTTCTGTTCTTCACTGCGTTCCTCACAATTCTGTTCTTCACTCCATTCTTGGCTCTCCAACTCCAATCTGGAAAGGTATTCATTTCTTGATTTATTTTTCATTTATACTAATAACTAATCTACTATTCTTAGGGTTTATGTTATATATTAACTTATTTATGTAGTTTTTTTATACATTCAGTATTAGTTGTTATTTACTTGTAATGTTAATATTTGAGGCTAACTTTGTAGACTTTAGGGTTAGTTTATTAATGCCTTTAATTTATTTTTCTTTGATTGTTTGAAGATGGGGTGATTTTTAAAAAAAAAAAATATCAAGTGTTGCATCCGAATCTGATCGCGTAGAACCCTCAAATGGGAATCCCTCAACAATCGATTTAAATGATCTTCCTTGGGATCCATCGGAAAGACCAATAAAATTGACTTATTTTCTGACATCATACCAAAAAAAAATTGGATTCGCCTCTGTCTGTTATCACCTCCACATTGAGATACATCTGCTATTATTAAAAAAAAAGCACTATTATAAGTTCAGGCATCATTCTTTGTGATATAGATTAATCGAACATAACACAAAGGCACAACTCATTTGACCAATAAGCAACATATGTTATTTTTGCTATTGATTTTTTAATTAAATCAAGGAAGATGGATTGCCTACTATTATCATGACACCACTATCTTTCTATTGAAAAAGAATATGTGTATTTTACATGCATTACTATCAGTAACCTGTGATGTTTTTTAGTTTTGTTTTGAACCCTGGGTTGAAGAGGCTTGGTGTTGATCTTTGAGATTTATGATCTAATGCAAGTTGTAACTTGTTGATAGTAGTTGCTCCTAGGTCACATCATTTCGGTTCTCACCCGTTTTTCATAAATGTTGGTCTTAATTTTCCTTCCATTTTCTTCTTCATAACCCAGGCCGGTAAAGACCGATTTGAGTCCGGTCCAACCAGCCCGGCAGTCTTGGCCCGGTTATGACTTATACGAAAATTGAAGGCCCGGCCCGGGACCTGATTGTTTTAAAAAAAATTAAGTTGTTAAAGATTGTATATCATGTTTTTTGAGATTTTTACAAGAATTTCATGTTTTTACCAAAAAATTCAACTTCTTTTTCAAGTTTTTCAACTTCCTTTTGAAAAAAACGTGCAACTGTGTAAACGAGTAACTCTGTAATTTTCTGGTTTTCTATTTCTTTTTAACTTCACTCACCAAATTCATATGGACAATTATATTGTGTAGTAACACTTTATATTGTGTAGAGTATCAACTATATTTTTTTCGACACATGGAGTATGAAGACTATGAAGATTTGTCTTGTTACACTTTACATGCATCTTATTTGAATATAAACAACATAAAACCTCACCCCATTTTTCACTAGAATTTTTTTTTTGTTTCAGACATGTGCAGTTAGGAATAGTTTTGCTCGGTACATACAAAATGTTTGGTACATAATAATTTTTAGAGAACACTATTTCATATAAAAGGGTATAATAGTCATTTTTACTTTGTCAGCATTTGATGTAAAACATTTTAGTAAACAATAATTTGAGTGAGCACATAACTTAGTCAGGCCACTTACCCTAATCAAATTTCTTACTCAAATCAACGCTTATTCATATAACTTAGTAAACAGCCCCTAATTCATACCCCACATTTTTCATACATTTATTCAATTGTTACACCCCGTAGCATTGTGCGGGTACACAACTAGTTCAACTTAATGCAAGCATATTCCTGAAATCAAGAATTTAATTCTGATGATCAGAACAATAGCGGGATATTGGTGACTGAGTGTTTATCCAAGTATGTAAAGGAGTGATGGTGACTGAGTATTTAACAAGTTAAGAAATTAATGTCAGTATTGAGGACGTGTGAGTTGTGACATATACGTTATCAACATCTGCTATAAAATCCAGTGATGCTATTAAAAATTTAGACACGTGAAATTTTGCAACTGAGAATGCCTTGAGGAGATTCTAAAGCAAGCTCAGCAGCTTCTTTGTACTTGGTTTGAGCAAACAATTCTTTAAATAGTTGGACAACCTAACCTGGGATAAGTATAAGTCAAGAAAGTTGTTAGAAATCTTGAATTGAAAATCAAAGGGTACATGGTTTGTATTGAACTAAATTGATGATGAATTTGTAGTGCAGCTGCAATGATATATATATATATATATATATATATATATATAGGGTTGGGTTCCGGTGAGACCAAGAGATTTTCGTGAGACCCGTGAGACGAAATCCTAACCATTGATCACTTTTAGGCTTGGATGATCTACCGTTTTTAATTCTTTCAACATTTTTAATGGAAAGGGTATTTTTGACCTGACACCCTCTTTTTTTACCTAACCCAAGATTAAAGAAAGCATCCCTTGCTTGCTCCAGCTTCACGCATCCTCTCCCATCCAACCCTTCACTCTCCAACAACATACTCATTGATTGTGCCTCCATTAAATAAATGTAAACATAAAGAAAAACTATAAACATCTAAGCTGTTTACAAACGCTAAACCAGCCCACTAAACCTTCACATAAAATACCGCAAAACCTAAGACTTCTTACAAATACAATACTTCCATGTGAAGGTTTGTTGAGTTGTGGGCCAATATGAAGTTTGAGTACATATTTTGCATTCAAAATATAATGTAAAATCAAAATATAATATAAAGTTTTTTGTATATTTAATTTGACAATATCAAACAAAAAACTAATGTTTTGCAGTCAATTCCTCATTGCTTTTGCTCAAATCCAATTTCTTCAAATCCAATTTCTTTTCTTCATCTAGAGTTCTCCCATTCTCTGTTGTTCCACTACAATTTTTTTTTGAAAAGCAATCAATACCATTACCAACCAAATAACCAAGTGGAACATAGTTCAAATACAAGGAAACAAAGCTACCAAAACAAACCTGCATCACCTGGGATTGCAAGGTGCAAGCCACAGCAGGTCAAAAACCATCAAAAAGAAACAAAAGACAATCGAATCGAAACAGCGAAACAGTTCAGAAAAGGCAGAAAACGAGCAGCAAGCAGGTCCGTTGCCACTGTTTACTGCTCGTTACCAACCTGTATCGCTTATACTGCCGAGCCTCCTACTCCGACATGGGCCGCTAAACAAATATACCTCACTGATCGGATAGAAATAAAGGAAGCGCAACAGATAGAATAAAGCTGTAAAGCCGAACCGAAACATAACCAGCAGCAATCGAACAAACAGTCCAGAACAGGACTCGACCACAACTACCACGCACCTCGGGTCTGCTAGCCACAGATTCCACTACTATTAGTATCGTCATGTTTGATGTCCTCTTCAATCTCAAATGAAAAGAACTTGTTTTATTACATGCCAACACACACAACATTCAGAAAAACTTAAAAGCAAGCTACAATGAAAATTCATGTTATGTGATAAAGTCGATCCTTCACAACAAGGTCGTTGCGAAGTTTGATTGTTTTAAGTGAAAGTAGAATAAAATTATATGTGATGTTATCGGAACAGAACTTCGAAATAAAATGTTAGTTGGTCCAAATGAAATCAAGTGAATCTTCACAATAACTTTACTGTGAAGGTTTGTTCATTTAATACGAGTCTAAGAGCTATTTGGCACAAAATTTGGGAAATTTTAATGGTTTTATATCTTTTGATCCGTCAAAATCTTGGCTTCATTTCGAGTCTGCTTCCTTGTTCTCTTCATCATGTTCCTTTGCTAGGTCTTGTTTATCCTCCATCTTTGCTAGGTCTAGTTTATCCTCCACCTATATCATCTATTTGAGTATTGCCTTATTATTAGTTCTGCTTAAATTGAAATGCAAATAAGAACTCAATTAAAGAAACTAAAACCTTTGTGCTTAAGCAATGCATTAAAGAGTCTACTTATAATAAAGGAAAACAAATTGTAATTAACATCAATTATGATAATTGCTGCAAATACTGTATTATTTTGTATGACTTGTAATGTTGATATTATAATACCATTAACTCAAAATAATAAGGATAGTTGGTACCAAGTGAAATTAAGTGAATCTTCACTGTATTTTTATTGTGAAGGTATGTAATAGAAGATCACGGTAACATTCAAAGGGACTTTGTATCGAGATTGGTTCAACATGGCCTTGTATCATGAACAAAACAAATACACATTGCTGTGACTATCAAAAGAAAGAACTAGAAAGTGATTGTGAAATGAACCTTCACAAGAAGGTTGTTGTGAAGGTTCCTATGTTTCAAGTGAAAATATAACTAATTTATATTACATGCCTTTGTTTAGTGTTTGGACATGTAGTCCATCGTCATTAGTTAATAAAATCAGCATAAACATCAAATTCTAACATATGATTCTTAAAGCTTTAGTTTATCAATTGAAGTACTATCAATCTATTAGGCAACGATCCCCCCCCCCCCCCCACGCATCGCGCACCTCGGGTCATCTAGCCACATATTCCACAACTATTTGTATCGTCATGTTTGATGTCCTCTTCAATCTCAAATGAAAAGAACTTGTTTTATTACATGCCTGCACACACAACATTCAGAAAAACTTAAAAGCAAGCTACAATGAAAATTCATGTTATGTGATAAAGTCATTCCTTCACAACAAGGTCGTTGCGAAGCTTGATTGTTTTAAGTGAAAGTAGAATAAAATTATATGTGATGTTATCGGAACATAACTTCGAAATAAAATGTTAGTTGGTCCTAAACGAAATCAAGTGAATCTTCACAATAACTTTACTGTGAAGGTTTGTTCATTTAATACGAGTCTAAGAGCTATTTGGCACAAAATTTGGGAAATTTTAATGGTTTTATACCTTTTGATCCCTCAAAATCTTGGCTTCATTTCGAGTCTGCTTCCTTGTTCTCTTCATCGTGTTCCTTTGCTAGGTCTTGTTTATCCTCCATCTTTGCTAGGTCTAGTTTATCCTCCACCTGTATCATCTATTTGAGTATTGCCTTATTATTAGTTCTGCTTAAATTGAAATGCAAATAAGAACTCAATTAAAGAAACTAAAACCTTTGTGCTTAAACAATGCATTAAAGAGTCTACTTATAATAAAGGAAAAAACAAATTGTAATTAACATCAATTATGATAATTGCTGCAAATACTGTATTATTTTTTATGACTTGTAATGTTGATATTATAATACCATTAACTCAAAATAATAAGGATAGTTGGTACCAAGTGAAATTAAGTGAATCTTCACTCTATTTTTATTATGAAGGTATGTAATAGAAGATCACGGTAACATTCAAAGGGACTTTGTATCGAGATTGGTTCAACATGGCCTTGTATCATGAACAAAACAAATACACATTGTTGTGACTATCAAAAGAAAGAACTAGAAAGTGATTGTGAAATGAACCTTCACAAGAAGGTTGTTGTGAAGGTTCCTATGTTTCAAGTGAAAATAGAACTAATTTATATTACATAGCTTTGTTTAGTGTTTGGACATGTAGTCCATCGTCATTAGTTAATAAAATCAGCATAAACATCAAATTCTAACATATGATTCTTAAAGCTTTAGTTTATCAATTGAAGTATTATCAATCTATTAGGCAACGACCCCCCCCCTGCAAATGTTGATGACCATGCATGAAATAAATCGTGAGCAAGGAGGGGTTGTTGATAAATGAGGTTTAAGTCCATACATCATCTAAGTACATAAATAAAATTGAACCTTCACATCAAAGATAATGTGCAGGTTTATTTGTTTCAAGTGAAAGCAGAACCAATTTAAATAACAAACATTCATTTAGTCCTTGAACATATAATTTATTATAATTGGATATCAAATTGAACCTAAACGTGGAAATCTAACATCTAGTGCCTGAGGATATGTTTTATAACATGGAGTACTATTGATCTATTATGCAATTGAGGCATTATCAATCTATTTCAACAAGGAGGTTTAATACCATCCTAGCCTTATCATAATTGTATACAATATTGAAATACCAATAACTCAAATTATAAATAATGTATAAAAGGTAAGTTGGTCGGGAGTGAAATGAAGTGACCCTTCACAATAGGTTTGCAGTGAAGGTTTGGGGGTAAGAACCATTTGACACAAAGAAATTTGGGAAAGTTCAATGGTTTTTTTTACCTTTCTTATACTTACGTTAAAAATAAAGTAAAAAAAAAGCAATTAAAGAAATCAGAAGAACAAACCACTTAACCTGCACAGTAACTTGTAGTGAAGGTTCATTCAGTTGTTACCTTGAGTATTCATCATAGAATCAGGAAACATACAACAAACATAATCGTACAGCAGAAATAAGTGTGCATTTTGTTAAGGGGTATAGCAAACAATAGTTTGCATTTGGTGGTCTATGCAAAAGTTCTATTTTGTGGGTGTCGAATATATCCATTGCATATGTCTTGTACAAGTATGAATGCATGAAAAACATACCACTAGTGACACATTTATTTTCTTAACCTGAGATGCCTTTAGTCGCCGATGAAACCTTATTACCAACACAAGTTTTTGAGCCAAATATTTTTACTAGCATCATTGAATTCACAGATTTTTGATGCACAAATAACTTATTGAACGAAAATAGTAAACCTTGAGCATATATATAATAGGTGATCAAACTAGTATTATGGCATAATTGGGATATAGATACATGAATATCACATGACAGTGTTTGAAATTACAAATATAAGCTCTGTTTTGATGTAACAAGAAGCAATATATGAATCACATATGGTATGTGTATGTTTCAAAACCATGTCAGTTTTATGTTGAAGCTCGTGTATGGTTATACGGATAAGTTGCTTGTAGAGCTCACATTGCTATCCATTTTGAACATCTGGTAGAAAATCTAAGGTAAAATGTTAGAAAATTTTGTTTCCTTATTTTAACTAGCTAACTTGTTAGGCAGAGCTACAAAAAGGTCAAACCTTGAACTAATGGTTCCTAACTGTTTGTAATCTTGTCATGGACTCAACCATGGAAAATAAATGTTGCATATAAGAACATGGCAAAAGATTTTAACAACTCTTGCTTACAAGGTATAACATGTCCAAATAATCAGTAGAAACAAAAATAAAAAAACAAAGCAACATATAATACATGAAACAGGGACAAATTATTGTGGATAACTACAATCTAATCTACAACCTACCCACCATTTAGCAGCCACAAACTATGGAAAAAACGACACATTATGCAAAAATGACACACCAACTTCAACTCTACCCCACAGAACATAAATTGGTGTCGAGGCATTATGCAAATCCAAATAGAAACATGATTTTTATTGAACTTGCTTATGATGGGTGTACAGAGTGAAACTTATCGGTTACTAACCTTATGTTTAGTTTTGCCAATGTTAAAACTAAACGCATTGTAAAGAACAAAATGTAGCTATTGATGCACGATCGTTGACAGAAAACCCTAGCTTTTCTTTAAAAAACCCCTAATTTGAGATACACGATTCCACTTACAAAATGTTGAGATGTTGAGCATTTGATGCACGGTTTCAATGATTGAAGAGTAGATTCGTATACAGTCTTTCAGCTTCAAGCGGGGTTTGCCGAAATCGTCCTACCATGGAGAGGTTTCCGATGTGACGAAAAGGTGAAATGGTGAATGTTGAATCCCATTTTCACGGTCAGGTTTAGGACTCTCATGAATGCCTCCAGACTTTGAATTTAATACAAAAATGCCACCGTGAAAAAGATGACCATTGATCACTTTGATTAACTAATCTGGCGGTCAAGAATGGGTCTTTCAGGTCTCACGAAAATCCTTTGGTCTCACATGAACCCAAGTCTATATATATATATATATATGTGTTTATACAATTAAACATCATCGACCAATATAAATCAACAACATTAATTGAGGTAGGAGGAAAAAACAAATTAAAGGGAAAATAGAGGAGTAGCTAGCTAGTGATCGAATGATTTGTGAAGATCGAGGGGGTCAACATTGAGATAACTAATGGCCTTTGATGGTTGTGTTTGTTGATCGAGGAAGATCAAATCAGAATTCATATCATAAGCAACTTCTCTCGGAGATTATCGATTATGCAGCTTGTTGAGGAAACTGTCCAAAGAAGAGAACAATTCTTCTAGCAATCGTGTATGGTTCTATTTGGTGTCTATGGAAGGCGAGGAATGATAAGCTATTCAACAAAGTAATCTCAAGCCCGACAAAAATCGCGGATAACGTAACCACGTTAGTTTTTGGGTGGTTCAAATACAGGGGTAAATTTGGAAATTGTAATTGGGCTTATTGGTGTTGTAATCCCTTTAGCATTTTGTAATTATTAGTGTTTTTGTCTCAACTGTGCACCTTGCTAGCTGAGTTTTTTTATAAAATCTCGCCGGTTCCAAAAAAAGCAACTTCTCGAGTACATGGCTACATACATACTCCAAATTCATAGTTTAATCTGATTCCGAGCCTTATACACTATAAACAACAAAAAGGGTTGTTTCTTTCCTGGTGCTTCCAAGGTCTCCGATGACATTAATTTTTTTTGTTTCATTGTCGGTAGCAGAAAATCGTATAGTCCATAAAGTGGCCACAACAGTGAAGGCGCAAGTATACACCGACACTATGATCCAGGGACGGAACACAAACTTTTCAATCACGGTTTATTTTTTGAGTCAACACTCAGGTCCAGCCATCCACTATGATGGTTTATTTTTTGAGTCAACACTCAGGTCAGCCATCCACTATGATGGTTTATTTGTTGAGTCAACACTCAGGTCCAGCCATCCACTCCAAATATATGGGTAGGCTTTTTTTGGAAAAAAAAAAATTAGCTTGCAAATAAATGGGCCCAACTTGGATAAAGTTAGAAACCTAACAACTCTTGAGCCAGGGTTTTGAAAGTGGAGGCCCCATTTTAAACTAAATATTTTTACACGGCATACAAATATATATATGTAAGTTAAAGCCTCAAAACGCACACCGTCCCTACTATGATAGCTTTCAACTGATAATATGGTAAAAATACTGAGATTGTTTCCACATGGAATGAATTTTACTGAGAATCAGAGAGTTTCGTGACTTTCTTGCGCTTAGTTTCGATTGAGAGAAAAATTATCGTTTTATTGGTGAAGTTACTTTTAAAAACAAAATGAACTTTTAATTAAAGAATTGGCGTGAGTGTAAGTTTTCCATAATGTCTATAAAGATCCTGAAAATGTTCAAACACTTTGTTGCACAAAAAATGTCTATAAATACACCGATTTCTCGAAAGTGTATCTTTATATACTTTGCCCACACAGTGTCCATTGTTGCTGATTCTTAAACTTGCCGATTTAATTAAATTGACAAAATATAAAGTTCTATTAGTATGGATATTTATACCAATTTTTTTGTGATATAAATCTTGACCAATGTTTGAACCTTAGTAAATCATGCAAAAACCGTTTTTCTACGTGATTGTCAAAGCTTTCTCAAATCTTTGTGTCACTTAAGCCGTATTTCGAATTCGTCCGTCTCTGGGTCAATGATCTAATATTAACATTTCAAGGTGATCTGTATATCCGCGTTGAGTAATATACATATATAGACCCAATAGAATACAAACCATGAAAAAGTTACAAACCATACGAGCCAATATCCGCCGTCCATCTAGTCTGACGAATATATGTTTTTATAAATATATCGATTGTTTCCTAATATAAAGTGTTGATCATAGTTAATGAACTCTAATAATCTTCCATAAATATTCAAATCATAATAAATAAACCTTCCTCATTTTCATAAAATATATTAATTGATTGGTTTGTAACATTTCCATGGTTTGTATTTGATTTGTAATATATATATATTGTAACGTCCGTAAATTCAGCTCATATCCCAAATTGCACCGTTATGCTTTGATTATTCCATATGTGTTCATACTTATGTAAATTTTACTTGTGACCAATCGGCTTGTTTTTCGGGAAAGAATTGGACGGGGCAGGGTGTGCGAGAGTGACACGGCGATAGTGCCCTCGGGCACAGTCGCATGTCACAATCGCCTGCCATGTACCACTCTCGGTACATTTCGTGCGATAGTGACACGGTGAGAGTGCCCTTGGCACAATCGCCGGGGTGTGATTTGGGTGGTCGCGGTACATTTCCCGCGAGAGTGCCATAGGGCACAATCGTGGGGCACTATCGCCTGTCGGGTGTAGGGGGCTATAAAATGTGACATTTAGCTCTTTTATTTCTCACTTTTTACCACACACTTCCCAACCGATTTTCTTGAGGTTAAGAGCGATTTTTCACCTCCAAATCCACCCTCTCTCTTCATTTAATCCCAACTATTTTAGATCTTCATTTATTGAGGATCCTTGTAGTATTGGGAGCATTTACTGAAGATTCCATCCAGGGAATTTAGCACCTACAACTCCAAATCACTTCTTACACACCTCAACTTCTAGGGTTTCATTCATTTTCTAGGTTTTGGTCTTAAAAACCTAGATTGTGAGTTTCTAACTCTTCTCAAACTAGATCCATGTTATTTACTTGCTCTTTTACATGTTTCTTTACTTTCATGAAAAAACCCTAATTTTTGGTTTACCAAGATGAAAAAAGATGAATTTTTGGTTTACTAATGTTTCTTTTACATGTTATTTACTCATTGAATCCACCATAAAAACCCTATAGGTTTACCAAGATGAACTCCAAACTTCACTTATTGAAGGGGATGGGAGAGGGTTAGTGAAACTCTAGAAAATGAAGATGATAAGGAAACACATGCATCTTGCTAGAAAATCTTTAACAATGCTCTTCAATGGTGGCTTAATTGTGGGATGAAAGCTCCAACCAACAACTAGCTTTGAAGTGAAAGGGGAGAGGGTTTTGAGAAGGGAAAATTGCCTCCAATGATTCAAAAATCGGGATCTTGAAGGGTTTTGAGAGATTGAGAACACAAGGAGCCAAAGCGTAACTTTTATATGCCCAGGTAGCTGCGGGCGACTATGCCCTCTGGCAATGTCGGGAGCAATGTCGCCGTGACTACCTACCCCTCGATACAATCCATGCGATTGTGCCCCTGCGATAATGACACTGGGGCACTCTCGCCCCAGATGTACTGCACCTCAAAAACCTTCATTTTCACCCGAATCTCTTTCGTCGCTGAGAAGGGTCCTATGTGGGTCTTTCCACACTCGAACTCTACTTCACCAAACGTCAAACGGCTCGATGCCACTTTTATTTTTCCTTAAAACACGAGTGGTTACACCTTTCTTCTTAGGCGTATGAGGAGTTGTGTCTTTGGAAAACACCTTCTTCTCGGGATCGAGTACTTTAGATGAGTCAATGACGGTTGAAGGCGGTGCCTTCTAGTAGAACCAACATCCATGTTTTCATATTTTTTATGTTAAGACCCATGGCAGAGGTTGTGCGCTTAATCTCCATACCTTTTCGGGAAAAGCCAAGTCTATTTCCCTTTTGGACTTGGGGGTAGAAGTAACCCCAGTCTTAGCGTCTCTTGTCACATGAAATAAAGTTGTTAGAATAAAGAATAACTAAAAGATATTAAGACATAAGAATCTTATGACCATAAAATAAAGGATGATGCCCCTTGTTGGGGTCCATAGTCTTTAGTTTATTGACGACCATAAAGCGCGTTCATGTTTTTTACCCTTGTCGGGGTTTTCCGCGTTACCAGTTTCTTGCGTGATTGATTCTCTTTTGTTTTTTAAGAACGTATCTTTAGTTGTTGCTGCACAATCCGACCTTAAGTCAATTTTCACAATTTTTTGCTAAAACATCAACTGGTTCATTTGTGAAGGTATAAATGTTGGTTCGTTTGTGGTCTATATGGGTTCTTTGGAATGGTATCCTCTTTGGCAACCAGAAGCCAAAGAAGGCGGCGGTTTTTTATAACATTGGCATCCAGAAGCCAAAGAAGGCGGCAATTTTAGATAACATTATAACCCATACTTACTTTTGGTAAATCATAAAGTAGCAATTTGTTTATTAATTGAGTTGGTTGGCTTCCAAATTCTTCCCTCGCCACTCTTTCTATGTGATTTTATCTATTTCTAGTATCTTGCTAGTTTTATAAAACTCTTCCGTTATAAAAAAGTAAACAAAAAAACACTTCAACCTAACAACTCGTTACCATTGGCATCCGATAAACAATTGGAATCATTAATACAATTGGCCTCCCCACCTACAACGACATGTTGGAATTTTACTTGAAATTGGATGTTTTGCTAATTCAACCCAATCCCCTTCAAAAAAACGTTCCTGACTAGAATTTTATTGATGCAATCGGGCAAGTAACCTCTTCATTTGTGTGAATCCGTTTGCAGTCGCAAAGGCTTCAATTATTTTCAGTAAAATAAATGGTGAATCTCAAATAAGAAGGACGAAAAAAATGATTATCATTAAAAATGGTTGATTTAGTAAAATCCAACAAGGAAACGATTTATGCGTTATAGCAAACACCAAACGATGAGACATGCATACAATTAAAAAGAACTAAACGACCGTAATATGCAGATTAAAACAAAATTTAATTAACTAAATACACAACATGTTTGATGGACGGCCGGGAGCATTTTGTATTTTATAACATAATTTCTATTTAAAATGTAATTTATTTTGTATTCAAGAATTTTTATAAATTTCTATTACAAGTTTGATCCTCAACTCTCCCATAAAAACCATAAAACCATAGAATGGCCAACACATAAATAAGAAAACTTCCAAGATTGAAAACACCAAAACAAAAAAAAAACTAGAACGAAAACAAAAAAAATTATAGAACAAAGAAACAAAAAGTGAAAACAAAAATTTAAAACCGAGAAAACTCTCACAACAGCAACAACACAAAGTTAAATCACGACCGTACCATTTTTTCACATAGCAATCCCAAGTTAAAAAACATGGAGGAGATTTCAACTACCAATAAAATCAATCAATTAATTTATTTTTATTTTTAAAATATTTGAAAACAAATGTATCGTCAAAAGTGCCATATATTTATTGGGCATCCAAAATAATGTTGGCTCTGTCAAAATAATACCTAGAGAAAACACTAAGGGAATATCTCGTTTCTAGCAAAGTTCTAAGGTCGTTGGGGACCAAACCTATCCAAAATATTAAATTCAAATATGAATTCATATATTAAAAGCAAGATATAATACGAAATAAAATCATCAAATATGTTTTCGATATTTTATTAAATAATTAATTAATATGAATAAATTTAGTGTTAAACGATTTAAGGCTTAAATGATTTGGAATTTTGGATCGCTAACATTAATTTAAATAATAAATAATCAATACTTTAGAAAAATATTGTTTATCTCTCCTGCACATTAAATTTAAAATTAGCTTATTGGTGCAAAAAATATTATTATATTATTTTTCTCAATGTTATAAAGTTTTAGAGATTTCTCTTAGAACTTTTACAATCTCTCTCTTCATTTTTTTTATTTAAGCATACAAGATAGCATAATTGTTGGAACTAAAAAGTTGCTAGAATTCATTTTTTTCTCCATTTTATCATAAGTGCTGAAGATACTCTTAACCTTCTTGGTGAAATTCAATCTTGATTATTCGGCTCGATATCGCTAAAGATCCAGGTCATTCAACAAATCTTGGAAAAAACCAACTGTAACTGCTACAAAAAATCATTTTCAGAGAGAGAGAGAGAGAGAGAGTAAGAGAGAGTGTGAGAGAAAGCGGCCGGAGTGTGGGAGGGAGAGAGAGAGAGTGGGTAAGAGCGGGCTGGGATAAGAGATCGAGAGTGAGACAGGGAGTGTTTCCGAGAGAAGGGGTAGGAAGAAGCAAGAACATTGATGATAGGCGGGTTTACACCCCCTAAATCTAACCGCAAGTGTACGGTGTCGAAATCAAGTAATAGTACAAAAGTACGAGTATCGAACACAGGGAACTAGAAACTAAGTATCACAATGACCATAAGATCTACTAACTGAACGGTCGCAATTTTGAGTTGTTGGTATTAAAATAATTAATTGCAAGTAAGTAAATCAAGAACGAGACAGTAAACAACTTAGGGAACTTTGGATAGAGAAAACAGTTGAGGGTTGGAAATTCTAAGGTTTTCACATATAAACACTTGACTCAAAATAATTACCAGCTATTCCATTTAATGAATCCCCAATCTCTACAATCTCCGTTGTTCTTTCTCAAGCAACCACGGATTCTATTTTGAAAACATAAGTTTTATCTCTCGACCTCAACCTATGGAATCCAAAACACATCAAGATTTCAACGGGACTAAGGCTTACTTGGTATATCTCTATCCAATTTGTCACCTTAGGCATGCAATTCTAGTTCTAGTTAGCAATTAACTCTCTCGAACTTAATTGATAACAAATAAATCAGATGAAAGTTGGCAAGACTCACAAAAACATTAAAACCCAAATCACATGCTTCATTAATGAGGAAAAACTGATAAAAATCTCAAATCACATGTTCATAAGCTTAAACCAAATTGAAACCAACCCCCAACATCTAAAGATTAGTTCATATTGGTGGTGGACAAAAACATAAGAAAAGGGAAGGAAGTGGTGTGTGTAGACATCGTGATCGTCAACGTGAAGAATGTACTGATGAACTCCCTTCTCTCGGCTCTAATCCGCTTCTCGTGGTGAACTCCTCTTCGATCGGTCCTCTATCGTGTCTCCAAAGTACTCGAAATATCTCTGAAAATCGCCTCCTCGTAGCCTACCGTCGCACGCGTAAAAAGTGATAACATAGTTCTCTGAAAAACGTCCAAGTAGCAACCAACAGAGAGTTGTGCGGGTTTCCCCGCGACTTGAAGTCGCGTGAGAAACCGCGCGTGTTCTGGCTTGGGTCGGGTCAGGTTGTGCTTTGGATCTCGGGTCGTGGATTTGGGCCTGATTCTTGGGCTTGGATTTGGGCTTTCATTTGTGTTTGAATCTGGAATCTTAATTTATCCCAATGCATCTCTTTTCTCGGTCCTTTTCTGCTGGTTTTCTAGACTGTCGTTTACTCTCGGAATACCTGCACAATTCACTGGAAAAACGTAAAAGCAACACTGCTTTGCTTCAAAACAAGCCACTCTCCGTGGTTTGTGTACTGAAAATAACGTCAAAAAGTGGCGTTATCAACAACCCCAAACCGAGCGTTGCTTGTCCTCAAGCAAAATAGCAATAAAAAGAATAAAAGCACACCTCAATGAATCAATAACTGCATAATTCCCAAGTGGACACCTGTATTGCACGTCTTTTCTATCCATACCCGTGAATGTTTATCTCATCCTCACCGCATCTCTATCATGTTTAACCGATCCCTTCCATTGTGAGTTGAACTTACAACCGCTTTGATCGCATTAAGTTCGCACTAAGTCCAAGCATACTAGGGAAAATATTTCGTCTCGACCCTACCTCACGGGATACTCTCATTTCACTCGAACCTAGGCTGTCGCACATTTTGTCATGTATAAGGAAGTTATGTACAATGATACTCAAGAATTTACATGACAACTCTAATGAAAGACGCACAAGTGTCCAAAAAGTCGATCTCAGAAAGGAATCAAGTAGCAAGACATGGACTATTGGTAAAGGTGGTCGTATACCCTAATCACATTTTTCAGAAGATCATCCTGGTCTTTTATATGGGTTGTAATGGGGCTGGGGTTATGGCTAAGAAACGAAGGGTAAGCGGATCAAACATCCTCGGTATGTCAATCTTTGGCAGTTTTGAACTTCTTGACTCATTTTCTATCACTTGGCCCTCTTTGTCACTGCTGGAGTCGCTTTGACTCTCTTATTTATCTGTTGTAGATGCTATCTAAACTAACTGTATTTTTTGGGGCGTCATTTGCCCTCTTTATTTGTTTGGGGCTGCATTGGCCCTTTTTCTATCTCTTATTTATTTTCATGACTGGCCTGTACTTTTTATTTTCTGCTCTATCTTCTGCTATTCATTACCACTTCTGATTGACACACTTTCGGATAAAGGTTGGCTAAGTCTTTTGGCTCGGGTTTAATGGTGGGTTTCTAAACAAAAAAGGTGATGAGTGTTTGGCTGCAACGGGATTTTGGATACACACATAATGGTTCAAAAGGAACGATAGATAAAACCGGGTTAAAAAAAATTGCACACAATGCTTGGAATCATCTCTTAAGGTCCACACGATATGGTCTACTATACCCTTACCCAATATCCCGATGGTCGTCTTTGCTACTCAATGCAATATTATAGCGAGATCACTCTATAATCACGACAAGAAATTCGAAAAAGTGTATACGAATTAGGTGTTTAAATCCCTCGACATGAAATACGTCATTTAGGCTCAAATCTCGCTATTGGGGTGGTCTCCACTAATGTCCCTAGCCATGCCTTTTCCCGGTCCTCCCTTAATGGTCACATTGCTATCGTAAGATTCATCCCTCAATGGTCAGTCTCAATCATTCAACATAAAGATTTTGGCTCTCATGATCTAAACATTCAAAATACGGAAAAATCTACGTGCAATAAAGGTGCCCGATTGGGCAACCCCAAACCTTACCTACACATTGTCCCCAATGTGCAAGTAGTGATTCGGAACGGTACAAAGTATGACACTACAAATATGCGGTTATTACAGTTATCCGAGATTGAGTAAACATCAACAAATTACATCAAACCAACGAGACAGAAACAGCAACATAAAAGCTAACGAAATGACAAACCGTGACTAACGAGGCCGTGAGGAAGATGCTCCACCCGATTGTCTTCCACGCACTCTCCTTTGGCCTTGAGCGGGATCAGGTATCTCTGGTATGCCATACTGGGTCAGGCGGTTGGAGAATCCATCCATGCGTTTGTTCACCCCTCGAAACCCAGCCGCCATCTGCTGGGTTAACCTCCGTATGTATGGGGGTGTGTCGCCTGAGTTCTCCTCCTCGTCAGCCTGTGGTGCGGCAGGATCGAAATCTGGATCCTCGGAATCGGAGTCGGAAAGAATCGGCTCCGCCCGGGCTGCCCTTCGTCGCCAAGTACCCGGGTCCTCCTCTCGTTATCTATCGCGCTTCGCTACTGCCGTGATTTGTGCCCTGTATTGGCGCTCGCCAAAAACTCCCTTCGACCTGCTTAAGTTCCCGATCGGGACCCCCGCTTCCCTGTAAAAGTGTGTGATAAGACATGGAAAGGGTATAATTCCATCAAGCTACATACCCGAATCTAGAATCTCCATCCAAATAATATGGCCGACGTCCATAGGCAGGTTGTGCTGAAGTGAAAAGAGCACTTCAGCAATTTGACTGTCGACTGTGGTGTTGTGACTGGATGGATTCAGACTAGCCTTGACGAATAACATGAGGAATGTGAGGTCATAGTGAATGTCACTCTTAAAGATGAGCGTGTTTGTGTTGTTCCACCCTGTCTCCCCGTTCCGTCGTAGGGATCCCGCAATGACCGGGCTCAGCTGCTCGTTGAACGCCTCATGACGAGACATTCCGTAACTCATGGCCAACTCGCGGCGTCGTGGCACTCGGTGAGATGCACAAATGTCGTCCGGCGAGATATGGACGCGTACCCCTCGGATCAACACAATATAGCGGTCGTGGTATGTGGCTGCGCGCATGCTAGCATAAAACTCCTTGACGAGGTCGCCGTCGTACATCGATGTGGACCGGATAAAGTATGTCCACCGCTGCTGTTGGATGATCTCGGCTACTCGGAACCCTGCCGGTAGCCCGTCCAGTTTGATGCCTCGCTCTGCAAATGGTTGACAGTTCAGTTCGGCTATTTGCTAAAGAGGGTCATCCTTCTCGTCATTCTCGGTGTTCTGCAGTCGGTCTCTCTCGGCCATCCGAGTGCACGAGTAGTCACCGAAATTAAGTTGTTTGCTTGGGTGGTGCCTCATGGTGCTGCAAAAGAAGGAAGTATAATTAGACTTGAAGGAGCATGTGGCACCCCAAACCTAGGCATTGGCCTAGGTTTGATCAGATATGGCATCCCAAACCTCGGTGAAACCGAGGTTTGCCATGGGTGATGTGTGTGTATGTAGGTGTTGAACCATTACCACCCCAAACCTAAGTGAAACTTAGGTTTGTTGGGTCGCGTGTGACAAACAATAAAGACCACATATTACACACTAATCATTAAAGCACATCATAGATTCCCAAGTAGACTTCTTAACTCAAACGACTTATTCAATAAGCACATTGTCACAACAATCCTTATGCAAGCATCCATAAGTAAGCGATGAGTTTCCTCATGAAATGAATTGACGAACCCCAAACCTAAGTGAAACTTAGGTTTGATGATGCTTGCATTATTAGTCCCACAAAGATTGACATGAAAACTTCCGGTTACCCAAAAAGTCCCAATATTACCAACTAAGCACAATGATGGGTGTGACTCACAAAGTCATGGCAACCCAAAATTACCCCCTCATAGTATTTCCCCAACAGTTCCATGTATACATTTTAAGCACATTTCCTCACAAAATTTTAGGCATACTAGAGCACATACAAGATGAAACATCCCATGTGAAGTTACAAGTAACCACAAAAGATAGACATTTATAATCCACACTTTATCTAGCATGTATGCCTTATATTTGTAAGAAAAATAAACTTTGGACATGCAAACATGTGAGAAAGATAGAGAAACATGAAGAATATGGGGGATCGTGACAATGGGGAAAAAAGAAACATACTTACACACAGCAGTTGAGATTTACATGAAGAACAAAAGGGCGAGGAACCCATACCTTGTTTGATCTTGAAAGGATGAAGGAATGGGAAGAGAAACCTTGAAATTGGAGTGAGGGAGGGGAGAAAATCGGGAGAGAGATGAAGAAGAGGGAAGATGGAAATGAAAGAGAAAGAAGAAGTGAAAACAAAAGAAGCAAACAAAAGAAGCAAACAAAAGAAACCCTAACTGGGTGAAACTGGGAGGCGCGCGGTTTCCACCGCGGCTTCAAACCGCGTGGAAACCTGCGTAACTCTCTGTTTGATCAGGGGGTTACGCGGTTTCCACCGCGGTTTCAAACCGCGGGGAAACCCGCGTAACTCACTGTTCACCTTTTTTTTTGTAAATCCAAAACACACTAAAAAACTAAGCTTAACACAAAAACAAACCTCGGAGGGTTGCCTCCCACATAGCGCCTTGGTTTCGGTCGTGGCTCGACCTTCCATCTTATCACTCCTTCGGGTCCTCTAGAAACGTGGTGTCGGCTAACACCGTCTCTCCTCCATGGTAAGGCTTCACTAGCTGGCCGTTCACTTTGAAGGTCGCCCCATCTTTTCCTTGTAGCTCCACTGCTCCATATGGGTATAACTCCTTGACGGTGAACGGTCCAGACCACTTGGACTTCAACTTTCATGGAAACAAACGAAGACGTGAGTTAAATAATAAAACACTCATATCTGGAACAAGTACCTTTTCACGAATTCGCTGGTCATGGAATCTCTTGGTCCGCTCTTTGTAGATTGATGCGTTTTCAAATGCATCCAGCTGGATTTCCTCTAATTCATTCAGCTGCAGTAATCTCCTTTTTTCGGCTGCATCCAACTCCATGTTCAACTTTTTTATCGCCCAAAAGGCTCTACACTCGAGTTCCACCGTTAAATGGCATGACTTCCCAAACACTAGACGGTATGGTGTAGTTCCCAGAGGTGTTTTGAATGCTGTCCGGTAAGCCCACAATGCGTCATCCAACTTGAACGACTAATCCTTTCGTGATGAATTCACTGTCTTTTCCAAGATCTGTTTCAGCTCTCTATTGGAAACCTCCGCTAGGCCGTTGGCTTGTGGGTGATATGGTGTAGTGACTTTATGCGTCACCGAGTATTTCTTTAAAACCGCTTCCAAATACCGATTACAAAAGTGACTCCCACCATCGCTAATCAGTGCTATCGGAACTCCAAACCTCGCAAAGATATTCTTCTGTAGGAAATTAATCACTACTTTAGAATCATTTGTAGGAGTCGCGATCTCTTCCACCCACTTAGACACGTAGTCCACTGCTACTAATATATACTCATTACGGAACGAGTTCGGGAACGGTCCCATGAAATCTATTCCCCACACGTCGAAAAGTTCGACTTCCATGAAAATCTGCATTGGCATCTCATCCCTCTTGGATATGTTCCCCGTTCTTTGGCACCGATCACACTTAGAGATGAAGTTGCAAGTTTCTTTTAACATTGAAGGCCAAAAGAATCCTGACTGTAGAACCTTCGCAACTGTTCTGTCGGTGCTGAAGTGGCCCCCACATTCTAAGGTGTGACAGTGGTTTAGAATGTCGGCCTTCTCTTCATCCGGGACACATCTCCGGATCATACCGTCGGCACATAACTTATACAAGTACGGCTCATCCCAATAATACCTCTTAGCCTCGAAAAAGAATCTCTTCTTTTGGTGGGAGTTCATTTGATATGGCACTACTCCTCCCACCAAGTAATTCACCAAATCCGCGTACCAAGGTTCAGAATGACTAACCTTGAAGAGCCGTTCATCTGGAAACGAATCGTTGATGAGGGTCTTATCCTTGCTTTGATCTTCACCTCCCTCAAGTCTCGAGAGGTGATCCGCAACAGTGTTCTCGGAACCCTTCTTATCCAGAATTTCCAAGTCGAACTCTTGGAGCAACAGTACCCACCGTATGAGTCTCGGTTTGGCATCTTTCTTGGCCATCAAATATTTTAGAGCAGAGTGGTCGGTGTACATAATTACCTTGGCCCCCACTAGATATGATCGGAACTTCTCGCAAGCATAGACAACAGCTAACAGTTCCTTTTCGGTAGTCGCGTAATTGAGCTGAGCATCATCAAGCGTCTTGCTGGCATAGTAGATCACATGAATCCGCTTCTCTTTCTTTTGGCCCAACACTGCTCCAACAACGGTGTCACTCGCATCACACATCAGGATAAATGGAAGGCTCCAATCCGGGGCCATAAGGATAGGTGCTGAAATCAGTTCCTTCTTTAACCTGTCAAAAGCAGAGATACAATCATCATTGAAATCGAATTTAGCATTTTTAAGCTATAAAGAACACAAAGGTTTAGTAATCTTAGAAAAATCCTTGATAAACCGCCGGCAAAACCCGACACGCCCAAGAAGCTTCGGACTTCCTTGGCGGAGTTCAGTTATGGAAGATTCTCGATCACCGCCACCTTTGCCTTGTCCACTTCAATCCCCACTTTCGATACTTTGTGACCAAGCACAATCCCTTCGGTCACCATGAAGTGACACTTCTCCCAGTTCAATACCAGACTCGTCTCTTTACATCTTTGTAGGACGGCTTCCAAGTGTGCTAAGCATGTATCAAATGAAGGTCCGAACACTGAAAAGTCGTCCATAAAAATCTCAATAGTCCGTTCTACCATGTCTGAGAAGATAGCCATCATACACCTCTGAAAGGTTGCTGGAGCATTACATAAACCGAATGGCATTCTCCGGTAAGCAAAACTACCATAAGGACAAGTAAAGGTCGTCTTGTCCTGATCTTCGGGGGCTATTGGTATCTGATTATACCCCGAATAGCCGTCTAAGAAACAATAATAATCGTGTCCCGCAAGACGCTCTAAAATTTGATCAATGAACGGGAGTGGAAAGTGATCCTTCTTTGTTGCATCATTTAGCTTTCGGTAGTCAATACACACCCTCCAACCGGTAACTGTTCGGGAAGGAATGAGCTCATTATTGTTGTTCCGGACAACAGTTATACCACCCTTCTTTGGCACTACCTGGACCGGGCTCACCCACGGACTATCCGGAACTGGATAGATAATTCCAACGTCAAGGAGTTTTAGAACCTCCTTTCGGACCACTTCTTTCATATTCGGGTTGAGCCGACGTTGATGTTGAACTACCGGTCGGTGTCCTTCTTCAAGATTGATTCGATGTGAGCAAAAGGTTGGACTCAAACCTTTTAGATCGGCTATTGTCCATCCAATTGCAGCTTGATGCTCTCTCAAAACTCTAAGTAACTTCTCTTTCTTCTCGGAACTCAATTTGGAAGAGATAATCAACGGTAGTGTTTCCTTGTCTCCCAAGTACGCATACTCTAGATGTGATGGCAACGGTTTGAGCTCAAGTTGTGGTGGTGTATGCGATGATGGTTGAGACTTTGGAATAGGAGTTCCCAAATCTTCAACCACGGGTCGTCGGGACCCCTTGTATGATGGTAATGCATTTAATTGTATCACACTCTCGCTTTCAAGATCATCATCGATACCCATCAACACATTATTCAATTGGTCTCCGGAAACTTGCACACCACATGTTTCTCTATTCAAGGAATCCATCACATCTACCCGGTAGCACTCATTTGATGCCATTTTGTGTTTAACTACCCGAAAAACATTGAAGACTGCCTCTTCATCACCCACTCGGAGTGTCAGTTTGCCTCCTTTAACATCAATTAATGCTCCTCCCGTGGCTAAGAAAGGTCGACCAAGAATAAACCGTATCTCTTTGTCCTCATCCATGTCGAGGACCACGAAGTCAACCGAGAAATAAAACTTATCCACCTTGATCAGTACATCTTCAATTACACCATACGGGTACTTGATGGATCTGTCGGCAAGCTGCAAGGTCACATTAGTCGGTTGCACCTCTCCAAGTCCGAGTTTCCTGAAAATAGACAAAGGCATTAAATTAATACTTGCTCCAAGATCACACAAAGCCTTACTGACTTCAGAATTGCCTATATGAACAGGGATAGTAAAACTCCTTGGATCCTTAAGCTTCGGGGGAAGCTTGTGCTGGATGATCGCGCTGCACTCTTCAGTGAGTGCAACTGTCGCATGCTCCTCAATCTCCCTTTTGTTAGAAAGGATATCTTTCAAGAATTTCACATATGAGGGCATTTGTGCTAAAGCATCTGCAAAAGGGATGTTAATATGCAATTTCTTAAAAACTTCAAGAAATTTAGAAAAGTTAAGATCCTCTCTGTGGGCCTTAAGCCTATTTGGATATGGCACTTTTGGAGCTACCGGCTTGACCGGTGGTTGCTTTGGAACGGTTGGCTGTTCTTGCTTCTTCTCTTCACCCTTCGGTTTTCCTCAATCACAACCTCTTCATCGGCTTCCATCTCATCCATATCTACGATCTCAACATCTTGCCCTTTGGGCTCGGTTTCATTTGATGAAGGCTCTCTTGTCGGGTCTCTAATCAACTCCTTGCCACTTCTCAGAGGAATGGCTTTGCAATCTTCCCGGGTTTTCCTTTCGGGTTGACTCGGAAATGTCCCGGGAGCTCGGTTTTGTAGGACTTCAGAAATTTGTCCCACTTGCCTTTCGAGAAGCTTTATAGATGCCGTATTCTGATTAGTAGCCGCCTTGACTGTGCTTACCGTACCGGCTAATCCCTCAACCGTGCTATCCATCTTAGACATGAATTTCATCATCTTGTCCTCTAGCCCCGACTTCTTCTCTCCTGATTGCCCTTCATCGAATTTCCGTTGGTTGTAACCTGAAGGACGATAGACATTGTTAGAATTAGACGAATTCGAAAAATTGGAATTATTACCTTGTTGCTGTTGGCCCATTGTCTCCCTTGGATGCCCTTGTGGTTGACTCCAGAGAAATTTGGGTGTCGTTTCCAACCCTCATTATAGGTGTTTGAGAATGTATCGTTCCTTGGCCGGTTGTTCCGATTTTGAAGAAGTTGAACTTGTTCCGACTCGGTCACGGGTGGAGCCATCTCCGGCATACCCTCTTCCATCATAAATGCTGGTTGGATACAAGATCCCTTCAACTGACTCGTGAGTGCGGCTAATTAAGCCTTTATGGCTTTCAACTCCTCATTCTCTTGTATACTAGCAACACGTCTAACCGCTGATCTCGGAGTGGCGTAGCTATGTTCAGCCAGGTTTTCGATCAACTCACATGCTTCCTCATACGACTTATCCATTAGATCTCCGCCCGCTGCAGCTGTAATATCGTTTTTGAACTGTTGGTGAAGTCCACTAAAGAATGTCTGGATAACGACCCAACCGTGCAACCCATGATGAGGACATCTTTTCAGCATGTCCTTATACCACTCCCATGCTTCATACAACGTTTCTTGGTCCCATTGAGCAAAATGGGTGATCTTGGCCATGAGTTGTGCGGTTCTGCTCGGAGGAAAGCAGCTTTCAGTTGCGCCCAGGTGGTGATCTGATCCGGTTGGATATTTTCTATCCAAGTTTCTACTCTGCCCTTGAGTGAAAAGCCGAACAACCTTAGCTTGATTGCGTTCTCATCTACCCCATTGATTTTGAAGGTAATGCAGATCCTCTCAAATGCACGGAGGTGTGCATGAGAATCTTCTGTTGGTGCTCCTCCAAACTGGTTCTGCTGTACCATAACGATGGTACTTGGTTTGATTTCGAAGTAATTCGAACCAGTTGTGGGAGGTTGAAAGCCCATGCGTGCGGCTGCCACATTCGGATTGGCAAACGACTGCATAGGACGTCTCTCAGGAGGAGCTTCGTCGCCCATCTTCAAGTGTCTTTTAGCTTTAGATTCTTTTCGTAACTGACGGGCGGTTCTTTCGATTTCCGGATCGAGCGGTTCGATTTCCTTACCTTGGGTCTTCCTTGGCATAAACCAGTTAGTACCTGAAAAGAAAGATGATTCAAAATTAGCAATCCAGAAACTGAAAGTAACAAGACGAAAAATAAAATAATAATAAAAAAATGTTAAATGTAACAGCGCTTATAACTGGTAGTGCTATCAGTTGCAACTAGTTCCCCGGCAACGGCGCCAAAAACTTGATAGGCGGGTTTACACCCCCCTAAATCTAACCGCAAGTGTACGGTGTCAAAATCAAGTAATAGTACAAAAGTACGAGTATCGAACACATGGAACTAGGAACTAAGTATCACAATGACCATAAGATCTATTAACTGAACGGTCGCAATTTTGAGTTGTTGGTATTAAAATAATTAATTGCAAGTAAGTAAATCAAGAACGAGACAGTAAACAACTTAGGGAACTTTGGATAGAGAAAACAGTTGAGGGTTGGAAATCCTAAGGTTTTCACATATAAACACTTGACTCAAAATAATTACCAGCTATCCCCTTTAATGAATACCCAATCTCTACAATCTCCGTTGTTCTTTCTCAAGCAACCACGAATTCTATTTTGAAAGCATAAGTTTTATCTCTCGACCTCAACCTATGGAATCCAAAACACATCAAGATTTCAACGGGACTAAGGCTTACTTGGTATATCTCTATCCAATTTCTCACCTTAGGCATGCAATTCTAGTTCTAGTTAGCAATTAACTCTCTCGAACTTAATTGATAACAAACAAATCAGATGAAAGTTGTCCAGACTCACAAAAGCATTAAAACCCAAATCACATGATTCATTAATGAGGAAAAACTGATAAAAATCTCAAATCACATGTTCATAAGCTTAAACCAAATTCAAACCAACCCCCAACATCTAAAGATTAGTTCTTGTTGGTGGTGGACAAAAACATAAGAAAAGGGAAGGAAGTGGTGTGTGTAGACATCGTGATCGTCAACGTGAAGAATGTACTGATGAACTCCCTTCTCTCGGCTCTAATCAGCTTCTCGTGGTGAACTCCTCTTCGATCGGTCCTCTATCGTGGCTCCAAAGTACTCAAAATATCTCTGAAAATCGCCCCCTCGTAGCCTACCGTCGCACGCGTAAAAAGTGATAACCTAGTTCTCTGAAAAACGTCCAAGTAGCAACCAACAGGGAGTTGCGCGGGTTTCCCCACGACTTGAAGTCGCGTGAGAAACCGCGCGTGTTCTGGCTTGGGTCGGGTCAGGTTGTGCTTTGGATCTCGGGTCGTGGATTTGGGCCTGATTCTTGGGCTTAGATTTGGGCTTTCATTTGTGTTTGAATCTAGAATCTTAATTTAGCCCATTGCAGTTCTTTTCTCGGTCCTTTTCTGCTCGTTTTCTAGACTGTCGTTTACTCTCGGAATACTTGCACAATTCACTGGAAAAACGTAAAAGCGACACTGCTTTGCTTCAAAACAAGCCACTCTCCTTGGTTTGTGGACTGAAAATAACGTAAAAAAGTGGCGTTATCAATTGACAAAGTGATGCACAGTTCTAGGTTGTATCAAAGTAGATTCAGTGACCAGAATATGACTTCATATCTTTTCTTCAACTTCCCGGAAGAATGGAATGTTCCTCAACTATGGAGAGCTTTCAAGTACTACGGAGATGTCAGAGATATATACATGGCTAAGAGACGGATGATAATTGGGAAGAGATTCGGGTTCGTGCGTTTCAAGAATGTAAATAACGCAGCGGGGATGAAAGGAAATTAAACGAAATGTGGATCGGGTCTTATAAACTAAGGCCGTTCTTGGCGACGAAGGAGATAGAAAAAGTCGAGAAGGGAAATGGAAGAAACATGACACGACCACGAGGAAAAGAACCCCATACGATGGTGGAAACAGGAACTAAACTGGGCCATAGAATATACTCCGAAGTGACAAAACAGAAGATAAACAAGAGAGATTGGGTGGAAGAGGAAAGAAAAATAGTACTAAAGGAAATCCTTGGTTCGTGGCACCCGAATGTAGAAGCGAGAGACAAACTGGACAAATGTGCAATAGGATGTGTGTCGTCACTCGATAATTTAGAAGCAATACAAAAGTTGTGCAAATCGGAGAACTTAACAGAGTGCTCGTTGAAACACTTGGGGGGAGGGAACGTCTTACTAACCTTTGAGAACGAAAACACCATGTTAAACATTCTTAAAAACAAGGTCCGTGGTTTACATTATTGGATTAAAGACATGAGGCGTTGGTCGGAAGGTTTTTGTTCATCGAAAGGGCAACATGGCTGAGAATTTATGGTGTCCCGTTGCATGCATGGAAGCGAGCAATATTCAACGACATCGCGAACAAGTGGGGACATACATTAAAATTTATACATTGCGAATGGGAGGAAAGTATTAATCTGGAATATGCAAAGGTTCTGGTAGCGACTTCACTACAATCCACAATTGACGAAATCCGCAGCATAAAAGTGGGAAGCCTCTTCTATCGAGTGAGAGTGGTGAAGGAATGTATCGAGACGGTGATGATACCGTCATTCACAGACAGCGAAAGTGAGGAGGAGGATGTAGGAATGACAAGTGAATCGAAGTGGGTGGAGGAGGAAAGTGAAGAGGAGGATTGTATCGTAGAGGAAAGCGTCCTTAAAAAACAAGCTAATGGAGAAGATTTCCCGATACAAGAGAAAGGCGAAACAGTCCCGATGATAGTGGAAAGAGGCGGTAATAGGAGTGGTGGCGACAAATAACACAGAGAGTCGTCTCCGTCGATCAACTCCACCGAAATTCCGTCTCCGGCACCGGAAGTCGGGATGGGAGGCCAACCATCATGGTTTGAAAAATCACCAACTATCGAGGAAGGAGGCAGATTGGAAGCTAGTTATGATGACATTGAAAAAAACCCGGCTAGGGATAGAGAGAGAAGCGTGAAAGGTATTGGACAAGAAAGAATATGGGTTTGGGAGGAGATCTGGCCTAATCGTAGAACGGGCGGCCCACGATGATTTAAGTGGAGACGACCTTGGTTCACGTCACGTGAAGGCCCAAGTGGGGCTGAATGATTAGACGTCAACAGTAGCAGAAAGCCCAAAGGAAAAAAAATGAAGCAACAACCCTCGAAACGTACATAAAAATTGTATTACATAATTTCTTAGCCCAAGTCGAGATTGTGTGGCTGATGATCATAACAAACAGAAGGAGACTGAACGTGTCTTACCTAGTGATCGAGTCAAACAGAAAGTAATTGGGAAAGATAGAGATAAAGAGATCAGAGGGAAAGAGGGCGAAATCGCAAAGAACATGAAGGGTGAATCGTTGGGGTTTGGTAGGGGAAGAATGAGTTTCGATTACTCAAACAAAAAGCAAGGAGACAAGTACTAAAGGGAGGGCAGAGGCAATCAGAAACCAACAAAGGGGAAAAGTCCAAAAAGTCGAGATGGGGATGCGTTGATTCAGAAGATACGCTATCGACTTCAAACGACATAAGGAGCACCAATGGGTCAGAAAAATTGGAGGAATTTGGTAGAAAATTTGGACTGTTCTGGGGAGGTTCATGTTCGACAGGGAAGCACGGTGGGGAAAACAAGCGGTAAACCAGGTATATAACCGAATGTAGTTCGTAACTTGAAATTTGAATAAAGATAACTTCAACTAATGTAAGGGGATTGGGTACGGTTGGAAAAAAGAAAAGGATTCGGGAAATTTTCACAAAAGGGAAAATAGATATGATAGGAATCCAAGAAACAAAACAGAAAAAACGGGATGAGCTTCAAATTGCAAAAATTCGGTGGGTTTACTCTTGATATGGGATATGAAAGAATTTTAGTGTGAATTCTTCGTTATCGAGAGGAATTTTGTAGTGGTAATCGGGAATTGGAGGGGGGTGGAAGGTGTAACCGGTTTCATATATGTGTACGGCCCAAGAGAGCTCAAGGTGTGGAAGAACATATAAAATTTATGTAACAAGGACGAGGTAAAATGGTGTGTATTTGGTGATTTTAACGATATGAGGGGGAACCATGAAAGATTAAATTCAGTTACAAACGACAAAGGCGCGGAGGAATTCAACGCATTTATTAGAAAAAGCCAATTGATGGGGATTCCAATGGAAGGGCAAAAATTCACTCGGGTAAGCGATGATGGGTCAAAGTATAGCATGTTGGATCGATTCTTTATGTCTAATGAATTTTGTGCGGTTTGGAGGAATTTGGGGGTGAAGGCACTTGAAAATAAATGGTTTGACCGTTGTCTGATTATGCTAAGAGAGTCAAAACTCGACTTTGGTCTGAAGCCGTTTAAACTTTTTGAACATGGTTAACCGGGGACGAAGTGGGGGAGTTGATAAGAAGGGAATGGGGTAAGGAGGTAAAATCAAGAAAGTCGGATTGTATTTTTAGAGACAAACTAAAAAACGTGAAAATAGCCTTGAAAGGAAGATGTGCCGAGAACTTTAACCGACTAAACGGGGAGTTGGAGAAAAACAAAGAAGCGGCATTGAAGTTGGAAAGTGAGGTCGGGTCGAGAAGCTTGGATGAAAGTGTTAGAGAGAGATGGGTAGAAGTGCGAAGTAAGTGGCTAGAGGCAGAAAAATAAAAGTTAGATATCGACAACCAAAAAGCCAAAATAAAATGGATGGAAGAGGGGGACCAAAACTCAAAGTTCTTCCATGCGGTGATAAGGAAGAGGGAACGAAAGAATGGGATCCGTGGCATGAACATTCAATCGGTATGGTCGGAATATCCGAAAGAAATAAAAGACTTTGTGTGGGATTTCTTCAAAAGAAAATTCACTTCTAGAAACATGGTTGGGCCGAAACTACAAAGTGATAAGATAAACAAGTTATCGAGGGATGAGCGGAGAGGCTCAAGAGACCGTTTGTGGAGGAGAAAGTATGGGAAGCAATAAAAATGTGTGGAAACAACAAGTCTCTGGGCCCGGATGGAATCACTTTCACATTCAGAAAAAAGTTTTGGTTAATTATAAAAACTGACCTCATGAGGGCGATGGAAAAGTTTTGGGAGGAGGAAAGGATAAGTGGAGGGTGTAATGCGTCATTTATCACGCTCATACCAAAAAAATGATAACCTGACGTGTCTTAATGATTATAGGCCGATTAACTTGATTGGGGTGTTTTACAAGATGTTTTTACTGGTGATGGCGGAGAGGATGAAGAAGATAATGGGTAAAATAATAGGTGAAACACAAACGATTTTCATAAAAGGTAGATACATCTTAGATGGGGGTATTGGTTGCAAATGAAGCGGTGGAGTTCATAAAGAAGTCGAAAAAGAAGGGTTTTATATTCAAAGTGGACTTTGAAAAGGAATACAACAACGTGGAGTGGTCGTTTCTACTTGAAACAATGGCTTCGATGGGCTTTGGAGCAAAATGGTGTACTTGGATCAAAGCTAGCTTGGAGTCCTCTATAGCGTCGGCTTTGGTCAACGGATCCCCGACGAAGGAGTTTAAAATAAAGAAAGGGCTTAGGCAAGGTGACCCACTAGCACTGTTCCTCTTTCTAGTGGTTGCCGAATGTTTGAGCGTTTTGATTCTAGAAGCTAAAGAAAAAGGTGTGTTCGAAGGTTTGATGATCGGTAAAGAAGAAGTAGAGTTGACTCACTTACAATACGCCGACGGTGTTATTTTCTTTGGTAAGTGGAGCATCAAGAATTTGAAAAATCTAATGAAAATTCTTGATTGCTTTTTTGTGGTGTCGACTTTAAAGATCAATATCCGGAAGAGCAAACTTTATGGATTGGGTGTCGGTCTAGGGGAGATCTAAGGATGGTCGGAAGGATTGGGATGCGGATATGGTGAACTGCCTTTCTCCTATCTCGGCCTTCAGGTTATGAGCAATATGAGCAACATCAAAAATTAGAAGGACGCCCTAAAAAAGGTACAAAACAAACTTGCAACTTGGAAGTCAAAATTGATCTCGTACGGTGGTATACTTACTTTGGTAAAGTCGGTACTTGATAGTATTGATTTGTATCTTTTTTCTCGCTTTTTAGAGCCCCGAGAGGTGTGATTAGTGAATTAAGGAGGGTGAGATCTGATTTATTTTGGGGAGGGGGGAAGGTTCCGAATCCAAAGAGAGGGGTGGATTTGGTAAAGTGGGATCGGGTTGTGAGAAGCTACAAGAGAGGTAGTCTAAATGTGGGTAGCTTACAAGTTTCTAATTAGGGTTTATTGAGAAAATGGTGGTGGAGGTTCGGTGTGGGAAAGGAGGCATTGTGGGTAAAGGTGATTAAAATCCTTCATGGGAGGGATTGGGGTTTGGAAGAGAGGTGAGCAACTTGGGGAAGGGGGGTCGTTCGGTGTGGTGCAACATTATCAAGGTAGGCCAAGAACTAGAGAAGATAGGCTTGAACATTGCCTCTTCTTTCGGGAAAGAAGTAGGGAGGGGGGACGAGACATGCTTTGAGGTGGATAGGTGGATCAGGAATGCAAAGTTGGGTGAGAGATTCAAGCGCCTTTTTTAACTTGAAACAAACAAGGAAGGTGAGAGCCGAGGGGTAGGGAGGCGGGAGAATTGGAAAGCTTAAGGGAGGTAATTCAAGGGTGGGCACCGAAGGTAGAAGGCTGGGACCATATAAAATAGGTAGAAGGAGGGGATGGGATTTTTTCGGTCCAATAGTTGAAGGAGTTGATCGAGGAGAGATTGGAGGTAATAGTGGAAACCCATGAGGAAACGATTTGGTCAAAAATATCCCTAAAAAGGTATGCATTTTCTTTTGAAAGCCAAACAAGGGACGTTACCGTGTCAGTTGGTTCTTGAAAAGATGGGTGTGGACTTAAACTCCACGGAATGTCCGAGATTCGGGATAGAGCCGGAATTGGTCGACCACACTTTGGTGAAGTGTATTGAGGCAGATAAAGTGTGGCAAAAGGTTCTTCGATGGTGGAATCACACGGAAGAAAACATCAACACGATACAAGATCTAATGGAGATCAACGTTTCTGCGGAAGGTACATTTTCACAACCAAAACTGTGGAAGGAAACGGTCTGGTGCTTTCTTTATCTTATTTGTTCACACCGCAACCAAGTGGTGTTTAATAAACGGAGGAGGCAATTTGGAGGATCGATTATATGAAATGCAACGCCGTTGTTTCGAATGATTTGCAAGTCGGTTAAGAGGTCGGAAGATCAGTTAGACTGAGTGGTTGGCCGATCCAAGGGTGGCACTGTAAGGAAATAGCAGGTGCCGATCGAGGTGTTGTCTAGATTCAGTTGCTAGTTGTTCGTGGGTTGCCTTGGCCGATCTGTGACGTCGTGATTTGCTGCTATTGTTGTGTTTGTTTTTGTGGTAATTTAGTTTCATAACTGTTCGATTGGGTGGCTTGTTTGCATAGGTTTGTCCCTGGCAAACTTTTGTAAGTCTGGTACTGCTTACTGTTTTGGCCTTGGGGACTTCCTTGTACTTTTGTTGTTGGTTGGTTTGTGGTAATAAATGCACGCCTTTCAAAATAAAATCTACAAATCTTGGAACTCTTAAATTGTTTCTCCAAATGTTCTTATGATCTAGCTTTTTCTTTAGTTTGTTTTTTTTGGCTTGGTCCCTCTTGGTTTTGTTTTCTTGCTTTGTCTCCCTTTGGTTTTTTTTGCACCTTGGAGAGTTATTTTATTTAATCTAATGGCTTTTCTTGAAAAAAAAGAAGAAGATTACGGGTTCTGTGTTTGTTAAATTGTATGATAGAAATTAAACTCGGAATATTCATCCATAAATGAACATCGGACTATCGGCTTGGCTTCATACTAAACTAAGGACACATTTTGGCCATGTGCATGTAGGAAGACCGCCAGTATCACCTATATCTTTTTTTAATTCTCATGATTTATTTGATGGGAAATTGACTCAGATAGTCATTTTATACAATAAACTTGAACCCTTAATCATTATTTTTCAAGTTTTGCGTAAATGTCACTACTTCCGCAATATACAGGTCCGTAATTGTGGATCTAGGTCAAAAACACAAAAAATATGAATTTGATCTATTTTTCTTTAAAAAATTACGTTGCGGATCCAAGTCTGCAAAAAAATATCTTTAAAGGAAAATCAATCAGATTCGTATTTTTTGTGTTTTTAGCTAGGTCTGCAATTACGAACCTGTATATTGTAGATGTAGTAATATTTTAGTAAAAATAAGAAAGAAATAACTAGGAGACCAATTTACTTGGATAAAATGGCTATTTGAATCAATTTCCCTTTATTTGATCCCCTTTATTTTAATAGCCCTCATGTATGATTTAAAGGTTTTTAGTCGTTTTTTGTAGTGGCTAACCTTTTCAAACGACGCTTTTCATGATACAAATTTTTGTGCGAACAAGGTATGGACATTCGTAAGTTTAATTTCGGACTTTATTATTAATGCAACAACTCTCAATCACGACAAACAATTGTTTTTCAAAATTCGGACATCCACAATATTCGTGCAAACTTAATATGATGTTCATATACATTTTCTTTTCTAGATATAAGAAGACATCTAAACCTGATTTTTCTTGTTGAGCACTCATATTCTCTCAAAGATCGCAAAAAGAAAACGATATTTTGTGTAACAAAAGGGAGAAATGTCGATATTTTGTGAAAAACTTTTTTGGCAATTTAGACTCTTTTTTAATGACGACGATAATCATTTGAACTTCTTGTAAATCTCGATAAGTGATATAGTTATCTTTATTAGGTTTTATACTAGTGTTTGTTGGTGATGAATTGTTACGGCTGAAGTTTTCGTTGAATAAAAGTTCAGGGTGCTTTGTGTAAATATCCCATTTAGGGTATAAATTGCTTTTCTAAAATCCTAGTTAGGCTAATCAAACTTTTAATCTTTTGTTTACCTTTGTACGGCTACAATATAGATTTCTCTGCACATTCAATCAATCTATTACTGTTGCTTAATCTTTGATCTTATTGATTGTTTTGTTGATATTGCACTTGATATTGGGATCCACAATTGGTATCAGAGCAGAGAGACAATCGGTCAAAAGGTAAGGTTTTCAGTTTGATTCATTCCTATCAGTTTATCAAAAAACGGTGTTGTTCATACTAAATTGATTTTGGTTTTTTTGATTTTTGCAATAATAGTGAAATCAATGTTTACCAATCTATTCTTAATACCCTTAAACTGATTTCTGCACTTTTTATCAATTAACTTTGAAGTTTTTGATCTTCAACTGCTTAAAAATCGACTCTTTGTTTTGAGCCCCTGTTTTACAATTTTTCAAGATTTTCAAGCCATATGTTGATTTTAGGAGCAAAATCGATTAGTATTTGGTGTTTTTTCGTGGTTTGGTTGTGCTAAAATCGTTCAGGAACCTAAATCTGCAAGAAAAATCTTTTCCCAGATCCGTGTTCTTCGCATCGTCTACATCCAGTTATGTTTTTCCCTTTTTCACTGTCCACAGGTCTTTAATTTCCTTGTGGAAGCTACCGGGTCGCATATCTTCCCGGTAGTAGCGCTCTCGGTCCCGGTTTCCCTTTTTACCCGGTCATCTTTCCGGTTTCCAAATACCGGATACCCTTATCCCGGTTCCAATAACCGGGTGTTTCAGGTTCCCCGGTTTCATCCACCGGGTACACCAATTCCGGTAATCCGTTTCCCGGTAACATCAACCGGGTTTTCATATCCCGGTTTCTTCACCGGTTCCCAGCAACCCGGTTTTTCAATAAACGGTTTCTAAATTCCCGGTCCTGCATCCCGGTTTCCCTTACCCGGTATCAGGTGCCGGGTTTTCTCTTTTGTCTATTTCTTTTCACTACTCTTTAGTTATTCGCTTATTTAGTGTTTCTCGAGTAGAAACTTAGTTTATATTGCGTTAGGACATTCACTCCTCATAGTTCCCCGCATTAAGTTTTCACTACTAGCTTCCTTACCTTTAGATCACACTATCTTGTCTCACGATCACTCAAGTTGACAAAGATGAATACCGAAGATGTGCTAACCATAGGATCTGAGAGCAAACCACTAGTCCTATACAGAGGAGAGTACAACCAATGGCGCGACCGCTTTATGTGCTTCATCGTTGAAACCACTATATCACGAGATCCTCCTCTCATTGCAACGTGGATCACAAGAGACACCCATGATGGATGTTCCAGAACAAGAAGGAGGAATACTTGGTCGCAGAGTTCCAAAGACCTACGAACAAATGACCCTTGAAGAAAAGAAGAGGGCTGAGGGTGACAGATTGGCAAGGACTTACTTGATCTACAACTTGCCTACCAGCATCTACAACAACATTGACATCCACAAGGACACGACTAAAGGAATTTGGGACCAACTTGCCAAGATTATGAAGGGCAGCAAGGTAGGAAATCAATTAAAGATCACAAGCTGTCTTACTCGCTATGATATTTTCAAGGTTTGGAAAGGAGAAACGCTAACTGAAACCTATGAAAGGTTTTGCTGTCTCATCAATGATCTCCACAAGAACAACATTGTCAAGACGAATACGAAGAACAACCTAAAGTTCATGAACAACCTTCAACCTGAGTGGAGGAGATTTGCGTCACACATTCGTCATAACCACATCCTGGAGAACGTACCTCTTCATGAATTGTACGAAATGCTACTCCAAGATGAAGATGAAGGGCTTGAACTTATGGGAGATCAAAAACCTCATAAGAAACCTAAAAAAGATCCACTTGCTCTCATCTCAAACAAACGAGAGAAGAAAGCGACTCCAACCCCGCAACTCTCATTGAGAGGAGGTAAGGAGTGAATCCGAGCCTGAGGAAGACAAAGAAGAAAGCGACTCCGACCCCGAACTCGACAGCATCAAGAAAGTTGTTGCCCTACTGTCCCGAGAGTATGCAAAGAAGAAGTTCTTCAAGAAACCATCCAACGGTCAGAGGTACTCCACGAACAATAAGCGCCGAGACTACAAGGATAAGTATGAAAGAAAGAAGCCGGAAAGCAAGTCCAAGGAGAAATCTGAAGATGAACCTGTGAAGCCACTTTGCTAGAGACTGTCGAAAGCCAGTGGTGCGCAATGCTTAGTACTACAAGAATAAGATGATGTTGGCCAAGTAGAAAGAAGCTGGGAAAGCCCTTATGGTTGAAGATGATCATTGGCTCAATCTGACTGACGATGAAGAAGGGGATGATGACGCACTCATGTGCTTGATGGGAATACAATCGGATCAGAATGACTCGGAGAACGAAGATCAGAAAGCTTCTACTAATGAGGAATCTTGCCAGGTATGTGCTCTTATACATAAGAACTTAGTCAAACAGATGCGTATAATTGTGCGTACTTTAGACTCTTATAAGCAAAACGTTAAAGCTAAAAATGTACAAATCACTGATCTAGAAGCTAACGTAAAAATGAAATATGACATTATTGATAAACTTAGTGTCGAAAACGCCGGCAACAAGTGCATAATTAATAACTATAAAGAAGAGTATGTCACAATTTCCAAAAGGAATGAATCCCTAGAATCCCAATTGTCTGAAATCACTGAAAACTTTTAATAGTCAGAGAACGAGTGCACTAAGATTGTTAATCAACGTTGCTCAATTCAACTTGAAAATGAAAAGTTAACCGAAAAGATCAATGTTCTTGAATCAAAGCTTTACAAGCGAGGTCAAGCAGATCAGACGATTCATCTGAATAAACCTAAAGAATTCAAGTACTATAATGCTCTTTGGGGAATAGGATACGATAACCCTTGTTACCTAAATAAATTCTTATCTAAAGTCCCAACGCTTTACGAATTTAACTTTTTGGGACTGGATAAGAGATATCCTGAGTACAAAATCAGATGGACAAAATTGTCTCTTGAGGATGAGGGCAAAAGAATTTTAAAAGTAAAACCGGTGTTCCGATGCTAAAGGACTTGAAGAAGTCTCCCGAGGATAAGAAACAAGAAAACCTAAATGGAAACACTGGTGTCTAAAAGGACTTGAATAAGTCGGATAAGGATGAGTAACAAGACACGTCAAAAGATAAGAAAAGCATTAACGTGCAAATTCCTTTCGTATATGAAAAGCTAAATGCCTTTGGCGATAAAACTTTTACAAGAAAAGGTTGCTAAGGCCGATAACCATAATCCGCCTGAACAAACATTTACACCCATTAAAGAAAGCATCCTTGAACAAATCTCAGTTAAACCTGTCTCTACTAATTCAGACAGCTCCTCGTGCAAGGCCTTCTTAGGTGATTTGTCTTCCGACATTGATGACAAGGTCGTGAGTTTTTCCACTAAAGACAAAGAAGTTCAAACAGAATTTTGTAAACGGAATCTAATCTCTGATTTTGAAAATCCTTTCGCCGATTCCTAACAAAATCTAAATCACAATGGTTTCTCATATGAATCAGACAATGATGACAAGTCTGATGTTGAACTCAAATTTTCTGCTTTCATGATTTCCACAATCTGTTCAGATGACGAGATTGCTAAGATTGACTTCACACCCAAGCTTTCGAGTCATGTTCAATTTCTTCAAAGGATGAGTGAACCGGTTAATTTTGAAAAAGGAGTGTTCCACTTCTACCTCCACAAACGTTTTTGGGCCTAAATCTTCCAAATCATCAAATTGTAAATCTGAAAGACGGTCAAAGAAACGATAAAAAACCGATCACTCTAATAAAAGACAATCTTATTACTCCAGTTTTTATCACTATGACTTTAATGCTATTTCAGATAAAACGGGTAGGGAGAAAGCAGTCAAACAAGTGTGAGTAGAGAAGAAGTCTATTTCACGCCCTGAGAAGACAAAGTCATTTAATTTCTTTTCACATTCCAGAACAAACAATAACAATCATGAAGTTCTTAATTCTCATAATTTTGTTGAACAATGTGTTATGTTTCTGTTAAGACTTTATTCAATTCAATAGTTACTTCAGATTTCTCGTGATTGTCTTTGTTGTTTTGTGTGGTTTAAATGAGTTTGTTGATCATAAGTATGCATTTGATTGGTTTGGTTCTTATTATGTTGGTCATTTAATTCCTTTGGTTATTATTCATCTAATCGTAAAGGACCCAATTCAAAACAGGCTCCGAAATCAGGTGCTACACCTAACTCGACAGGACCCATTTTTAAATGGGTACCTAAGTCTGCCTAATCTCTTTTTTGTAGCCCGGTTATTTATGGTATTTATTATGGTTGCTCCAAACACATGACCGGTAGGAGGGAGCTTCTCACCAACTTTACAGATATATATTGTGGTGATGTACGTTTTGGGAATGATCACTTTCCTCCGATTATGGGCTACAGAGACATAGTTCAGGGAAACCTTACTATAAAAAAGGTGTCCTACGTCGAAGGGTTAGGTCACAACCTATTTAGTATAGGTCAGCTCCGTGACAAGAACTTAGAGGTTAATTTTAAGGCAAAGAGGTGCAATGTTCGTACGAAAGATGGAAGAGAACTACTAGCTGGTACACGACGAACCAACCTCTACACCATCAACCTTGCTTCTCTAAAGACTGATAACGCTGTGTGTCTTCTGTCTAAAGTGATGACTCAACAGAACTAGTTATGGCATCGACGACGCTCGCATATGAACTTCAAGAACATCAACAAACTGGTGCTCGGTAGACTTGTCAAAGGAATACACGATCTGAAGTTCGAGAAGGAACACTTGTGCTCTACCTGCGAGATGGGACAAATGAAAACGGCGACTCACAAGCCGAAGGCCACTCTGAGCACGTCGAGGCCCCTAGAGCTCATCCATATGGATCTTTGTGGCCCGATGCGTGTTCAAAGCATAAACCACAAGAAGTACGTCCTTGTCATGGTGGATGACTTTTCCCGCTACACCTTAGTGCATCCTAGTTGTGTCGCATTCATTTCGTCGTTTAAACTTCTGTATTTTCATTTTAGGTTTCGTTAGTGTCTCGTTTCTCATGTTTATGTAAGTGTCGTGTATTTTGTCTTCTATTATTCTTCTGGTAATTATTCGTGTCACTAACAGTTTGTCCATGAGTTCAGGGGGAGCAAACACAATTGGTAAATCGTAAGTTGAAGTTAGTCATGTGTCAAGGGGGAGCTTCATGTATTTTACTTTGTTTTGTTCGTTTCCGTTAACTATTTTTGAGGGGGGGGGGGGTTTCATCCTATCAATTTTCGATGGGGAGTTTTTCAATGTAACTATTTTTTAGGGGGTGTTTTTCATCCTACCAATTTTCGAGGGGGGTTTTTAAAAGTAACTATTTTTAGGGGGAGTTTTTCATCCTACCAATTTTCGAGGGGGAGTTTTTCAAAGTATCTAGTTTTTGAAGGGGAGTTTTATATCCAATCAACTTTTTCGCAGGGGAGCACTTAACTTTTTGCTAAATTTGTTCAAGTTTCCCGGTGCCCAACCCGGTCCTGACTCTAAACCCGGTGGATTTCCCTTACCCGCGCGTACCGGGAATTTCAACCCGGTCGGACCTCGTGTACCGGGAATTGGGTGACCGGGTCCTTATCCTGGGAGACCCACCCCAGGTATATATATATAAACTCCGAATTCCATAAACCCTCACACATTTCTCGATCACACGACTCACTTCCCGGCCCGCACCCTCGCTCTTTCGCACACTGAATTGCCCTAAACTCTTCACGTTTTTCGCACCAAATCGATGAGGTAAGTTTGTTTCATCTCCTACACTAATCGATTTTGGTTTTTTAAACACTCGATCGGATCGATTAACCTCGAATTCGCCTTTCGGGTCACACAACTAGGATTTCCAACCCTGGTTCGATAGTTTTTCGTCGATTCGCACTCGGTTTCTAGGTTAACTTTTGCAATGTTTAAATTGAGACTATCTTAAGTGTAGTCTATAAGGATTTAGGTTTGATTTAAGCTTTATCGATTTCCCGGTTGATCGAAATCCTGGTAACAATTTCTCAGGATCGCCTTATCTTGGGTTGACCGAAGTCCCGGTACCAACTCCCGGTGGTCTCATCCTGGGTTGACCGATTTCCCAGGTATCGGATCGTACTTTTCCTGGGTAGTCTTGATCCTGGTCACTTTTCTCCCGGTAACATGTTTCCCGGGCATTTCATCTCCCGGTAACGTGTATCACGGGCATTCCATCTCCCAAGTCATTTTCCTGCCGGGTAACTCATCTAAGGGTATTTTTTTTAAGTACTTGGTCTGGAATCTCACAGAAGCTCACCCATCGCGCATTGCAGGTTTGTGATCAAGGATTTCACATTGCCCATTTCTCTAATGTTACTTATGCCACTGGTACACAAATGGCTCAACAAAACGTGATCGATCAAGTCGTTGATGTCGCACTCCTAGGTGTTGGTGCTAATCTTCCACTCATTCCAAACAACTTCCACTTGGATACTGAGGCCCTTCGTTGTCAATCACAGGTGGTGGTTGAAATCCTCAAAGGCCACTCACTCAATCAGGCTCTGAAGGCCACAGCCGAAGTTCCAAAACTTTACCTGCAGCAGTTCTGGAAGTCACTTATTGCTATCACTGAAAGAGAAGGGACACGCATTCAAGGACGTCTCGATGTCACTCTGAGTGTTCTCACTCGCGAGACCTTTAGGAAGATCCTTTACCTTCTCGATGCCACATCCTTCCCAGGCCGAATCAGCTTCGACCCATCAGTATCCGACGTCACTCTCTGCCGCGACATCCATCACTCGGCTATGGAGTAGAGCTTCATCACACATCATTATTTGTAACACTCCAAAAAATGGAATTTATGAATTTGGACTCGCGGATGTCCGCAAGGGCTCAAGGTCGGACATCCGCGTCAGCGCAGAAAACTGCTGGTCGTCCGCGGAAGCAACTGAGTATTTGGTGGGTTCAGATCAGACCAAGTCTGGACGTCCGCAAGGTGGCAAGCCGGACGTCCCCAACATGTCTGATGAGATATTTTTGTTTCCTTTTAAGACCTTTCCCTCTCTCTCCTCTTATTTCATCTTCAAACCCCAAATCAGATCCTCTCTCTCTCTCTCACTAAAACCGATTTCTCTCAAGAAACCCTAAATCTTCCTCTCCTCTTTATCCTTCTTCCCCAAAACAAACACTCACCATTGTTATGAACCTTAACCTTTCTATAAACCTTTCACTTCATCTTCTTCATCAAATCCCTAGGGTTTCATCCAATTATTTTCACTCTACTTTGAAAATTGGGAGTTTGTGGTTCTTCTTGGTGATTCTAGAGGTATTTTGGTTGGTGGATTCACGTTGTGGTTAAGGTAATGTTCTCTTTTCTCCATCAATGAAAGTTAGGGTTTTGGTATAAGTTGAGATCTTGATGTAAAATGTTTGGGGAATGATTCTATATGTTTGGATCTGAGTATACATGGTTGGAAACTTATGATTCTAGGTTTTTGGAAGATTTGGACTTGAAGATTCAAGTTCCTTCAAAGGAGCTTACGTTTGGGAAAAATCTAGATTTAGCCTAAATCTAGCAAAGTGAGTTCAAGTTGCTTTGTGAAAACTTTGTACATGCCAAAAATGTGATTTTTCCAAGTACTTATGTGTTTTACATGAAAATTATCAAAGGTTGAGTTATTTGGTGGGTTTTAACATTTTGAAGTATTTATTGTTGTAAATATTGTAAAACACCTACATTTGGAATTTTTAGGAAAATTTGATAGATAAATCATAAATGAAAATGTGTTGATGATTTATTTTATAAATGGAGTCTATTTGTTATGAAAATGCATTTTTGCGAATATCTTGGAAATATGCATATAGTGCGTTATGGGACGATTTTGAAATATAACGATGTGAGTTCCTTGGAGAAGAGGGTTATCCTAACCCAAAGTCTTGTGTTGCTACGTTTAATTTCATTTTATGACTTTTCAAGATTGGTCTTTTGTGTTAGTCGAGCTTATGGCTCGGTAATGGATTTTATTAAGTCTTAGGGAAATTTGTCCAGTTTCGATAGCTCAAAGTCGAGTTTTGATCATTATTTATGTTTATTGGAGAATTACACGTTTTCAATGCGTTTGTTCATTCGTTTGGGGTTATGTAATGTTTTAGACCTTATTAGCTATGGATCCATAGGCACTTGAGTTTTACGTTCTATGATGAGACGCTACTTTCTCTTATTGTCTCACGGAATAGGCATCATGTTCCATGGTAAGTAAAGTGTGGGCCTATATGGTCGGGCGTCGTCCCATGGGCAGTAAGGTGTAATTCCAGATGTGCTTAGCACGGGATAGGCATCGGGTTCCATGGTAAGTAAGGTGTGGACCTATATGGTCGGACAGCGTCCCATGGGCAGTAAGGTGTAATCCCAAATGTGCTAGTTTTGTGGATTTGGAGTGACCCAATGTATAGACCTGTAGTGGTTGAAGTTGGGGGCTCCCTAGTCTCCACAGGCAATAGATCTGGAGTGATTAGGCTCGTTATATTGTGAGAATAGTCTACGTGTTTGTTTTATTACATGGTTATGTGACCCACTTTTGTGTTCCATCACGTGCGATGTAAACAGGCCTCCCCCGTCACTGAAAGGTGTTGCTTAGGGTATTTGTTGCTATCTATGTTTTCGGTGACATGTTATATTTATATGGATTGTTTTCCATGGTATATGAGTTGTAGGTTATGCTTCATCCGTGTTTGGGATGTTTTGAATAATAACGATTTATTTATGAATTCAGTCGTTTTTGGAAATCAAATACTATTTCACTTTTCAAGTGGGTTTTGGGATGAGTCCATTTAGAGCATTTTATATAAAAGCTTTCAGCACGTGATTTATGTGAGTCGGAAAAATGGGTGATTTGTATCTAAAGTAAATTCTTTTGAACTCATGACTTAAATTGCATCTCTCTCGTTTTTATAAATTATATGGTCATGATAAAACTCTTGAACTCACTAAACGTTAGCCTAACCCTTTTTATTTGTCGGCATGTGAAACAGGTTCAAGTTGGGAATAGCTTTAGCTACACTGTGAAGTGATGAGTGCTAGTAGCGTGCACGAGAAGTGATTTGTTTAGTGAAGTCTTCCGCACTTATTTGGGATTAGCAAATTGTAATTGTGTTAAGTAACACCAGACTGTATGTGGTTACATAGTATGATTTTGAGTGGTTAATTATGAGAGTCGTTACATTTTATCTTGAGGTTATTCCATGAATGGTAGTAGGAGGTAATTGTATCCCTTAAGTGGTTATTTCATCGAAATTTTACTTAGTTGCTCTTCCCAAATTCGAAGGTGTTACAAGTTGGTATCAGAGCATAAGTTTGAGAGAATTAGGTGTTGATTTTTCGATACCTAGACTCAAACTAGTGTTCTTTTAAGTAAATGAAAGTGAAGTTCACCACTAGGCACCTTAAGATAGGATATTTTTGAGGTCGATGGAGTTGCTAGAAATGAGAATCACGTTGAGAGTAGCAAGGATAATCATGTACGGTGCGTTCATAATGACACCTGGCTAGTGTCATGGTGAACTTGCTAGTTACATGTGCATACTTGAACTACTTTAATGTGATGACCGTTGGGGTAGTGAAGAAGTTTCTAAACGGGTAGTCGTTGGAAAAGATTGTCGAATTTAGTGTTAGTCACTTAGGGTGACAATAAGCATGATAATTGCTTTAAGTGGACCGTTTCGGGTCGAAGTTGATGGTTGGATTAGAACCATAGATTTATTGAATCGACCTTAATTCGAGGAGAAATCGCAAGGTAAATCGATGTAACATCCAATTTTGCCTTAAATTGTTTAAGCATCCGGATGAAGTGTGACCGGAGGGATTTGGAGGAGTGGGGTTTGAGACGTTGAGTGCCGACTAAGTTTATGCACGAAATTTATTTTTAAAAATAAATTGCATCAATTATTTCTTGTATTTCAAATCATCATATGAGTTGTGTTACGAAATCTCGGAAAAACGTTTAACACGCAAAAGATTTTAAATCATTTTTTGGAACGTGCATGAAATTATTTTATCGCGGGAGTTGCAAACTCCGTCGGGACTTGTTTTATTTTGTTGTTGTCCAACGTTACTTTCGGATACAGTGATATCCCTATTTTTATGATGTTTAAGATGTTGGGCAAATAACTACGACTTATGACTTTAACATTGGATATCCTCCATATATGTTATGGTTTAGACGGAGAGTTATCTTCTATTATGGGTGTGTTGAGCTTTATTGGAAAATTTATTTAATGCAAGATTTGTCGAAAAGTGTTGTTTAGATTGTATTGCAACAAAAGTGAATTTTTGGAATTTCGACATTTTAGTCCTAACTATGCTTATTGCAATTCGTTTTTGGAAGCGAAGAGTTTAGTGCCATTTTGTTGATTTGAGGCCATTGAGCCCATAGAGTTTTGCAGAGTTTTGTTTTACGATGTTTTGTGTCGCGTGAGTGCAATTTTGTAATGTACATACTTTAATATTATGTGTGTCGATTTTGGATTGTATTGGGCATTTTGTCTCACTTGGGTTTGTTGAGAAGTGTCATTATGCCGTAAGGCGACCAAACAGAATGTTTTTGGAACTTTGGTGTCGCGTAATTTCTCTTTCAAAGATTTGTGTTAGCACATTTTGTTGCAATTTATTCAATATACGGATTGATTTATACGTGGCGTGAGTAATGCATGAAAGAACATACTGATTGTATTTCTTAACGATTTGCTTTGTACGCTTTTGATTAAATGATTATTTTATTATCATTTCACGCAAATGCATTATATTGGTCTAGGGGTATGCACAACTTGGTACTCACTAACCCTCGAAAGCGTTGTTAAATGAATCGTGAATGAAAGTGTTTTAGTAACTTGTTACATAAATGGAGGTCATTTAGTCAAAGTATGTTTTAGTGTTGTGGGGATCATGCATGGTTTATGATACGGAACATTTTGAAAACATGAATGTGTGCGTCGTTGAACTTTGGTCAACTTTGACTCGATGGACAATTTGGAAAATTGTAAACCTTTTTGGTTTTGGAAAAAATGTGTACTTTGGGTATTTTAATGAGTAAATTTTAAGCAATGACATTTTAACGTTTTATTTTACAAGTGAAAAACTTTTAGTGCAAATGCTCCATGATGGGTATTTTGGAAAGTTATTTGTCTTAACCTAGAGTGCGTGGAATTATTAAAGTTTGTGGAACATTAACGCGCATTGTTTGTATGATTCGACATTCGAAGTCGATTTAAACCCTTTTCGGTGTCAACCGTTTACAACCACTTATTATTCTCCTAAATTTTGGGAAAACACATTGATGTGTGTAAGTCTCGTCAAAAGGTCTTGGTCATATGTCATTTTATGACTAAATAAGAAAATTTCGAAATTGATTTAAAGAATTTGATCTTTTGAAATTTCGTGTGAATTATCTGATGCATGTTATTTCATTTCAAGAAAACACCTAAGAGAGTGTTACAAGCGTACATGCATATTCCAATTTGAGATTTCCTCTTGATGTATTAGTCGATATCTTCGAATGATGAAAACGTAGTGATTTTGTTTTTAAACTTGGAACTGACACAAATCATTTTATGTTTTAACCCAAGTATATTTATGGAATTGTTTCACCGTCTTTGTGAGATAAACTGACGTGTGCGAACTTTGTTGGTGAATTTTGTTTCATGCTATTTCATGATTTGAAAAGGGAATTTTTGGAATCGGGTGGCATTCAAACTCCCTTTGAAATACGTACAAATCTTTTTGTTGCACACTATTTAAAGTAGGAAAATTACTTTACGTGCATGACATAAATGAATCCATGCTAGGACCGTAGCGGTTCATTTCATAAAATTGTTGAGTAGGCTTTTACGCAATGGTAATAACTTGAATTGTGGTGAAATGGTTTTCAAGATGACTTTTATATATATGGGACGAGTATGTCCATTTTTGCACAACTACCGAGTAGATAATAGTAGCTTTTATGCGTACGGTTAATTTGATATGAAAACTTTTGTGTTGAAAATTTCTATAAAAGTTTTGATTGGCATATTTGTTTAGTAATTCACTTGAAAACCTTGAACTCGTTAGAATATTGGAAAGGTTAAGTAAGCCCGGTTGAATGTAAGTGTGAGTAGAACTTCGTCAGTGGAAGGCTGGGTATTTTAATGCGTGTTGGTACCATAGGCCAAGTAGTGTTGTTTGTAGAATCGACATATTTTGTAACTGGAAGGTTAGATTCGTGGTATTTCCCTTTTAACGTTGGTGGTATGACTAGGTGTCAACTTTTTGGGTTTGAGGCCAAGCACCGTTAGTGTATTCGGAGGATTGTAGTCCGATTTTTAAAGGAATAATGGTAATGGTTGTAGTGATCTTAAGATGTTCAATTGTGATAAGTGGATTTAGTGGGATAACCTTCCTTGTGTGGTAAAAGAATCCGTCGGTTGGATAATTGATAATTGGACGTATCCTTGGAGTTGTGTGATTGATGGGTCAGTGATGACCGTCGGTGTTGGAGTTTGACAGAATCCGTTAGGAGAAAATGCTAGTTTAGTAGCGGGAATATTTGGGATTCAGAGGTTTTGGCTGATTTCGGTAGTGATTAAACTTTGGGCTGGTTTAGATGAGGAGTTCGAATCTGCCGTTGGGGAAGTATGAAACACCTAATGTTGGGAGACAACCGAGGTCGTCTGGTTGGGAGTTACTCCAGTAGATGGAGCGTTCACCCGGACATGGGTATAATGTACCTAAGTGGACATTGTTGGTAAGGGTTCGCATGAAGTTTGTCTTGACAGCGTCGCGTGAAAGAATTTGGTTTTCAGTCGGGAGCTAATGGGATAGGGAAGGTGTTGAGTTGGTTGGCCTTTGGCTGTAAAGGATCTAGATTTCAAGGACAAAATCATTCTAAGGTTGGGAGGATTGTAACACCCCCAAAAAAATTGAATTTCTGAATTTGGACTCGCGGACGTTCGTAATGGCTCAAGGCCAGACGTTTGCGTCAGCGCGGAAGCAACATAGTATTTGGTAGGTTCGGAACAGACCAAGTCCGAACGTCCGCATGGGGGCAAGCCGGACGTCCGCGACATGTCTAATGAGATATTTTGGTTCCCTTTTAAGACCTTTTCCTCTCTCTCCCTTCATTTCATCTTCAACCCCAAATCAGATCCTCTCTGTCTCTAAAACCGATTTCTCTCAAGAAACCCTAAATCTTCCCTCTCCTCTTCATCCTTCTTCCTCAAAACAAACCCTCACCATTTTTATGAACCATAACCTTTCTAGAAACCTTTCACTTCATATTATTCATTAAATCCCTAGGGATCCAACTCTTTTCACTCCATTTTGAAGATTGGGAGTTTCTGGTTCATCTTGGTGAATCTAGAGGTATTTTGGTTGGTGGATTCACGTTGTGCTTATGGTAATGTTCTCTTTTCTCTATCAATGAAAGTTAGGGTTTTGGTATAAGTTGAGATCTTGATGTAAAATGTTTGGGAAATGATTCTATACGTTTGGATCTCAGTATTCATGGTTTGAAACTTATGAATCTAGGTTTTTGGAAGATTTGGACGTGAAGATTCAAGTTCCTTCAAAGGAGCTTACGTTTGGAAAAAATCTTGATTTAGCCTAAATCTAGCAAGGTGAGTTCAAGTTGCTTTGTGAAAACTTTGTACATGCCAAAAATGTTATTTTTCCAAGTGCTTATGTGTTTTACATAAACATTATCAATGGTTTAGTTATTTGGTGGGTTTTAACCTTTTGAAGTATTTATTGTTGTAAATATTGTAAATCACCTACGTTTGGACTTTTTGGGAAAATTTGATAGATAAATCATAAATGAAAATGTGTTGATGATTTATTTTATAAATGGAGTCCATTTGTTTTGAAAATGCATTTTTGCGTATATCTTGGAAATATGCATATAGTACGTTATGGGACGATTTTGAAATGTAACGATGTGAGTTCCTTGGAAAAAAGGGTTGTCCTAACCCAACGTCTTGTTTCGGGTTTTCATGGATTTGAAATATTTATGGGCAAAAGTGTGTATTGCTACGTTTAATTTCATTTTATGACTTTTCATGATTGGTCTTTTGGGTTAGTCGAGCTTATGGCTCGGTAAGGGATATTATTTAGTCTTGGGGACATTTGTCCAATTTTGATAGCTCAAAGTCGAGTTTTGATCATGATTTATGTTTTTGGAGAATTATACATTTTGAATGCGTTTGCTCATCCGTTTGGGGTCATGTAATGTTTTAAACCTTATTAGCTATGGATCCATAGGCACTTGAGTTTTACGTTCAATGATGAGACACTAGTTTCTCTTATTGTAGCACGGAATAGGCATCGGGTTCCATGGTAAGTAAGGCGTGGGCCTATATGGTCGGGCGTCGTCCCATGGGCAGTAAGGTGTAATTCCAGATGGCTTAGCACGGGATAGGCATCGGGTTCCATGGTAAGTAAGGTGTGGACCTATATGGTCGGGCAGCGTCCCATGGACAGTAAGGTGTAATCCCAAGAGTGCTAGTTTTGTGGACTTGGAGTAACCCAATGTATAGACTTGGAGTGGTTGAAGTTGGGGGCTCCCTAGTCTCCAGGGGCAATAGATCTGGACTGATTGAGCTCGTTATATTGTGAGAATAGTCCACGTGTTTGTTTTATTACATGGTTATGTGACCCACTTTTGTGTTTTGTCACGTGCGATGTAAACGGGCCTCCCCCGTCACCGAAAGGTGTTGCTTTGCGTATTTGTTGCTATCCATGTTTTCAGTGACGTGTTATATTTATATGGATTGTTTTCCATGGTATATGAGTTGTGGGTTATGCTTCATCCGTGTTTGGGATGTTTTGAATAATAGCGATTAATTTATTAATTCAATCGTTTTTGGAAATAAAATACAATTTCACTTTTCAAGTGGGTTTTGGGATGAGTCCATTTAGAGGATCATTTTATATTAAAGCTTTCAGCACGAGATTTGTGTGAGTCGGAAAAATGGGTGATTTGTATCTAAAGTAAATTCTTTTGAACTCATGACTTAAATTGCATCTCTCTCGTTTTTATAAATTATATGGTCATGATAAAACTCTTGAACTCACTAGGCGTTAGCCTAACCCTTTTTATTTGTCGGCATATGCAACAGGTTGACGTTGACAATAGCTTTAGCTACACTGTGAAGTGATGAGTGCTAGTAGGGTGCACGAGAAGTGATTTGTTTAGTGAAGTCTTCTGTACTTATTTGGGATTAGCAAATTGTAATTGTGTTAAGTAACACCTGACTGTATGTGGTCACATAGTATGATTTTGAGTTGTTAATTATGAGAGTCGTTACATTTTATCTTGCGGTCATTCCAAGAATGGTTAGTAGGAGGAAATTGTATCCCTTAAGTGGTTATTTCATCGAAATTTTACTAAGTTGCTCTTCCCAAATTCGAGGGTGTTACATTATTCAACCACAGCTTCCTAACACCGCTGTGGTATACGATGTTCACTATTCTAAATCGCTGCTTGTCCTCGATCACCAAAGGCAATGATCAAAGCAGCGGAAACTTCCTTCGCCTCGTTCATGATGTCGCTTTCCACCGTCACACTGATTACACCAGCATACTCTGGAATGAGCTGGTTCAGAAGGTAAAAGGAAAGGAATCGACCAAGAAGCAGACATTATCCGACACTTCATGGACGTCTACCCCACTATTCCTCGCCGGTCATCTCATCCGACATGTCCTCACAACCGCATGTTTAGATTACATAACAAACTGGAAATACCAGGTGTTGCTTCCATGATCATACCAAACGGACTACTAGCATACGCAAGTCTAACGGCGCCGAGTGTGATAGATTATAGGAGAGTACATAATTTGAACGCTTCTGTGTTCCAGCGAGATCCGGCAGGACCTTCCCAAGGGGCAAGACCCGAGCGATGTGAGGGTCCTAGAACTCGTGGAGGTAGAGTTTGGAGAGCTGGGCACCCGGACATGGTGTGCTGAGAGAACAACAAGTGAGGAGATCTGAAGCGGGTGGTGCCGTTAGACAAACACGCGAAGCTAATACGTCACGCCGACCCGACACCCACCTCATGTTGAGACCTAGATCCTGGAGGACGACACAATTTTACACGAAGTACCGGTCACTAACAATACCACCGTGACCGAACCTAAGGAATCCGATTCATCCTCTGCCTCCAAATCTAGATCAGAATCAAAAGCATCTGCCTCAGATGATGAGTCAACTGACTCTGATGATAACAACGGCGATCAATTTCATCTTCAACCCACACCTACACCTCAAGCCACTACAGTAGAGATTAGGAGAACGAAGGGAGATATAGTCGAAAATGAAAATGCGAGCGTGAGAAAAAGGAGAAGTAAGAAAAACGATGAGAGATATAGAGTGATGAGGCAACCATCACCGGTTGACCTCCCCCAAACCAGTGTCACCCAGGTAGCCACATCTACTACCGAGTCTCATCCGTTGGTACGACCCAATTGCACGACCCACCCTGCCACTCAGATGTCTCTCAACATACAACTATTTCAAGTTCACACGGAGATAAAACACATAATCCATCAGTCTCTCACTTGGAGAGCTCTGGTGTTGAAACAAGAGGACCGCCGCCCCAGTCCTCGCCTTCTTTCTGTGCACCATTGAGTCTAGAACCACTTGCAGATATTCTTTCTTCGGCTAGGACCAAACTCATCTTATCGGCTATCGTCGAGATTCTTCTCGACTCAATCGGAAAACACCTAGAGTAACTCTACCAATAGGTAGACTACAAGGATCGGGTGGAAGTCCTACCAAGGCTAACACCATGCCAACCGTGAATATAGGTGGTACAGCGGTTGACTCAACCGTTGTCACCTCAACTGGCACTCTACGTGAACCCAAAGTTACTTTCCCGGAGTTCGTCTCCAAGGAATATATGGACGACGCCTTAAAGGTTGTCCAAACAGGTTTGGCGAAGCAAATACAGGATGAGATGGAGTTAATCAAATGGTTGGTCAAATGCAAATACAGGATGAGATGGAGTCCATCCCAAAACCACCTCCCCCTCCTCAACCACAACCAAACCCACAAAACATGAGCATCGATGAGCTGAAGGCAGCCCTACTTGATAAACTCATGTCTCAGGCCAACATAAACACAACCACTGAAGCCGATCTTGTCAGCCTACTCAGATCTCAAACTCAAACCCCAGTCCATCAAATCACTCAACCATAAACCGACCATCAAGACCAAATAAACAGCAAGCTCGACCACTTAACCACAACTCTCTATGACGTTCAACGAACGCTATCCATACTGTCTGAGAGAGTTGCCAACCTAGAAAACACTTGCAAAGGTCAAGCCCAGGGTATTAAGCATCGGCATGATGACGAGGATGATCCTGATCACCATAAGGGGGAGAAGCGCCAGAGAACATAATCTACCGAGACGACAACTACAAAGATGGTCACTGAAACTCAAACAGGTATTGATGTAATTGAACCGAGTTTAGAGAAGACCATGGAACAGGACATGGAGTTAGAGTCGCCAGTAAGAAGATCCATTGTTCAAGTCATTGAAAACCCAACGGTTGAAAAGCTTGAGGGTGAAAAAGAAGAAATGCTCGTGCTGATTGCGGTAGAAAGACCAAACTTGGAGATTATTGATGATGAGTCCGAAATTGATCTTGAAACCAAAAAGCAGTGGAATGAAAAGGCCATGATCGCAATTAGAGTGGAAAAAGATATGATTTTTCAGGTTTCTGATGATGCAGCTATGGATGATGATGACTATGATCAATTTCTTCTACAGAGCGAGCAAATCACCGAGTCACAGTCAGAAGCGCAACAGACATCAGTGCCAGACAAGACCGAAACATCTTCAAGGATACCCTCATCATCTTCTGAACCAGAAACAGTTCAAGCTCGACCTAATCAACCAGTTTTCTATGAGAGAGTCAAAGTACTTTTACCGTTCCTTAAAGAATCTCAAAAGAAGATATTTGTTCATTGGATCAGACCTCTAAACCCTGTTATATGCCATGGGGTTTCTGATCCGGATGAACCGCTTCAGTCTCAGTATGTGGAAATAATGAAGAGAGGTCGTCTGGTAAGTGAATTCAAGACAAAACACATGATCACTGAAATCAAAGAGATCACATCTGACAAAATCGTGAAGGTCTGGTTTCCTGTTTTCACAGTTAAAAGACAAGATGGAAGAGAGCGGACATTCTTAGAGGCAGATTTCAAAAACATGGAACTGAATGACTTTCCTATTATTCTGCGGGATCTGAGAACTCAAACCATCAGGCCTCTACCAGTTACCAAATCACTGGAAACAATCAAATGGTTCATGAAATGCACGATCACTCTGTCCTACGTCAACGATCTTCAAATGGGTATCCAAAGTAATCAGAGAAAAGTGAACATTCTCAAGCCCGATCGGACCTTACCTGGGATAGAAGACTTGCAGGTTCACACACTGCTTTCTAAACGAGAGACATGGATAGTGTGTTTGAACGAGAAGAACGAAAAGCGCTTCATGAGAATAAGTCAGCTGAACATATACTGTGACGGAACGTTGCGAATGATTCGTCAGACTTTGAACGGTATAATTGCTAAAGAGGAAAAAGAGTCATCTGAGAAGATTGTAAACCTGAAGGGATTCCTTGTCAAGGAATTGCTGAAAGAAATTGAAGAACGACTAGAGTATCAGAATTCCATCAGATCATTCGAGATTCTCTTCGCAATCCGGAAAAGATACGTTTCCAACTGGCGTGAGATCTAACTTCAATTCAAAGGGGGAGATTGTTAGGGATGAAATTTGTGTTGAATAGAAGTTCAGGGTGCTTTGTGTAAATATCCCATTTTGGGGTTTAAATTGCTTTTCAAAAACCTTAGTTATGTTGATCAAGCTTTTAATCGTTTGTTTACCATTGTACGGCTACAATATAGATTTTTCTGCACATTCAATCAATCTACTACTGTTGCTTAATCTTTGATCTTATTGATTGTTTTGTTGATATTGCACTTGATATTTGGATCCACATGAATCAACAAGTTAAGTGAAATGCAAGGGAGTGACTTATATTGTTTATATGCCATCGTTATGGATCACGATATTTAAGGGAATCACCTCTTGAGATGGATCTCTGAAAAAGTGAAAAAGATCGTCAATAAGTTTGCACCACTCTAAACACTCTTGTCAATTCTTCCTCTTAAGCTCTTTATGTTACGTACTCATGGTTGATTTTTTTTAAACAGAAATTATATTGAAGAAGGAGCTAGCTAGAGGCTAGCAACAAAACAGGTTACAACGACCTGCGATAAGAAGGAGACGAAGTCCACTCTATAAAGTTTTTCCAATTCCCTTTGCATCTATAAATCACCCATCTAAAAGACTTATCGACAACAAAATCAAACAATTCTCTCAATCTAGGCTTAGACTTTTCAAAAAGAGGTTTGTTACGAAAACACCATAAGGAGTAGCAGGTAACCATAAAAATGGCCTCGACACCCTTGCGATGAACCTTAAAAATTCGGGCAGCGTCAATGCCATCCAAATCTGATTCGAAAGAGTTAAAAGAGGAGAAAGGAAAATTCCACCATCTTTAAATTTTTTCCCATATCTCCATTACCCGACAACGCCTAAGGATTATGTGGTTTACCATCTCAATCTCGCATCTGTTGAAAGGGCAAAGTATGTTGTCAAGGCCAGGCCCCATGACATTTCTTTATGATTAATCACCTATCATTGTTTACTTCAAACTATTTTTTCTCTAAATTAACTCATCCATAACTTCATTGAGCTCTTGGAACCCTTTCTTATACAAAATCTCCATCTTCAGTATCCATTAATGTCGTTGTTGATATTTAGGTCTACCATTTCCTCTCCTCACATCACCTTCAATGGCAAGAAAACGATGCATCAATCTTAAAACTCATTACCCTCTTTCTGAAGGATGCACCGTTCATCAAAACCTTCACATTTTCAGCATTCACTACAATAAATTCGTGTTTATAGATTGCATAAAATGTCTAGGTGTCATAGTAAGATAATTTATAGGTCTTATTTATGTAGGAACAAACAATAAAATGACTTGTTGGAGCGAAATATGATTATTTACCAAGTTCCAACATATGAGTCTTGGCTCTGAGGGGATTATCGCATGAAGAAAGTAGTTGCCAATAGTGGAATCAAGGTGAATCCGACTTATACCGAATTTTAATTTTTAATCCTTGTGGCCAATCACTTTGATTTTAAGAGTAGATCGGCAGTGGCTAGAAGCATAGTGGTAAGCGAGTTGGGGTCCCAAATTTGGTGATATTTGTGATATAGGGTTGGGTGCACGCAAAGGCGTCATTACCTTATTTGTCTGAAAACTATTAATTGTATGGAGACCCTTGACAATGTTATTTGGCGTCTCACTATAGAGAAATATATGTGCCACAATTTCGATTAACGTTTGACTTATTTGTAAGTGATTTAGTAATATCGGGTGTTTTTGTATGGGAATGTAATCATGCTATGATGGACTTTATGGAAAAGTTTTCGAGATCTCCAAAGAGCTTTGATGTCAACTCGATAATCATGGATCAACACTTAATTAACTCAGTTTTGTCAATCCAAGGGACGTATTTGGGGAAGAGGCTAGCAAAACGGTTCATCGCCGAGATTGAGACCAGGTACAAAGTGCTAATATTGAGCATGTCGGGTTATGATTGCTAGTTCATATGTATTCAGAAGGAATTTTATTGAGAAATGGGAGTTCCTAATCAAATCAAACAGTCCAGGCTGAGGATCAAATGTGAGAGCCATTCAAACCCTTGATGGTAAGTGAGGGATGTGCTTTTGATTTCGACGGATAATGGGTAAGTCATCTATGGAAGATATAGTTGTTTATAACACATTTATTGGGATAACCTTTAAGTTTTTTGTTTGAGGCCTTATGGACGAAAAAGTGGAATACCTTTGTGATGAAATGGATTGGCAAAAATCTGTTGGCGGGATTACAGTTGTTTTGCTAAATGAAACTAAGATCATTCAGATTCGAGAAAGGTTGAAGGTAGTCCCAATCAGACAAATGAACTACGGGGATGAAAGGAGTAGACTTATTGCACTTCAAGTTAGGGGCAGGATGATGTTGAACATATCTCCATGGAAGGAAATAGCGTGTTATCTCCATCGAGTCATTTGGAATTATTGAACGAGTTGAAGATGTCGTGTACACATTGGATATACCTGGGATTTGTTTAATGCGTTTCACGTCTCTAATTTAAGGGAGTATTTGACGCAAGACGATATGACGATACCTTTGCTAGAGATGCAAATAGAAGAGAAATATAAGTTTGTCAAATGGCCGGAGACGATCTTTGATCGTAAAGTCAAGAAGTTGAGAAATAAAGAAATTAGCCTTGTAGAGGTGCCATGGAGATTCCATAAAGGTCAAGAGGCTACTAGGGAAGTCGATTCAAAAGTGAGGCCCAAATTTCCGTATTTGTTTCCCAATGGAATTTTTGGGACGTAATTCATTTAAGGGGGAGGTGTTGTATTAACCCTCATCTAGTTTAATTGGTAGTTATGGAAGTCTAGAGGTGTATTTGTAAACCCCCTCTATTTTACAGGGACTGATATGGTAAATAAGAGACTAAGAGGGTAATGTTAGTGTGCATACCTAAAATCCAATCATTACATGATTTTGTTTGGACATTGTGTCGTTATTATTAATTAAATAAATAAAAGGCATTCTCCAATTGTTATGTTTATGGCGTATTTTGTGTTATATCTAAACATAATAATAACCTTGGAATAATGTATTCTAAAATGTCCCTAGTCAAGTATTAATTTGGGTTTAGGCTTAATTAATACACAACGACTAGTTTATGCAGTGATTCATATAGAGATACATAATCCACATATAAGTATGAGATGAGAACTTGTACTAGATGTGACTCGCTATGAGAATGTTTCTCATGTGGTCATTGTACATCTAGTCCTTTGACTTGAGATCATGGAGTTTGCTTTAGGTGAGTGGGGTACTTTGATAATTGATTCTAATCATTCCGTAACTGGGTGACAGAACTGTTGTTGGGTATATCGCGTATTACTTAGTAGTACTGGTATGCATCAAGATATGATTTGTTCCTCTTGTATGTTGAGACTGATATCTCTGGACCCCTCTGTTGAATAGTACTATCGAAGTGCATGCATGCTCAAATGATCAGTATAAAGTACTAATGTCTGTCTTGTAAGTATATTTTGGAATCGAGAAACTAAGGAACGAACATAACGGGGATGACACATCCATGCATCGTTTTCAATCTGGATATCTGAACAAATGGATATAAATATGTACATGATAATGATAACACAATTTGTTGATTAGCCGAATCACCAAACTTTATCATTTGGATAGATGATGTATTGCTAGATACCACTCTTTGTTAATAATTATAAATAGGATTTATAATTATTACCAACGTGATAAATCTCAATGGGTCACACACATTAAATGCATATCTAAATAGGAAGAATAAATAATTAAATAAAGTATGTAATTAGTGTATATATATATGATTTATATAGATAAAGTCAGAATATATATATATATATATATATATATATATATATATATATATATATATATATATATATATATATATATATATAAGCTTGTTGGACGAGCTTGAGATGGGTATGACAAGTGGTGACTTGTCATGTCTTCAAGAGATTTTGCCACTCTTTCTTGCCGCATACCTACTCTTGGAAGATATTAGATCTTATAGAGATTGTGCCCACTCATTCTTGACGCATACCTATGAGATAGGTATCACATTTTACACACATTGTTAAAGAGAGAGAGAGGGAGAGAGAGAGAGAGAGAGAGAGAGAGAGGCCATTATGAGAATGGGTGTATCATTGGATGAGAGCTTTTTGAAAGATTGAATATTGTTAAAATGACTCTATCTTTTTCTCAATATCCCAAAAGGTTTCTCCTCCTTCTCCTCCAAAGAGTTAAAGAGTCGTACCTAGAATTCATTAAGGAATGAACTCTCCTCTCTTGGCATAGGACGACAAGAGGATTCATAAACATTTGCATGGACACCGTTGACGCAACGGGCTAAGTTTGTTGCTACGATTCAGATACAACATCAAAGGATTGATGTTTGTAACTCCTAATTTTTGAAACACCCATCCTATTGCATTTCGTATAGATCTTGGAGAAATATGGTATCTCCGCCGCATGTATGGATTCCATATTCCAACAGTGGTAGTAGAGCCTCTTACAAAACTCTAGGATGGTTTATCTGATAAATTTATATGTTGCATGCAAATGTTGTTTAGTTTCGTATATAAATCTGTTTCAAAATGCATGTTGGTTATTTTGAATAAATGTTAGAGCATGTTTTACGTTTTGATTTTTTTTGACAACATATTTGAGAATCGTTCTCATTTCTAGGGTATAAGAATAAAAAAATTGAAATGGTCTTGATTTCTAGGTCTGTGCTATATGATAACAATAGAGTTGAAAATGATATGAACAGATCAGTAGTATTTTCATCTGGTTTAGATATCTGAATGAGTATCGGATTTGAACAATCTTTTCTAGCCAAAATGTGTTTCATATGATAAATCCGATTTTAGCCAAAATCTGGTTTTAAGAAAATCCGTTTTGAAAATGATAGGAATTGGACATTCAGTTTTGGTCTTTAAATTTGACTTTCGATTTGAGATCCGAAATTAGACATCCGAAACGGACATCTGATTTGTAAAGTGTTTAATCTGTTTTTTCGTGCAAATGCTAACTTTACATAATTATGTATGTATTATGTGTTTGTTTGGTGAATGGTTATGCCCCTTAGTCATGGTTATAAATTTATTCAATAAATATGACTTGCATGCCGGGCCTTTCTATATATTTATCTTGAATCTTCTTTTCTCATCCACTCCCCTCGAATGTAACTTAAGGTTCTAGATGGCTCTATGAATATCGCATAGGATGGGCTATAACCATTTCACATTTATTATGAATTATGTATGTTTCTAATTAAATTTTTATACATATATGTGATGCATGTTTATATATTGTTTAAAAGAGTTTTGAAAAATATAATATATTGTTCAAAAGGAATTTTGGAAGATATAGTAAAAGACTTTTACAAATCAAAAGAGTTTTGATAAAATCAAGATTGAGAACTATATAAGATATAAAACGGCTGTCACTCTTGGGTGATAGGATTTTAGTACGTTAATGCAATATTTTACCAGTTTTGTCACAAATATGTAAACAACCTACGAAAGGTAGGGTTGTAAGCGATCTTCATGATCCCCCTCCAAGCTGGATTTCAGTTTAATCAAGCAATGAAGAAAAGATCTATTGCAAAGGAAAGAATGGCAAATTCAAACAAAATTCCCTCACGAAAATAATAAGTTTCACATGCCTTCCAAAATGGCACTTGTCAACACCGTCATCGAGGGTGCGTCTTGCTAAAGTGGGGCATTCTCTTTATGTAACACTCATATTTTTGGTATGTCTATTTCGAGCTCCATATTTATATTTCGACCTTAGAATAACTTTTGGTATGAATTTTGAGTTGGTATAATGTTTTGGGGTGAAAATCAAGTAATTTATTTTCTAGAGAAGTTTCACGCCCGGGAAGGATGGACTTAATTTTTTTAGTTGTTGTTTCTCTTTAAGAAATAAGATTTTACTCCCCTTTTCTCCATTTTCTCATTCTAAAACTCCTTTCTCTTCATCCTCATTCTCTCTCGCCACATATACTTTGGTCCTAACACTATTATTTCACCAAATTGAGTCTCCATGAGAGTTTGTGAGATCAAGAGCTAGGGATTCAAGTTTTGTGGCATGAATCTCATGATCTTCATTTTCCTCACCATTTCTACTTCCTAGGTTCTTTATCTAAACTCAATTAGAAGACATGAAAGTGTTTTTATTTCTCATCTCCATGCATTTAAGAGCTCTCAAACATCAAGATTCCAAGTATATCCAAGATTTAAAGTTCATCTTCTTCAATAACCATTTCCATCATTGTTGACATAGTTTTGGGGTTTTTTCCTTAAAAATAATTGATAGGGTGTTGACCCAGATAATGTTTCAATAGGTAGGTGTTGATGGATCTAAAGCCTTCACCATTTTGGAAGCCATGGATGGATTTGGAGCCTAGGTTTAACTTAACTTAGCAAGGTGAGTTTAAGTTGCCTTGTGAAAACTATTTACATGCCAAAAATGTCTATTTTGATGTATTGAAATCTTTTCCTTGATGTTTATCAAATGTTGTCATTATTTGATGAAGTTTACATTTTTGTATAACGGTTTATAAATCTTGGAAAATACCCATATTTGGGATTTGTAGACATTTTGATAACTAAATCATAAGTGTGTATTCTTTTGATGATTTATCTTATAAACGCAGAATTTTGGTTCAATGCAATCTTTGTGTATTTGGCTTGAAAATTGCATATTGTTATATTATGGGACATTTTGGAGATACAAATGATATGATTCCAATTGGAAAACAGTTTGTCCCAACCAATGATCGTTTTTGAGTTAGCCATGCATTTAGAGCATGTATTTGTATATACGTCCGTTATTGTTTTGATGACTATTATTTATTACTCAATTGAGTTGTTAAGCATTTGGATCGGTTTTGACTTAAAAGAGCCTTGGGGACATTAGTACGATTTAAAATTTTCAATGTTAAGCATTTGGATTTCTATGCATTTTTAGCATATTTATTTGTAAAATACATGTTTTGAGTGTGTTGGACATTCATTTGGAGTCATGTAATTTAGATTGTAATGCATTGAATTCATAGACATGTGAGTCAGTTTTGTGTTGATGGTCGTGTGGGTATTGCGGGGTTGGACTCCGGGACCCGTTTTCATGAGCGTAAACTTTTCAAGTAGGCACTAAGAGGGTTGAGTCCGTAATGGTTGTCTAGGTGACACACCAAAAGATTAAAAAAATCAGTCATTCACAACCACTGATGAAGGATTTCTCCAAAAGTTAAGGATTAGTAATCTTTTTTTAGAAATCGAAGATCTCCTTCGCTTGAGGTGTTGCCTTTGAGGTAGACACTAAGTGGGCCGAACCTTAAGGTGGAATTCACAATAATAGACACTAAGGTCAACCGACTCTTGAGGTGAAACTTGGTAAGGAGTCGTAGGAACATTTAGACTTTAAGTCGTGAAGTGTTATGCGATTAACGTTATACGAGTGGCACACTTATGTGTTCTCGTCACTCTCAACGGATACGGGTCTCCCCCGTTGTTATTAAACGTTATTTTTGGATGATGTAATATCCATGTTTTTATATTAATCGGGTTTTGTCAAGTAACCATAATTTATGACTTTGATACATTGGATACCCTCTCATGGATAAAAGGGTTATTTCTATCGGTATTTAGATTTTAATCTTATTTATACTTCGTATGAGTATTGGGTTTGGTTCTATAATTATGGGCTATTTCTACTCACGTGTTTTATCACGAAAATGAGATTTTGGAAAAGATATCACTTTTTACTCTAATTGCATTTCATGTTAGAAATTGTAATTTAAATAATATTCCTTTCATTTCACAGTTTTGTATAACCGAAGAAAACTGTTTGACTCACTAGGCGTTATGCCTAATCTTTTTCTTATTGGCATGTGCATCAGGTCCTTGGAAGAAATGGTTATAGAGACACATTGGTGTGATAAGTTCTAGTTAAAGGCTTGAGAAGGAATTAGTTAATCCAGGATACAACTAAGGTATTGTTGGAGATAGCGTCAGTCTTTGGGTTTTAGTAGCACCCGTCCCGTAATGTAGATTTATGTAAAGGTTGGAATCTATTTTATTGGTGTTTAAACTTAGATTTCCAATATAGGTTATCAATTGTTGACTTTTAGTAACGGATTAAATCCTTATTTGATATATTAACATATTTTTTATTAGACGCTCTTTCCAAATCTGAGGGAGATACACTTTAAACTGTGTTGGGACGATAGGTTTAAAAATGATTATCTGACTCGAAGGGCGCACCGACTATTCCAATTCTGACATGTAATCATGAAGATGATGTGTAGATGGAATTAGGGTTTTGAACTGGTTATTGACAAAATATTTTGAACAACAGCAAAATCCGATAGATTTGATTGTCAGATTGATGAAGAAACTACTCCAATGGTACTTGATTATCAGATTGAAGAAGCAAAGATGAGCTATCCTATGAAGAAATCTAGAACAAATCTGATGGTGAGTAATTAGATATCGGATTTGGGATAAATCTGATGGAGATCAATCACTATAGAATCCGAGAATAGTGAGCAAGAGAAGATATTATCGAATAATCCGATATAGGTTTTAAAAAGTTATCAAATTTAATTAGAACGTTATCTTTTACACATTATTATCACTTTAAGAGAAATGATGATTTTGCAAAAACATTGAGAGAAGATATATTTTGTTCATTTTATTTTTGAGAAATAATAAAAAATATAAAAAAATTAATATAGATGCATTGATTTTCTAAATTCAACATTCCTAATTCACTGATTAGAAAATTGAATCTAGATTCAATCAAAGGTTCTGTAAATAAATCAACTAATTGATGTTTTATGGGAATAAAATGTATTTCCATATTTCATTTGGAAATGTGGTCACGAATAAAATGATATCTTATGTCAATGTGTTTAGTTCTGGAATGTAATACCGGATTATTTGAAATGGAAATGGCACGGGAATTATCACATAGAATACGTATAGCAGAAAATCTTATGTCATAATCAGGAAGTTGATTTTTCATCCATAAGATTTGAGTTGTACAACTTCTAGCAACAACATACTCAGCTTCCATAGTAGAAGTAAAGACAGATTATTGCTTTTTGCATGACCAACTAACCAATTTTCCACCAAGAAATTGGCAACTTCATGTAGTACTTTTCTTATCTAACTGGCATCCAACAAAGTCTGAATCTAGGAATCCCACTAGCTTGAATGCAGTATTTTTGGGATACCGGAGTCCAAGATTGGGAGTTCCTTTTAAGTATCTGAAAATTCTTTTGGCGACCAAGAAATGTGATTCTTTTGGATAGGCTTCGTACCGAGCACAAAGACAGGTGGATAACATTATATCTGGGCGACTGGAACTAAGGTAAAGAAGAGATCCAATCATTCGTCGATAATTAGTTATATCAATAGCTTATTAGGCGGAGACATTGGAGTTTTCATGGGAGAGCACTGGTCAAAGTTGAATTTCTTTAGTAAATCCTTGATGTATTTACTTTGATTAATAAAGGTTCCATCGTTTATTTGTTTAACTTGTAACCCTAGAAAGAAAATTAACTCTCCCATCGTAATCATTTCTTACTTGTTATGAAATGAGTTAAAAACTTCTCACAAATAGAAATATTAGTAGCACCAAAGAGAATGTCATCCACATATATTTGAACTAGAATGATATCACTACCATATATCTGTACAAATATGTAACATCCCGGTTTCCATATATACAAATTACATACATTTCACAACATAATTTCATCTCAAAAAGATACATCATATTTCATATTCGGTCCCATAGTCTTACTAAACATAATAAGAATTTCAGTACAAACTTTTCGACTAAATAATTTACATTATGACTAACAACAAAGCCATAAGTACAAAAACACTTCATGATCTTCATAACACAAGTCTTCCCAAAAGTTAAGCAACGACTATCCTTCTTATTTGCCCTTACTTGATCCACGACCTGGAATACATATTTTTAAAACAAAATGAGGGTTAGACCTAGCGGTCTAAGTGAGAAAATCCCTGGCATTTCACAATCATTATAAAACCCATTTATATAAAATCCATTATATAAACACACATATATCACACGTAATTAAATACCAATCAAGACTCGTGCACTGTGTTCAACTCATCCTCTTTCTCATTCTCATTTCTCCTGGCCATGTTAGTTGGTTGCGAGCCAACTAATCCACTGTACAACAACTACAGCTAACACCGCTGTACAACAACTACAGCAACACCGTTGTACAACAACTACAACAAACACCGCCGACTATAGTTTCGGCTAACGTATACTCGTGTAGTGTAATGCACATATAAATACAATATATATCTCAATATATCATATTGTCATTTATGAACATCTAATCACTTTATCTATCACCTTTTCAATCTACACGTATATGTATTCCAGTTTAAAAATATTTTAAAGTAAAACTCACCTGATTGCTTATCAACACGTTTCCAAGCCTTCTTAACAGGTTCAGTCCTTTACCCAGAATTCACAGGATCTGTAACAAATAGATACAGATATCTGTTTACCACATAAAATACATAAGTCTTACTAAGGCTAAGAACTCTAAATAACTTAATTCCTCAAATGTTGCCCCCAAACCCGTACTCAAGTCAAGACCACAGAATAGTCAGTTCTCATTCATTCCCTATCTAAGGGTTAACAAAATACAGGTTACTGGATACTCGACAGCATCTAAACTCCCAATATTGGCCAAACAGCAAAAGTATCCGGATACCATAAGTTATCCGGACAAAACAATCTTTTTCGGATAACACAACAAATCTGGACAGTACAACCTTTTCGGATAACATACGCAATCCGGACGACATCCGGATACCAAAATAATCCGGATACCATCCGGTATCTGAATCCATCCGGAAAACATTAGAAAAAGGAACTTACCCTGATAAAAGACTCGTCCGGACACCTTTAGAACATTACCCGGACATCACCAACAAAACTACCCAGAAACCTTCATACTGTGTCCGGACACCTCTGTCGGTTTCTTCAATTTCGACCCAGAATCAACATAAATTACTACTGGACGTGTAATCGGTTATTCTACTCCGATAGAAACTATCTATTGGTAATTACAGACATAAAACATACAAGGAACATACCTTAATTTACTGCCAAGCAAATCAAATGAAGCCTTTTACCCTAGCTTTCTTCCTTTGCTCCCTTTTCTCCCCAAAACACACACACACTTTTCTGATTTTTTGTGTTGTGATAATATCTGAAGTCTAAGAGATATTATCAACCAAATCTTACCAATTAGACCCTAACCTATTCAATAATGACCAAAATACCTTTTTAACTTATTAATTAATCCAAACACCCCTAAACTTATAAATTCACCTAAACTCACCCTAAATATCAATTATAGAGTTAACTAATTTTAACGGAACAAGACTTTAACTAACGAACTTACCCGGGGTATTACAAAACAGGGTGTTATCAATCTTGCCATGAGAAAATTCATTTTCAAGGAGAATAGGGGAGAGATATTCATAGTATGCACGTGGGGCTTGTTTGAGTCCATAAAGTGCCTTGTCTAGTTTGTATACATGATCTGGATATACATGGTCCTAAAATCCTGGAGGTTGTTTCACGTATACTTTTTCTGAGATTTTCCCATTTAAGAAGGCACTCTTAACATCCATTTGAAATACTTTGAATTTTTTATAAGTTGCATAAGCCAGAAAGATTCTAATGGCTTCAAGTCTTGGAATTGGAGCAAAGGTTTCATCGTAGTCAATTCCTTCTTCTTGACAGTAACCTCGGGCTACTAATCTTACCTTGTTTACTGATGATTATTCCATCTTCATCCACCCTGTTCTAAAAAATCCAATTTGTGGCAATGATGGATTTTCCAAGAGGTTTAGGAACAATATTCCAAACTTTGTTTCGCTAAAATTGGTATAGTTCTTATTGCATGGAACTTATCCAACTAGGATCTTGAATGACGTCTTCAATCTTCTTTGGTTCTATAAGTGAGAGAAAGTTGACATATTGGCAAAAGTTGGCCGACATTCTGGTTTTAACCACATATTGATGGTTGACATTAATTTGTTCAATGGGGTAACTTTTTATCCATCGTGTGGCTGGAGGTAGACGTTTAGGTAAGTCAGTTTCATTATCTGATGAATCATGTATGGGAGGAGAGTCTTCATTTTAATTAAGAGATATATCTTCAAAAAAGGAGGATGATCTAGGATTATTTTGAGTAGGTTAAAATTTAGAAGATGTACGTGAATCCATAGGTTGATTCAAAGGAAGATGTGAGGATAATAAAGGTTTAGAGAGAGAATTCGACGTGGTGTGATGATTAGATCTAAGAAGTTGTAGAGAGATCCATTCATTCGACTCTTTTTCATATAATGTATCTGATGATGAAGAGGGTGAAAATCCTTTTTTCATCAAAGTGTATGTGTATTGACTCATCAATACATTTCTTCTTTGGTTGTAGACTCTGAATGCCTTAGATACAATAAAATATCTAATAAAAACTACTTCATCGGATTTGGGATCAAACTTCTCAAGATGATCTCTATCATTGAGAATGTAACATACCAAAAGTATGAAAGAAACTTATGTTAGGTTTTATCCCATGAAAAAGTTCATATGAAGTCTTTTTGTGTTTCTTCACGATGATAGATCTGTTTTCAATAAAACATATAGTGTTTACATCTTCTGCCCAAAATTAAGTAGGTAGACAATCGTCACTTATCGTAGATCTAGCAGCCTCACATATAGTCATGTTTCTTCTTTCAACAACACCATTTTGTTGAGGAGTTCTTGCAGCTAAAAAGTAATGAGATAACTTCCTGAATCACTCGTGTAGTCTTCTTCCTACCTCTCATTTAGGCCATATATCTCTTTCCAAGTCTCATGAGTGCATGTACATCACACTTCCTACAGTGGTTGCCAAAGTTCCGAGTGACTCGCGACATACTGAAAGAATTTGTTTTTAGCCAACTAGAGGGAGGCTCTTATCTCACGCGACCCTTACACTAATCAAAAGACTAAATTCTCTGTCATAGAAACGAATGCTCGCGATGGTTGTACGTTCTGGCGTAATGTAATATACCATTTTTCGAACAGACGTCCTCAAAAGTGAAATTCTTGAATTTTGTTCCATTGTCACTTCTCAAAGATATCACTTTAAACATCATTTAATACTTCAACTTTTTTGATGAAATGAATGATTTTCTCAGGGGATTAGTTCTTTAATTATAAGAAAAATACCCAAGTGTATCTTGAAAATTCATCAACAATTACAAGAGTGTACTTTTTTACCCCCCGAGACTTGACACATTTACTGGTCCATAGAGGTCCATGTGTAGAAGATAAATAGGTGATGTGATAGAGGAACAACTTTTGGATTTTAGAGTGCTCTTTGCGTGTTTTCCTTTTTCACAAGCTCCACATAGTTTTTTCTTTTAAATAAAACAAAGGAGGAAGACCTTTGATTAGACTCTTCTGAGAAAGATTAATAATTATTTTAAAGTTGAGGTGAGAGAGACGTTTATGCCATAACCAGATTTGTTCATAGGGTGCTTTTTAGAAGACTCGGACATTTTGAGAAGAGAAAGGTTTTGCAGAAGACATGTCAATCAGATGGACATTATTTTTCCTAAATCTTGAGAGAAATTCTATGTTTTCGGAAGAGAGAATGGAACACTTATTTTCAAGAAATTTTACAGAGAAGCCTTTGTCACACAGTTGATTTATACTTAGAAGATTTTGTGTGAGACCATAAACATAAGCACCTTTACTGAAAGTTATAAAACCATTAAAAAAAGTTTCATATCCGAGAGTGGATCCCTTAGAGTTATCTCCAAAAGTGACAGACGGAAATTTTTCTGACACGAAGTCCTTAAGCAGGGAAACATAATCAGTCATATGTCTTGAACAAACACCGTCCAAATACCATATTTAAGTATGTCCTAGTCCTTGTAATACTCCCTCCGTCCCAAAATAAGTGTCTACAACTATTTTTATTTGTCCCAGAATAAATGTCCATTTTCAAAAGTAAAATATCTATTTCCTCATTCTACCCTTAATTGTATGATGGAAAAAATTTCTCTTTCTATAATTAAGGGTAAAATTGTACTTTGGTTAACTAAAAATTGTAATAATTACATACTCCTAAAATTTTGTGTATTTTTCATTGTGGACTTTTATTTTGGGACAGTGGGAGTAGTTGAGACATTATTGTCTAAACTTGCATCCAAACAAGAATCTTAAGATTTCTGTAGAAGTAAATGTTTTAATTTTTGTTTGATTTTTGAGAAAACGAATAAGGTTATGAGAGAGAAGAAGATATACTTTATGATAAGATAGATGAGAAATTTGTATTTTTCATGGGATTCTGAGCACTTGGTCGAAATATGATCAACTTGCATGTTGTCACATCTCCTTTTCTTCGAAGAAGAAATTTCAGAGAGAAATCCCATACAGCACCAATTTGTCTTTATCTTTATCGTAGCTCATTAAGTTATTCCAGACAAGTCCTTCAGCTGTTAAATAACCAAGAAAAGATTTTCCAGAATAAAGATCTTGATGTATTCGAGGTAAGTAAAAAAGTATGGTTCTAATCCGATGGAGGTTTCGGATTTTGTAGGACATATTTTGTCTTTTGTGGAAATGGAAAAATCGGATAAATGAATTATGTTTAGAGTTGTTGAAGTCATCTCGGATAATATTTATAAATTTAAACAAACCGGTCTGATACCACTTATTTTCCTGCACCACAATGAATTTCATAGAAAATGTTTGTAAAATGGGGGGGGGGGCTATGAATACAAACACAATAAATTTTTAATTTTAGTTTATTGCAACCATAAAATTACAGATAAATTGCGGAAACTAGAAGCCAAGACCTTTATCCTAAACTATCTGATGGTGACAAATTTACACACCGAAGGAGAGAAGAACAAGGTTCTCTTTCAGACCTAAGAGACTAGGATAGCTCTCAAATATTGACGCCAAATTTACTTTGAAGCAATCACGGAGATGATCTTTTAAAATGGGTGATTTGAAAACTAACACAATGAAGACCTTTTATAGCATCTATTGCATTAAATTCACTCTTTTAACTTTAACATGTGTCTTCATCAGATTTTTTGATCCATGCATGCTTGTACTTTTCACTTCAGCCTTTTGAGATGATGTAGACAAATGTTGACCCTTCACATTCCTTCGTATGCAGAGAAACAGCAAAATATGACTAGCATTATTAAAATGATGTTTAGAACATACTTTGGCTGACATGCTTTTGCAAGTTCCCATACAATGATGGGATTCAGGGAGAGTTAGTGAAACAATTTTGTTGGATAAGTTTGTACTTTCAAATCTGGTTCGCCAATTGTAGTATTTGTCAAACTACAAATTGCATGTATCTTGAATTGTCTTCTTTTGGCTAGATGACAAACCAATCCGCTTTGGTGACAATCTGACCACTCTTCAACTGATCTTCAACTATGCTGAAGGTTTTTTACTTTGGGATCAATTAAGATAGTTTCAAGACTTTTACAAGTAAAACTCCTATTTTGTCTATTCTAAAGTATAAGTTATACAACTTCCAGTTATGGACATTTATGAACAATAGACTTTTCAGATATTAATTGCTTGGAATAATTCAAAGGAGTATTTAAATCCAATGTGATTAAGAATCCGATGGTTGCATAAAGGCTTCCATCGGATTTCAATCTTATTCTAAGCAACTACCTCCGATTTTTATAAATCCGATGGTTTGATATTTAAATCTTTTTAATACATTGGATTTCTAAACTTATTACTATGTGTAATCCGATATGTGGAGTAGTATCGTACTGGACTTGTTTTTGTGGCAAAGGTTAACAACTTATTTCTAAGTGTTTTACTAGTCAGATGTCTATATGTATTATGTACAAATCTGATGGTTGAGACTATCAATCTCCCCTTATTTGTCAATAATACTAATAGATGTCCGTTTGATAGTAAAATACTTGAAATGGTATTGAAACCCAAAAAGGTAAAAAATAATCCAAACTCATAAAATCTTGTTGGTCTATTTTGGGATTCGTTTTTTCTCTTTCTGTTTTTGGCTTTTGTTTTGTTTTCTTCCTTTTCATTCTTTCTTTTTCTTTTCTTGTTTTTCTTTGTTTATTTTTCTTTTCATCGGATTACAGAGAGAAAGAAAATATTTACACAAAGATAAAGTATTGAAAGAGAATAAGATAGGATAAGTAATCAAACTTCTTTTATACCATTTTACGATATAATAAAAGGATGCATTACAAGTTTACATATGTTTTGGTTTTTAGTATTTTAAAGGTTGGAGAAAGAGACGATCCGAACCTTTGAGTCTTTCAGCATCTTGTTTCAGTTTCTTTGTCTTTATCCGATCATCTTCTGGGGTGATCTTTCATTTTTCGTTTCCTTTTCTCCCCCTCGGTTGGTTGCTCCTCCTCAATCCTTGACCTTGTCCCCCTCGGCGACACAAGAAGAAGCTAGGAATGGTTAATTTTCCTTGTACACCTCAGCGACACGGGAAGAAGCAAGAAAAAGTATAACTTCAGAGGATTGCTTATGAAGTGAAGATACAATGGAGGCATGACTTTGTTCAAGGTTGATTAGTCGATACCTGTCTTTGATCGTGAACGTAGTCGGATGCACTGCTTCGGATTGAGGAACTCCATACAAAGCGTGGAGTTGGTTGGATTGTGTATCGATATTTATGTGCAAGCTTTACAAGAATGTGAAAAAACAAAGTATGATATGAGAAGCAATCTCAGTTTGTGTCTGTTTAACATATGTGATATGTTTAGCAGACAAAAGTTGTGATTATCTCATAGCGGATACTTGTATCTGAAGATTCGAAAGTTGTTGTTGTCGTTGTATGGAAGAAGATGAGTTTTGGGTAGTATAGGGATGGGTTGAAGGATGGAAGTATAAGGTGGAAGAGTGATTGGTTTCAAATGGGACAAAGGGTTTAGATCAAAAAAGAAGTCTTCGATTTGCAAGGAATCGAAAGAGTGAAAAGGTGCGGATGTGGTCGGGTTAATAGGATGAGAGGCAAAGAATTGGGTGAAGAAATTTACTTCAAATTCATTATATCCGTGGGTAGGGGATTCAGGTTGATGAAAGGCTGAAAGGAAAAGTCATCGAATCTGTGGTTTGAAGATGAGATAGGGGTAGGTGCCAATAGGTATGTTGGCACCATTATCTACATGGGGATTCTTTTATTCTTTGAAGTATTTGGTTTAAAATCTTGATGAGTTATTTTTTCGGATCGATTTTGTTGGTTTGCAAATGTTTATTTTGAGAAAAAAACCCACTATTATTAATGGTATCTTCAAGGACTTCAAGGTTTCATGTTTTATGAGTTAAAATCATTGTTCATAGATGGATTGGGATGAATTAAATAATGGTTTAAAGTTGGAGTGATTATTAGAATGGTTTTAGACATTGATTCTTTCAATTATATCTCATAAAATTGATTTGGGAAAGATTGGACAAGTGTGGCTTTTGAGGTTTTTGCTGAAATATTCGTGCTAGACTGAACAGTGAAGAATTCGACTTTCATGCGTATTTGGTCGCATGAAACCCGCATTTAGCACTTCCATATGCATTTTCGATTTTGTTTCGTTTCTCGTTTTGGGCTAGGTTTGAGGCATTGATTAGCGGATTGTCTTAGGGATTAGAATGGATAGTTTTAGGAAGGTTTAGATGGTTTAACACTATTCTTATGTCATCTAATTCAGGTATTCAGTTTGATCCCAAGTTACTATTATGACGTGTGGTGAATTTTCTAATCTCAGATGAGTTCCCTTAACCATTTTTACGCATGTGGAATGTTTATAAATGTTTTCTAAACACTGATCATGGTTTTGGAATGAATTACAATTATGGAAGCATTGAATAGATGCTTTATTATGGAAACAGGGACTCAACTTTTGGAACTTAGTTGAGATGTGAGAAACCTTGTCCCACATAGGAGCCAAGGCAAAGTCTAGAACACTTAATATACCCAAACTATATAGCATTAAATGAATCATTTAATTTCTTGGGCTTGGAGTGTGGTGTTCTTGGTGGGCTCTTCTTGACATAAATATACATATTAAATGTCAAAGATTGGGCCTTGGGCCTTGGGACTCTTGGGGTCTCGATGGGGTCGAGATTCAACGATTGAAGAACGTGTGTGGTTGTGTCTGTTGGTTTTGACAAACAGAACGTGGTGCGGATCTCCTCGCGGGTCTACCCACGCCGGTAGCCGCGCGGACTTCTGGTAGTTTATTTCGGTTACCGATGCATACCTATATAAACCACACCTTTCCCTATTTGTTTGTTTAGACGAATATGACGATTTTATGGGTTCTCTCTCCTTCTCGTTCCATCTCCAAACATAATATGATTCGCTAGATTCAAGTGTAAACTTGAATACGATTGTTGTATTCTCTAGACGGACGCTATACTGGCGAAATTTCTATCTTAGGACACTGCTTCACGTGCAGGCCTCAATCGATTTCTAATATCTACAAGAATCTACATATCAAGTAAGGTTTTGATTAATACGTTCATGTATTTGTTTGTTATATGATGTAAAACCAAAGTTTTACATAATATACATTTATAAAAATTTATGTTCTTCTCTTCTATTTCTGTCCATTTATATACATAATCAATATATGTGATTGATTACTCCTAACATCAACTTCCCACGCTTTGCGAACCTAATGATACCTTTCCAAGTAGACATCTTCAACATGGCACGATATCCTACATGGAATTCCATTGGTCATCTTTTCTTGTCGAGTTGGTCTTGAGCCGGTGTTCTCGTATACCTTTAACTTTGTTAGTCATCTTTTGCATAATTTTCAGGCCAGAAAATTGTTTCTCTCCCGCTTCTAACCAACAGATGAAAGTCTACACTTCCTCCTATACAATGTTTCAAACGGTGTCATACCAATGCTAGAATGGTAACTATTATTATACGCGAAGTCCACCAACAATAGGTGAGAGTTCCAACAACCACCAAAGTCGATCACACAAGACGTTAACATGTTCTCTATGTTTGAATCGTTCTTTCACTTTGGCCGTCAGTTTGGGGATGGTAGGTTGTGCTTAACTTCACCCTTGTACCCAATTCATTTTGTAGGCCATCCCAAAAATTTGAAGTGGCCCAATTCGTTTTGCCTCCAATTTTGGGCACCCATACATGCCCTTTGAACAACTTCACCTCAAGGATATCCTCCGTTAGGAGTAATCGTTGTTTTGTCATCACTTCATCCTTGAGATTTTCTTCCAACAAATCTTTGTCTTGTGACGCCTTAATCCGCTTGATGAGTCTTGACACCAATATGATTCTCGATATGGTGGCTCGAATGCTTCCACTATAGTCCTTCCGACTTAAAGCATCGTCTACAACATTTTCTTTACACTAATGATAGAGCAATTCATAATCATAATCCTTAAGGATTTCAAGCCATCTCCTTTGCCTCATATTCAACTCTTTTTTTTATCAAAGACGTACTTTAAACTCTTATGATCTGTGTAGAGTATACATTTCGTGCCGTAGAGATAGTGTCGCTATATCTTCAAGGCAAACACAATTACCACTAACTCCAAGCCGTGAGTGGGATAAATCTTTTCATGAACTTTGAGTTGCCTCGATGTGTAGGCAATCATCTTCCCTCTTTGCATCAAAACACAACCCAACCCCATCTTTTATGCATCGTTATAAACTACAAAATCTTTCGATCCTTTGGGTAGGTATAAGATTGGAGCTTCACAAAGTTTCTTTTGTAGAGTCTGGAAGAAGCATTCTTGGTGTTGGTCTGGAAGAAGCATTCTTGGAAGAAGCTTCAAAACACGAACACATTCTTCCGAGTTAAGTTCGTCAAGGAAGAAGCAGTCATGGTGTTGGTCCCGAAGGGCTATACAAGTTTGTAGATGGGGGGGGGGGGTTGAATACAAACACAATATTTTATCTTTCTAAATTGTTTATTGATATAATCAAACATTTTACAAATTGTTGTGGAATAAGATCAAGTATAAAACCTAATCTAAACAAACTATGAGAATCACACAGATTTCTTGCACTAGAAGAGAATGAGAGAAAATAAGAAAACCTAGAGAAGCATTTTCTTAGCACTAAGTAGTTCAGCGAAGGAAGAGCATACTTCAAAAATGAAGTAGGGTTTCCTATTTATACTGCATGCATTAAATGCAAGCCAGTACAACTTTACACATGGCAACGTCTGGTTGGTTGCATGAATTTGACTTTAGCAAACATGCTTTTGGCCACATGACGAACAGTGTAGTTGGCAGAGTGGTTTGTACGATCCTAGAAAAAGGGATGTCCTTCTGACAAATCGTACAAAGGCGTGCAAGGAGATAAGACAAAAGTAACTTGTAGAACAGGCTTCCGAGGATACCCATTCCTTTCCGTCATCCCTTTTAACTGTGAAGATTGGGAACCATACCCTTAGAACTTTGTCTGACACGATCTTCAAGATTTCGGTTATTCTGTGTCTCGTGCGGACTTCGTGGACCATTCTGCTTCTCTTCATAACTTCCAAATATTGTGAACGCACTGGATCTTTCAGAAATGAGACCCCATGGCACATAACTGGGTCAAGAGGCCTAATCCAGTGAGTAAAGATCTTCTTCTGTGATTCCTCCAAGTATGGAACCTCGATTCGGACTCTCTCCCAACGAACTGGTTGAACAGGTCGGGGTTGAGCCATTTTCGAGTCTGGAGTTGGATGTTCGGATGTACCTGCATTATCGTGTAAGTCGTGCTGAGAGATAGATACTTGTTTGCTATGGAGGAGGAACTGGTCGTAGTCATCGTCGGTCATGAATTCGTCTTCATCGGAGAAATTCCAAAGAGCATCCGTCTCTGATTGGATGGCTAAAACCGCTTTCTCTCTCCATTTTCTTTCCAATTCCGGATTGTCGTCAGAGTCCTCATCGATGAATTCCAGGACTGGCCTTTCCGGAACCGTCAGCATTAAGATCTCTTTTGGTTATCCCTCGGTCTTTTCAACCGTTGGGTCTACTGACTCTGGCACTGACTCTCTGACCGGTGTAGATAACTCCATGTCCTGAACCATCTCTGAGTCTTCTAGCTGATGGTGTGGTTCAGTTGGAGTAGTCTCGGATGGTAGTACTGTCTCTGAGGTTGACAGCTCGGTCAGTCTTATTTTTTTCTCCCACTCATGTTGGTCAGGATCCTCCTGATCATCATGTCTTTTTTTGGAGCCCTGCGCTTGACCTTTACACGTGTTTTCTTGGCTGGAAACCCTCTTAGATAAGGTTTCGAGGGTGCGTTGGACGTTGGTTAAGGTTGTACTAAGTGTATCAAGCTTCATGGTTATTTAGGTTTGGGCATCTGTAGGAGTGACCGAGGGTTGTGTTTGGGTTTGTGAGCGTACAATACTCACTAAATCTGCTTCAGAGGAGGCATCGGTGTTGGATTGGGACATGAGCTTATCAAGGAGTGCGGCTATGAGTGCCTCGAATCTCATGTCTTGCAGGTTCTGGGTTGGGTGAGGAAGTCTGATATGTGGTTGTGAAGGGGGATCTGTTGTAGCTACTTCCTTTCCCCTTATGGACCTCTTGATGAAGTCCATCTCCTCTGAAAGCTTTTTCAATATCTCTGCTTGGACAGCCTTTAAGGCGTCGTCCAGAGTTTCCTTGGAGACGAACTCCGGGATACTAAGACCTGGAGCACGTAGCGTACTAGTTGTGGTGACTGTGGTGGAATGCACCGCAGTACCGCCTGCACTCACGTTTGGCTTGATGGTAGTTGTGGCAGGTCTTCCACCATGTCCTTGACGGTACTCTGGGTGTTCCGGTCGAGTCGCAAAGAATCTCGACGGTAGCAGTGGATGTTGGTTGTTTCGTATCCAAAGAAATCATATCTGCAAATGGATCTAGACTCGAATGTGCGTCCAAAGAAGTCGAGAACCGGGGCTGGTGTTCTCTTGTTTCAACACTGGAACTCTCCAAGTGAGAGACCGGTGGCATATGTGCTACATCCCCGTAAGAAGTTGAAACAGTTTCCTTTTGAGAGGAAACTGAGTGGCTAGTTGGGGTGTGCAAATACGTTGCTAGGCCCACAACGTCTTGTTCAATACCCAGTTGCAACAAATGCGACGGGGTAGTGGATGTGGTTGCCTGGCTAAATGGAGGCTGGTAAGGAGCAACCTGAGTAGATTGCTCCATAACTCTGTCACTCTCATTCTTTTTCTTGTTTCTCCTTTCACGCACTTGCTCACTTGTTCCTTCTTTTTTGGCTATAACACCATCTGCTCTCCTTATCTCTCCAGATATGGCTTCGGTTCGGGGTGTAGGTTCCATGCGGAAATAATCATCATCGTCGTCGTCCGATTCGGTGGATTCATCGTCTGATCCGAATTCCGAGGACCCAGATTCAGAACCGGACGTCGAACCTGATTCAGAACCAGATTCGAAACCCGACTCTGAGCCGGAGCCTGACTCGGAGGTGGAAGAGGAGGCTGCCTCTTCTTGGGCTTATTCACGCATAATGTCTTCCACCACCACCTCATGTAGTTCTGGTTCGTCGTCTTCAGGTTGGGTAGTTGCACGTGGTGGAGTGGTGGGTATCATGAAGAGCTAGCATCGCGTCTGGACCAATCAGCACTGCCTACGTCGCGTCCCCTCACAGAATGTTCTCTCATCACGGCCTGTTTGGGAGCCCCTGCTCGCCGAACCCTGCCACCTCTAGTATGTGGACCCTCACGTCTCTTGGAGCGCGCTCCTTGGGGAGGTCCTGCCGGATCTGGCTGGACCATCGGAGCGACTAAATTGTTCTCACGCCTATAAGCTATCACACTCAGTGCCGATTGGTCTGCGATAGCTAGCAAGTTATTGGGTATCAGCATAGGGACTAGGTCCGGGATCACCTGTTTGTTCTGGATCCTAGTCATTTTGGTTGAAAGTAGTACCTCATGATCAGCGCGTCGAGGAATTGTAGGGTCTGCAGCCATGAAATGGGCGACGATAAGCTGCAGGAATCTCGGGAATGGCAAGAACGTGAGGTGTTTGTTGCCTTGCTTCTTCTGGACCTTCTCGAGCAGTTCGGTCCAAAGAATGGACACGCAGTCGATGTGTCGGTTGTATACTACGCCATGGAACATTCAGAGCACGTTGACGGTCGTCTGGTCGATGCCTTTGTTGATCGATGATAAACACCTGTTCAAGATAGTGAACAAGGTGTACCATACGGGTTGAAGATGTATTCTTGAGAAGCGCGAAGGATGGTTCAGCTTGGCAACATATTTAAGGGCGCACAGATCCTGGCAGAGGACGGCATCAGAAACCGTAGCGTCGTAGTCAACTCGGCCTGGAACAGATGTCGCTTCTGGTAGATCAATTATCTGGCGGAGGATATCTCAAGTAATTAGCACCGGGGAGTCTCCAATGCGACCTTGGAGGTCGAAGATTTGGCCGCGTGCGATGGATGTGAGGGATCTCCACAATTGGAGCTCATAATCTGTTGGAATGGGCACGGTGGCCGTCAATGCTCGATTGAGTGTGTGGCGCTTGAGTACTTCCACGATAATTGGGCATTGGAAGACGATATTCGATGTGTCTAAATGGAAGTTGTTTGAAATGAGTGGTAGATTCAGACCAACTGGGAGTAGCGGGGCATCGCCTTGGGGCTGATTTGGTTGTGCCATGATCGTGCCTGTTAAAAACGAACTAAAGTTGAGTGTGCATGGCAAATGGACACCAAAAGCTTGTTTCGGGGCTCATATTCTCGGGTTTGAGAAAACCGAGAGTCGGTGACGGTCCGAAACAGGTCACTACTCGGTTCTTGATGAGCCCGGAGTGAGTGTACACCTTTAAGTGGGATACAGATTACCAAACACCCAATTAAAACCAATGTAACAGTGCTCCAAGAATGTATTACATCCGGATCCGGAATGCAAACCAGAACCACCTAAGATCCGGAACCGGATTGGATCCGGAACTGAATAGGGACCAGATCCAGAACTCAATATACCGGAACTGAATAGGGACCGGATCCGGAACGTCATCCAGAACCGGTATGGGACCGGGACCCGGAAGGGAATCCAGAACCGGTATGTTCCGGAACCGGAATTTGTCTGAACCGGGATTCCATTCCGGGATTGTCAAAATCCGAAACATAATCTGGAACCCTTATCGGGTTTAATTGATGCAGTCAACTCCAAATCCGTTAGGACACTGAAGTTGTCCTTTATAATAGAAAGTTTTGTAAAGCAATAGCTGTGTTAAAGGGCTTATGCTTAATTGTTGTAGCAAGTGATGAAGACTATAAATAGGTCTTTACTTGTAGTTTGTAACTAGTGAATTCATTAATACAAGATGTAGATCTCTAATCACTTTGTGTTCTCTCTAGGTTAGATTTCCTTTTCAATAAAGTTCTTCATCATCTTGTTACACAATACTTGGATTGTATGAAGATCATGGACCTAACAAAATCGAACCAACATAGGTTCAAATCTATGATCGAAAACAACTCAAACAACCGTTTAAATATTGAGTCGATGCGATTTGCGGCGATGTGGGGGACCAGATCGACGACCGAAGGGTTTTGAAACCCTATCGGCATCGCCACTTCAGAAACTATCAAATTGATCGATAGTTCGCCATTAAAAGGATCGAATGCAGGTAGATTCATTGAATAAACAAGGATTAGAAACACACTTGGAGTTTGGAGGGAAGATCTGAGCCTGATTGATGCAAAAACACAAGTTGATAGCACACAGTGGAGTATGAGAGGTTTGGCGCGAATTTGTTTGAAATTGTGAAGAGTTAGAATGAAAAACTGGTATTTATACCGGTCGATACCGGGTGCCTCAACTCTCCTGGTTCCAACTTTGTCTCAACTTATGATAATTGGAACAAAATACCCCTGAAGTTTGAAAAACAACTTTTTAAATTAACCCCGACTTTTAAAAATTTACCCTTTGGACCCTCAGGTTTAAAATTACACTTCTCCCCCTAAACTTTTCAAAAATACGATTCTCCCCCTTAACTTTTGAAAATGACACTTTTCCCCTCAACTTTTCAAAATAACAACTCTCCCCCTACAAGGAACGAGGGACTTACTTTGGGGACTTGGCTTTTGAGGTGACACCTTGCAGAACAGAAGGTTAGTAGATCGGGAAATAAAGTGAAAACAAAGACAAGACTAGTATAATCTAAAGAAACATGCAGAAAACTGAAAAAACGAAACGAAACATTATAACGTAAATACAGAGTACAAGTCACCGATGTGCTTAAAACACCTAAACTACGCTGCAGGACAAGTGTAACTGATTACGATACAGTTATCCCGTAGTGAAGAAAAGGTGTGACAAGTACAACATTGACTCAAACTTTCAAATTAAGCATACCCAGCATGGACACGAGTTAGCGGTTATCTATGTAATTACGGTCTTTGTTGGTCGGGGCAAGCACTCTCTTTTCTTTAATTGAACCGTTTTCCGTTCAAAGCTTTGGTAAACAGGTCTGCTAATTGATTTTCTGTATTTACGAAGTAGAGTTCCACCGTACCTCGTTCCATATGGTCTTTGATGAAGTGGTAGCGCACGTCAATATGCTTTGTCTTCGTATGTTGGACTGGATTGCTCGTGATTGCAATGGTACTTTTAGAATCATAGTAGATCGGGATGTTCGAGTTGTTATACCCATAGTCCTTCAGTTGCGTACGTATCCAGATGACTTGGGAGCAGCAACTAGCCGCGGCCACGTACTCCGCTTTCGCCGTGGAGGTGGAGACACACGTTTGTGTCTTGGAGGCCCAGCTAACCAACTTATCACCAAGGAACTGGGCATGACCCATGGTGCTCTTCCAGTCGAGCATAGTTCCTGCATGATCAGTATCTGAGAATGTGGTGAGTTCAAAACCTGTGTCCTTAGGGTACCAAAGGCCAATATTAGCAGTACCTTTTAAATATCGAATAATACGCTTAACTGCTATAAGATGTGAATCCTTTGGTTTAGATTGAAATTGAGCACACAAAAAGGTAAAAAACATTATGTTCGACCTACTTTCCGTTAAATACATCAACGAACCTATCATTCCTCTATAGGTAGTAGTATTCACGTCCTTTCCGTCAGGATCGGCGTGTAACTTCGTACCCGGTGACATTGGAGTTTTCATCGGCGAACACGGTTCCGTCTTGAAATTCCGAAGAATATCCGCGATGTAGTTAGATTGATTGATGAGTATCCCGGTCAACAGTTGTTTAACTTGAAGACCGAGAAAGAAATTCATCTGACCCATCATACTCATTTTAAAATGGGCTTTCATGAGGATTGAAATTTTGTAACAGTATTGTGGGTTCGTAGTGCCGAAAATAATGTCATCGACATAGACTTGAATTAAAATGATGTCCTCACCTTCCCTTTTGATGAACAAGGTTCTGTCGATCTTACCTTTCGAGAAGCCAGAATTTGTGAGAAAAGTCGATAATTCATCATACCAGGCTCTCGGTGCTTGCTTGAGTCCGTACAACGCTTTGTCGAGGAGATACACATGATTGGGGTAATCTTGACTGACGAATCCGTCCGGCTGAGAGACGTACACTTCCTCCTTGAGTATGTGGACCCTCACGTCTCTTGGGGCGCGCTCCTTGGGGAGGTCCTGCCAGATCTGGCTGAACCATCGGAGCTACTAAATTGTTCTCACGCCTATAAGCTATCACACTCAGTGCCGATTGGTCTGCGATAGCTAGCAAGTTATTGGGTATCAGCATAGGGACTAGGTCCGGGATCACCTGTTTGTTCTGGATCCTAGTCATTCTGGTTGAAAGTAGTACCTCATGATCAGCGCGTCGAGGAATCGTAGGGTCTGCAGCCATGAAATGGGCGACGATAAGCTGCAGGAATCTCGGGAATGGCAAGAACGTGAGGTGTTTGTTGCCTTGCTTCTTCTAGACCTTCTCGAGCAGTTCGGTCCAAAGAATGGACACGTAGTCGATGTGTCGGTTGTATACTACGCCATGGAACAGTCAGAGCACGTTGACGGTCGTCTGGTCGATGCCTTTGTTGATCGATGATAAACACCTGTTCAAGATAGTGAATAAGGTGTACCATACGGGTTGAAGATGTATTCTTGAGAAGCACGAAGGATGGTTCAGCTTGGCAACATATTTAAGGGCGCACAGATCCTGGCAGAGGACGGCATCAGAAACCGGAGCGTCGTAGTCAACTCGGCCTGGAACAGATGTCGCTTCTGGTAGATCAATTATCTGGCGGAGGATATCTCGAGTAATTAGCACCGGGGAGTCTCCAATACGACCTTGGAGGTCGAAGCTTTGGCCGCGTGCGACGGATGTGAGGGATCTCCACAATTGGTGCACATAAACTGTTGGAATGGGCACGGTGGCCGTCAATGCTCGATTGATGTGTGGCGCTTGAGTACTTCCACGATAATTGGGCATTGGAAGACGATATTCGATGTGTCTAAATGGAAGTTGTTTGAAATGAGTGGTAGATTCAGACCAACTGGGTGTAGCGGGGCATCGCCTTGGGACTGATTTGGTTGTGCCATGATCGTGCCTGTTAAAAACGAACTAAAGTTGAGTGTGCATGGCAAATGGACACCAAAAGCTTGTTTCGTGGCTCATATTCTCGGGTTTGAGAAAACCGAGAGTCGGTGACGGTCCGAAACAGGTCACTACTCGGTTCTTGATGAGCCCGGAGTGAGTGTACACCTTTAAGTGGGATACAGATTACCAAACACCCAATTAAAACCAATGTAACAGTGCTCCCAGAATGTATTAGATCCGGATCCGGAATGCAAACCAGAACCACCTAAGATCCGGAACCGGATTGGATCTGGAACTGAATAGGGACCAGATCCAGAACTCAATATACCGGAACTGAATAGGGACCGGATCCGGAACGTCATCCAGAACCGGTATGGGACCGGGACCCGGAAGGGAATCCAGAACCGGTATGTTCCGGAACCGGAATTTGTCTGAACCGGGATTCCATTCCGGGATTGTCAAAATCCGAAACATAATCTGGAACCCTTATCGGGTTTAATTGATGCAGTTAACTCCAAATCGAACCAACATAGGTTCAAATCTATGATCGAAAACAACTCAAACAACCGTTTAAATATTGAGTCGATGCGATTTGCGGCGATGTGGGGGACCAGATCGACGACCGAAGGGTTTTGAAACCCTATCGGCGTCGCCACTTCAGAAACTATCAAATTGATCGATAGTTCGCCATTAAAAGGATCGAATGCAGGTAGATTCATTGAATAAACAAGGATTAGAAACATACCTGGAGTTTGGAGGGAAGATCTGAGCCTGATTGATGCAAAAACACAAGTTGATAGCACACAGTGGAGTATGAGAGGTTTGGCGCGAATTTGTTTGAAATTGTGAAGAGTTAGAATGAAAAACCGGTATTTATACCGGTCGATACCGGGTGCCTCAACTCTCCTGGTTCCAACTTTGTCTCAACTTATGATAATTGGAACAAAATACCCCTGAAGTTTGAAAAACAACTTTTTAAATTAACCCCGAGTTTTAAAAATTTACCCTTTGGACCCTCAGGTTTAAAATTACACTTCTCCCCCTAAACTTTTCAAAAATACGATTCTCCCCCTTAACTTTTGAAAATGACACTTCTCCCCTCAACTTTTCAAAATAACAACTCTCCCCCTACAAGGAACGAGGGACTTACTTTGGGGACTTGGCTTTTGAGGTGACACCTTGCAGAATATAAGGTTAGTAGCTCGGGAAATAAAGTGAAAACAAAGACAAGACTAGTATAATCTAAAGAAACATGCAGAAAACTGAAAAAACGAAACGAAACATTATAACGTAAATACAGAGTACAAGTCACCGATGTGCTTGAAACACCTAAACTACGCTGCAGGACAAGTGTAACTGATTAAGATACAGTTATCCCGTAGTGAAGAAAAGGTGTGACAAGTACAACATTGACTCAAACTTTCAAATTAAGCATACCCAACTTGGACACGAGTTAGCAGTTATCTATGTAATTACGGTCTTTGTTGGTCGGGGCAAGCACTCTCTTTTCTTTAATTGAACCGTTTTTCGTTCAAAGCTTTGGTAAACAGGTCTGCTAATTGATTTTCTGTATTTACGAAGTAGAGTTCCACCGTACCTCGTTCCATATGGTCTTTGATGAAGTGGTAGCGCACGTCAATATGCTTTGTCTTCGTATGTTGGACCGGATTGCTCGTGATTGCAATGGTACTTTTAGAATCATAGTAGATCGGGATGTTCGAGTTGTTATACCCATAGTCCTTCAGTTGCGTACGTATCCAGATCACTTGGGAGAAGCAACTAGCCGCGGCCACGTACTCCGCTTTCGCCGTGGAGGTGGAGACACACGTTTGTGTCTTGGAGGCCCAGCTAACCAACTTATCGCCAAGGAACTGGGCGTGACCCATGGTGCTCTTCTAGTCGAGCATACTTCCTGCATGATCAGTATCTGAGAATGTTGTGAGTTCAAAACCTGTGTCCTTAGGGTACGAAAGGCCAAGATTAGCAGTACCTTTTAAATATCGAATAATACGCTTAACTGCTATAAGATGTGAATCCTTTGGTTTAGATTGAAATTGAGCACACAAAAAGGTAAAAAACATTATGTTCGACCTACTTTCCGTTAAATACATCAACGAACCTATCATTCCTCTATAGGTAGTAGTATTCACGTCCTTTCCGTCAGGATCGGCGTGTAACTTCGTACCCGGTGACATTGGAGTTTTCATGGGCGAACACGGTTCCATCTTGAAATTCCGAAGAATATCCGCGATGTACTTAGATTGATTGATGAATATCCCGGTCAACAGTTGTTTAACTTGAAGACCGAGAAAGAAATTCATCTGACCCATCATACTCATTTTAAAATGGGCTTTCATGAGGATTGAAATTTTGTAACAGTATTGTGGGTTCGTAGTGCCGAAAATAATGTCATCGACATAGACTTGAATTAAAATGATGTCCTCACCTTCCCTTTTGATGAACAAGGTTCTGCCGATATTACCTTTCGAGAAGCCAGAATTTGTGAGAAAAGTCGATAATTCATCATACCAGGCTCTCGGTGCTTGCTTGAGTCCGTACAACGCTTTGTCGAGGAGATACACATGATTGGGGTAATCTTGACTGACGAATCCGTCCGGCTGAGAGACGTACACTTCCTCCTTGAGTATGTGGACCCTCACGTCTCTTGGGGCACGCTCCTTGGGGAGGTCCTGCCGGATCTGGCTGGACCATCGGAGCTACTAAATTGTTCTCACGCCTATAAGCTATCACACTCAGTGCCGATTGGTCTGCGATAGCTAGCAAGTTATTGGGTATCAGCATAGGGACTAGGTCCGGGATCACCTGTTTGTTCTGGATCCTAGTCATTCTGGTTGAAAGTAGTACCTTATGATCAGCGCGTCGAGGAATCGTAGGGTCTGCAGCCATGAAATGGGCGACGATAAGCTGCAGGAATCTCGGGAATGGCAAGAATGTGAGGTGTTTGTTGCCTTGCTTCTTCTGGACCTTCTCGAGCAGTTCGGTCCAAAGAATGGACACGCAGTCGATGTGTCGGTTGTATACTACGCCATGGAACAGTCAGAGCACGTTGACGGTCGTCTGGTCGATGCCTTTGTTGATCAGTTATAAACACCTGTTCAAGATAGTGAATAAGGTGTACCATACGGGTTGAAGATGTATTCTTGAGAAGCACGAAGGATGGTTCAGCTTGGCAACATATTTAAGGCCGCACAGATCCTGGCAGAGGACGGCATCAGAAACCGTAGCGTCGTAGTCAACTCGGCCTGGAACAGATGTCGCTTCTGGTAGATCAATTATCTGGCGGAGGATATCTCGAGTAATTAGCACCGGGGAGTCTCCAATACGACCTTGGAGGTCGAAGCTTTGGCCGCGTGCGACGGATGTGAGGGATCTCCACAATTGGTGCACATAAACTGTTGGAATGGGCACGGTGGCCGTCAATGCTCGATTGAGTGTGTGGCGCTTGAGTACTTCCACGATAATTGGGCATTGGAAGACGATATTCGATGTGTCTAAATGGACGTTGTTTGAAATGAGTGGTAGATTCAGACCAACTGGGAGTAGCGGGGCATCGCCTTGGGGCTGATTTGGTTGTGCCATGATCGTGCCTGTTAAAAACGAACTAAAGTTGAGTGTGCATGGCAAATGGACACCAAAAGCTTGTTTCGGGGCTCATATTCTCGGGTTTGAGAAAACCGAGAGTCGATGACGGTCCGAAACAGGTCACTACTCGGTTCTTGATGAGCCCGGAGTGAGTGTACACCTTTAAGTGGGATACAGATTACCAAACACCCAATTAAAACCAATGTAACAGTGCTCCCGGAATGTATTAGATCCGGATCCGGAATGCAAACCAGAACCACCTAAGATCCGGAACCGGATTGGATCGGAACTGAATAGGGACCAGATCCAGAACTCAATATACCGGAACTGAATAGGGACCGGATCCGGAATGTCATCCAGAACCGGTATGGGACCGGGACCCGGAAGGGAATCCAGAACCGGTATGTTCCAGAACCGGAATTTGTCTAAACCGGGACTCCATTCCGGGATTGTCAAAATCCGGAACATAATCTGGAACTCGTATCGGGTTTAATTGATGCAGTCAACTCCAAATCGAACCAACATAGGTTCAAATCTATGATCGAAAACAACTCAAACAACCGTTTAAATATTGAGTCGATGCGATTTGCGGCGACGTGGGGGACGAGATTGACGGCCGAAGGGTTTTGAAACCCTATCGGCATAGCCACTTCAGAAACTATCAAATTGATCGATAGTTCGCCATTAAAAGGATCGAATGCAGGTAGATTCATTGAATAAACAAGGATTAGAAACATACCTGGAGTTTGGAGGGAAGATCTGAGCCTGATTGATGCAAAAACACAAGTTGATAGCACACAGTGGAGTATGAGAGGTTTGGCGCGAATTTGTTTGAAATTGTGAAGAGTTAGAATGAAAAACCGGTATTTATACCGGTCGATACCGGGTGCCTCAACTCTCCTGGTTCCAACTTTGTCTCAACTTATGATAATTGGAACAAAATACCCCTGAAGTTTGAAAAACAACTTTTTAAATTAACCCCGAGTTTTAAAAATTTACCCTTTGGACCCTCAGGTTTAAAATTACACTTCTCCCCCTAAACTTTTCAAAAATACGATTCTCCCCCTTAACTTTTGAAAATGACACTTCTCCCCTCAACTTTTCAAAATAACAACTCTCCCCCTACAAGGAACGAGGGACTTACTTTGGGGACTTGGCTTTTGAGGTGACACCTTGCAGAACAGAAGGTTAGTAGCTCGGGAAATAAAGTGAAAACAAAGACAAGACTAGTATAATCTAAAGAAACATGCAGAAAACTGAAAAAACGAAACGAAACATTATAACGTAAATACAGAGTACAAGTCACCGATGTGCTTGAAACACCTAAACTACGCTGCAGGACAAGTGTAACTGATTAAGATACAGTTATCCCGTAGTGAAGAAAAGGTGTGACAAGTACAACATTGACTCAAACTTTCAAATTAAGCATACCCAGCTTGGACACGAGTTAGCAGTTATCTATGTAATTACGGTCTTTGTTGGTCAGGGCAAGCACTCTCTTTTCTTTAATTGAACCGTTTTTCGTTCAAAGCTTTGGTAAACAGGTCTGCTAATTGATTTTCTGTATTTACGAAGTAGAGTTCCACCGTACCTCGTTCCATATGGTCTTTGATGAAGTGGTAGCGCACGTCAATATGCTTTGTCTTCGTATGTTGGACCGGATTGCTCGTGATTGCAATGGTACTTTTAGAATCATAGTAGATCGGGATGTTCGAGTTGTTATACCCATAGTCCTTCAGTTGCGTACGTATCCAGATGACTTGGGAGAAGCAACTAGCCGCGGCCACGTACTCCGCTTTCGCCGTGGAGGTGGAGACACACGTTTGTGTCTTGGAGGCCCAGCTAACCAACTTATCACCAAGGAACTGGGCGTGACCCATGGTGCTCTTCCAGTCGAGCATACTTCCTGCATGATCAGTATCTGAGAATGTTGTGAGTTCAAAACCTGTGTCCTTAGGGTATGAAAGGCCAAGATTAGCAGTACCTTTTAAATATCGAATAATACGCTTAACTGCTATAAGATGTGAATCCTTTGGTTTAGATTGAAATTGAGCACACAAAAAGGTAAAAAACATTATGTTCGACCTACTTTCCGTTAAATACATCAACGAACCTATCATTCCTCTATAGGTAGTAGTATTCACGTCCTTTCCGTCAGGATCGGCGTGTAACTTCGTACCCGGTGACATTGGAGTTTTCATGGGCGAACACGGTTCCATCTTGAAATTCCGAAGAATATCCGCGATGTACTTAGATTGATTGATGAATATCCCGGTCAACAGTTGTTTAACTTGAAGACCGAGAAAGAAATTCATCTGACCCATCATACTCATTTTAAAATGGGCTTTCATGAGGATTGAAATTTTGTAACAGTATTGTGGGTTCGTAGTGCCGAAAATAATGTCATCGACATAGACTTGAATTAAAATGATGTCCTCACCTTCCCTTTTGATGAACAAGGTTCTGCCGATATTACCTTTCGAGAAGCCAGAATTTGTGAGAAAAGTCGATAATTCATCATACCAGGCTCTCGGTGCTTGCTTGAGTCCGTACAACGCTTTGTCGAGGAGATACACATGATTGGGGTAATCTTGACTGACGAATCCGTCCGGCTGAGAGACGTACACTTCCTCCTTGAGTATGTGGACCCTCACGTCTCTTGGGGCACGCTCCTTGGGGAGGTCCTGCCGGATCTGGATGGACCATCGGAGCTACTAAATTGTTCTCACGCCTATAAGCTATCACACTCAGTGCCGATTGGTCTGCGATAGCTAGCAAGTTATTGGGTATCAGCATAGGGACTAGGTCCGGGATCACCTGTTTGTTCTGGATCCTAGTCATTCTGGTTGAAAGTAGTACCTCATGATCAGCGCGTCGAGGAATCGTAGGGTCTGCAGCCATGAAATGGGCGACGATAAGCTGCAGGAATCTCGGGAATGGCAAGAATGTGAGGTGTTTGTTGCCTTGCTTCTTCTGGACCTTCTCGAGCAGTTCGGTCCAAAGAATGGACACGCAGTCGATGTGTCGGTTGTATACTACGCCATGGAACGGTCAGAGCACGTTGACGGTCGTCTGGTCGATGCCTTTGTTGATCGATGATAAACACCTGTTCAAGATAGTGAATAAGGTGTACCATACGGGTTGAAGATGTATTCTTGAGAAGCACGAAGGATGGTTCAGCTTGGCAACATATTTATGGGCGCACAGATCCTGGCAGAGGACGGCATCAGAAACCGTAGCGTCGTAGTCAACTCGGCCTGGAACAGATGTCGCTTCTGGTAGATCAATTATCTGGCGGATGATATCTCGAGTAATTAGCACCGGGGAGTCTCCAATACGACCTTGGAGGTCGAAGCTTTGGCCGCGTGCGACGGATGTGAGGGATCTCCACAATTGGTGCACATAAACTGTTGGAATGGGCACGGTGGCCGTCAATGCTCGATTGAGTGTGTGGCGCTTGAGTACTTCCACGATAATTGGGCATTGGAAGACGATATTCGATGTGTCTAAATGGAAGTTGTTTGAAATGAGTGGTAGATTCAGACCAACTGGGAGTAGCGGGGCATCGCCTTGGGGCTGATTTGGTTGCGCCATGATCGTGCCTGTTAAAAACGAACTAAAGTTGAGTGTGCATGGCAAATGGACACCAAAAGCTTGTTTCGGGGCTCATATTCTCGGGTTTGAGAAAACCGAGAGTCGGTGACGGTCCGAAACAGGTCACTACTCGGTTCTTGATGAGCCCGGAGTGAGTGTACACCTTTAAGTGGGATACAGATTACCAAACACCCAATTAAAACCAATGTAACAGTGCTCCCGGAATGTATTAGATCCGGATCCGGAATGCAAACCAGAACCACCTAAGATCCGGAACCGGATTGGATCCGGAACTGAATAGGGACCAGATCCAGAACTCAATATACCGGAACTGAATAGGGACCGGATCCGGAACGTCATCCAGAACCGGTATGGGACCGGGACCCGGAAGGGAATCCAGAACCGGTATGTTCCGGAACCGGAATTTGTCTAAACCGGGACTCCATTCCGGGATTGTCAAAATCCGGAACATAATCTGGAACTCGTATCGGGTTTAATTGATGCAGTCAACTCCAAATCGAACCAACATAGGTTCAAATCTATGATCGAAAACAACTCAAACAACCGTTTAAATATTGAGTCGATGCGATTTGCGGCGACGTGGGGGACGAGATTGACGGCCGAAGGGTTTTGAAACCCTATCGGCATCGCCACTTCAGAAACTATCAAATTGATCGATAGTTCGCCATTAAAAGGATCGAATGCAGGTAGATTCATTGAATAAACAAGGATTAGAAACATACCTGAAGTTTGGAGGGAAGATCTGAGCCTGATTGATGCAAAAACACAAGTTGATAGCACACAGTGGAGTATGAGAGGTTTGGAGCGAATTGTTTTGAAATTGTGAAGAGTTAGAATGAAAAACCGGTATTTATACCGGTCGATACCGGGTGCCTCAACTCTCCTGGTTCCAACTTTGTCTCAACTTATGATAATTGGAACAAAATACCCCTAAAGTTTGAAAAACAACTTTTTAAATTAACCCCGAGTTTTAAAAATTTACCCTTTGGACCCTCAGGTTTAAAATTACACTTCTCCCCCTAAACTTTTCAAAAATACGATTCTCCCCCTTAACTTTTGAAAATGACACTTCTCCCCTCAACTTTTCAAAATAACAACTCTCCCCCTACAAGGAACGATGGACTTACTTTGGGGACTTGGCTTTTGAGGTGACACCTTGCAGAACAGAAGGTTAGTAGCTCAGGAAATAAAGTGAAAACAAAGACAAGACTAGTATAATCTAAAAAAACATGCAGAAAACTGAAAAAACGAAACGAAACATTATAACGTAAATACAGAGTATAAGTCACCGATGTGCTTGAAACACCTAAACTACGCTGCAGGACAAGTGTAACTGATTAAGATACAGTTATCCCGTAGTGAAGAAAAGGTGTGACAAGTACAACATTGACTCAAACTTTCAAATTAAGCATACCCAGCTTGGACACGAGTTAGCAGTTATCTATGTAATTACGGTCTTTGTTGGTCGGGGCAAGCACTCTCTTTTCTTTAGTTGAACCGTTTTTCGTTCAAAACTTTGGTAAACAGGTCTGCTAATTGATTTTCTGTATTTACGAAGTAGTGTTCCACCGTAGCTCATTCCATATGGTCTTTGATGAAGTGGTAGCGTACGTCAATATGCTTTGTCTTCGTATGTTGGACCGGATTGCTCGTGATTGCAATGGTACTTTTAGAATCATAGTAGATCGGGATGTTCGAGTTGTTATACCCATAGTCCTTCAGTTGCGTACGTATCCAGATGTCTTGGGAGCAGCAACTAGCCGCGACTACGTACTCCGCTTTCGCCGTGGAGGTGGAGACACACGTTTGTGTCTTGGAGGCCCAGCTAACCAACTTATCACCAAGGAACTGGGCATGGCCCATGGTGCTCTTCCAGTCGAGCATACTTCCTGCATGATCAGTATCTGAGAATGTGGTGAGTTCAAAACCTGTGTCCTTAGGGTACCAAAGGCCAATATTAGCAGTACCTTTTAAATATCGAATAATACGCTTAACTGCTATAAGATGTGAATCCTTTGGTTTAGATTGAAATTGAGCACACAAAAAGGTAAAAAACATTATGTTCGACCTACTTTCCGTTAAATACATCAACGAACCTATCATTCCTCTATAGGTAGTAGTATTCACGTCCTTTCCGTCAGGATCGGCGTGTAACTTCGTACCCGGTGACATTGGAGTTTTCATCGGCGAACACGGTTCCGTCTTGAAATTCCGAAGAATATCCGCGATGTACTTAGATTGATTGATGAATATCCCGGTCAACAGTTGTTTAACTTGAAGACCGAGAAAGAAATTCATCTGACCCATCATACTCATTTTAAAATGGGCTTTCATTAGGATTGAAATTTTGTAACAGTATTGTGGGTTCGTAGTGCCGAAAATAATGTCATCGACATAGACTTGAATTAAAATGATGTCCTCACCTTCCCTTTTGATGAACAAGGTTCTGTCGATCTTACCTTTCGAGAAGCCAGAATTTGTGAGAAAAGTCGATAATTGATCATACCAGGCTCTCAGTGCTTGCTTGAGTCCGTACAACGCTTTGTCGAGGAGATACACATGATTGGGGTAATCTTGACTGACGAATCCGTCCGGCTGAGAGACGTACACTTCCTCCTTGAGTTTGCTGTTTAGAAATGACGTCTTTACATCCATTTGAAAGACGGTGAAGTTTTTGTGAGAGGCGTACGCGAGGAACATCTGAATAGCTTCGATTCGGGAAAGTGGTGCTAACGTCTCTTCATAGTCGATCCCCTCTTGTTGTCGATACGCTTTCGCTACCAAGCGAGCCTTGTTCCGAGCAACGATCCCGTTCTCGTCCTTCTTGTTCTTGAAGATCCATTTCGTTCCGATAACGGTCTTGTGCTTCGGTCGAGGGACTAGGTGCCACACTTTGAGGCATTCAAATTCGTTCAACTCCTCCTGCATGGCGATCACCCAGTCCGGGTCGTGTAAGGCATCTTTAACCGTCGCTGGTTCAACATTGTTGAGGAAGATGGAAAAGAGGCACTCATTTACCGTACCCGCCCATTTTTGAGTGTTGCTCAGAAGTGCCGGAGCAGCGTCGTCTTCGGTTTCCGTCGTTGCTCTAGTTTGAACGGGAGCAGACAGATCTCCGATGATTTGCTCAGGTAGGTGCGCTCGAGTCCACTTATGTGTGTGAGGTAGCTGGTCAATGAGAGGTTGAGAGTTATCGGCATCGTTGTAGGAGCCTAAGCGTAAGTCTTGAACCGCTTCTAAAGATGGATTCGGAGGTAATCTGACAGCGGCCGCTGGTTGGGGAAGAACAGCAGTTGACGAAGATTCGGCGGATATGTCAGCGCTGTTGCTTGAACCGGGGGAAGACATAGTGGGTTGAACCACTGGGGATAGAGTCGCGGTCACCGTAGCTGTGCTTGAGGATGTGGGACGACACCACTACAGCTCCATCTGCATTCATAGAAGCATTAGTAGATACATGTGAAATATGGAAATCATTGTAGAAATGTTCAAATAGTAGATCTAACTCAGAAGGACGTGACTTCGACATATTAGATGACGAAGGATCTACTGTAGTGTGCTTGGGTTCCGATCTAGAGTGATCGGAAGCCAGCACTCCAGTAAGCAGGAGTTCTGAACTGGTTCGTACAGAAGCCAAATCGACCAATTAGTCGAAGGTCACATTGATACTCCCAATAACACTCTTTGTCCTCTTATTGTAGACTCGGTATGCTTTCGACGAGGTAGAATAGCCGATGAAGATTCCTTCGTCTGCCTTTGGCTTGAGCTTGCCGAGATCATCTTTGTCGTTCAGCACGAAAAACTTGCACCAGAACGCTTGAAAGTAACTGATGTTGGGGGTGCGTCTGTTGATGATCTCGAACGATGTCTTGTTGAAGCGCTTGTGGACGATGGATCTGTTTTGAGTATAGCACGCCGTTGCGATGGCTTCCGCCCATAGGAATATGGGAAGATTGTACTGGGTTAGCATGGTGCGGGCCGGTTCCATCAAGGTGCGGTTGCGATGTTCCACCAGGCCGTTCTGTTGAGGAGTCCTAGCAACAGAGAAGTTGTGTGAAATCCCAACCGATGTGAGATAGTCACTTAGGACGCGGTTCTTGAACTCGGTTCTGTTATCCGTGCGAATCTTGATGACGGTTAGCTGCAAGTTGTTCTGGACACCCTTCAGATGATTGACTATGATCCCAGGAGTTTCATCCTTTGAATGGAGGAATTTGACCCAGGTGTATCGCGTGTAGTCGTCCATGTTAGGACCATAAATGTCCTACATATTAGAAAGATATATAAATAATTATATAGTGCTTAATTAGTTTTAATTATTATTGTAAAAGCCTTAATTACTTTAATTGGGCTTAGTTTAGGCTTAATGGGCTTATGCCTTGCTTGTGTAAAGCCTTAGTATATAAGGTTTCCTTAACCTTAGAATTAGGTTAGAGCAATTGATTAGCATTCCTAGAGATTCATTAGAGAGAGATAGTTGAGATTTTCACGAACAATTCATGATTTCAACTTGTCATCCCTCTCGTATTCATGATTCAAGATAGTTACAAAGGTTTGAATGAAAATCTCAACTATCTCTCTCTAATGAATCTCTCTCTAATGAATCTCTAGGAATGCTAATCAATTGCGCTAACCTAATTCTAAGGTTAAGGAAACCTTATATACTAAGGCTTTACACAAGCAAGGCATAAGCCCATTAAGCCTAAACTAAGTCCAATTAAAGTAATTAAGGCTTTTACAATAATAATTAAAACTAATTAAGCACTATATAATTATTTATATATCTTTCTAATATGTAGGACATTTATGGTCCTAACAATCTCCCTCTAAAGATATATAAATAAAAATCGGTCTTGAAATCTTCAAGTCTTGATTTTCTCTTCCTTTGAATCTTTGGAACTCTATGGTGTAGCATGTCTTCATGTCTTTCAACGCTCCCCCTTGAATAAAACTCTTGAATAAAACTCTTGAATTTGTTTTCAGCTTTAAAAGAACTTGTAGAACCAATATGCTTGAAGGAGGAAATACTGAATTGTAGCAAACACCACTTGATAAACGACGAGAAGAGATGATCACTTGTAAGCACTGTGATCACTTGTATGCACTTTGAAACTCTTTGGATCTCAGAACAGATCAATCATTCGGAAAAAATCGGTCAACAATTACTCCCCCTCGGCTTTGGCATGGAGACTTCTTTACTCCCCCTTACTTTACTCCCCCTCGGCTTTTGCTTACTCCCCGTCAACTTGATATTCGGTATCTTTGAAGCTGTACCCTTTCTCCCCCTCATGATGAGTAGGAGCATCCAGAGCATCATGCACGTTCAAAGACAATAGTGACGAGTAGCAAAAATTCCAGATAAAAGCATTAAGAAACCAGAATGGGGTAAATAGCTAACACAGAAACACGTTAGTAACTGTTATCACAACAATTTTAAAAAAATTGTGTGGCCTATGTTCAGAGTTGGCAATGGGGTATCTCTGATAGGACTTCCAGTAATCATTGAAGTAAAATATTGAAAATTACTTCTCAAACTGTTCCGGAAATATCACAAAGATATGCAATTGGAATCACAAAGACTCGTGCATGTGTGAAAGAAAATAAATTCTATCTGTTTTGACTCAAAATATTGATTTAACTCAGGACGCAAGTTAAAATCAATTGACACAATGAATAGAATGTGAAGTTCGGAGACCGGAGCTGATGTCTTCCTTTTTCAATATCTAAGACCTCGGAATGAGGAATAGATAGATTATGTGCTAATCCTCCGTGAATATATGAAACAAGCATCTGTTGGGAGATACTTGAGTGGCTGGGTGGGGTGACACAAGTTATCGACACTGGGTCCATGTCTGATTCAATATTCATCTCCTAAGAATGAGAATGAATAGATTGTGTGGTTACCCGGATAACTGACTCGGTTTGGTAAGGACCAATATATTCTTTTAAGTCCTGTCACAACCTCACCATATTCTTTTCTCTCCAAACTCATCTATCATCTAGACCCTCACTGTAGTCTATAAGGGATGTGTTTCTTGGGTAGGTCCTTCCGGTTCTGGATAGACCATAGAAACAATGTAATTCCTAACACTCACTTTCATGCAACGAGTAGAACAGTTTAGTAAACAGTGAAATACGAGTCCTGAACTGATTTGTGCAGAAGTCAAAGCGTTTAAGAGCGAGTCCTGATCTGAGATGATCAGAAGTCATTAAAATGAAGTCCGAGTTCTGATCTGAGGTAATCAGAAGTCAAAGTTGAAATACCAGAGTTTCAAGAAACAAAATAAAGCGCAAAACAGAATGACTCAGTAAGCACAGTATGTTCAAAAAATCAACCAATGATTAGAAAGTTTAATTGTGAAGAACAAGTCACAATTATTATATCAGATAAGAATGGAATCATTATATGAAATGAGGAACAATGAACATAAAGTGGAATTCAAAACGAGTGTATTTCCATCGAAAAATCAACGAATATGTGAGACATGGAAATAACTAGGTCAAGAAAATGACACGTGGCAATCATGGGATTTAAATATGGAGAATAACAAACACAAGTAAGTTATCCAGAATGAATTACCATGGTCTTTGAATTCAGTTAGAAGTTCACTTACCTGTCATGAGATAGTACTCCCCCTCAAAAGTGGCATAACCTTCGAATGCAGTCATGTGAAAATAATGTTCTGAACTAAGCACACATGACATTCCTGCAAAATAAATTAGAAGGATTTTGGTATCCATCCATTGATGGATCCTTGATGGTTAGATGTCCAATTATAGTGAGGACCAGGGATACTATAAGTACCATACCAATACTTAACATGGTCTTTCTTTACAAAGTCACTTGTTCCACAATAAAAGCAACACAACTTCTGTGTAGATAAGTTGATCAGTTTGTTAACAGAGTAAACTTGATCAGTTTTCACAACAGCTTTAGCATGGAAAGCTGTGTTGTTCTTGTCACTTTTAACAGAGACGAATGACTTTGGAGCAGGAGTGGTTCCTTTAACTCTCCACACCATGTTTACTTTCTTGAATGATTGATTAACTTTCTTATCAACACGAGAATCATAGAAAATATTGGAAGGTCGAATCTGATCTTTTGAAAAATCATTTGATTTGACAAAAATTTTGGAAGAACGATTTGTAGAAAATGAACTTGAAGCATAAGAAGGTTGAACACCTTTGATTTTGCTTTCTTCAAGATTCTTGACTTTAACTGATAAAGCATTTCGTTCTTTGAGAATTAAGTCAAATTTCTTTTGTAAATTAGATTTAACCATTTGTTCCTTCAATATCTCGGTTGCTAATCCAAATAATCTCTGTGTAAGTTTAGAAATCTCAGTCTGAAAAATCTTTATCTCTTTTGCAAAATCATCTTTCAAACATTTAGATCTAAAACCTTCAACTTTCTTTTTCTCAGTTTCTTTGCTTAGAATGTCTAATTCTTTCTCCAAATCGGATATTTTCAAAGAAAGTTCTCCATTCTTTTTAGAAAAAGATTTGCGTTCGGATTCAAAGTTTTCTCTTTCTAAAATCAAAACTTTTTCAAAGTCGAAGATTTGTTTTGAAAGTTTTAGACATCTAAGCTCAAGACTCTTCTTCTCATCAAGAGATTTGGTTGAAAAACCAGATTGCTTTTGTATAAGCAATTCTTTCTCCTTTTCAAAAGCCTTTTCAATAGTAGCTAGTTTACTTTTAAGCTCAAGGTTTTCACAGTTCAGGAGTTTACCTTTCTCTTCTTCTTTAGCAAGCTTCTCAGAACTGTTCCAGATTTGAGATTTCAGTTCCTTCAGCTCCTTGATGTACTTGCTGCACAAATCATCTGCTTGCTTGATATTCTTTTCACATAGTCTTTGATATGCTTTCTTTTCAAGTGCCTTTATCTCGTCTTGTGATGGCAATTCAACAATCTTCCTTTTCAGCTCAGTGTTTTCAGACACTAAGATCGTTGCCTTTTCTTCAGACTTAGCAAGCTTCTCAGAACTTTCAGTTTCTTGCAATCTCAGTTCCTTTATAGTTTTGATATTCCTGCTGATCGCTTCATCTGATGACTTGATATCCATATCATACATTCTTTCATAGTCTATACACGCAGGATTAAAACAATGCGACATTGTTACCTGAAAAATTGATCGTTAATCGGTGTTGCTTTGAAGAATCAAAAATGCGGAAGAAAAATCAAAAATTAAATCAGAAAAGAAAATTTATAAAATAAATTTGTTTCCAATATTTAAAATTTGATTATTGATGGTACGAACTAAATCAAACTTCGATGGTGAAACCTACGAGAAAGATAAACCAAGTTAGATCAAGAACGACAATGAAAATCACATAAAATGATAGTCGTCGCAAATTATCTCAAAGATCACAAAAATTGCAAATCTATCGTTTAAGAAAAATTGCAACTTTTGATAAAAACTTACAGTCACAAGACGTTCGGTAACTCGGGCACCGTCGAGAACTTACCAATCAAAACTTATCAACACACAACTTACCAGATAAAAGTTGATTTACCGGATGAATGAATAATCCGCACAAAACAAAAACTTACCAGATGAAGGTTGTTTGTGACTTACCGGGTGAAATGTACTTTCCGGATGCGTTTACCTGATGGATGAATAATCTGGATGAAAGAACACTTACCGGGTGTGAATGCTTACTGGATGAAAACTGAAGTGTACTTACCGGATGAAGATCGGTTACCGGACACAACCTTACCGGATGATGATGTTCTCGCAAAAATAGCACTTACCGGATGAGGTTGATTTACCGAATGGGAAGCTTACCGGATAAACCTTGCTTACCGAATGAAAAACAAACCAAGCAAAAAATATTAAGACAAACAAAAAAAACTTTTAACCAAATATATATGTATGTAATCATATTGCATATACGCATGCAATAAAATTATGGTCAAACTTGTAATATTGGTCAAATATTACGGCTCAATACAAAAACAAAAACTAATCCGGAAAGGAGATTGTTACCGGAAAGTGACAATTTTGTCCGGAGACCTGATTTGTCCGGGAACCCCCAAAAAAAATTCACCCGGAAAGAATTAATTCTTCCGGTAACTTGGGGAATTACCCGGAAAGTGACAAAAAAATGACTTACCCGGAAACTGCGGCTGGTTCAGAAAAATCGGATTAGGATTCGATAGGGTTGCTTGATTTCACTCCTGTAGGGTTAGATTTTAACCAAAAACACAAAACAAACACACCCAGATCGATTTCTAAGCAAAATATATCCTATTTTTCAATAAACCACCACAAAAATTCAAAAACACCAAAAAATTCAAGAATTGATTTTTGAATTGAAAAATTAAAACCTTTGAGACTTGATGTAAACGCGGATAAACACCAGATAAACGTGAGTAAACAATCGAGATCAAACAAACGAATTAATAGATTAACGAAAGAACTTTGCAAACCCGATTGAAGAACGATTTTCCTCAAGAAAAAATGTACTATTACGAAATTAATCTGGGTGCCTTCTGGACCTCAAACGATTAATCTAACCGTCCAGAATGTAAAACGAAGTGTCGTGGAATACTGACCAAACATCGTAACGATCCGACGGTTCAAACTCCGGGAATAGGCAAAACGGCTCGCAGCGTTTTTCCAGAAAAATAGCTACGAAAATTCTCTGTTTTCTTGCTTTCGATTGGCTTTCTTTCGTATCTTCAAATCACCGATTCTGCTCTGATACCAATTGTGAATCCCAGATTGATCAGGTAACAATAAATCAATAAGAAATAACACGAACAATTGATGATTTCAACTTGTCATCCCTCTCGTATTCATGATTCAAGATAGTTACAAAGGTTTGAATGAAAATCTCAACTATCTCTCTCTAATGAATCTCTAGGAATGCTAATCAATTGCTCTAACCTAATTCTAAGGTTAAGGAAACCTTATATACTAAGGCTTTACACAAGCAAGGCATAAGCCCATTAAGCCTAAACTAAGCCCAATTAAAGTAATTAAGGCTTTTACAATAATAATTAAAACTAATTAAGCACTATATAATTATTTATATGTCTTTCTAATATGTAGGACATTTATGGTCCTAACAGTCCACCATCACCAATACGTACTTCTTATGACTTATGCTTTGGACACGCATAGGGCCGCAGAGATCCATGTGGATAAGCTCTAGAGGTCTGTACGTGCGATGAACCGTCTTAGGTTTGTGAAATACCTTCTTCACTTTACCCATCTCGCATGCGGAGCAGAGATGTTCTTTTGCAAAACGTAGTTCAGGCATACCCTTGACGAGTCCACTAAGCAACAGCTTGTTGATGTGCTTGAAGTTCAAATGAGAAAGTCGTCGATGCCACAACCAGGTATGTTGAGTAGATGCTTTGGAAAGCAGGCAAACGGTTTATCGGTCTTCACGGAGGCAAGGTTGATGGTGTAGAGATTCGTCCTTCGAGTTCCGGCAAGGATCTCCGTTCCGTCGTCGTTACGAATACTGCACCGCTTCGCCTTGAAGTTGACTTCAAGATTCTTGTCGCGGAACTGGACTATGCTGAAGAGGTTGTGACCAAGGCCTTTGACGTAGAACACACGCTTGATAGTGATGTTGTCCTAAACGAGGTCGCCATAGCCTATGATGGGGGCTACATTATCATTCCCAAATATGACGTCACCACAGTACTTATCCTTGAAGTTGGTGAGCATCTCCCATTTACCAGTCATGTGTTTGGAGCATCCGGAATCTAAAAACGACACATGACTGGGCTGCAAAACAAAAATTAGGGTTGTTTAGGTACCGATCTATAAATGGGTCCTTGAGTGTTAGGTGCAACACCTTTGCTTGAGACCCGTTTAGATCTGGGTCTTTTCCGAGAAGATTTACGAGAAGCATTAGAGTTAAACACATGATATGTACCAAACCAATCAGATGCATGTTTAGACACGACAAAGTCATTCAATCCACACAAAGAACAATAAACACAGTCACGCGAAATTTCAATAAATTGCTGAACAGAATCAAGTTTAACTGGAAATTCAAAGCCATGTTCAACAGAGTTATTCAAAACAAAACCATGATTGTTATTGTTTTTCCTAATATGCGAAAAAGAATTAAATGATTTGGTCTTCTCTGGTGGTAAGTTAGTCTTCTTCTCTACCCACTCTTTCCGAACTTCTTTCCCCCGACCCGTACTATCTGAAATTACATTAGAGTTATTGTCAGAGGATCTTGAGTAATATGGTTCTCTTTTAGAGCTCTTACCGGTTTTAGCACGTTTCTTAGACCGGCGTTTAGATTTAGATTTCAAAATGGTCTCAGAAACGGTTTTAGAGTTAGAACACTCTCCTTTCTCAAAATTAACCGGTGTGGGCATTTTTTTCTAAAAATTGAGTGTGACTAGCAAGCTTCGGAGCAAAATCAATCATAGAAATATCATCATCATGACAAGCAGAGGAATTCATAAACTCGGAAAACCGTCGTGCAGAGTCAAGTGGGGTTTCGCCATCAGAGTCGGAAGATGAGTTATTCGCAAAGGGATTATCAAAGATTGGAAAAAGATTCTTTTGTACAGAATCAGGTTGAATCACCTTGCCTTTATCTTTGAAGCTCAAATTCTTATCATTTGTGTCATTAGACACTCCTAGAAAGGCTTTACACGAGGAACTATCCGAACAAATAGGTGGCGAGTCAACCGAGATGGTTTCAGGAGTGACAGGCTTCATTGGAGTATCCACTGGACTCTCCTTAGCCATTTTACTCGTTAAAGCTTCTACCGCCAAGGCGGACAGTTGAGTCGTCAACTTTGCAATCTCGGTTCTATAACTCGCTCTTTCTGATTCGGATAATGACTCGGTTTTGTTCTTTTTGAGCTTATCGATAGTGGATAAAAGTACAGTTCTTTCGGTTTCATAAATAACCTTATCCCTCACAATTGATTCTTCTAGTTTAAAAATGATGTTTTCCAAAATCAGAGGTGGAACATAACGTTTAAACTCTAATTTATCGTTAGAATCTACATCTGGTGTTGCCGTAACGGGAACCGGAGTTTCCACAGTTTTAGAAAGCGAACAGATGTTGAAGTAATGACTGGAGAGGTAAGGGGTTTTGCTTTTTAAATCAGACGCATTTAGCGTTTCGTACACGAAAGGAACGTGTACATTTATATTCTTCCTAGGCGTCTCATCTTCCGATTTAGTGTTATCTTCAGAATTAGAGTTACCAGTTTTAGGCTTTGCCTCTATTTTTAGTAGAGGAATACTTGTTTTTCATTTAAGATCATTTTTCTCCTCATCCTCCTGAGACGACATAGTCCACTTGATCTTATACTCGGGATATTTCATATCTAGGCCCATGAAATTAAATTCATAAAGGGTGGGAACCTTAGATAAGATTTTCTTTAGGTAACACGGATTATCATATCTGAGTCCCCATTGTGAGTTGTAGTACTTAAATTCCTTTGGTTTGTTCAAGTGGATGGTTTGTTCCGATTTACCAAGTTTGTAAAGTTTGGATTCAAGATCCTTAAGCTTAGTGGTCAACAACTCATTTTCTTTTCAAACTTTCTCTTGAATAACAACGCTTTTAGAATACTCCTCCTGAGACTTTTCTAACTTTTGTGTGAATTCAGATATTTGGTTCTCTAGGGATTCAGCTCGTTTTGAAATGACTGAGCACTCAGTTTGATAGTTCTCTATCACACATTTGTCCTCAGCCTTTTCAATAGCTAGCTTGCCTATGGTATCATACTTAGTCATAACATCGGCTTCTAGCTTAGAGATTTGGGCATCCTTGATATTAATCCTTTGTTTAAAAGTATCTAAGGTACACGCCATAACTTGCATCTGATTAATTAAGTCAGCATTAGAAGAACTACATACCTGGCATTCCGCTTTTTCCTTGTTCTCTCCGGAAGAGTCATCTTCAGATTCGGATTCTTCCGGGTTGATGCCGGTGTAGCACATGTGGGCTTCCTCGTCGTCGTCTTCATCTTCAGTCAGTACGAGCCAGTGATCATCTTTCGCCAGCAGAGCTTTACCTGCTTCTTTCTGCCTTGACAACAACATTTTGTGCGTGTAGTACTCAGCATTGCGTACTACAGGTTTTCGACAGTCTTTGGCGAAGTGACCTTGCTTTCCGCAGTTATAACATTTAACTGGTTCATCATCAGCTCGGTCGTCAGACTTTCCTTCACATTTCTTTCCTTCATCGTTCTTCTTTATTCCTTCATCCGACTTGCGTTTCCCTTCATACTTATCTCTGTAGTCCCGACGCTTTGTATTGGTGGAATAACGCTGGTTGTTGTTGGATGGCTTCTTGAAAAACTTATTTCTAGCGTACTCCCGGGAAAGTAAGGTAACGACTTTCTTTATGCCGTCAAGCTCTGGATTGGAATCACTTTCCGGTTCTTCATCTTCAAGTTCAGATTTACTGTGCGCTTCCTCTCTATGCGAACTGCGTTGGGTTTACTTGTCTTTCTTCTGAGACATTAGTGCAAGAGGGACTTCTTTCATCTTTTCACCAGACTTCTGATCTCCCATCAGTTCATGAACATCGTCTTCGTCCTGTAGCAACATCTCGTAGAGCTCATGCAGCGGAACACTTTCTAAAGAACGGTTGTGACGAACATGGAGGACAAATCCATTCCATTCAGATTGGAGGTTGCTTAAGAACTTGATATTGCACTCGAGGTTCATCTTGAAGATGTTGTTCTTGTGCAAGTCATTAAGGAGTGTGCAGAAGAATTCGTAGGTCTCGGTGAGTGATTCCCCTCGTTTGGCTTTAAATGCTTCATAGCGACTGAGGCAGTTGGTTATCTTCAGCTGATTTCCCTCACGACTGCCTTGCATGATCTTTGCGTGCTGGTCCCACAAACCTTTCGATGTGTCCTTGTGACTGTCGATGCTACAGTAGATGTTGTTTGGAAGACTGAATACAAGATAAGTCTTCGCCAGCTTATCTCCATCGACTTTCCTCTTTTCATCGACAGACAGCTTGTCAAAAGGTTTGACCACCCTTTAAGCTGGAGGTCCGCCTTCTTGCGCCTGAATGTCCATCGTGGGTGGAGCAATCGGTCCATCGGTCAGCGATCGTAGAATCTTATCACATGAAGCGGTCTTTCCAGACATTGTACTCCCCTCGGTAGAGGATCTGAGGTTTGAGTTCAGATCCAATGGCTAACGCGTCTTGAGCATTCATTGTTGGGCACTTGTGTGTGATCATAAGACGAATAGGTTGATTCAAAGGTAAGAGAGTGATCTAACGCACAATCTAACGCAAAACTAACGCGAAATCCTAAGGGAGTGGTGATCTAAAGCAATTCTTACAAATATTTAAGGAAGGAAACACTGAACAAATGAAACAGATTCAAGAAGAACGAAAAAAGGACTTACTTGGTTGTGCAGAACAGGATCCGGACTAGAGATCAGGATTGTGGAATCCGGTAATTGAGGATCCCGAACCGGAACAAGGATCCGGAATTGGGGGGATCCGGAGTCAATATCGGTGTGCAAAAAATATAGGGACTGAATCCGGATTGGATACCGGATTTGGTTGGAACCGGAATAGGGTGTGAATCCGGTAGACTCCGGAACCGGACTTGAGATCCGGTATATACTAGATCCGGTATGAAAGTGAATCCGGAACTCAATCAGATTGAGTACCGTATTCAACGTCTGGTCGAAAGAAAAACTTAACTAGAGATTGAAATCGTACTTTTTGACTTGAAAAACTGCTGCAAACACTTTAAAAACAACACAAGCAAGTAGAGAAAGCAAAAACAACTGACCAAATTGATTAATGAACCACTTTTAAGCAACAATTGAGATTTTTATAAAGAAGAAAGTGTAAAAAACCCAGAAAGTAAAAATCTCAAAAATTGATTAACTTGATGTAAAGCCCGTGTCCCGGTATGTTTTTATATATATTTTAATTAATTGCGTTAATATTGTTCTTTGAGCGAATCTTTACTAACGGGGTTAGCAAGTTGGACCAAATGCGTAATAAATCTTTTAATAATTTTAAAATGTTTACCTTTAATTGTTTTGGTTAGTGGTTTGGTGTCAACAAAGACCAAAATGTTAGCATACGTGTCGTTTTGAGGTAGATTGTGAGATGAGGTGTAGTTGAGGGGCTATTAGTGCAATTCTTGGAAACTTGTGGCATGGGTTTCGGCCAATGCACTCTAGGCCGAACACCCCTCCCCTTTTGATGTCTCGTTTTCTTCTTTCCTTGATAGCCAAGCAAACCCAAAACAACTCCAAACCCTACGACCCTCTCTTCTCGTTTTGTTTGTGTTGTGCGGCCGGAGAGATAGAAACGAAGAGAGAGAGTGAAATCGCGAGAAGGAGAGAGAGTCGAGAAGAAGGAATACAGCAGCAGCCCTCGACGCCGCTACTGCTGTCGCCGGAGACCGCCACCACCCGCTGTCGTCGGAGTGATCGAGAGGGAGCGGTTTGGCTGTGGTGGTGAGACGCCGTCGTGAGGTATGTGGTTCTCGTTAGTCTCGTTCTTTTCTTTTCCTTTTCGTTTTTCCGGCGAGACCACCACCGCCGCACGCCGCCGCTGCGGTGGCTGTGGGTGGAGGGCGGTGGCAGTGGGTGTCACTCTTAGCGTAAATCCCGAATCGTTTAAGCCGCAAACCGTTTATAAAGTTATTTTTTTATGAAAATTTTAGTGTGCTGTCCAGTTTTCGCGCGACCATAACGTTTCCGTCGTAACTCCGTTTGAGCCGAAACTGGCGCCCACGGTTCAAGTTCAGGGTCGAGCAAGTTTTCCGTGTTTTAGCAAAACACTGGTTCGGTCTCTAACTGGGCGAAATAGTGGTCGTAAGTTCTGTGAATCGTCATTTTATGTAAAAGAAACTGCAGTTCTGTCACTGTTTTGCGTAAGCTGTAACTTTCTCCTCGTAACTCGGATTGGGGTGATTTCGGTGCCAAAAGTTCCCTTTTTGAGTCTATAAACGTTTCTGTGTTTTGTGCAAAAATCAGTTCGGAATGTAACTTAGGCCAAATCGTCGTTTTATACTGATAAGTGCTGTTTTTCGCTGTTCTGCGGGCTGATCTTATAAAATCCGTAATTAAATGTAGAAAAATCGTTAGGAGGCGTATAATATGTCTTTGAAACCCTATCTCAGAGTACTTTCTAATCATGAAATAATATTGGGAATTTTCTGGGTTTAAAGGGGTCGAAACAGGTCCCGAACAGACCTGTTTGGCGAGAACGGAAAATAGTTTTAGTGACAGTTTAAGCGTGTGTCGTGTCATAGGGTCCGGGTCTCGTATTGACACGTTTTAACATGCGTTTAGGTGCTGGGAAGTGACCGTTATTGTGAAGCTTGAATTGTATTGTTAAGCTAGGCGCGCATTCGAGGTGAGTTCTCTCACTATATCTAATAATAGTTATTTTATCATTGCTGTAGTACGTGTGTGGTAGCTTTATGTGATTGTGTTGTGGGACTAGATAGTGGGGTGTCTAGTTGATACTATGTTGCCATGTTAACTCGGTGGGACCGAGGGTCCGGCGGGGCCGGAGGTTTTATACGCGGGTGGCGTAGAGACTCGGTGGGACCGGCGGGGCCGGAGGTTTTATACGCGGGTGGCGTAGAGACTCGGTGGGACCGGGGATTCGGCGGGGCCGAAGATGTTATCATGTGGTCGGTGGGACCGACTTGTGCCTTTTAGACGGGTGGTTGTGGATATACATGTTAATGATTTGTTCGTAGACCTGAATGATCGTTTATGTGTCACTATCTGTTTTAGGGGTAGTGTGGAATAACTGTATTATTTATGGTGTTTGAATTCACTAAGCTTCGTGCTTACCCTTTCCCATAAACTGTGGTTTCAGGTCCGAACGGCTCCAAGGCGTGACGAGTACACACTGGCAAGCGAGGAGAGCTGGTTGATTTATGGTTTTAATAATTAAACATTTATTCTGCTGGTTTTAATTTATAAAGATATTAATTATGTGTTTGCAAACGAAACGTTGGTATCAATTAATGAGTCGTTATAAATGAATTGTTTATTTAAAAATTTAAATTTACTTGTAATTTTTGGGACGTTACAACTTGGTATCAAAGCACAGCTTGAGTGAATCAAACGCACCTCGGTGTGTTTGGTCTCAAGTTGCGGCTGGAAAATTTTCAAATTCCTTATTAAACCTTTTTGGGAATAAAAGCAAAGGGTAAAAACCCGTTCGAGGAACGGTGATCGGAGGCGCAATGTGTACAGTCAGCCGGAGCCAAAGGGGAAAGGTACAGTACTTAGTGTTTTATTGTTTTCTAGATCATAGAGTATGCATGCTAGATTGCTTGTTGTGGACACTATGCTGTATGTTGAACTACTTGCCTATTAGGAATTTATGCTAATTATGATAGGTTACTAAGTGGATGCCCTCTAGGTTGTATGCAGTAAGATTTATAGCCTTAGAATATTCGATTTAGTTCTATTGCGCAGCTCTTGTTTGAGTCCAACCGTTCTAGGATAGAGTCTTGTATTCGACTGTCTATTTGTTTCGCACTGCATATGATCGGGTATTCGCGAGGCAACTCGTTATGATAAGTAGGGATTCGGCAGTAGCAAGGGTAGTGGTTTGGATGGAATTCCTAGGGAGCTAGGAAGAGCGAGTATATATGCCGGTGCGGGCATATGTGTGTAGTTGCGGCGAGAAGCTACTTGGACCCCTCGGGATGGGACTCGGAACGAGCGATGATAGGCGTGGAAGGTAGTAGTAGAGCTCCTACTACCGGAAGCACAGGATCAATGCTCGAGTCGGGGAAGTCACAAGGAATCCAAGGAGTTGAGCGTGAGTGTTGTTAGTATGAGTTATTATGTGCTAATAACGCGTTGTATTGTCTACCCAGAATAGCCATCACAAGGAGGAACAACTATAGTAAACCTGCTAGTACAAGTGTGTACTTGATTTGCTTGAGGTGATGATCGTTGGGGTAATGATGAAGGTTCTAAACTAGTAGTCGTTGGGATAGAAGGACGTGTCTAGTATCAATCACTTGGAGTGACGATAAGGATGTGGTTTGTTTTAAGTAGACCATTTCGGGTCAAAAATTGGCAATTGTGCTAGAATCATAGGCATTTGAGCCGACTTTGATTTGAGGAAAACCCGTAAGATGATTTGATGTTATTTCCCAACTTGCCTTAAGAGATTTAAATGTCCGGATGACGATTGTGGATCGGGGAGTTTTGGAGGGATATGAGTCGAGACATCGAATGCCGACTGAGTCATGCACAAAGTCTATTTTGAAAATAGGATTGCATTAACTAATTTTTGTGTTTCCAATCCTTGTATGGATTGTGTTTTGGAATTTTGGGAAATGTTTAGCACACACACAAGATGTCGAATTATGGTTTTGAAAGTGCATGAAACCTTTTTATAACGAGAGTTACAAACCTTGTTGGTGATTTGTTTAAAATGAGTTTGGAATTCTAGTGTCGCTTAACTTTTCTTTCGAGAGTTTGTGTTACTAAGTATTTTATTGCAAATAGTTCAGTGTGTGGATTGATTCAGGCGTGACATAAGTGGTGCATGGAGGAATTTTGGAACATTTCATAAGGAGTTGCTTAGTGCGCTTTTCAGTCAGCTAAAGGTTTATTGACATTTCAATGAAAATGCGATTTATCGACTTAGGGGTATGCATACTGGGGTAACCTTTGTTCTCGACATTTTGATAAACGAGTCGTGCATGAAAATGTTTTAGTTCCTTTTTGTAGAAATGAAAGACCATTTGATCCAAGGAGTGTTTTAATGTTGTGAACATCATGCATACGATTAAAATGTGTTATATTTTGGAAATATAAATGCGTAGATTTTTGACATTCGGTTAATTTAGAATTACCGATCATTTTTTTTTGGGAAATTAAAAACTTTTGCTTTGGAGGAAACGAGTATTTTGAGCATTTTCGATAAATACATTTTTTAAACTATAATGTTTTGACGTTATATGTCCCAAGTACGAAACTTGAGGAAGTGTTACAAGCTTGCATGACTGCCCCCAGTTTGAGATTTTATGAGGTTTTAGTCGATATTTCCAATTAATAGAAGCGGACTGGTTTCTGTCTTCAAGTTTGAAACTTATTTTGAATTATGTGCACACCTTTGTCGCACCCTATTTAAGGTCAAGCGGTTACTTTAAGTGCACGTCATGAGTCAATCCATACTGGAATCGAGGCGGTTCATTTTAAAGAAATTATTTATTACGCTTTGCTTTTGTGTGATTAAACTGAACTGCAATGGAACGATTTTCAACATGATTTTCCTATGTGGGACGAGCGTGTCCAGTTTTGCGTAACTATCGATCAGGTAATAGTAGTTTTAATACGTACGGTCTTTTTGAGATGAAAATCCTGATGTTGAAAATATTTTGTAAATGATTTTGTAAACCATTTGGGGAAATGTGCGTTTAAGTGTCATGTGTCATTTCGAGAATTTATAGGGTGTGAGTCCTTTTGGAAAACTCTTTTGTTTAACCCGTGTTGAGTCTGGGACTAAGGTTGATTTCAGAGTATTGCTTGCTTAAACTTTGTTTAAACGCATTTTCCGACCTATGGGTCTAGCAAGCGTGGAGCATTTTGCTCGGTTTTGACTTGGAGTTAGTCATGGGCCAATTGCCCTGTTTTAATGGCTCAATGTGGAGTCTAGTTGATGAGCTGTTTTTGTCGCACCGTTTGGCATTCTTTGCACGTTGGGTGTTTACATGTTTGGGTGAGTGAGTCAATCCGGAATAGGCATGTTGTTGGTAGGCTGTTTGCTTTGGATCCTTAGACACGTCAGTCAGTCGTTGGTAATGGTCGGTTGGGTATCTCGGGGTGGCACCCCGATATTCATGTGTTTTAACCTAGACTTTCCAGTAGGTACTAGGAGGATATAGTTGTGGGCACTTACCTGGGAGGTAGTTCCGGTGTGCCGGGTCTTGAGGCGTTACCTGGGAGGTAGACGTCAAGGTGTATCCTCGATACGGTGTGACTTGGCTTCGTAGAGCAAGTGTGGATGATACGTCGACGGTGCAAGGTATATATTCCACGCGCGTTAGTACTGTAGGCCGAATAGTATCGGTTAAGGGATTGATGCCCTTTGTTATTAAGAGAATAAATGCGCATCAACCATTTTGAGGTAGGTGGTATATTTAGGTGTCGACTTTTGGGCTTGAGGCCAAACACCTTTAGTATAATCGGAGAGTTGTAGCCGATTTTAAGATAATCATGGTGACGGTAGTAGTAACCCTGAAGTGATCACTTGTGATGGATGGTTATGGTGGAATGACCTACGTGTGTGTTAGTTGATTTGGTTGTGGGGGATATCTATTTGTGTTAGTGTCTAGGATAATACCACGCTTATGTGAGTTATTGTAATCGGTTGGACCGATGTTCGGCGGGTGGCCGATGTGAGTTATTGTAATCGGTTGGACCGATGTTCGGCGGGTGGCCGATGTTTGTTATTGTAATCGGTTGGACCGATGTTCGGCGGGTGGCCGATGTTTGTTATTGTAATCGGGTGGACCGATGTTCGGCAGGGGGGTCGATGTTTTGTCGATATAATTTATTGAAAATCTTTGGAGTCTATTAGAATTCGTGGTAGTTAATCGACAGTTAATGATAGGAGGGATCGTAATCGAGTATCCTATAGAGTATACTGTGAGCAACTTTAGAATGGTTAGAGTTTGAAAAATTTAATCGGGAGGTATGAATCATCTAAGGTTGGGAGACAACCGAAGTCGTTTAACTAGGAATGAATCCAGTTGTCGGAGTGTTCTTCTGATCATAATTTCAGTGTTCTTGAAGGAGTTATGTTGGCAAGAAATGTATTCGAGAAATTTTTAAGACGGTGTGAGAAATTTAGGTTCCAGTTAGTGAAAGTCCAGTGGCAACTCAGAAAGGGTTCTGAGTGGATTTGGGAACCTGAGGCTGAGATGAGGGAGAGCTATCCAGAGCTATTCACGGGCATAGACTTCGAGGGCGAAGTCTAATCCAAGTGGGGGAGAGTTGTAAAGCCCGTGTCCCGGTATGTTTATATATATTTTAATTAATTGCGTTAATATCGTTCTTTGAGCGAATCTTTACTAACGGGGTTAGCAAGTTGGACCAAATGCGTAATAAATCTTTTAATAATTTTAAAATGTTTACCTTTAATTGTTTTGGTTAGTGGTTTGGTGTCAATAAGGACCAAAATGTTAGCATACATGTCGTTTTGAGGTAGATTGTGAGATGAGGTGTAGTTGAGGGGCTATTAGTGCAATTCTTGGAAACTTGTGGCATGGGTTTCGGCCCATGCACTCTAGGCCGAACACCCCTCCCCTTTTGATGTCTCGTTTTCTTCTTTCCTTGATAGCCAAGCAAACCCAAAACAACTCCAAACCCTACGACCCTCTCTTCTCGTTTTGTTTGTGTTGTGCGGCCGGAGAGATAGAAACGAAGAGAGAGAGTGAAATCACGAGAAGGAGAGAGAGTCGAGAAGAAGGAATACAGCAGCAGCCCTCGACGCCGCTACTACTGTCGCCGGAGACCGCCACCACCCGCTGTCGTCGGAGTGATCGAGAGGGAGCGGTTTGGTTGTGGTGGTGAGACGCCGTCGTGAGGTATGTGGTTCTCGTTAGTCTCGTTCTTTTCTTTTCCTTTTCGTTTTTCCGGCGAGACCACCACCGCCGCACGCCGCCGCTGCGGTGGCTGTGGGTGGAGGGCGGTGGCAATGGGTGTCACTCTTAGCGTAAATCCCGAATCGTTTAAGCCGCAAACCGTTTATAAAGTTATCTTTTTATGAAAATTTTAGTGTGCTGTCCAGTTTTCGCGCGACCATAACTTTTCCGTCGTAACTCCGTTTGATCCGAAACTGGCCCCCACGGTTCAAGTTCAGGGTCGAGCAAGTTTTCCGTGTTTTAGCGAAAAACTGGTTCGGTCTCTAACTGGGCGAAATAGTGGTCGTAAGTTCTGTGAATCGTCATTTTATGTAAAAGAAACTGCAGTTCTGTCACTGTTTTGCGTAAGCTGTAACTTTCTCCTCGTAACTCGGATTGGGGTGATTTCGGTGCCAAAAGTTCCCTTTTTGAGTCTATAAACGTTTCTCTGTTTTGGGCAAAATCCAGTTCGGAATGTACCTTAGGCCAAATCGTCGTTTTATACTGATAAGTGCTGTTTTTCGCTGTTCTGCGGGCTGATCTTATAAAATCCGTAATTAAATGTAGAAAAATCGTTAGGAGGCGTATAATATGTCTTTGAAACCCTATCTCTGAGTACTTTCTAATCATGAAATAATATTGGGAATTTTCTGGGTTTAAAGGGGTCGAAACAGGTCCCGAACAGACCTGTTTGGCGAGAACGGAAAATAGTTTTAGTGACGGTTTAAGCGTGTGTCGTGTCATAGGGTCCGGGTCTCGTATTGACACGTTTTAACATGCGTTTAGGTGCTGGGAAGTGACCGTTATTGTGAAGCTTGAATTGTATTGTTAAGCTAGGCGCGCATTCGAGGTGAGTTCTCTCACTATATCTAATAATAGTTGTTTTATCATTGTTGTAGTACGTGTGTGGTAGCTTTATGTGATTGTGTTGTGGGACTAGATAGTGGGGTGTCTAGTTGATACTATGTTGCCATGTTAACTCGGTGGGACCGAGGGTCCGGCGGGGCCGGAGGTTTTATACGCGGGTGGCGTAGAGACTCGGTGGGACCGGCGGGGCCGGAGGTTTTATACGCGGGTGGCGTAGAGACTCGGTGGGACCGGGGATTCGGCGGGGCCGAAGATGTTATCATGTGGTCGGTGGGACCGACTTGTGCCTTTTAGACGGGTGGTTGTGGATATACATGTTTATGATTTGTTCGTAGACATGTATGATCGTTTATGTGTCACTATCTGTTTTAGGGGTAGTGTGGAATAACTGTATTATTTATGGTGTTTGAATTCACTAAGCTTCGTGCTTACCCTTTCCCATAAACTGTGGTTTCAGGTCCGAACGGCTCCAAGGCGTGACGAGTACACACTGGCAAGCGAGGAGAGCTGGTTGATTTATGGTTTTAATAATTAAACATTTATTCCGCTGGTTTTAATTTATAAAGATATTAATTATGTGTTTGCAAACGAAACGTTGGTATCAATTAATGAGTGGTTATAAATGAATTGTTTATTTAAAAATTTAAATTTGCTTGTAATTTTTGGGACGTTACACTTGAACTCGATTAAACGCAACGAAACCTTGAGATGACACTAGAAACACAATAAAGATGATTTCCCAAACCTTAATTTCAAGTTTTAACACTTGAATCAAAGCAAAGAAAATTTCCTTAATCAATAAGGAGTCGACAAAGTTTGAATGACTAGAATGAATGAATTTACCTTTGAATCGATCGTCTTTCTGCTCTGATACCGATTGTGGATCCCAGATTAACAAGTGCAATAATATGAATCAACACAAATCAGTATGAACGTCACAAATCTCACTTTGATTGATTATCAGAAAGCTGTAAACTGTAGTCGTACGTACAAGGTAATTAGGAATTGGTGATTAGGTCATGAAATCCTAATCATGAACCAAGCTATCTATTTATATCCTCAAAAGGATATTTACAAGAAATGTCAATAATAGTCCCTCAACTTCTATTCAACTAACATGAGACCTAACATTGAGCGCAGATCGAATCGCTGCAGGTGAAATGGTTCCACGTCCCAGTTCGGTTTGGAAACCAATCACTAAGTATTCCTTTCCAGTTTTCTTGGAAACCTCAGTGGTACGATGGGCAGTGTACCTGAATTGTTGTAGGAGGCTCCGGTATACAGGGGCAATGGTCATTGCAGTGGCTAGCGGGCAAGTTTTGATGAAGTTGACAGCATTAGTGAGATGAGGGGCTGGCCTTTTCTTAGGAAATTCAAGAAGGGCCACGGAGTTGTTTGCAGTTAAGACGATCTGGTGCAGTTCTCCCTTCAAGTTGTCAGCCTTGATCATGGTGGGAGGAGAAGCAGTGTTGGTAGCAGCAATGTTTGAGGCCATTTTTGTATAGAAACAAAAATGTAGAAAAGAATAATGAAGAAACTTCTTAAAATGGAAATTTTGTCCAAAATAAGGGTGTTTGAGGTTTTTAGGGTTTTACAGTTTCTTATTAAGGAAAGAAAAAAGTAAAATGAGGGTTTTCTAGTTTTGAAAAGAGTAAAACTAGAGAAAATGAGTGTTTTCCAGCTTCCTTTTAATGAAAGGGATTCTGGAAAAACGTATGAAAATCAAGTTTAAGAGTTTTGTTTTAAACTTAAGAAGAAAAACTATTTTTCAAGTTTTATGTCATAAGATCATGAAGAAGATGATCTTACGTGAAGAACGTTTGTTTTGATCCTTTTAGAACAAGAAATGTGATCAAAAACAAGTTTTTAAAAGATTCTGAGAGGAGAAATGGATTTAAAAGTAAGAACTTGTTTGATGAACTTTTGAAGATTCGAGTAGCAGGTTAAAAAAAATCCAAGAACACAAATGCAAAGGGTTTTCTTGCGTGAGAGAGTTTGTGTTCGTAAAAGGTAAAATTACAAACATGAAGAGTTTATATAGTAAGAGTAGAGAGAGAAAGTGATGAGCGGGAAAAGGTACTCATCATGACACGCGACACGTCCCACGAAGCTTATTGGACAAGAATTTGAAACGGGCGAACGTGTGAGACAAAAAGTCGTGCTAGGGTTTATCCGTTTGATGACATCACATAGAAAAACTATCTTTTAATTTTCAAAAACGTTTCCCTGAAGGTTTTGAAAACATCATAGAGGATTTTAAAAAGGAATCACTGAAGGAAAAGTGTCACTAAGAAGAAATATCAGTGAGTTTTGTTATTTCAAAGGAATCACTGAAGGAAAAGGTTCAGCGATCAATTTAGTTTTGAAACACAACATACCGAAGTAAACTTCAGCGAATAGATCGAAAAAACATACCTTGGTATCAGCGAATCATTTTGTTTATAGATTAGATGATAAATAAGGAGATATAGTTTCCTTTATCACTGACCTAATGCGTAACCACCAAAGATTTACTCTTCAAGGTTCAGCATGCCAAGCTCGTTGATGAGAAAATTGAATCTTGTCTCATCAAGAGGTTTGGTGAAAAGGTCAGCTAGCTGAAAGTCAGTAGAGATAAAGTGAAGTTCTATATCACCATTCATCACATGATCTCTGATAAAGTGATACCTGATCTCGATGTATTTGGTCTTTGAGTGTAGCACTGGATTATTTGCTATGGTGATGGCACTTGTGCTGTCGCAATAGATTGGAATTTTGGAGAGCTGAAGGTCGTAGTCTAATAGCTGATTTGTCATCCATAAGACCTTAGCACAACAGCTTCCAGCAGCTACATACTCAGCTTCAGCGGTAGCAGCGGACACTGAACTTTGTTTCTTGCTTGTCCAACTTACCAGCTTTCCACCAAGGAGTTGACAGCCTCATGTGGTTCTTTTCCTGTCCAGCTTGCAACGTGCAAAGTCACTATCTGAATAGGCAGTGAGATTGAACCCTGAGTCTTTGGGATACCAAAGACCTAGGTTGGGAGTACCTTTCAGATATCTGAAAATTCGCTTTACAGCGATCAGATGTGATTCTTTGGGTTCAGATTGATATCGTGCACACAAACATGTAGCATACATAATATCAGGACGGCTAGCTGTAAGATAAAGAAGAGAGCCGATCATCCCTCTGTAGGCAGTGACATTAACAGGCTTCCTTGAAGAATCTTTGTTAAGTGTCAGTGGAGGTGCCATAGGGATTTTCATAGCTGAACTTTGAGTTAGATCAAATTTATTCAGCATATCTTTGACGTACTTACCTTAGTAGATGAACGTACCCCTATCATTTTGCTTGATTTGGAGTCCAAGGAAGTATGTCAGCTCACCCATCATGCTCATTTTGTATTCGGATTTCATTCGTTCAGCGAAACGAATACATAGAGATGGGTTAGTAGAACCAAATATAATATCATCGACATATATTTGAACAAGAATGATATGACCTTTTACTTTCCTGAAAAATAGAGTGTTTTCGATTTTACCACGCTCAAATTTTTCGATAAGTAGAAAAGAGGATAAAGTGTCATACCATGCACGAGGTGCTTGTTTCATACCATAGAGTGCCTTATCCAGTTTATAGACATAACCTAGATACTTAGGATCAGTGGATCCTGGAGGTTGTTCAACATAGACTTCTTCATTCAGCATTTCAATAAGGAACGCTGACTTGACATCCATCTGATAAACTTTGATGTCTCTGTGAACAGCGTATGCTAGAAATAGACGAATAGATTCGAGTCTTGCCACAAGGGCAAACGTTTCATCGTATGTTAGGGTCATTTATTGTTGATTTAAAGTTCAAGGGTTTAAATTGTAATTGTTTAATTTGAGCTTATTAGTAAACGGGCCATGGGCTTGTTAACCACAGGCCCGTCATATAAATAGTTTCCTTAGCCTTAGAAAATAGGCTAGTTGTCTCATTTGCTTTCATTACTCTTTATTGTAATTCTCTCAATATTGAAAGCTTAATAGAAATGACCAGTTGAAATCGTATACACCATTGCATATCTGTTTGATTTCATTATTGTTGCACGGATCTGAGACTCTCAATTGGTATCAGAGCAGATAGACAGAATTGATTCAAAGCCTTTCTATTGATTTCTGGTAAGTTTTTGACTTTTCACGTCTGTCACATTCTTGAAATTTCAAAACTTTGATTCTGGTAAAATTGTTTGATTTCGTTGTTTGGGTTGTGTTAGTATCGCTGTTATTGTTCATTCTGCAAATTTTCACATCCTAATTCGACTATTTGAGTGGGTAATTAAGCAAATCAAATTCAAATGTTTTGAGTGTGTTCTTCATTAAAAATCAAACTTTTACCATCAAAACTTGTTGTTTTTGCTTTAAAATCGATTGGGTTAGTGTTATTTTTGTGTTTGGTAGTGTTTCTAATCTTTCAGGAACATTTTTTAGCATCCTTAATCGAGTTTCAATCGATTTGGAAAAGTCAGCCGCAGAGTCCGGATAGAACTGCCGTGGTTTCCGGACAAGTCAAAACTGTCCGGACGTTTGTGTTATTCCATCCGGATTCGTCTTCTTTCAGGGTAAGTCGAGTATTCCGGGTAAGTCATTCTTTCCGGGTAAGTATCAATTTCCTTAATCTTTCTGGGTAGTGTTTTCCGGAAACCCAAAGTTTCCGGTAAAGATTTTATCCGGATAACCCTTGGTTTCCGGTAAAAGTTTTTACTCGGACAACACTTCGTATCCGGGAAACATATTATCCGGACTCCCTTTACACCCGGTAAGCTTTGTGCTTTTCCATCTTGTCCGGTAAGTCCTTTATCCGGAATCCCCATCATCCGGTAAGTTCTACTTCTATTTACTGTATCCGGACAATTTAAGCTGTCCGGACTCTTTCAACTTATCCGGAAACTATTGTGATTTTTGAATTGTTTTTGTCTATTGATCTGATCCGAACACTTCGTGATCAGACCCTTATTTGGATTCCTATCCAGTAAGATCACTCTTAGTTTATATCAGTAGTAGAACCTGTGTTAGGATCCCACTCATAGTGCCTTGCGTTAGGTTTACACTTTGAATCAATCAACACGTCTGACGATCACTCCGTTGCAACCAAAGATGTCTACTCATGACGCTCTCGCAATCGGTACCGACTCCAAACCACCTTGTCTCTACCAAGGTGAGTATAGCCAGTGACGAGACAGATTCATGCTCTTCATAGAGTCCAAGGACAACTACGAGTACATCAAGAGAGCTCTTGAAGATGGTCCAATCCCTTGGCCGATGAAGGACATAGAAGCAACTGCAACTGTTATGGCTCGTCGTGCGAAAAAGACTATCGCCGACATGACCGAAGATGAAAGAGGCATGATTGAAGGTGAAAAGCATGATAATAGATATCTTGTCCAAGCCCTTCCCAACCCGATCTATACAGCTATCGACAGCTACAAAGTCACGGCAAAGGGCATGTGGGATCAAGTGGCCAGAATGATGATTGGGAGCGATGTCGGAAATCAACTAAAGATCAACAGCGCGATAACCAAGTTCGATGGTTTCAAGCAGCGCACCGGCGAATCCCTCACACGGACCTATGAATGGTTCTGCTCACTTCTTAATGAACTAAACAAGAATAAGATCACTCGCTCCAACACAGAAAACGCGCTCAAATTTCTCAATAATCTGATGCCGGAATGGAAGGTGTTTGCTTCTCATGTCAAGCACAACAACATGATAGAGAACATCGGCATCAATGAACTCTATGAGACACTTCTTCAAGACGAAGATGAAGTGAATGAGCTTCTGAGCGAGAAGAAGACTGAATCAAAGTCAGCTGCTGATCCTATTGTACTCATGTCCTCCAAGAAAGGGAAATCTTCGAGCTGTCACTCTAAACGTGCTCAAAAGCAAAGCTCTTCCGAATCTGAAAAGGAAGACAGTGACTCTAATGATGAAGTATCTGACTTCAAGAAAGCGATAGCTCTGCTTACAAAATCTTTCCAACAACAAAAGTACTATAAGAAGCCTTCGTCCAACAATCAGCACTACTCCATCTCCTCCAACAAGCGCCATGATCATCAGGACAAGTATGAGGGAAAGAAGAAAGGTGATGAGCAAGGGAAGTCAGAGAAGAAAGAAAAGACTGAGAAATCAGAAAGTAAGAAGAAGGATGAGCCAGTGACATGTTACAACTGCGGAAAGCTTGGTCACTTTGCTAAATATTGTACGAGGCCTGTGGTAAAGAATTCTCACTACTACAAGGCAAAACTCGCATTGGCCGAGCAGAAGGAAGCTGGAGAAGCTCTACTTGTGGAAAACGACTACTGGTTGGGTCGTTCTGATGATGAAAGCGATACTGATGGTGCGAATGCTTTCATGGGTTATCACTCTCCAGCTGATGAAGAGAAGACAAGTCAGGTATGTGATTCTTGCCAAAAGAATTTTTTAAATCAAATGCAATCACTTGTTGACCAGGCAGATTCCTTTAAGGCCACCACTAAAGAACAAAAGCTTGAGATTAGATCACTAACCGAAAAGCTAGATGTTCAAACACAAATAACTGAAAAACATAAGTCTGAAAATGCTATGTTAAAGGAGAAATGCAAAAACCTTTCAATAGCACCTAAAGACTTAAGGGCCAAATTATCTGATCTTCGGTCTCAGTTTGATCAGTGTCTGAATGAGAAAGAGGAAATTGTGTATCAATGTTCCTCTCTTCAAATTCAGCACAAGGAGTTTGTTACTAAAATTCTTGATCTTGAAACCAAACTCCACAAAAGGGGTCAAACTGATCAAACCATCTTTCTGAATAAACCCAAAGAGTTCACGTACTTTAACAAAGAGTGGGGAATCGGATACGATAACCCACACTATTTGAAAAAGGGTAGATACCAAACACCCACGTTGTATGATTTTGCTTGTTTTGGGTTAGATAAAAAGTATCCAGAATATGCTATTCAATGGACTGGTCCTCTAGAACCTGAAAAGGAAGAGGAAACCGAGGAATATAAACGCGCACACAAACGAGGAATACAACTTTCGTTTTGTTATGAACCTTTAAAGTATTCCTATCAAAAGAACAAAAAGTATCTCTCAAATGACTACTTCGACCCATACAAGGTTGCTACGCCCAAGGATCCCTCCAAAAGGAATGAGGTCCAAGTAACCACAACGAAGACTGAGACGGATGAGTTTAAACTCTATGTTCCCCCTCTCATCTTGTAAGCAAAGATTGTCGAGTTGGAGGAGTCACTTGAGAAAGAAAGGTCTGTTTTTCAAAACGAAAAGAATGCGCTAATTCAGGAACTTGAGAAACTCAAATCTGAGAAAACCGAAGGTGTGTCAAATGAAGAAAAGGAAACTCTTCAGTGTGAAATCAATAAGCTCTCATCGAGACTATCTGAAGTGACAAGAGAAACGATGAAAGAGCATATGATAAATAGTCAACTCCAAGTCCAGCTTGACTTGCTCCAAACTGCGAAGCAGATTTCACCTAAACTTTCCTCTAACTCATCTGACACATCCTCGTGTAAAGCCTTCATCGGAAATATCCCTTTTCAAGAAAGTAAAGTTTCTCAAGATGAGTGTCTTAAAAGGAATTTAAACTCTGATTTTTCAAACGCTTCCGCACCGAATTCCCCAAAGCACACAACCGAAAGCACAGCGTGTTCCTCGCCTTCCTTGACCGATCCAAGTCCTGTAATTCCGGAAGTCGATTTTTCAGAATATATGAACTCTGAAGGAAAATCTGATGGAGAGTTTGAGTCGTTCCCCTTCGACAAACCACTCCCGAGTCATACTGATTTTTTGTCTCCGGTAGTCAATCATCCGGTCAATTTTCTTCAGGGTAGCTGTTCTAAAACAAAGTCCCCAGCTGTGATCACAATTTCAAAATCAAAGCCAACATCTAAACCTGTTTCTAAAAACCAATCATAACAGAGGAAAAAGACCGAGTAATTGCCTACCAAAAATACCGTTCCTTCTAAAGTCACTGACCGCTCTGTCCTTGTTGTTTCAGATAAAAATGGTCAAGCAAAACAAGAAAAACCAAAGTGGCTGAACAAGGAACCTGTCAAGGATGCAGCATCAAAGTCTTTTCCTACTGCTTTTAATTCTAGAATAAACAAAGACAATTGTGTTTGGAATAATTGGAATCGTTTTGAAGTTTCTTTTTCGATTAAACTTAATTCAGTTCATCAATTGATTCAATTGTCGCGTGATTGTTAATGTTGTTCTAGATATGGTTGGAATGATTTTGATGAAATTAACTTAAATGATTGGTTTGGGTCATATTACATGTATAATCATAAACCCAAAAATAAACCCCGTAATAATAAACAAAAATACTACAATCAACGGGGTTCCCAATCAGAGGTTAAACCACAGCGGGAGACCAAACCCACTCCTAGATGGGTTGCTCCTACCGAGGTTAAAACGGCACCAACGAGGCAACGTGCTAAAATTCTTGTTCCTCCATAAGGTGTAAAACCTACACCAAGGAGGCAACCTGTGTCAAAACCAGTTTCCACAAATGGTGTACAATCTACACCTAAGGGGAAAGCTGTGTCAAAGCAAGTTCCTCCGAGAGGTGCCAAACCTAACCCTCAAGGACCCAAACAAATTTGGGTACCTAAAATCCGTTAACTCGATTTTGCAGCACGGTCATGTGTAGTACTTAGATTCTGGATGCTCCAAACACATGACCGCGAGGAGGGAGCTTCTCACGAACTACAAAGAAGAATATGGTGGAGACGTGAGATTTGGCAACAACGGCAAGGCGCCGATCGTGGGCTACGGCGACATTGTCCAAGATAAGATCACAATCAAGAAGGTATCACACGTCGCGGGATTGGGACACAATCTGTTCAGCATCGGGCAGTTCTGCGACAAAGATCTCGAGGTACGATTCAAAACTAAACGGTGTAGAATCCTCAACGACGATGGAGAGGAGCTACTGGTTGGGAAATGTAAGACCAACCTCTACACAATCGATCTCGCAGCCCTCAAGACCGATAACCCTGTCTGCCTCATGTCAAAGGACAATTCCCAACAAGCTTGGCTTTGGCATCGACGACTTTTGCACCTCAACTTCAAAAGTATCAACAAACTGGTGTTGGGCGGACACGTGAAAGGCATGCCCGATCTTCAATTCGTGAAAGATCGTCTCAGCCGGGCATGTGAAAAGGGAAAGATGAAGCGGGTGCCGCATCAGCCGAAGGTAACTCCGAGCACGTCCAGGTCCCTCGAACTTATTCATATGGATATGTGTGGACCGATGCGTGTTCAGAGTATCAACAAGCGCAAATATGTCCTAGTGATGGTGGATGACTTCTCGCGCTACACATGGGTCAAGTTCATTCGCTCGAAAGATGAAACTCCGGAGCTGATCATAAATCATCTGAAGACCATCCAACTGAACAAGCAACAACAAGTTCAGACCATAAGGACCGACAACGGTATGGAGTTCAAGAATCAAACGGTGGACGACTATCAGACTTCAGTCGGCATTTCGCACACCTTCTCTGCCGCACGCACTCCTCAACAAAACGGAGTGGTGGAACGTCGCAACCGTACCCTAGTCGAAGCGGCTCGAACCATGCTGTCTCAGTCTAATCTGCCGCTATTTCTCTGGGCCGAAGCGGTGTCTACAGCTTGTTATACGCAAAACCGCTCCATCCTCAACAAGCGGTTCAACAAGACGCCGTACGAGATCATCAACAACCGAATTCCGAATATCAAGTACTTCCATGCGTTCGGTTGCACGTGCTACCTCCTAAATGACAAGGACGATCTCGGCAAATTCAGTCCAAAGGCGGATGAGGGAGTATTTATAGGATATTCCATGCAGGCTCAAGCGTATCGCGTTTACATCAAACGGAATAAAACTGTTGTCGAGAGTGTAAACGTGACATTCGACGAAGCCGGTTTAACTGGCGTGCTAGCTTCCGGACCTCCAAGTTCAGGATCTGCACAAGCGACAGTAAATCCAAATCATGCATCTTCATCGAATGCTGACTCTTCTGATTTAGATTTATTGTTTAAGTTCTTTTATGATGACATCTTTAATGTTTCCCCTACTGTCTCAGCACAACCTCGACTTGAAGCTGCTCGTACTGAGGACTCGTCGAACCTATCCGGTCTGCCGTCCTCTACAAGCACGCCATCCATCACTGCGGAGACAGCACAACCGTCATCATCCACCTCTACCGATACTACTGCTTCCCCGGAGGAACCTATTACACATCTGGAGATCACACCTAGTGATTCGTCATCTGCTACAATCGCCGATCAACTTCTGAACTCCTCGGACCAAGAAGTCATTCAACCTCCGACGAATCCTCCCCCACCTCCTCCGAGAAACCAACCTGCGACACTTGAATCGGTACAAGACCTGCCATCTGGTGATTATGTGGATTCGGACGCGTCTCACTCAACTCAACAGCCGCTTCCGTACACCACCAGATGGACGAAAGTTCATCCCTTGCATCAGATCATCGGTGATCCCTCTACTCCAGTTCAAACACGAGGTGCATCTGCCAACTTCTGTCTATTCTCCGGCTTCTTAAGCAATATTGAGCCGACGAACGGACGCGAAGCGCTTGAAGATCCGGACTGGATCATAGCCATGCAAGAGGAGCTTAATCAATTCGAAGCTCTAAAGGTAAGGCGACTGGTTCCACATCCAAAACACAAGACGGTGATCGGGACCAAGGGGATTTTCAAGAATAAGAAGGATGAAGACGGCATCGTTGTACGCAACAAAGCGCGTTTCGTAGCCAAGGGATACCGACAACAAGAAGGGATCGATTATGATGAGACCTATGCTCCGGTGGCGAGAATCGAGGCCATACGCATGTTCCTGGCATACGTCGCGCACAAGAACTTTACGGTCTTCCAAATGGATGTGATGACCGCATTCCTCTATGGCGATATCAAGGAAGAAGTGTACGTCTCACAACCGGACGGATTCGTGGATGATTCAAATCCTGATCACGTCTACATTTTAGACAAGGCGCTTTACGGACTAAAGCAAGCTCCGCGAGCATGGTACAACACTCTGTCTGAGTTTTTGATAAAGGCTAAATTTACACGAGGTAAAATCGATTCTACTTTGTTTATCAAAAACGAGAAAGGTCACGTAATTCTTGTTCAAGTATACGTATATGACATAATCTTCGGTTCTACTAATCCAACATATGCTAAGAACTTTGGCAATCTAATGGGAGAACTTTTTAAAATGAGTATGCTTTGCGAGATGAATTTCTTCCTTGGTCTTCAAGTTAAACAACTGTCGACCGGGATATTCATAAACCAGGCCAAGTACATCCGGGATATTCTTAGGAAATTCAAGATGGAACAGTCCTCGCCAATGAAAACTCCCATGGCACCCGGTACGAAGCTTCACGCCGATCCTAATGAAACGGATGTGAATCCTAAATTGTATCGCGGGATGATAGGTTCTTTAATGTACTTAACCGCAAGTAGACCGGATATCATGTTCTCAACATTTTTGTGTGCCAGGTTTCAATCAAAACCTAGAGAGTCTCATTTAACTGTTGTCAAACGAATCTTTCATTATTTACGTGGTACTGCTGATCTTGGCTTATGGTACCTAAGAGAGACAGGTTTTGCACTATCCGCTTACTCCGATGCGGATCACGCGGGCGGCATGTTGGACCGGAAGAGCACCTCGGGTCACATCCAGTTTTTGGGAGATAGCCTGGTAAGTTGGGCATCAAAGAAGCAGCAATGCGTCTCAACGTCAACTGCCGAAGAGGAGTACGTGGCCGCCGCGAGCTGCTGTTCCCAAGTCATCTGGATGAGGACGCAACTCAAAGACTACGGCTTCACGTATGTCCAAGTTCCAATTTACTGTGACTCGAAGAGCGCCATCGCCATATCAAGTAACCCGGTCCAACACACCAAAATGAAGCACATCGACGTTCGGTATCACTTCATTAAGGATCACGTCGAAAGAGGTACAGTCGAACTCTACCTCGTAAATACTAAACATCAGTTAGCAGACCTGTTTACAAAAGCCTTGGACGAAAAACGTTTTAACAATCTTGTGTCCAAGTTAGGTATGCTAAAACTGACGACTTAATCCGATTGTGTGCCCGTTACAAGTTCCATACATCTGTGAGTAACTGTCTACTCATCATCCGGTGGTTACACTCCTTATGATTGAACATACACTTCCTCGCACTTGTATTCTACTTGTTTCAGCTACACAGTTAGATTTAGTCTCTGTATTTATTTCGTAGATTTCGTTTGTCTCCCTTCTTTCTTCGTGTGTTTCTTTTCTTTCATATTGTCGTCCATTTTTATCTGTGCTTTCACGGTGTGTTCATGAGTTCAGGGTGAGCACAAAGAAGTATCAGATCAGTTTACTCAATTGTTGAGGGGGAGCGTCACACACTGTTTTTCTTAAACATGGTTAAAAGTTTTGTGTGTGAGGGCACTCCCGAGTGGATTTTATATCATGGTCATCATTTGAGGGGTAGCGACACAGTGTTTTTCCTTTCAATGCTTTTTAAAGTTTTTTTTTTTGTGTCGGACTCCCTAATGCAATATCTTAGGGGGAGCAACTTCATCCCCATGCTCAGCTTGAGGGGGAGCGAGAGACAGTTTGTTTTTCAAACTCATACAGTCCTATTTTCGCAAAATCGACAAGAACATGGATTTTTTTTGAAAATCCCAATAATCCGGATAGGTGTCCGGAAACCTCATCTTTCCGGATGGGTTTCCGGGTTGGAAAGTATCCCGGATACCCTACCCGGAATCCGTGCCTATATAAAACCATCCGGGCTCATTTGTTTTCGTTATCCGGATTCTCACGCTAAAACCCTAAACCCTTTCGACGCTCTCTCTCTCGCTCGGCTCCACTTGCTTTACTCGATTTTCAGGCCGTTTTCATCTCCAAATCAGGTATGTTACTCGAATCTCCTCTTCGATCATTTGTAATCGAGTTTCATACACATTCCATCTCAAGTCGATCCCATATTTGATCGAGTTCACGTCATTCGAAAACCCTTTTGGGTTTATTCAATTTTGGGCATGCTAAACGTAGTTCATCATGTTTTAGTCGACCTAGGGTGCTTATATGCTTAAATCGAAGCTCAGTATTTGCTTTGATACGTGTTTAACTCAGTTTTTTATGCGTGATTGGTAACTGTGACTTTCGTCCGGACACATTCATTGTGTCCGGAAACCATCATGATTATGGTGTTTTATCCGGAAACTTGCTTCACTTTAGATATTTTGTCCGGTAATATACATCATCCGGAGACCTAGTTATCCGGAAACCCTCGGGTTTCGGTAAGTTTAACTACCGGTATGTTTACGTGTCCGGACTCCCATTTATCCGGAATCTCTTATCATCGGACACTATTTTATCCGGTTTATCCATCTTATCCGGGAACGTTCTTCCCGTCCGGACTGTTTTGTCATCCGGATACCATTGTCCGGACACCTTGTGTTGTCCGGAAAGTTTCACCATTCCTTAGCTTTGTCCGGATACCCATGTATATGTCACCTTTGTATCCATTTTCACACTGCCAGTCCTCAATCTGTCTAAGATTGAACCCATTAAAGCAAAGGTACGCGCTGACAATTGTTCGTCCGTCTCAGTTACTAACTGTGTTGCTTTTACAGATACTCAATGGCGGATCAGGAGCAAAATCCTCCACAGAACCAGGAAGAGCAATAAAATCCTCCGCAAGAGGAACTCATTGATGAGGAAGCAGATAACGCCTTGGTCGCACCTGACCATGGCACCGAATTGGAGGCCAACAATCACCATCTGGACCCGGCACTCATTAGACCACAACAACTACATCGAGTGATTGTGGACATATGTATACGTCACCCTCTCCGTGAGGCCCTCACCATCACTGCCGATGTTCCTTTGCTGTACGTACTACAAGTCTGGTTTTCCACACAAGTTTGCACGGCCGGTAACTCACAGACTATCACTGATCAGATCGATAACCAGCAGTTCACCCTCACACCGGACACTTTCCGCCGCCTTCTATCCCTGCCTGAAGCCAACGCCGGCGGTCATCAAGGATATGACCCCGCGGTCAACGACAAAACTTTATGCACTCAAGTCCGCGCTCTTGGCTACAATCACGCCCTCGACCGACCGTCCGCGTTCAACCGAAAGTACCTGGCTCCCATATGGTACACTCTGTTTACAATTATGAACAGATGCCTTTCGTCAAGATGGAAGGGCATAGATCAGTGTACGGGAGACTTCCTTCGGTTATTCCACGCCGTATGTTACAATCGTCACGTGGACGTCGCAATGATCATTTGGGGCAAACTTATCATCACTATTCGACAAATCGGAGGTACCAAACAGAAGAAATTCCTTCCATACCCGCGTTTCCTTTCGCTAGCTGTGCATCAACATATGGACGCCAATCCTGCCATACCGCTCCGCCTCACTCATCCGGTATGTTCTCCTCATCACTTACAATACATGGTTATTCACAACCCATCCAATGCCGTAGCCATGCCCATACCTGATGCCGTTCTGGCACTCGCCGATCCCGCTGTACCGGGGGTAGTAGCATATAGGGAAGCATTAGGGAATCCCATGGTCCAGCCAGTGCCGGAGGGACCTGCCCAGGGACCTAAACCAGAGGGATGTGAGGGTCCAAGAATGAGAGGAGGAAGGGCCCGGGCAACTGGGGCTCCCGGGCGGGGTGTGCTGAGAGTTCGTGGAAGGGGAGCTGGAGTGAGTGGTGTAGCGGAATCGCAACTCGGTTCTAGCCAACAACCTATCATTCCTATCATCCGACCGACAGGCGAAGTCGGAGCATCGTCCTCACAATCGATGCTTCACCGTGGCACCACGCCTTACATAACTGAACCGCCTTCACCACCCCATCAAGTTGAAGATGTGGAATCGGACTCCACGGATTCCGATACGGACCGTACCATTCGTCTGAAACGAATCCCTTACCGTATCGGACCGAACCCAGATTTTACCGAAGGCATCCCACCCGATTCACCTAGGAATGAGGGAGTAGAAGGAGTTGAGTTAGAAATTGCGAGCCAGAGAGAATTGTGTTCGAAAGCGAACCAAGAAAGATGGAGCCGTAAAGATAACGAGGCTCAAGAGTGATCCCAACCGAGCGATATCCGGGTAGCCACATCTACTATCCCGTCTCATTTGTTGGGACGGGGTATTGAAGAAGCCTCCATGGACCCAGCGGAGTAATTGCACAACCCCCTCATCCACTCATCCGTCTCTGAAAAGACGGATGTTTCAGTCTCACACGGGGATCAAGCACAACTTCCACTGGTCTCTCACTCGGAGAGCACTGGTGTTGAAATAAGCGACCAGCAGCCCCCAGTCGCGACTTCTTTCAGTGCACGGTTGAGTCTAGAGCCACTTGATATTATACATTCTTCGGCTTGGACACCACATGAGGAACAACAAATCGAGACTCTTCGTGACTCGATCGGAACGTCTGTAGTGTCTCCGTCTGGCGGAACACGAGGATAGGACGGAAATCCTACCACAGCTACCACTATGACAACTGTGAACGTAGGTGGCTCTGCCTCTCAGGTAGGTGGCTCTGCCTCTCAGGTAGATGCCTCAACGGGTAATCTATGTGATCCCGGAGTTATCTTACCCGACTTTGTGTCACCAGGGTCCCAGGACAGCACCCTTAAGGCTGTCCGCGAGGCGATGGAGCAGCACGTCACCGCCGAGATCGACACCGTCAAACGCTTACTCAAAGGTTAAGGGCATATCGTCGACACTGAACCCGCACCTACACATCCACCGGTCCCAATTCAACCTACCTATTCGGTGGACACCCTAAAGACGATGCTACTAGCCCAACTGCTCCAAGAATCTGAAACAAACGCCTCTACAGAAGCAGACCTGATAACCGTTCTGTAATCACAGGTCCCTGCTCCTTCATCATCCATTACCACTCGCCTGGATACTATTGACTCGACTCTTAAGGACTACAACCAAGCGCTCACAATGCTGTCCGAGAGAGTCCGCTCACTCGAAGATACCTGCAAGAGTCAAGCAGGGGATCTGAAGCGAAAGCACAATGATCAGGATGATCATGATCACCGTGAGGGGGAGAAAAGACTAAGACCTACCGAGACCGCCCCTATCCTCACCGAAACTACAACTGTGGTTCATCTAGAACCAGCAACTGCGGCAACAACAACCGACGTTGAACCTGAAGCCGAGTTGCCATTAGCCGAGATGGTAATCGACATGGAAATATCAGATGATGAAGACCCGACGGTTGAAAAGCCCGAGGGTTCAGCACAGGAATTGGTTGATTTTGACTCATCAAACAGACCGTTATTGGATATGATAGATCCAGACTGTGAAGCCAACCCGAAGACCGAAGATGCATGGTATGAAAAAGCCGCCAGTGCCGTAAATCTCCAGGTAAACTTGTTTTTCCCCACTGATGAAGATGACAACATCGACTATGATCAGTTTCTGCTACAGAATTTTTATGGTACTTCTCCCGTTCACTCTGCTCAACCCACCGAAACTTCAACAAGACCCAAGACCTCAACTGCCAATATTCAGACATCTCCTCAGCAACCGACAACTTCTAATCTCCCGCTTCCTCGACAGCGACAAATCTATTGGGAGAAGATCCCAGTATTTATTCCTCACCTGGAGGAATCCCTGAAGAAGTTGTTTGTTCACAAGCTTCTCCCAGTCGAGCCGACCTTTTGCCTTGGTATTTACAACTACAACCCCGAATACCAACGCCAGTATATCTGCACAATGAAGCGGTGTCTTCCAGTCAGTCAAGTCAGAACAAAGCATAAGATCATCGAGGTACTTAACATCCATTCAAGCCGTATGATGAAAATCATGTATCCAGTGTTCACCGTCAGACACGAAGACGGTGACGAATGGATATTTTCAGAAGCCGACTTCCAACACCTCCGACCGTTTGACTTCCTGGCAATTCTGAAAGACCTTCGTTCAAGAACCATCCGACCGCTACCTGTCACAAAGGCACTCGAAGATGTTCGTCGATTCCTGGTCTGTACAATTATGATGTCTTATCTAATGGATTTTCAAATGGTAATCGAGAACATAGCAAAGAAGGTAAATCTGATAAAGTCGAATATGCTAGCTTCTGAGTTGAATATGTATCCCGAGAACGCTATGCTTCTAGAACCTGAATTTGGGATTGTCTACATCAACGAACAGAAAGAGAAAAGATTTCTACGGTTCAATCAGGTAGATAGATTCTGCAACGGCACGCTCTTCAAAGTACAAGATGCTCTTCAGAAAATAATCCAGCACGAGTCTGAAAATCCAAGGTTCTCCTATGTTCCTAATCCGAATGAAACAACTGCTCGGAATACCTTGGAATTGGTTGAAGATCGCATCGACTACCGCCGTGCTATCAGATGGTTCGAGGTACACTTTGCGCTTCGCAAAAGATATGTTTATAACTGGCGAGAGCTGGAGCGCGAACTCGAACTTCAAATCAAAAGGGGAGATTGTTAGGGTCATTTATTGTTGATTTAAAGTTCAAGGGTTTAAATTGTAATTGTTTAATTTGAGCTTATTAGTGAACAAGCCATGGGCTTGTTAACCACGGGTCCGTCATATAAATAGTTTCCTTAGCCTTAGAAAATAGGCTAGTTGTCTCATATGCTTTCATTACTCTTTATTGTAATTCTCTCAATATTGAAAGCTTAATAGAGATAACCAGTTGAAATCGTATACACCATTGCATATCTGTTTGATTTCATTATTGTTGCACGGATCTGAGACTCTCATCGTAGTCTATGCCTTCCTCTTGTCTGTATCCCCGAGCAACTAGACGAGCTTTGTTGCGGGTTAAAGTTCCATGTCCATCTAACTTGTTTCGATAGACACACTTAGTGTCTATCATTGACTTGTTAGATGGTCTTGGAACAAGATTCCAAACCTTGTTTCTTTCGAATTCAGTCAGCTCTTCTTGCATAGCACTGACCCAGTTCGGATCTCTGAGGGCATCATCAACCTTCTTTGGTTCAATCAGTGAAATAAAATTAACATATAAGCAAATGTTATCTGAACTGCGTCGAGTCTAGACACCTGCGTTTGGATCACCAAGAATTTGATTAATGAGGTGATTTATAGTCCATCGTTGAGCAGGAGCATGAGCCGCTGACTCAAGGAGAACTACTGGAGGCGCTGAAGAAGAGGCTTCAACGATTTCAGGTAATTCAGGCAAGATAGGCAGAGGTTCAGATGAAACTTCATTCACTTATTGCTGAGAGGTCGATGGAATATCAGATGATGGTTCAGAAGCAGGCATAGTGTTAATGGGAACAGCTGAAACCCAAGAGGAGGAATCAGCTTCACTTGTCTGCATGCTGGGAATGATGAAAGGATCATCATCAGTGGTAGCATTGTTTACCTGAGAGTGAGGGTTAGGAATATCTTCTGAATCCCCAAAATAAGAAAACATCCACTGATTAAGTTCTTCGTTATCAGCAGAGGGTCTTGAGTTCGCTGAACGAGATTCGTCAAAGGTAACATGAATAGTTTCTTCTACAGTTTGTCTTCGCTTGTTGAAGACTCTGAAGGCTTTGGATATAGAAGAATATCTGAAGAATATTCCATCGTCAGTTTTGGGATAAAACTTCCCAAGATTATCTATGTTGTTTAAGATGAAGCACAGACAACCAAAGATGTGAAGAAAGATGATAGATGGCTTTCTTCCATGGAAGAGTTCATATGCAGTCTTGTTGAATCTCTCGACGATCAGCGATCTATTCTGCGTAAAACACGCAGTGTTGACAGCTTCTGCCCAAAATTGAGTTGGAAGATGAGAATTGGTGAGCATTGAACGAGTAGCTTCGATGATCGTTTTGTTCCTTCTTTCAGCGACTCTGTTTTGTAATGGTGTTCTCACTGAGGAAAATTTATGAGAGATACCCTTACTCGCAAAGAAGTTATCAAGGGATCTGTTTTTTAATTCAGTCACATGATCACTCCGTATTGAGCGAAAGTAAGGTTGTTCAGGACATCCATTTTCCTGACAAAATATATGAGTTCTTCTGAGGTGTCACTCTTAGCACGGAATAACACCACCCAGGTATAACGAAGAAATTCATCAACAATGACCAGTGTGTATTTCTTTCCAGCGATGGATTGAATGTTGATAGGGCCGAACAAATCCATGTAGAGAAGTTGAAGAGGAGAGGTCACTGAAGATACTTGCTTGGTTTTGAAGCTTGCTTTTGTTTGTTTTCCTTTCTTACACACTGAACAAAGAGATTCCTTAGCGTATGAGTGTTGTGGGAGACTAGTGACCAACTCTTTTGAAGAAGAGTATTCAGCGTCTTGAAGTTGAGATGAGAGAGCCTTTTATGCCATAGCCAGTTGACATCAGTAGAGGCTTTGGAGAGAAAATAAGAGTTTTCAGTGGTTGTTGAGTCCATGTTTATTACATAAACATTTTCTAAACAATATCCACTAGGATCAACTTTCTCTTTCTTGTCAGTGACGAAACATGCTTCCTTAGTGAATTAGACCTTGAAGTCCTTGTCACATAGCTGACTGATGCTAAGAAGATTGTGCTTCATTCCTTCAACGTATGCGACTCTTATGAAGGTGGTAGTACCATTAGAAAGTAAACCAAACCCTCGGGTATATCCTTTACCATTTCCTCCAAAGGTCACTGAGGGACCTTTCTCTTCCTTGTATTTAGAGAGCAGGTTTCTTTTTCCGGTCATGTGTCGAGGGCATCCACTATCGAGATACCAGATACCCTTCGAGACCTGCAAACAAAAGAAGATTAGTTTGGAATAGGCACTCATTTTATGATGGGTCCACACTTGTCAGTGGTAGAGGATGCAGAAGGAGCAGCGATCTTCGCAGCATCTGATGACTCAACGTCAGGGTTAATCTTCAATTTGGTTAATTTCTTAACCTCAGTGGTAGTTTTCACCTTGGCTTGATTTCCACCAGGGTTATTCTTCTTTGCCTTGGGGGCATTGGTCTTCACCTTAGCTATTTTTTCAGCTTTGGTGGCTGTAGGGCATTTTCTAGCAACGTGATCGGTATATCCATAGTGATAACATTTCCTATAGCTAAAAGTAGCTTTAGGACCATAGACAATTTTATTTGACAGTTTCAAATGGGTCGGGCATGTACCAAGAATACCTTTGGCATCAGATATCGGAGGAACCTTTGGTTCTTTAGATTTCTTGCCAATGACATTGCTCTGAGTTTAGGAGTAGATCGCTGAACATGTTCAGGGATCTTAGTTTTTGAAGAAGATGGATGATTAGCTGAAGGTTTAGAAGTTTTCAGTTGTGGTACTTTGGTACCCTTCTGTGGTTTTTGAACAAATATTTTTTCTTTACCTTTAAGTTTATAATTTAAGGTAGGTTTATTCTCATGGATAGGAGTTTTAGAAGAAGAAAAGCACTGAGGTAATGAGGTGTCAGGGATAGAAGACATGAACATTCCAAATTTAAGCATGGAACGGTCAGTGGTTGGTTCTTCAGCGTTAGCTTTGTAACCAAGACCACTTTTGTCTTTAGCTGAGATCTCAGCACCAATTATCTCAGTGATCTTTGCTGAGGATTTATACCATCCTTCAACGGTGTCTTTTTCCGCTTTCAGATCAGCGATAGCTTATTCATGCTCGATACTTATGACTTGATTCACATAGACCTGATCTTTTAAATTTTCTTCTATGTTTGAAAGCTCTTGTATTTTTAAATGACTACTTTTAAGCTGTTCAGTTAAGTCCATATTGTGTTGTTCAGCTTTGGTCTTGCCATTCATGGCATCATATAAATCAATAGTCAAAATATTGATAGCACGAAGTCTATCAGCTTCAGTGAGAGCAAGAGAAGGAGTAGGAGAGAGTGATACCTGCGAGGTAGAGGCAGAATTAGAGGGAATTTCAGCGTGTTCTTCCTCTTCTTCTTTGATTTCGTCCATAAGACAGAGGTTGGCCTCATCTTCTTCATCTGAATCTGATCATTCATCAGACTCAGCCCAGTCATGCTCTTCAGCGATCAGACCTTTGCCTTTCTTTTTGTAGCTCTTCAGTTTTTCGTACCTTTCTTTGAGTTTTTGGTACTTGTCATCTTTACTCCTAGGAGTAAAGGATTTCTTGTTGGATGAAGAAGAAGGTTTGAATGCTTTCTTTGACCTGCATTCACTTGCAAAGTGTCCTACTTTTTCACAGTTAAAGCATGTAGCCTTATCAACAGGAGTAGATTTAGGCTTGTTAGTGAGGGAAAGAGGTCTATTTCTTCTGAATATACTCTTTCTAGCAAATTTCCTGAAAGAATTAGTCAGGAGTGCTAGAGATTCATCAAGTTCTGAAGGAGCAGCTTCTGATGAATCATCATAGTTAGATTCTATTTCAGTGATCGTGAGAGTGGATCGCTGAGTAGGCACTGACTCTGAGTGAGTAAAGCAACATGATCTTTGACAAGATTCTTCTTAAGTTGACACGACTGCTCATGGTTGAGCATACTGCCAAATAAGGTAGAGAGGGTCATGAATTTTAGATCTTTTGATAGTTTAAGACACATGGTAAAGTTGTCCCAACTTTCAGGTAGACATTCTAAGAACTTTGTCAGGATCTCAGAATTAGCGTAGGTCTTACCAACAGTTTTTAAGTCTATAATTAAGCAATTAAAGCGTTGGTGAACTTCAGCAAGAGTTTCATTTTTACCACAACTGAAAGTTTAATACTTCCTTACCAGGTGTATTCTTCTAGAGTTCGGGACTTCAGCAGTACCTTAATATTGAACACATATAGTGTCCCACATGGCTTTTGAGCTCTTTAGATTCATGGTGGAATGGTAGACTTCATCAGGAAGCGCCATGGAGGTGATGGATCTGGCCTTAGTGTCGATAGCCACTTTCTTCTTGTCTTCTTCAGTCCACTGAGAGACTTCTCTGATGATTGTTCGTTCAGGAACAGCAGGAGTAGTCGCAGTGGCTGGAACAACACCATGAACCACATGTGGAATATACGGTTCATTTTCAACGTAGTAAGGTATAGTGGGGTCTACACCATCCAAGAAAAGCATCATTCGATTTTTCCAAAGATTGAAGTTATCTTTGCTAAATCGAGGTGGTTTGGCAAGAGAGCCATTATCTTTGTAGTTAGTGTTTGTGTTATTTGCCATATTGAAGAAATAGCAAGGAAGAGAGTATAAGCAAGATCTTGCTTATGAGATTAAACAATCTGCACTAATACCACTTGTGGGTCCCGAAGGGTTATACAAGCTGGTAGAAGGGGGTGGTACGTGCGAAATATGTGTTTTAATCGCAGTGGGTTGCAAAGTGTCCACAGTGGGAAGTGCAAGTGTACACTGTCCACTATGATCGTCACAACAAGTAATAGTTGGTAAAATACCAGAATCGAATCCATAGAGACTGGGCAATCAAGACAATACGGTTCTCATGAGCTCCTTTTACAGGTTTCAATTACAGAAGAAGCAATATTTTGGTTTGTTCGGTGAAATAGCTATTTTAACGACTTTACTAAAGATTTAAAAAGAGGAATGTAGGTTGGATTTTCCCTAGATTTTATATTAAATACCTGATCCTAAAAAGTGATCCTTGTACTCGAGGTAGGCATTTTCGCTAGAAAAGCCCGGTTACAAAATACTCACACCCTTAAGCAAAAATCCCATACTCTTAATATTTATTGTTTTGTCAATGGTAATCTCAAAATGGACCTTTTCAGGTCTTGATGGAAAGTGTTTTTAAATACACCAACTAGCTTGCCTACTACTCCAGTGGGTTGAGATTAGCTCACTGTGCCGACCTCACTTTCGCAAGTGTCATAAGAATTCTTTCGAATCCCCTAGCATTATCCAAGCTCGTGTCACTGCGTTCTACTCATTTCTGAGTTAAGAACTAGACTTTAGATCCTTACAAGTGATCGGCTTGTTCGCATCATTGGGCAATAATCGATAATGAATAACCAAAACAACAAATATTCCAAATATAAAGATTACTCAAGCATTTTTCATAAAATCCATGTACTTCTCTTTCCTACATCCCAAAGGATGCTTAGCCTAACATTTTCGATGTAAAGAAAACAAAAGATGAAGAGATGAACATAAATAAACTGAAAATGACTTGTATTAAAACCGCAGTGGGGAACGAAGGTACGTCACTACCACTGATTACGAGAAACTAGCGATTACACTAAGGAAATTAAATGCAAGAAATTAAGAACTACAGCAGTAAAGTAGAGAGCTAAAACTATCACTACAATGTGGTAGTTGGAGGTATTCAAGATGAATTTAATGGAACCCAACACCCTATTTATACTTAAAGGAAGGTTTGGGTTTTACACAAAAAATGGGTTATCTAGTGAATAAAGACTGAAGTATCAAGATGAAATTCTGCACTTTGAACAATTCTTTTATCCACCATCTTGTAGCTCTTTTACCCAATGGACCCTTCACCTTTTCATCAAGTCAACTTTAAAGTACCATGGGTGTACTTGATGCCATCTTCAAGAAAGATGCTTGTACTTCTTAACTTCATATTTCTGCCATTGAACCTTCCATTCTCCAGAGCATTTACATCCCAACTAAGAGTTTCTTTTCTTTTGCCTTCTTCTTCTACTCGATAGTGGGGAGTAGAGTGGGATGCGCAAGTCACTGCGAGATTTTCGTGAAAAAACAACAAAACTCCACCAAATAATTTATTAAAGACTATGGTTCACTCTTTTTGCTCATTTTCGTGAATGTTACCAAGAATGGGGGTTTTGAGAAGTGAAATGGCTAAAATTTGACAAAATAAAATGAAAATAAAATGAAAATAAAATGAAAATTAAAGGAAATAATAACTCTAAAAATAGAGTTATCACAACCTCAAACTTAAATCATTACTTATCCCCAAGTAATAAAAAGAAAGAAAAAATAAAAAGAATAATGCACTTGAGATTTCAGGGACTTACCGACTTCTTACTCTGACTGGATGTTAATCTCCCTCCACATATACTTCTTTCGGTTCCAAAATTAAAGTTTCACTTTTGTATTTGACGAAATCTTTCCCTTGTTCACATTTGATCAATATGACTTTCTTGTTTTCGAAGGGTTTATGGCTTTGAATATTTTCCCAAGGGTTTCGGCAAGTAGTTCCAAACATGGACCGAAGATCTCGCTTTGAGATTTTTATTTCAAGAAGTAAGTGATTTGTATTTTGCAAGGGTAAGTACGTACACTTTCAGGCTTTATTTGAGTATGGCTATTCTTTTTGTGAGAGTGGGTATTCTGATGGTCCAAAATAGGCACACCATCTTTTTCTGGGAGTGGGTACTTTGATGGTCTAGAAAAGGCACACCATCAATCTTTTGTAGTGACACTCCGATTTTTTTCTATTTTTGTGTTTTTTTTCTTTGGGAGGGGTATATTCTACCCACCTCAAACTTAGGACCTCACAGTGTCCCCACTGTGGAAAGACTGGAAGTCACTCTGGAAGTCCCCACCTAAATCTTAAGATTGCACAGTGTCCCCACTGTGAGTTGGAAATTGGTGCGGAAGAGGTGGTTGGGGGTACAAAAAGGTCGTGTTTGGATGCAAAAATGGCCTATATCATTTCATGGTGACAAGTTGAGATTCGTACTTACAAAAGGTTCCTTTTAAGCCGGAAGCCGAAAGTTGTACCTTGAAATGGAAACGAGATCAAACAAGCATTCAAACAAGACGTGAGTTAGTATCCAAAATTACCTACTTAGCAGTATCATTTCATGCATCATTAAAAATAATAATAAAAAGTAGCAAATATTGTCATATGCCTAGCCATAGGCAGAATACGAAACCAAACATAAAACATAAATTGTTTTTGAGAGCATCAAAAGTGGGGACCATAGTTCCAACAAACCATTAGTGGGTCATAGTTGCTTGTGGTGAGCTTGGGGCGGAGTCTTCATCGAAACCATCTTCACTGTCATTCGAGGGGAAATACCTTCGGGAAATTCAGGGAGTTGTGCGTGCAACTCGGGCTCAGCACCTTGTAACATTTGGTTCACAACCGCATCCCTATCCCTTGTATACATCCAGAATGATTCGGTAGCTCGGTTCATATGCTTTTGCTGGGCTTCCATGAGATCGATACGATAGGCGAGGGCTGTCAATGCTTGCAAAATGGCCGTCATCGGATTGCTTATCCTTCCTGGAGTGGACTGTCGGAGTGGGGTACCAGTGGATCTCACTGTGGGTTGTTCGTCAGCAGGATCATTGGTAGGAGTAGTGATAGCTCGTCCCATCTTCTTAATGGTTAGGATGCTAATGTTTCTGATGGATTCAATCCACTTGTCCTCCTGAGCAGCTGGCACTCCAGCATTGATTTGCAACGAAGTAATAACACAAGGAAGAGGGAGGATTACCTTCTTTCGGGTGCGAGATTGGTGGATGGCACCGTGCATTACGATTCCCAGATAGATCGGTTTACCAGCAAGGATGCAGTACAGCAAGGCGCACTTGTGCATTGATAGGGTCGTATCATGAGTAGTCGGGGACAAGGAGGCACGTAAAAACTGGAACCACACAGCGGCCTCGGTAGTGAGGGAGCTAGCGTGTAGGTACCGTCTACTGCCATCTTTGTCCCAAGGCTTGCCTTTAATTGCCAAAACTTTTAAAATAACATCTTCGTCTGTTGGGCCCATCTTTTTGAGGAATTGCACAAAGACGCATGTAGTCGGGGCCCTTGTTCCAAGGACCGTATTGATAGCAGTGGCATGATAATACACGGTCCGATCCCGGACTTTTACAAAAGGGTCCTTCGTCTGAGAGGCCTCGGCATAGAACTCCCTAACCAAAGAAGCATTGGCTCGACGATTGGCAGATGCCAATGTCGTCCAATCATGTTGTATAACCCTATCCTTGATAAACGGGTTGGCCTCTACAAAGTCGGGGTCAAAACCCCTCTCTAGGTTCAACTTGTGCTTGGAAATGCAGTCATAGTGGGCAGCGGCCTCTGGGGTCGTAAACTGCCTGGGCACCCCACTGGGGGCATGCTCAGTCCCCACTGTGGACTGATATGGGTTTTTAGATTGGGTTTCTTCATCCCCAGCATCATAATCAACAGATGATGAACTTAAAGAGGGTTCAAGACCCTTACCTTTCCCCGATGGTTGCTTCCTTGGTTTCTTGGCCGGGGTTTTCTGCAAAATGGTCACCCCAGATCTGGTGACCATTCCTTTCTTCCGGAATGCTCTTCTCATAGGGTCTTCCTCACTGTGGGCAGCCTTATTAAGTGCCTCCAAATCAACAGTGTTTGTGACTTGGAGGTTTTCATCAGTTTGAATCTGCTCCTTGTTCCTGAGTGCCGCATCCTCTGCCTCTTTCTTTCGACTTTCCTCCTCTTGTCTTTTTCGGTCTTGTTCTTCCTTTCTCATCCTTTCTTCTTCAACCCTTTTTTTCTCAGCCTCTGCCCGTTTCCTCTCTTCCTCAAGAAGTTTCTCATGTTCAATCTTTTTCCTCTCCTCTTCCTCTCTTGCCAATCGTTCGGCTTCTTCTCGTTGTTTCCTCTCCTCCTCTTCTTTCCTTAACCTATCCTCCTCTTTCCTAAACCTCTCCTCCTTATCTCTTTTCAGCCTTTCTTCCTCTTCTTTGCATTTCTTTTCAACCTCTTCCTTCTTTTTGCGGATTGCAGAAAGTTTTTGGTTGTACTCTTCTTCCAACTTTTGCATTTCTTCTTCAGCCTGCAATGCTTCCTCATCAAGATGGCTTTGACTAGAATCTGAAACCCTTGAAGAAGAAGCAGCCTTCGAACCCTCTTGCTTGGATGACCCGACATCTGGAATGTCGGGTACTGTCGGATGTTTGCCGGAGGATGGCGGCGGTTCGTTCAAGTCGCCGGTGATGGTTTCCAGCGGGTTGGCTTCGGTGGTTCTGCGGCGGACCGCCGCACGGCTGGACTCCTCTGGGTGGGTGTTCAATCTTTTGCTTATTGCCATTGTTAGGGTTTTCTTGGAAGGGTTTTCTCTTTGGTTTGGTTCGTGAGGGAGAATGGAGAAGAAGGGAGAGTATGTGTTTCTGAATATTAGGAGTTAAGGTGGTTTTTGGAATTTAGGATTTGAAAAGGTTTATCTTTTGGGTAATAAAAAATGGAGGGAACCGTTACTTTTGGAGAGAGAGAGGGGCTATGATGGCTTTTCTTGAAAAATGGTGAGAGAGGACAAGTGGCAGCAAAAGTAGACTTGTGTGTAAGGAAAAATGTGATGTGTGTTAGCCATTGGGCCCCCAAAAACCGTCCCACCCTCTCGTCAGTTCGGCAGTGGGAAGCGCAGTGACTTGTGCGAAGTCACTGCGAAACATTTTCTTGACTTCCCTTCAAAAATTTGCAATCTCTCCTACACACATGCAAAATAAACTACCATGCAGAATTAAAAAACCAAAAATAATAAAAAGACAGCAAATAACTGAAATAAAATATTTACAAGTGGTCCCGATGTTATTTAACCAGAGTGGAGTAGAGAGTGGGATGGAATGTGAGCACTCTCGCTCAGAAAATGCTTCACTCTCTGCCCATTGACTTTAAACGTTTGTGTAACATCCTGAATTTTCTATAATTAATATTTTAATGAGAAATGGGATCTAGTTGTATTTCTGGTTTAAACCTTGAATTATGTAGTATTTTTATAATTCTATAGGGTTAAAATACAAAGAATTAAAGTAGGATACTACTTTTGGAAATAATGAAACTTAAGGGGGTATTGTGGTAATTTTTAAATGTGTGTATGGATAAGAAGCTGAAAGGAATGAGATATTATCTCATTCCTTGTTTTTGAGTCGGCAAAGGATACAGAGAAAGAGAAAATAGAGAAAAAGGGAGAAAGAAAGAAAGAAAGCAAGGGTTTGTCTTCATTTTGGTAAGTAATTGACTATGGTTTATGATAAAATCTGTTGTAGCTATGTGTGTGTAAACGAATTTGATTGTGGAATAGGTATTTGGAATCATAAACAACAGATTTAAAGAATCAGATTGTGCAAAGTGGGTATAACTTCCTTAAGAGGTGAGTTCATTTGTTGTTTGCTTAAATCAGTGTTTACATGTTAAATTAAACCTTGAAATAGCTGTATAAATTGTTTATAGACTGTATGAAATGGTTTGGAATGAGCTGAATAGAACAGACATAGGTGAAATCGAATTTTTAAGCTGCAGATGGAGTTTTCCGGACAAAATGTCGTGTCCGGAAACCTCTGGGATGAATGTATCCGGATGCAGCAAGGTACCGGGTAAGTTTCGAATTTCTTTAGTTATCTGAATAAATATAGTTACCGGACAGTATCCGGGTTACTGTAGTTTCCGGGTGTTGTCCGGATTAGATGTTTGTCCGGAAAATGTATTGTTCGGATTAAGCATGTATCCGGTGAGTTATATTTATCCGAAAGGCTTAGTTATCCGGAAAAATCAAAGTTATCCGGAAAACCCCTGTTGTCCGGACACTTCTGAGAAATTGGAAGATTTCAGATTTTGTTAATCATAGAAAGGTGCAATTTAGGAATTGAAAGGTAATTGTTATAGCTTGAACATACTTACAATTGAATGGTAGTGTGTTAGGCTTAAAGACTGTGCTAGTTTGATACTAGGCAGGTGTGTAGTAAGTATAATGGATCCATAGGCACTAGTGGTTATGTACACGTAGAATAGATGAATATTAATCATTATTCTGATGTGTGTGAGAAATCATGGAATAAACGTAATTCCTGACTTCTAAGGAAAAGAAAAGATTGGCATGTGTATATTGTAATCAGTATTTCATTCTCTAAGAAATAGGCATGTGTATATTGTTATTTCTTAGATATGTACATAAATGGGCATGTGTATATTGCGGTTTATGGAATAGATGTGTACGGAACTGGGCATGTGTATATTGCGATTTCTGGAATAGAAACATTATTCTAGAAACAGTGCAGATTCATAGTGTAGCTCTAAGACATGATATGATGATGGAATGTGTGTCAGTCATATTCATGGAATTGGGTAAAATCGTGTTAACGGAACAGAGTTACACGTATGGTAAGAAAAAGGGTAATCAGGTTTATTATAACTTGTTTAAATTGATTTTTGCAATTATTATTGGGGAAACGAATGTTCTCACTAGGCGTTGGCCTAATCGTTTCAATATAATGTTTTCTTACCAGGTACTAGCTCGGGAAGGTAAAGGATTGTGTGACGAGCATTTTGGAATAGCAGTGAAGTCATTTAACAGAAGGAGATTTTGAAGGATTGCTTAGATTGTTAGTACCAAAAATGTACTAAATATATGAAAGTTTTGTAAAGCTTGTTATGTCTTGTATGTCCCTATAAATAGGTGTTAGGAGCTCATTTGTAAGAGTGTGGCACAATGTAGGGAGCATAATTCTAGAGAGAAAGAGAGAGTCTTCCATGTACTAAAATGATTAACATCTAATATGAGGATGACGTTTGTATCTCGATCTCTCGCTAATACTTGAATTGTTGATGATATTCTGGGATCACATAGATAACTTAGTTAATCTGATTATAGTGAAATGATTAGATTAATAGGTTATTTGAAGGATTTTGTATTTGTAAATATACTCCTTATGGTTAATGCACTTCCTATATGAAAGTTTGAAGGTTGTTATATCATAACTTGTTGATATTTGAGGTTTAAATTAGCCCGATTTTTGGGTGTTACAGTTTGACCAGACTGTGGGGACTTTAACTCCACTGTTCCAAAGGGACTCACCTTGACAATGGTGTATGGTCCCGTCCATCGTGATTTTAGCTTACCTGAAAAGAGTTTAAGACGGGAATTGAACAATAGTACATGTTGGCCTTCAAAGAACTCCCTATGGTTGATTCTACGATCGTGCCACATCTTGGTCTTTTCTTTGTATAACTTTGCATTTTCATAGGAGTGATATCGCAACTCCTCTAGTTCATGCATTTGCAAACATCTCTTAATTCCCGCAGCATCCTCACTCATGTTAAGCTCTTTAAGGGCCCAAAACGCCTTGTGCTCCAATTCAATCGGTAAATGGCAAGCTTTGCCAAAAACTAATTTAAATGGAGACATTCCCAAGGGAGTTTTATAGGCCGTACGATAGGCCCAAAGAGCATCATCAAGTTTGATTGACCAATCCTTGCGATGTGGTTTAACGACTTTCTACAAAATACCTTTGATCTCACGGTTCGAAAGTTCGGCTAAACCGTTGGTTTGCGGGTGGTATGCGGTGGCTACTCTATGATGTATATCATACTTAGCAAGGACCGAGCTCATGACTTTGTTCACAAAATGGGTGCCTTCGTCACTAATCAATGCCCGTGGCGTTCCAAATCTAGTGAAAATATTTTTATGCAAAAATTTCACCACGGTATTGGCATCATTAGAGTGACAAGCAATGGCTTCCACCCATTTCGAAACATAGTCTACCGCAACCAAGATATAAAAATTATTGTTTGAGTTTGGAAAAGGACCCATGAAATCGATCCCCCAAACATCAAAAAGTTCTACCTCTAGGATGTTCTTAAGAGGCATCTCGTTTCTTTGCGAAATGTTCCCGGTGCGTTGACATTGCTCACAATTTTTCACAAATTCGAAAGAGTCTTTAAACACAGTGGGCCAAAAGAACCCACTTTGCAAGATTTTTGCAGCAGTGCAGTTTCCACCAAAGTGGCCACCGTAGTGGGATGTGTGACAACCATGGAGTATTTGATGTTGCTCACCCCCGTGGACACAACGCCTCAATATTTGGTCCGCTCCTATCTTATATAAGAAAGGGTTGTCCCAAACATATTTCACGTGTATCATGTAAAAACTTTTTAAATGGTTGTCCACTCATCCCGTGGGGTTTTAGTCCACTTGCTAAAAAATTTGCAATGTCAGCATACCAAGGAACATTATTCTCATGATGTTGGGCTGATAACAATTGTTCGTCGGGAAAATTCTCTTTGACCGGAGTGGGATCTGCAGTGGTCACTATCTTCTCGAGCCTGGACAAATGGTCAGCTACCTGATTGCTTGTTCCTTTTCTATCAATGATCTCAAGGTCGAATTCTTGCAGCAATAACACCCATCTAATCAAACGTGGCTTGGAATCGGCCTTGTTGATCAAATATTTTATCGCATACGTCCCTATCAAATACGACTTGAAACGATCAAAAGCAAACACCACCGCAAGTAATTCTTTTTCAGTGACAGTATAATTAATCTGAACCTCAATCAGGGTTTTACTTGCAAAATAAATGGGGTGAAAAACTTTGTTCTTTCTTTGTCCGAGAACAGCCCCTACAGCCCACTCGCTGGCGTCACACGTCACTTCGAATGGGAGTGACCAGTCAGGGGTCACTATGGGTGCAGTAACTAAGGCTTCCTTAATTGTTTCAAAAGCATCTCGGCATTCTTGGGTAAAAATAAATTCTTTTTCATGTTGCAATAGGTTACATAGGGGTTTTGTTATTTTTTAAAAATCTTTGATGAACCTCCTATAAAACCTGCATGACCCAAGAAACTTCGAATACCTTTCACCGTTGTGGGTTCGGGAAGTTGTGCCACTACCTCAAGCTTGGCTTTGTCAACTTCCAACCCTCTTTTTGAGACAAGATGACCTAGGACAATACCCTATTCTACCATAAAATGGCATTTTTCCCAATTCAAAATAAGGTCGTGGGTCTCACATCTCACTAGGCTTTTCTCTAAATTTCCTAGGGAGTTGTCAAACGATGTCCCTATCACAGAAAAGTCATCCATAAAAACTTCTATGGTGTCTTCTATTATGTCGGTGAAAATGGCCATCATACAACGTTGGAAAGTGGCTGGGGCATTACCCAATCCAAATGGCATCCTCCGGAATGCAAAAGTATCGTAGGGACAAGTAAAGGTGGTCTTTTCTTGGTCCTCGGGTGCGATATGGATTTGGTTGTATCTGGAGTATCCATCTAGAAAACAATAGAATTCTTTTCCTGTTAACCTATCAAGCATTTGGTCGATGAAAGGTAAGGGAAAATGGTCTTTCTTAGTGGCTAGATTGAGTTGTCTATAGTCCATGCATATTTTCCACCCCATGACAGTCCTAGTAGGAATGAGCTCATTCGTTTCATTCTTCACTACGGTCGTCCCTCCCTTTTTAGGGACACATTGGACGGGGCTCACCCAACTACTACTAGTTATTGGGTAGATAATACCGGCGTCTAACCACTTCAAAACTTCTTTCTTAACTACCTCCTTCATGATGGGTTCAACCTTCTTTGAGGTTGGACTTTTCCAGGGTGGTCACCCTCCAAGTTAATCTTATGTTGACATAAGGAGGGGCTAATACCTCGAATGTCCGCTATGGTCCAACCAATTGCCTTCTTATGCTTCATCAACAAATCAATTAAAAGTTGTTCTTGTTTCTCGCTAAGTTTGGAAGAGATAATAACGGGAAGTTTATTATCCTTAGCGAGATAAGCATATTTCAAGTGGGAAGGCAATGGTTTAAGCTCTAGCTCGGGAGGTTGTTCTATTGAAGGGGGTTGAATATCTTTGTCTTTGAAGTCCAGAGGTTCAAAGGTTGCCACTATTGCGTTACACTCATCCTCAAAAGTGTCATCACTCTCAAAATTGGAGTGCTCACTCTCACTCCCCACTGTGTCAAGAATGTGGGTTCCACTAATCGAACATAAAGAAAAAAAGTCTTCGGTTTCTATGTACTTAAGGGATTTGAAAACATTGAAAGTTACCTCTTGGTCATTGACTCTCATAGTGAGTTCCCTTTTGTGCACATCGATCAAAGTACGTCCGGTTGCAAGAAACGGACGCCCTAAGATGATTGGGATATCTTTATCGGCCTCATAATCTAGAACTAGAAAATTGGCGGGGAAGATAAATTTATCCACTTGGACCAAGACATCTTCTATTTTTCCCTTTGGGTAGGCAATGGACCGATCGGCTAATTGTAAAGTCACGGTTGTGGGTCTAGCCTCTCCAATACCTAACTTGTTGAAAATGGACAATGGCATCAAATTTATACTAGCTCCCAAATCACAAAGTGCTTGACCTACTTCTTGTCCTCCTATTGTGCATGGAATGGTGAAACAACCTGGGTCTTTCAACATAGGTGGAATCTTGCTAGTAAGGAGGGCACTACATTCCTTGGTCAACGCCACAGTCTCAAACTCACCCAACTTCCTCTTTTTGTTCAAAATATCCTTTAAAAACATAACATAGCTTCGCATTTGCTCGAGAGCTTCTACCAAGGGTATGTTAATATGAAGTTGTTTAAAAATGTCTAAGAATTTTTTAAATTGAACATCGACATTTTTAGTCTTCATTCTTTCAGGAAAAGGTACATTTCGTGGGTCAGTTTGAGTTTGCTGTGGTGTTGGCTTTGGAATAATAGGTTTTGGTATAGGTCCAAAAGTGGGAAGCTCAGGGACATCGGTCCTCACTGTGGGAATGACAGTGACTTGAGGAGTGGCCACTGTGGGGTTAGTGGGCATTTGAGGCGGATCATCAGATTCAAAAACGATATCTTTCAGATCCTTTCCACTCCTAAGTGTTATGGACTTGACTTGTTCTGATCCGTTTCCTATTACCCTAGCGTGTTCGGTGTCACTGGGTAATGTCCCTGGTGGTCTATTCTTGACTTCGACGGCTAGTTGTCCTACTTGGGTCTCAATGTTCCTAATGGCTGCTTAAGTTTGATTCATGAAACCGTTGAGAATTGATTCAAGTGATGGTTAAGCCTCAGCGGGCTGAGTTGATCTAGGTTGGAACTGTTGTGAAGATTGTCCTTGGTGAAAGTTCTGTGGGTGCTGCCCACTGTGATGTTGCTGAAATCCAGGGGGGTTTTGTGGTCTTTGCTGGACATGACTCGCCCCGTGGGGTTGGAGTCCTGGATTACCAGCCCAAGAGAAATTTGGGTGATTCCTCCATCCTGGATTATAAGTCTGTGAATACGGGTTGTTCCTTGGGTTGGTCCCTATAACATTAACGGACTTGGGATTAGCTGGACAATTGTCAAAAACATGTTCTTCTCCACAGAGGGAACAGTTCTCAGGGAGATGTGTTGCAGAATTGACTTGGCCTATGTTTTGATTCAAAACTAATTTGGTTAAGGCCATTAATTGCGCATTCATGGTTTTAAGTACCTCGGAGTCAATGGTGTTGGTCTTTGGCATGGGTGCTCTAGGATTGGACCACTCGTTATTGTTGTTGGACACTTTTTCTAAGATTTGATATCCTTCATTGTAGGTTTTACTCGTGAATGTTCCACCGGCTGTTGCATCTAAGATGATTTTGGCCGCATTGGAAAGACCATTGTAAAAGGTCTCCAATTGGATGCAATGTGGGATGTCGTGATGTGGGCATTTTAGAATTAAATCTTTAAATCGTTCCCATGCTTCCGAAACAGCCTTATCTTCTTCTTGCCTTAACAAAATAATATCATTTCGAAACCTTACATTCCTTGTGGGAGGAAAGTATTTTTGCAAAAATTTATCAGCAAGTTCTTGCCAAGTGGTTATCGAATGAGGTGCATGTGAGTTCAGCCAAGTCTTTGCCTTATCCCTTAGTGAAAAAGGGAAAAGCCTTAGACTTAATGCTTCATCCGTCACACCTTGCAATTGAAAGGAATCAGTCATTTCCAAAAAAGATTTTATGTGCGAGTGTGGATCCTCAGATGGTGATCCTCCAAACTGACCCATGGCTTGGATCATTTGAAACATCACCGGTTTGAGTTCAAAATGAGTTGCAACAATATTGGGCTTCACAATTCTGGAGCTTAAATCACCAACTCCGGAAGTAGCATAGTCCTGTATTTTTCGATCTTTGCTATCGGCAATCGTCACTCTGGTCTCCACTAATGGTGGTGTATTGACGGGTCTTTCACCTCCTACACCTGCCATGTTTATAGTGGGGTTCACAGGGGGTTGTCGATTTGTGTTCTTGTTTCTACGTCTTCTTCGAAAAGTTTTCTCTATTTCAAAATCGATTGGCACCAAAGGTTCATGTTGTTGCCGTGGCATGCAACACGAACGGCTTAGAAAAACGAGTTACTCGGGCTCGAACAAAAACTAATGTCTTGAGATTTAAAATCACGCCAGTCCCCGGCAACGAAACCAAAAACTTGGTACGTGCGAAATATGTGTTTTAATCGCAGTGGGTTGCAAACTGTCCACAGTGGGAAGTGCAAGTGTACACTGACCACTATGATCGTCACAACAAGTAATAGTTGGTAAAATACCATAATCGAATCCACAGAGACTGGGCAATCAAGACAATACGGTTCTCATGAGCTCCTTTTACAGGTTTCAATTACAGAAGAAGCAATATTTTGGTTTGTTCGGTGAAATAGCTATTTTAACGACTTTACTAAAGATTTAAAAAGAGGAATGTAGGTTGGATTTTCCCTAGATTTTATATTAAATACCTGACCCTAAAAAGTGATCCTTGTACTCGAGGTAGGCATTTTTGCTAGAAAAGACCGGTTACAAAATACTCACACCCTTAAGCAAAAATCCCATACTCTTAGTATTTATTGTTTTGTCAATGGTAATCTCAAAATGGACCTTTTCAGGTCTCGATGGAATGTGTAGAGACAAATACTCTAAGTGTTTTTAAATACACCGACTAGCTTGCCTACTACTCCAGTGGGTTGAGATTAGCTCACTGTGCCGACCTCACTTTCGAAAGTGTCATAAGAATTCTTTCGAATCCCCTAGCATTATCCAAGCTCGTGTCACTGCGTTCTACTCATTTATGAGTTAAGAACTAGACTTTAGATCCTTACAAGTGATCGGCTTGTTCGCATCATTGGGCAATAATCGATAGTGAATAACCAAAACAACAAATATTCCAAATATAAAGATTACTCAAACATTTTTCATAAAATTCAGGTACTTCCCTTTCCTACATCCCAAATGATGCTTAGCCTAACATTTTCGAAGTAAAGAAAACAAAAGATGAAGAGATGAACATAAATAAACTTAAAATGACTTGTATTAAAACCGCAGTGGGGAACGAAGGTACGTCACTACCACTGATTACGAGAAACTAGCGATTACACTAAGGAAATTAAATGCAAGAAATTAAGAACTACAGCAGTAAAGTAGAGAGATAAAACTATCACTACAATGTGGTAATTGGAGGTATTCAAGATGAATTTAATGGAACCCAACACCCCTATTTATACTTAAAGAAAGGTTTGGGTTTTACACAAAAAATGGGTTATCTAGTGAATAAAGACTGAAGTATCAAGATGAAATTATGCACTTTGAACAATTCTTTTATCCACCATCTTGTAGCTCTTTTACCCAATAGACCCTTCACCTTTTCATCAAGTCAACTTTAAAGTATCATGGGTGTACTTGATGCCATCTTCAAGAAAGATGCTTGTACTTCTTAACTTCATATTTCTGCCATTGAACCTTCCATTCTCCAGAGCATTTACATCCCAACTAAGAGTTTTTTTCTTTTGTCTTCTTCTTCTGCTCGATAGTGGGGAGTGGAGTGGGATGCGCAAGTCACTGCGAGATTTTCGTGAAAAAGCAACAAAACTCCACCAAATAATTTATTAAAGACTATGGTTCACTCTTTTTGCTCATTTTCGTGAATGTTACCAAGAATGGTGGTTTTGAGAAGTGAAATGGCTAAAATTTGACAAAATAAAATGAAAATAAAAGGAAATAATAACTCTAAAAATAGAGTTATCAGGGGGTTGAATACAAACACATAATTTTATCTTTCTAAATTGTTTATTAATATAATCAAACAATTTACAGTTTGTTGTAGAATAAGATCAAGTATAAAACCTAGTCTAAACAAACTATGAGAATCACACAGATTTCTTGCACTAGAAAAGAATGAGAGAAAAAAAAGAAAACCTACAGAAGGATTTTCTTAGCACTAAGTAGTTCAGCGAAGGAAGAGCGTACTTCAAAAATGAAGTAGGGTTTCTTATTTATACTGCATGCATTAAATACAAGTCAGTACAACTTTACACGTGGCAGTGTCTGGTTGGTTGCATGAATTTGACTTTAGCAAATATGCTTTTGACCGCATGACGAATAGTGTAGTTGGCAGAGTGGTTTGTACAATCCTAGACAAAGGGATGTCGTTCTGACAAATCGTACAAAGGCGTGCAAGGAAATAAGACAAAAGTAACTTGTAGAACAGGCTTCAAGATCAGCGATCATTGAGTTGATCATTAACAGCGAATGATAAAGTTCAGCTCTTGCTGAAGTCTTGTACTTGAAACTTCGCGTGAAATGGACAAGTCTTGGCTTCGCTGATATCCACATCAGGTCACTATTAGACTTAGTCACTCATTCGTCAGCTTGGTCTTCGATTTCAGCTTTGAACTCTGTTGTTGCGAATCTTGTCTTCAGGGATCATAAGCAAACAATTATATGATGAACATTCAATGATCATCAGCGAGACTGAACAGGCTCAGGGCTAACTGATGTACATGTATTGATGAACCATAATTAAAGAACATGTTTTCCATCAGCGATACTAAACAGACTTAGTATATTTTTCATATATGGAAAAACATTAATACATATTGTTACTTACAATTTTCACTAAGTAATTCTAAGGGTCATTATCAAATCACTGAAGGGTTTGGATCAACACATGGAGAAGTCTTGAATAAATCTCCAGTAGTAGCCCGCTAATCCTAAGAAATTTTAAATTTCTGATGGACTTTTGGGAGTTTCCCAATTCATCATATCCTCGATCTTGGAGGGATCCACCTTCACTCCGTCTCGAGTTACAATGTGCCCGAAGAATTGAACCTCTTCCAACCAAAAATCACATTTGGAGAACTTTGCGTATAACTTCTCCTTTCTTAACACCTCTAATACGTCCAGAAGATGTTGCTTATGATCCACCTCATTATTTGAGTACACTAGAATGTCTTCAATAAATACTTTCACCGACTTATCGAGGAACAGTTGGCACACTCGATTCATCTAATCCATTAACACCGCTGGTGTGTTACTTGGGCCAAAAGGCATCACTAAGAATTCTTAATGACCGTAACGTATCCTAAAATTCGTCATTGGAATGTCGTCCTTCTTCACTTTCACTTGATGATACCCCGAACGTAAGTCGGTTTTTGAGAAGAATCTGGCACCTTGAAGTTGGTCAAACAAGTCGTCAATTCTAGGATGTGGGTACTTGTTCTTCACGATCGCCTTATTTAGTTCTCTATAATCGATGCCCATCCTCATTGTGCCTTATTTCTTCATAACAAACAAGACCGGTGCTCCCCAAGGCGATAAGCTTGGTCTCACGAATCCTTTCTCTAGAAGATCTTGAAGTTGTGCATCATCTCTTGCATCTCGGATGCAGTTAATCGATAAGGAGCTCTAGCAATCGGTGCCTTCCTTGGAACTAGATATATCTTAAATTCCACTTGAAGATCAGGTGGCAAACCGAAGAAGTCATTCGGAAATACATTTGGAAACTCGCGCACAACCTTCACATCCTCGAGCTTCTTCTTCTCAAACTTGACATCTATCGCATATAATGATGAACATCCCATCAACAAGAACCTACGTTCCTTAGCCATGGTCATGACCGCCACTTCACTCTTTCTCCTTGCACCATATATGGTCATTACTTCACCATCCGAAATCGGGATTCGGATCAAATTCTTTGAGCATATGATTTCGACTTGATTTTCCGATCACACATCAAATCCTCCAATCAACATGGGCATATTGACCGGAAACTCCTTCCCTTCAATCTCGAGGGTACAAGCCTTCAATACACGACGAATTAACATTTGACCACCATTAGCTATCTCTACCAGTAATGCGTCTTCTAAACCACTAATCAACATGGGCATCAAATTGACCGGGAACTCCTTCCCTTCAATATCAAGAGTACAACCCTTCAATACGTCACGAATTAACACTTGACCACCATTAGCTATTTCTTCCACTAATGCATCTTCTAAACTACTAGTGGGCATAGAAAGATTTTGGCAGAAAGAATCCGACATGGAGGAGAAACTTACACCTAAATCAAACAATACATGCAAAGGTATGGAGTTTAGGAGAAAGGTACCCGATACGAAGTCGGTCAATGATTTCTCCTTCACGAATGTCATCTGAAAAGCTCAGCCCGGAACTCTTGGAGGGTTCTCCCTCTTCTCCGGCACATTACCCATCTTCAACTTCGGTAAATCTCTTTTGACTTGTCCTGGCGTTTTGCATTCAAAGCAAGGGGCAGGACTAACGCTGCAATTTCCATGATGTGTGCTTCGGCATTTCGGGCACCACCTTTCCTCCCGACGGATATCAAAACCCTGCCCTCCCATAAATGACTGTAAACTCTTGAGAGGCCCAAAATTGCTCTCCCATCTTCCCTTCTATCCTACCCTCGCTCTCTCTTCCCTTATTCGGGCATAGACGTCCTCCATGATCTGAGCCACCTCTATTTCCTCACGGAGGGTAGAGGCTTTGTACATACAGACCATTGATATCATGTCCGCCGGAGGCCCTTAAGATAGGCTATAATCATTTCTTTTTCAGTCTGGGCCAGAAGCCCTACCAATCCTAGCTTCTCCATGAATAGTCAGTTGTAGTCTCTCACCGACATGTTTTATTTCTTGAGGTTTCAGAATTCTTCCTCAATGTGGTCCACCGCCCGTTAGTTGCAATACTCTTACATCACCTTTTACGTGGCCCAACTCATCTTGGCCAAAACAGCAGCCTCAATAGTAGACTTTGTGATATTCCACCAAGTGAGGGTTGGACCCCTTAGCATCTAGGAGCCAAATCTTGGCCTTCTGGATTTCGTCACATTCACTGGCGCCGAAGGCTTGCTCTATCTCCCGGATCCATTTCATATAAGCCACTAGATCATCTGACTCGGCAAACTCCGACAGTTTGCTACACAAGAATGACTTTTAAGAACAAGCCCTTCCACTATGCCTTGTGTCATTCGTTGCAAGATCATAAATTAGGATTGCATTTCCAGTATCTTTGGCTCTGCAATTATCACATTTTCGGCAATCATTTCATGCCTACGATTGCTAACATCCATGTGCTCCATCATCTTCATGAAGAACTCTTGTTGCTTGTCCATGGCTTGCATCATACTGACCATCATTTCAGTTTGAAGGGTCACCTTCTCCATGATCGGGTTCGAGGTGGCCAAATTGACCCTTGGAACATGCTCTGATCCTTCGCCCAAAATGGACGGCCTTTGTGGTATCACAATTGTCACGACCACTTCTGGTTGATCGGCCATGGATTTAGTCTCATCATGACCATATGGTGGAGGTCTCGGTCTACTTAGAGTATTAACAATGTTTCACTATCATACACACGAGAATAGAGGTAAGAAATAGGCTATAGGAATTAAACACATAGGAACATACTACTACATACATCAATCATCATAACAATAGTAAATCAAGCATGCTCACGTAACAACATATTCATAATAGCATTAGCTAAGTGAAATTATGAACATATTATACACAATAATTCTCGTCACTATCATCATAATTCTCAATTAGTATAAATTCGTTGACTCTAAGACCATCCTATGTTATAAATTCTACCCAATCCTCACAAATCATAACTTAATATTTCAGCTTAAGTCTAGGCATCTCACATTAATGCCTTGTTCACTTAATCTAGAGCTCTAATACCAAATTGTAACACCCTAAAAATAGGGGTAAATTTAAAACAGAATAATTGCAAAATATAACATCTTAAATGGAAGGAAATTGCCCAAAAAGGGAAATAGTAATAGCGTTTACAATTTATAAGAATGGACATTAAAGACTGAAAACACACTAATCTAAACCAATTAGATCTACATTAAGACAATTGTTAACTCAATCTCCCAAAAATATCAATTTGAATCTGTACGCCAATTCTCAATATTTACCTCCAAAAATTATCGGTACCGGCTCAACGCTCACCCCTCAAACCTTGGGAACCTCGCCGCTAATGGAACTGTTAATTCTCTTCTTGTTACACCATGTCCAGATGATAGCAGTGGAATGTCGGGTTGTTGTTCAGTGTTCTTATTTAGTTAAGTAAGGTCAATCATTGTCTCATTGATCTCCCTTCGGTCATCAATGTCAGGTTCTTGAACTATCCTCCTTAGCAAGACCTAGAAAAAAGAAGAAGTTTGTGCTACTATAACACCTCTAAACTCCTCCCTCAGGATACTGTTGTGTTTCCCATGGTGGCAGGCTAGCCCCGACTTCCATAGGTTCCTTGTTCAACCTCCTGATGAGAATTGAGGTTCTTGTGCATGCATCTCATAAAGGAGGGTCGAGGGCTTTTTAGAAAAGGCGACAAGCACCGATGAAGTGGGGAAAATGAAAGATCTTTTTTGGCCCCCCCTGAGCCGGGGGCTCTTGTCTGGGTGGGGTTAATATAAGCTCCCTATAATCCTGCATGTTCCAGGCTCTATTCCACACTAGCTTAGTGGTAGAGCGGTCGGCTATTAACTGATTGGTCGTAAGTTCAAATCCTAATTGGGGAGACTTTAGAGTTCTCCCTTTTCTGACCTAGCGCCTGTTAATGCCAAAAATCGCACCAAAGGGACAACTTAAGGTCGATGTGGACTTAAACAACTAAAGAAAGAATCTTTCGACGAAACGTGCGACAAGGATAAAAATAAAGAAACAAGGGAATTGATGACGTAGGAAAAACCTCAAACGAGGAAAAAACCTGCGGACGACAGGGGGTGTCGTCGCTGCACTATGGTCGCCAATTAGGGGCGATGTCTTTGGTACTGGTGTCGGTCGTACGATGATTACAATACAAATGAAGGAAATGCTTCGAAATGTAAAGTACAAATGTTTAAAGTGTAAAACAGGGGTTTGTCGTGTGAATACAAGTGTAAACAACTGTTGGTCGAAAGCTGTTGGCGTGCGTCGAGAGCGATGACTTTAGCTTTTCTTCGAGTGTTCTTGAGTTCGCTGTAGGGTTCTGGCTTTCAATACTTGATTTCCAGAGTTTGAGGGTTCTTAGCTATGAGCTTGAATGTTTTTATCTGCTGTTCGGTGATGTTCGCTGATGATTGCTGATGTGTATCGGATGTTAACTGATGATCCTTGATGTGAAGACTTAGCTTGGTATTTATAGTCTTCGCGTCATTAATTAGCTCCATTAATGCTTTGATCAACGGCTACAACGGCTGGAAACGGTTGCCGGAGTGATTATCCATAATGTTCTTCGTCCGTTACGGCTGCTTGCTGTTAATGGTTTTGACTCCTGCATTAAATACTTAACAAACGTAACAGTCAAGGTTAACGTTATCTTTGGTCGAAGGTGCAGTGATCTTACACGATGGTCGTACGGGACGGGCGATGCTATGGTCGAGCGTCATGGGGGACGTACGACTTACCTTTTACGGGAGACGACGGACGTTCTGCGGGTCTTGGTCGGGACCTTATATTAATCCAAGATGTCTTTCATGACGCGTGTCTTACCTTTTCTAGTCGTGATCGTACGACGTGAATTTTTTCCCAAACAGTTTGCCCCCAAAATTTGAAAGAAGGATGGCAAATTCGAGTTTAAATTTTGTCAATCAGACGCGTAAAAAATAGAGCAAGGGTCAGAAAAAATTACCTTGACCGCCTTGTAACTGGGTTGGTTTGCCTCTAACTGAACGAGAAGTTAAAAAGGGGAACGAGGTCGTGACGTCATACTGACATATGATCGTGCTTACCAGCTGAATGTCGACGGAGCCCAGAGGTGCTATTAGAAATGAAAAAGATTTTGACGACTTTGGAAGTCTATGTGTATTACCATAAGCAAGGTTGGCGAGGTTCGACCGGAGATGTGTCCTGATGGATATGCCGTGATATATGAGTACCTGTTTAAGATGGGCTTCCACTGGCCATATTCGCCTTTGGTCGAAGTGTTCATGCGTGAATTCGATCTTTCACTGAGGCAACCGATGCCCCAGTTCTGGCGAGTTATCATGATCATCGAGCGACTTACCTTGCACTGGGAGTGGCGTATAAAGTCACGACCGATCAATATCGTCGTTATAGTTTACTTTCAGGACTTAAGGGTGATCGTACATTAGTTTTGAACAGTGATGTCGATGATCGCAAATGGAAGACGAGGTATGTGCTGGATTTGGACAGTGATTGGATTGGATCTGTTGATACTGCACAACTGGCGACGATGTCTCATATTGCGCAACCGGCGACGAGGTCTCATACTGCGCAACTGGCGACGATGTTTCATACTGCGCAACTGGCGACGGTGTTTCATACTGCGCAACTGGCGACGATGTTTCACACTGCACAACTGGAGACGATGTTCTCTACATCCTCGTCGACCCTTTCGTCAGCCGCCAGGGGCAAGTGTGTAAAAATGGGAGAGAATGAGGGAGAGTTTGTGGCGATGAACAACTTTGCGTTGTCGTCAACCCTCTTGATTGACTATGTCCTCATCAGGGCAGAGTCACTTCCGCATCTAGGGAAATATCAGCTCTTATCTTTCAAGGAGCGTTTTCGAAGAATCTTTGTTGAAGAGATCGGACTGTGTTTAGCCGAACTGCCGTTCTTTGTAAGTTTTTCTTTCAAAACTTGTGTTATCGAAGTTCTTTCGCTGAGCATTTAGTATGTTTCTTTTGTAATTTGCAGATGCTTCTGTTTCCTCTCATTGAATATGTGAAGGTGGAGGAAATGTTGGAGTGGAGGTCGATCGTTGAGAAGGATATATTCCTTCCTCCAACCTTAACATTAATCTTTATAGCCATATTCTCAGAATGTCGAGGCGTAAGTAGTTGGAAGACCACTCCTAATATACTCGTTTAATCCTTGCATCAGTTCTTCGGGATTGGCAGGGCTTCGAAGGTCGAGACTTTTGGGCAGAGCTTGCCATCGACGCTTTACTCTAGGTTTAGGAAACGCTATGTCTTTTCATGTTTCGACCGTTGGTGGTCGAACCATTTTAACTTTGTATACTCGACCGTCGGTAGTCGAGTTCTTTTGAATATAACCGACAGTTTTGTAAATGAAACTTTGAACTTTTTTTTGAACTTGCGTTTTATATATTTGGTAAACAAATACCATTTCAATTATGAAATTGAATCTGGGAATCATGCGACTAAGGCATTCATTGTAACACAATAACTGGTACGTAAGCCATAAGACTTTTAAATCGTGTGTATAAATATAAGCACATGCGACTAAAGCATACATTCGGAGTATGAAATTTTTACAAGTTAAGAGGCTTAGATCATGAGATCGTTAGACCTCACAATCGTACGACTAAGTCGTGTGATTAATTTGAATCGTATGTCCCTGTAAAGGATGATCAAATCATAGATTTGGTCGTTTATATCGTGCGACCTTATGAATTTAAAGTCATATTGTAGACTTAATTACTACTGTCGTGCGATTCGTTAGATTCTCTTTTTACTGGGATATTTCCCCCTGTCATTTATTATCTTATTCTTTTCGGAGGAAAGATAGGTTTTAAATGACAGGATGACACTGCGATCTGATGAGATATTGTCGTGCGACAGGGCACCATAGTAGACTTATCCCTGTGGAAAAGATATAATTTTAGAAGAACGAACCTATCAAAGGCGCCCGACTGTGGAGTATGTCAGACCATACATGTCTGAACCACCGGTGATGCAATTGAAGACTTTTGTATGCTCGGGGGTCGACGGTCGATGGTTACTAGCTGGAGCAGCGTCATCGTCGATGATATCTTTGAGATTTCCTTTTGGGAAGTGATATGCTAGCTCCTTCTTCGACGCGATGCAATCGTTTGTCGCGTTACCATGATCGACGTAGAAGTCGCACCACTTTGATTTATCTTTCTTAGCACCATCCAGGTCAGACTTCTTTGGCCATCGAATGGTCGCTTGGACGGACTTAAGAGCTTCGACTAAGTCTTCTGCAGACCCTTTGAATCCGTAAGAGGATATCTTGGGGTATCTAGGAAATTTAGTTGCGGTCTTGGCCTTTCCTTTCGTCTTGAAACGAACATTTGAAATTTGGCGCGCGGGCTCGATTCTGGAAACAGCTTTGGCCTTGACTTCCGGTTTTCTGACGCCTAACGACTTCTTGTCGTCAGTGTGCTTGCGACGAAATGCTGCGTCGTCTTCGACCCTCATATATGCTAAGGTTCGAGCTCGGACGTCTTCGAAAGTCTCTGGGGGATACTTGGTCAGATCGATATATAGACCTGAACTATCGTCTAGACCACGCTTATAAGCTTCGATCGCAGTTTTGATGTCACAATTGCGGATAATGATCATTTCGGCATTGAATCTATTGAAATAACTTCGAATAGACTCATTGGTCTTCTGCACGACATAGTACAGATAACTACTCTGCTTTTCCATCTTACGACTGCTGGCGAATTGCCGGGAGAATTGGTTGACCAATTCGGCGAACGACCCGATAGATTTGGGTTTGAGATTGATCAACCACTGGAGAGTTGGACCAGTGAGAGTCGCCCCGAAACTCTTGCACATGCATACTTCCTGGTACATGTGTGGAATCGAGATTGTCCACATGAGCTTCTTATACTGCGCGACATGCTCGGTTGGATCGGTCACACCCGAATACTTGGGAGTGAAGGCAGGAATGTTATACTTCTTTGGGACCTCGACGATGGCGATCTCGTCGATGAAGGGCGACGCCTGATACCCCGAGCGAGGCTCGATGTCGACAGGCACGGCTGCCCCAGACGACTTGGTGAGCAAGGACAGGACGCGCTCATTTTGGTCTTCTAACATCTTCAAACGTTGGGCGACGGGATCGTTAAGATCAGGATTTGCCCCTGTCGAGGGATTGGTCCCTGGACTAGTGCCATTACCATGCGATGAACCATTGGTGTCCTCGTTGAACGGGACAAAACATGGCTGCGACCCATAGTGGAATTGTTGCGGTCCATTCTGAAACGATTGTGGTCCCTGCTGAAATGGCTGCGATTTCTGCGGGAAAGATTGTGATCCTTGCTGGAAAGGCTGTGAACCACCGTGGAATGGCTGAGATCCATCTTGAGGTCCATTCTGAAATGGCTGTTGAAATGGCTGCGACCCCTGCTGGAAAGGCTGCGACCCTTGTAACGGCTGCGACCCATTATTCATGGGTGGTGGCCTGAGATGCTGAGGGGGAATTGGTCCGAACTGGGGATTTGAGTTGAACGGCCCTGGTTGCTGATTCTGCATAAACGGACCTGGATGCTGATTCTGCGCGGAAGGATTTGGTCATGTATCTGGATTCTGAACAAATGGTCTAGGACCATTCTGATTGAATGATCCCGGAACTGGATTCTGCACGAACGGCCTAGGACCATTATGAGGTCCGAAAGGTTTTCTCAATTGTTCAATCTCCTCAGATGCTCTACGATTCTGCTCCGCCATTGCATTGAGCTGATTCCTAGCGACTTCGAGCTCCTGATACATCTGAGCAACGGCTTGCGGTGGATTTCCAGGGGTTGCCATTTTCCTGTAATAGAAAACAGAAGAAAACTCCAAGAAACCGTTAATAGAATGCACGTTCGTCGAGGATTTTCTCTAGATGAGGTCCTACGGATGGCGCCAAACTGTTAATGCCAAAAATCGCACCAAAGGGAAAACTTAAGGTCGATGTGGACTTAAACAACTAAAGAAAGAATCTTTCGACGAAACGTGCGACGAGGATAAAAATAAAGAAAGAAGGGATTTGATGACGCAGGAAAAACCTCAAACGAGGAAAAAACCTGCGGACGACAGGGGGTGTCGTCGCTGCACTATGGTCGCCAATCAGGGGCGATGTCCTTGGTACTGGCGTCGGTCGTACGATGATTACAATACAAATGAAGGAAATGCTTCGAAATGTAAAGTACAAATGTTTAAAGTGTAAAACAGGTGTTTGTCGTGTGAATACAACTGTAAACAACTGTTGGTCGAAAGTTGTTGGCGTGCGTCGAGAGCGATGACTTGAGCTTTTCGTCGAGTGTTCTTGAGTTCGCTGTAGGGTTCTGGCTTTCAATACTTGATTTCCAGAGTTTGAGGGTTCTTAGCTATGAGCTTGAATGTTTTTCTCTGTTTTTCGGTGATGTTCGCTGATGATTGCTGATGTGTATCGGATGTTAACTGATGATCCTTGATGTGAAGACTTAGCTTGGTATTTATAGTCTTCGCGTCATTAATTAGCTCCATTAATGCTTTGATCAACGGCTACAACGGCTAGAAACGGTTGTCGGAGTGATTATCCATAATGTTCTTCGTCCGTTACGGCTGCTTGCTGTTAATGGTTTTGACTCCTGCCTTAAATACTTAACAAACGTAACAGTCAAGGTTAACGTTAGCTTTGGTCGAAGGTGCAGTGATCTTACGCGATGGTCGTACGGGACGGGCGATGCTATGGTCGAGCGTCATGGGGGACGTACGACTTACCTTTTACGGGAGACGACGGACGTTCTGCGGGTCTTGGTCGGGACCTTATATTAATCCAAGATGTCTTTCATGACGCGCGTCTTACCTTTTCTAGTCGTGATCGTACGACGTGAATTTTTACCCAAACAGTTTGCCCCCGAATTTTGAAAGAAGGATGGCAAATTCGAGTTTAAATTTTATCAATCAGACGCGTAAAAAATAGAGCAAGGGTCAGAAAAAATTACCTTGACCGCCTTGTAACTGGGCTGGTTTGCCTCTAACTGAACGAGAAGTTAAAAAGGGGAACGAGGTCGTGATGTCATGCTGACATACGATCGTGCTTACCAGCTGAATGTCGACGGAGCCCAGAGGTGCTATTAGAAATGAAAAAGATCTTGACGACTTTGGAAGTCTATGTGTATTACCATAAGCAAGGTTGGCGAGGTTCGACCGAAGATGTGTCCTGATGGATATGCCGTGATATATGAGTACCTGTTTAAGATGGGCTTCCACTGGCCGTATTCGCCTTTGGTCGAAGTGTTCATGCGTGAATTCGATCTTTCACTGAGGCAACCGATGCCCCAGTTCTGGCGAGTTATCCTGATCATCAAGCGACTTACCTTTCACTGGGAGTGGCGTATAAAGTCACGACCGATCAATATCGTCGTTATAGTTTACTTTCAGGACTTAAGGGTGATCGTACATTAGTTTTGAACACTGCTGTCGATGATCGCAAATGGAAGACGAGGTATGTGCTGGATACGGACGGTGATTGGATTGGATCTGTTGATACTGCACAACTGGCGACGATGTCTCATATTGCGCAACCGGCGACGAGGTCTCATACTACGCAACTGGCGACGATGTTTCATACTGCGCAATTGGCGACGATGTTTCACACTGCACAACTGGCGACGATGTTCTCTACATCCTCGTCGACCCTTTTGTCAGCCGCCAGGGGCATGGGTGTAAAGACGGGAGAGAATGAGGGAGAGTTTGTGGCGACGAACAACTTTGCGTTGTCGTCAACCCTCCTGATTGACTATGTCCTCGTCAGGGCAGAGTCACTTCCGCATTTGGGGAAATATCAGCTCTTATCTTTCAAGGAGCGTTTTCGAAGAATCTTTGTTGAAGAGATCGGACTGTGTTTAGCCGAACTGGCGTTCTTTGTAAGTTTTTCTTTCAAAACTTGTGTTATCGAAGTTCTTTCGCTGAGCATTTAGTATGTTTCTTTTGTAATTTGCAGATGCTTCTGTTTCCTCTCATTGAATATGTGAAGGTAGAGGAAATGCTGGAGTGGAGGTCGATCGTTGAGAAGGATATATTCCTTCCTCCAACCTTAACATTAATCTTTATAGCCATATTCTCAGAATGTCGAGGCGTAAGTAGTTGGAAGACCACTCCTAATATACTCGTTTGATCCTTGCATCAGTTCTTCGGGATTGGCAGGGCTTCGAAGGTCGAGACTTTTGGGCAGAGCTTGCCATCGACGCTTTTCTCTAGGTTTAGGAAACGCTGTGTCTTTTAATGTTTCGACCGTTGGTGGTCGAACCATTTTAACTTTGTATACTCGACCGTCGGTAGTCGAGTTCTTTTGAATATAACCGACAGTTTTGTAAATGAAAATTTGAACTTTTGTTTGAACTTGCGTTTTATATATTTGGTAAACAAATACCATATCAATTATGAAATTGAATCTGGGAATCATGCGACTAAGGCATTCATTGTAACACAATAACTGGTACGTAAGCCATAAGACTTTTAAATCGTGTGTATAAACATAAGCACATGCGACTAAAGCATACATTCGGAGTATGAAATTTTTCCAAGTTAAGAGGCTTAGATCATGAGATCGTTAGACCTCACAATCATACGACTAAGTCGTATGATTAATTTGAATCGTATGTCCTTGTAAAGGATGATCAAATCATAGATTTGGTCGTTTATATCGTGCGACCTTATGAATTTAAAATCATATTGTAGACTTAATGACTACTGTCGTGCGATCCTGCGATAAGCTGTCGTGCAATTCGTTAGATTCTCTTTTTTAGTCGGATATTGCCCCCTGTCATTTATTATCTTATTCTTTTCAGAGGAAAGATAGGTTTTAAATGACAGGATGACACTGCGATCTGATGAGATATTGTCGTGCGACAGGGCACCATAGTAGACTTACCCCTGTGGAAAAGATATAATTTTAGAAGAACGAACCTGTCAAAGGCGCCTGACTGTGGAGAATGTCAGACCATACATGTCTGGACCACCGGTGATGCAATTGCCGACTTTTGTATGCTCGGGGGTCGACGGTCGATGTTTACTAGCTGGAGTAGCGTCATCGTCGATGATATCTTTGAGATTTCCTTTTGGGAAGTGATATGCTAGCTCCTTCTTCAGCGCGATGCAATTGTTTGTTGCGTGACCATGATCGACGTGGAAGTCGCACCACTTTGATTTATCTTTCTTAGCACCATCCAGGTCGGACTTCTTTGGCCATCGAATGGTCGCTTGGACGGACTTAAGAGCTTCAACTAAGTCTTTTGCGGACCCTTTGAATCCGTAAGAGGATATCTTGGGGTATCGAGGAAATTTAGTCGCGGTCTTGGCCTCTGTATTCGTCTTGAAACGAACATTTGAAATTTGGCGCGCGGGCTCGATTTTGGAAACAACTTTGGCCTTGAATTCCGTTTTTCTGACGCCTAACGACTTCTTGTCGTCAGTGTGCTTGCGACGAAATGCTGCGTCGTCTTCGACCCTCATATATGCTAAGCTTCGAGCTCGGACGTCTTCGAAAGTCTCTGGGGGATACTTGGTCAGATCGATATATAGACCTGAACTATCGTCTAGACCACGCTTATAAGCTTCGATCGCAGTTTTGATGTCACAATTGCGGATACTGATCATTTTGGCATTGAATCTATTGAAATAACTTCGAATAGACTCATTGGTCTTCTGCACGACATAGTACAGATAACTAGTCTGCTTTTCCATCTTACGACTGCTGGCGAATTGCCGGGAGAATTGGTTGACCAATTCGACGAACGGCCCGATAGATTTGGATTTGAGATTGATCAACCACTGGAGAGGTGGACCAGTGAGAGTCTCCCCGAAACTCTTGCACATGCATACTTCCTGGTACATGTGTGGAATCGAGATTGTCCACATGAGCTGCTTATACTGTGCGACATGCTCGGTTGGATCGGTCACACCCGAATACTTGGGAGTGAAGGTAGGAATGTTATACTTCTTTGGGACCTCGACGGTGGCGATCTCTTCGATGAAGGACGACGCCTGATACCCCAAGCGAGGCTCGATGTCGACAGGCTCATTTTGGTCTTCTAACATCTTCAAACGCTGGGCGACGTGATCGTTAAGATCAGAATTTGCCCCTGTCGAGGGATTGGTCCCTGGACTAGTGCCATTACCATGCGACGAACCATTGGTGTCCCCGTTGAACGGGACAAAATATGGTTGCGACCCATAGTGGAATTGTTGCGGTCCATTCTGAAACGATTGTGGTCCCTGCTGAAATGGCTGCGATTTCTGCTGGAAAGATTGCGATCCTTGCTGGAAAGGCTGCGAACCACCGTTGAATGGCTGAGATCCATCTTGAGGTCCATTCTGAAATGGTTGTTGAAATGGCTGCGACCCCTGCTGGAAAGGCTGCGACCCTTGTAACGGCTGCGACCCATTATTCATGGGTGGTGGCCTGAGATGCAGAGGGGGAATTGGTCCGAACTGGGGATTTGGGTTGAACGGCCCTGGTTGCTGATTCTGCGTAAACGGACCTGGATGCTGATTCTGCACGGAAGGATTTGGTCATGTATCTGGATTCTGAACAAATGGTCTAGGACCATTCTGATTGAATGATCCCGGAACTGGATTCTGCACGAACGGCCTAGGACCATTCTGAGGTCCGAAAGGATTTCTCAATTGTGCAATCTCCTCAGATGCTCTGCGATTCTGCTCCGCCATTGCATTGAGCTGATTCCTGGCGACTTCGAGCTCCTGATACATCTGAGCAACGGCTTGCTGTGGATTTCCAGGGGTTGCCATTTTCCTGCAATAGAAAACAGAAGAAAACTCCAAGAAACCGTTAATAGAATGCACGTTCATCGAGGATTTTCTCTAGATGAGGTCCCACGGATGACGCCAAACTGTTAATGCCAAAAATCTCACCAAAGGGACAACTTAAGGTCGATGTGGACTTAAACAACTAAAGAAAGAATCTTTCGACGAAACGTGCGACGAGGATAAAAATAAAGAAACAAGGGATTTGATGACGCAGGAAAAACCTCAAACGAGGAAAAAAACTGCGGACGACAGGGGGTGTCGTCGCTGCACTATGGTCGCCAATCAGGGGCGATGTCCTTGGTACTGGCGTCGGTCGTACGATGATTACAATACAAATGAAGGAAATGCTTCGAAATGTAAAGTACAAATGTTTAAAGTGTAAAACAGGTGTTTGTCGTGTGAATACAAGTGTAAACAACTGTTGGTCGAAAGCTGTTGGCGTGCGTTGAGAGCGATGACTTGAGCTTTTCTTTGAGTGTTCTTGAGTTCGCTGTAGGGTTCTGGCTTTCAATACTTGATTTCCAGAGTTTGAGGGTTCTTAGCTATGAGCTTGAATGTTTTTCTCTACTGTTCGGTGATGTTCGGTGATGTTCGTTGATGATTGCTGATGTGTATCGGATGTTAACTGATGATCCTTGATGTGAAGACTTAGCTTGGTATTTATAGTCTTCGCGTCATTAATTAGCTCTATTAATGCTTTGATCAACGGCTACAACGGCTAGAAACGGTTGTCGGAGTGATTATCCATAATGTTCTTCGTCCGTTACGGCTGCTTGCTGTTAATGGTTTTGACTTCTGCATTAAATACTTAACAAACGTAACAGTCAAGGTTAACGTTAGCTTTGGTCGAAGGTGCAGTGATCTTACGCGATGGTCGTACGGGACGGGCGATGCTATGGTCGAGCGTCATGGGGGACGTACGACTTACCTTTTACGGGAGACGACGGACGTTCTGCGGGTCTTGGTCGGGGCCTTATAATAATCCAAGATGTCTTTCATGATGCGTGTCTTACCTTTTCTAGTCGTGATCGTACGACATGAATTTTTGCCCAAACAGCGCCCTGTGTCCATCTCTTTAGTTTCTAAACTAGTAGAATCGCAAGACATCAAAAGTGGAAAGTTTCTTGTTGGTTTTTCTTATGTATTTTTTGAATCCGGCATTGGGACTGACGGGGTTCGAACCCACAACTTCCGCCTTGACAGAGTGGTGCTTTACCGATTGAACTACAATCTCATGAAAATGAGGTGTACCGCCTCCAATTTATTTATTTTCTCTTTATTTGGAAAGCGGGAAAAAGACGACGAAAGCCTTTTTTTGTTCCCAACATTATTTTTTTGCTTGAGTTTGAGGTTCAAATCCTACTTGGGGAGACATTAGAGTTCTCGCTTTTCTGACCCAACGTCCCTTGTCCATCTCCTTAGTTTCTAAACTAGCAGAATCGCAAGACATCAAAAGTGGAAAGTTTCTTGTTGGTTTTTCTTATGTATTTTTTGAATCCGGCGTTGGGACTGACGGGGTTCGAACCCCACAACTTCCCCCTTGACAGGGTGGTGCTTTACCGATTGAACTACAATCCCATGAATGTGAGGTGTACAGTCTCCAATTTATTTATTTTCTCTTTATTCGGAAAGCGGGAATAAGACGACGAAAGTCTTTTTTTTCTTCTCAACATTAATTTCGTGCTTGAGTTTCAGTCCTCTCAAAACATCCACTCTTTCTTCACTCGCTAGAAAAAGATAAAAGGATACATGACTGAAAATCTTCTTAGAGATCGCAAAACCATAGTCAGAGTACGAGTTCCCATCCGTCGAGGCCTCGTGTTACCTACCCTTGGGACTTCACCTAGCTAACACACAAAAATAACCAGCCGGCCAGGAATGATAACCAGAGTAGATTTCCTCATAGAACCAGAATAATATACACGGAATTGGGATCTCTGTCACATGCAAATCTTTCTATCGGGAAAGCCTCGTTTTCCCATATTTTTGTTCACCATAGGGGGCTCACTGGAATAGTTCCAACAAATTTTGGGCTAGTGAGTGGGTAAGTGTTGATCCAAACCCTCAGTGATTTGATAATGACCCTGAGAAACACTTAGTGAAAATTTTAAGTAAACAATATGTATTACAGTTTCACCATCAAAGAAAATATACTAAGTCTGTTTAGTATCGCTGATGTAAAACTCGTGTTCTTTAACTTATACCTCAGCGATACCTGTACATCAGTGAGCCCTGAGTATGTTCAGCCTCACTGATGATCGCTGATAGTTTCCTTTGTTTACTTATGATCCCTGAAGATAAGATTCAGGTCAACCATGTTCAACGCTGAAATCGAAGACCAAGCTAAAGAACAAGTGACTAAGTCTACTAGTGACCTGATGTGGATATCAGCGTAGCCAAGACTTGTCCATCCCACGTGAAGTTTCAAGTAGAAGACTTCAGCGAATGTTGAACTTTATCATTCGCTGATAAAGATTCATTCAACGAACGCTGATCATGAAGCCTGTTCTACAAGCAACTTTTGTCTTATCTCCTTGCACGCCTTTTGTACGATTTGTCAGAAAAGACATCCCTTGTGTGAAATCGTACAACCAACTCTGCCAACTACACTGTACATCATGCGGCCAAAAGGATGTTCTACAAAGTCAATTTCATGCATCCAATCAGAGGCTGCCACGTGTAAAGGTATACTGACTTGCATTTAATGCATGCAGTATAAATAGAAAACCCTACTTCATTTGTGAAGTGCTTGGCTTTTCTTCCTCGCTGAACTTCTGTGTGTTAGAAAACTATCCTTAGTTTTCTTATCTTTCTTTCTCTCTAATTCTTAGTGCAAGAACTCTGTGTGTTCTCATAGTTTGTTTAGATTAGGTTTTAACTTAATCTTATTCCGCAACAAGCTGAAAATTGTTTGATATATATCAATAAACAATTTAGAAAAATAAAAATCAGTGTTTGTATTCAACCCCCCCCCCCCCCCCTTCTATAAACTTGTATAACCATTCGGGACCAACAAGTGGTATCAGAGCAGATTGTTTAATTTTCATAAACAAGATCTTGCTTATACTTATCTCTTCCTTGCCTACTCTTCATTATGGCAAATACTACAAACACTAATTACATAGAAAATGGTCTCTTGCCAAACCACCTCGATTTAGCAAAGATAATTTCAATCTGTGGAAAAATCGAATGATGCTCTTCCTAGAAGGTGTAGATCCTACTATACCATACTATGTGGAAAATGGACCATATGTTCCTCATGTGGTTTATGGTGTTGTTCCTGCCACTGCTACTACCCCTGCCATTCCTGAGAGAAGTCTCTCAATGGACTGAAGAAGATAAGAAGAACGTGGCCATTGATACAAAGGCCTGGTCTATCATCTCTATGGCTCTTCCTGATGAAGTCTACCACTCAATCATGAACCTGAAAAGTTCAAAAGCCATGTGGGACACTATATGTGTTCAATATGAAGGTACTACTAAAGTCCAGGACTCAAGAAAGATCAACCTGGTAAGACAATACGAAAGCTTCATTTGTGGTAAGAAATAAACTCTCTCTAAAGTACATCAACGGTTTAACTGTTTAATCATAGACATAAAAACTGTTGGTAAGGAATATTCTAACTTTGAGATCCTGACAAAATTTCTGGAATGTATCCCTGAATGCTGAGACAATTATTCTATGTGTCTTAAGTTGTCTAAAGATCTAAAATTCATGACCCTCTCTACCTTATTTGGCACTATGCTCAATCATGAGCAGTCGTGTCAACTTAAGAAGAATCTTGTAAAAGATTCCAAGAGCACACATGTTGCTTTACTCTCCTTAGAGTTGGCGCCCGCTCAACGATCTACTGTCACTATCACTGAGTTGGAATCCAACTCTGATGATCCATAAGAAGCTCGTCTTTCAGAACTTGATGAATCTCTGGCACTCTTTACAAATTCTTTTAGGATATTTGCCAGAAATATGAACTTTAGAAGAAATAAACCTTTTTCCCTCACTGACAAGCCTAAATCTTCCACTCCCATAGATAAGGCCACTGCTACCTGCTTTAACTGTGAAAAAGTAGGATACTTTGCAAGTGAATGCAGGTCAAAGAAAGTCTTCAAACCTTCATCTTCTTTCTTCAAGAAATCCTCTAACCCGAGGGCTAGAGATGAAAAGTACCAAAAGCTCAAGGAAAAGTATGCTAAGCAGAAAGCATACAAAAAGAAAGGTAAATGTCTGATCACTGAAGATCATGACTGGGTTGACTCTGATGAATAATCATCTGATTCTGATGATGATGAGGCCAACCTCTGCCTCATGGTCCAAATAGAAGAAGAGGAAGAAAAGGCTGAAATTCCCTCTACTTCTACGTCTACCTCTCAGGTATTAATCTCTTCTACCTCTTCTCCTACTCTCACTGAAACTGAAAGACTTCCAGCTATCTATATTCTGACTATTGATTTATATGATACCATGAATGGCAAGACCAAAGCTGAACAAATGAATATAGATTTAACTGAACAGCTTAAAAACTGTCATCTGAAAATTCAAGAGCTTTCAGACATAGAAAATAATTTGAAAGATCAGGTCTATGTGAAACAAGTCATCAGTATCGAGCGAGAACAAGCTATCGCTGAACTGAAAGCAGAAAACAACACTGTTGAAGAATGGTATAAATCCTCAGCAAAGATTACTGAGATAATTGGTGCTCAGATCCCTGCTAAAGACAAAAGTGGTCTTGGTTATAAAGCTAACGTTGAAGAACCAATCACTGATCGTTCCATGCTTAAGTTTGGAATGTTCATGTCTTATGTCCTTGTCACCTCATTACCTCATTGCTCTTCTTCATCCAAAACTCCCATGCCTGAGGAAAAACCTACCTTTATTTCTAAAGGTAAGGAAAAATCCGTTCAAAAACCTCAGAAGAGTACGAATGTACCTAAGCTGGTAGTTTCAAAACCTTCAGCGAGCCATCCCTCTACTTCTAGGAATAAGATCCCTAAACTTGTTCAGCGATCTACTCCTAAAATAAGAGTGGATGTCACTGGTAAGAAATCTCAAGAACTGATAGTTCCTCCGATATCCAATGCCAAAGGTATTCTCGGTGTTGGCCCTGCTCATTTAAAATTATCTAATAAGCATGCCAATGGTCCTAAAGATACTTTTAGCTATAGGAAATGTTATCACTGTGGACTTACCGATCATATTGCTAGTAAGTGCCCCACAGCTACCAAGGCTGAGAAATTAGCCAAGGTAAAGAAGACGGCTCCCAAGCAAAAGAAGACCACCTCTGGTGCTAATCAGGCCAAGGTGAAAACTACCACTGAGGTTAAGGAATTAACCAAAGCGAAGACTAGTCTTGACGCTGAATCTTCAAATGCTGCGAAGACTGCTGAACCTTCCACTTCCTCCTCCACCACTGACAAATGTGGACCCAGAGTAAAGTGGGTGCCCATTAAAAACTAATATTCCTTTGTTTGTAGGTCCTGAAGGGTATCTGGTATCTCAATAGTGGATGCTCTAGACATATGACTGGCAAAAAGAACCTGCTCACTGAATACATGGAAGAGAAAGGTCCCTCAGTGACCTTTGGTAGAAACGAAAGGCTATAACCCGAGGGTTTGGTGTACTGTCTAATGGTACAAAAACCTTCAGAAGAGTTGCATACGTTGAAGGGCTGAAGTACAATCCTCTTAGCATCAGTCAGCTATGTGACAAGAACTTCAAAGTTTGCTTCACTAAAGAAGCATGTTTCGTCACTGACAAGAAAGAGAAAGTTGCTCTCAGTGGATACCGTTTGGGAAATGTTTATGTAATAAACATGCACTCAACAGCCACTGAGAACTCATTATTTTTCTCCAAAGCCTCATCTGATGTCAACTGGCTATGGCACAAAAGGCTCTCTCATCTCAACTTCAAGACACTGAATACTCTGTCTTCAAAAGAGTTAATCACTGGTCTTCCTCAACACTCATACGCTAATGAATCTCTTTGTTCAGCGTGTAAGAAAGGAAAGCAAACCAAAGCTAGCTTCAAGTCAAAACAAGTTTTCTCAGTGTCATATCCTCTTCAACTACGTCACATGGATTTGTTTGGCCTTGTTAACAAACAATCCATCGCTAGAAAGAAATATACACTGGTCATTGTTGATGAATTCTCTCGCTACACCTGGGTAATGTTTCTTCGCTCGAAAAGTGACACCTCAGAAGAACTCATCACATTTGTCAGGAAAATGGAAGTCCTGAATAATATGACCGTTCGCTCAATAAGGAGTGATCATGGGACTGAATTCAAAAATAGTTCCCCTGATAACTGTTGGTTTTATATGCTCAAGAATGATTATAAAATAATATTACCGATAATATATGATCCTATAGGGTCACACCGAACAACAAGTAGACACTAAATTGATATTTATAAGAATTTGATTGTTGATAAATATTAATTCTTGATGAATATTATTAATTATATTAATAAATATAATTCTTAATATAAGATGCAAATAAGATTTCTAGTTTATTAAATTATGATGATTTTAATAACTAGAGGCAACAAGGAGGGACTAATTATAGTAAGTTTAAATAGTTAAAATATAGATTTTAACAAATTTAAACTAGAGGGGTTTCAAGTATAACTTTGCATGAAAGGCTCAATAGTTATTGGACCATTTTTGGCCAAATGAGAAAAAAGTCTTGCATGCATATCTTGGGAACAAGAGGAGAGAAATCATACACTTGAAAGATACACAAAGAAGTTTTTTTTGCTCTCTCTCTCCCTCTCCTTGAGTTCGACCGAAAACACACACTTGGTGTGTGTTTTTGTTCTTCCAAAATTCAAGTATATTGTATACTTGTTTAAGAAGTTCTCTTTTGCATCAAACATCAAGAAGGTACTAGCATACTCAAAGTGTTGGAGCTTGTTGGTGGACATCTCTAGAGGAACTCTTGGTTGGGTTCTTGCCATCTCCATCTTCTCCAAATAGAAGGTTTTATCAAAAGACAACAAAGGTTGTATTTTCTAAAAACCCCCTATGGTTGTTTTTTAATCTTTCATGTTCATGCAAATGGATCCTTGATGGGTGTTATTTTGTTTTAATGTTGTTCAAAATTTTAAGCTTCCGTTGAAAATATTTTGATTCTTGAAATCTTGTTTTGAACAAAACCCAACAAGTGGTATCAGAGCCATCTTTGCATGCATGTTTAGATTTTTTCCTTTTTTTATGAAATTTTGGTTTTTGGAAGCCATGGATGAATTTCATATTGCATGAAAAGTTCATACATGTTTTTTCTTTTTGGCAACTTGTTGATTTATAGTTAAAATGTATGATTTTATGTGACCAAAATTTTTCATGCATTTTGGTCATAAAAGTTGCCTTTAAAATAAAAATACAAAGAGATATTTTTTTTGTGTTTTTATTTTTTGTGATTGTTTGTGCATAAACAAGCCATGGACCCCTTGTTGTTGGTTGTGTTGTTTTATTCAAAAAATATGTAATATTTATTATTCATAAGGTATGTAATAGTAAATATGTATTTTTCATCTTTGTATTTTTTATGTAAAAGTTGATGTTAGATTAGTATTTTTACATAAATGTACAAAGATTGAAGAATGGAAGCCTCTTGGTGAAGTTCACTACCATTTCTCGGTATCGAAGAGGAGCAACACAACACTTCATGGAGTCTCGAAGATTTTTGCATGCATTGGATGTTTTTGCAAGTGGGAGCATGAAGACTTGTTTTTCTTGGTCCCTTGTCCCATAGGAATGGACTTGATGATTCATGCATATGGCTTGCATGGATTGTCATTAGTTAAAATGGCTTGTTTATTGCACTTTTACATTATGATTGTTTGTTGTTTGCTTTATTATTATCTTGCGTGGTTGAAATAGGATTTTAATTGCTAGATAATAATTTATATGCAATTGGAAATCAACATATGGAGTTTGTTTTGCAAATGGTAACATTTAAAAAGTAAAATGTTTAAAATGGGTTTTATAAATAAAATGAGTTTTATTCTAAAACCCGTAAAATTTTGAAATATCAAAGTAAGTTAAAATGGCGATTTTAAAACTCATACAAACTCCAAGTGTCATGTATTATTAGTTGCATGCAATATACGTGACATAATATGTTCTTTCTGATGCGTTAAAATATAGGATATTGCATGTTAGTAAAGAAAATAAAATTGGTTCAAACGCGCTTATTTAAAATTGTTTAAAACGAAGCGACAATTTTTAAAATTAGATTTTAAATGAACCTAGTTTTAAAATATAGATTTTAAATTAACCAATTTTTAAAATAGAGATTTTAAATTTTGAGAAATAGTTTCTTAAAAGAGAACCTTGAATATTGGATGCATACAATAATATGGTACTAAAAGTTTTATATAAATAAATTGAGATTTAAAATAGGATTTCAAAACTCATACAAACTCATAGTCTAAATTAATAAAAATGTTTACTAATAGACTATAAATGGTTCTTATAGTGCTCAAACTCAAATATTAATATTTGATATTAATAATTGATGACACATAATTAGTTGATAAAATTGAGATTTTATCTAAACTATTAGGAACCATTTGAGGAGAAATAAGTTTCAAATTATTAAAGTACCATGTATTATTGAATGCACACAATAAAATGGTTTCAAAACTAGAATTTTAAAACATTAATAAACCCCTTTTCAAAATGCAAGTCTATGCCGTCCTTTTGAGAAACACTCAATACGTCACTATGACACCCTGGTGGGATAAAGGTCACCTAACCACTTGGATTGTCTAGAGATGGATGAGGTGATTCTTATGTCTTTGTGGGATAAAGGTCACCTAACCACATGGATGTGAGTTTCACACGTTGTCTCAAGTAGGATGACTTGATTGGGAATCTTTTGTGATAAAGGTCACCTAAGCATTAGAGACCCAAGGCATAGATGGGATCAAACATGCCAATTAACAAACAAGTTGTTAAGGGATCCTATATCGCTAGGAATTACATTCGATGTAATTGATAAACGTTACCTACCTCGTTGGATCAAATGAACGGGATAAAGGTCACCTAACCGTTTCTTTTTGTTTTGCAACGTTGGATCCTAGATTTTATACAAATTAAATGTTTTTAGAAAACTAAAGGGTAATTAATTTGCTAAAAATTAAATATTGAAAATACTATATTAACTTTGTTAAATTGTGTAGATGGCCCAAAATGCAAACACTACAATTCATTCACCCCTAAGAGCTTGGCTTAACGAAGAAAAGTTAACCACTCAAAACTTCCCAAGTTGGTTTCACAGATTGAGACACGTTCTCAAAAGTGAACACAGATCATATCTTCTTAACGTACCTCTTCGTCAAGAACCTCCTCTTACCTCCACTGAAGATCACAAGGCTTGGTTGAAACATAATGATGATTCAATCGACATATCACGTCTTATGCTTAAGACTATGGATCCACTCTTACGAGAAGATGTGGAGATATACTCATATATGGCACTAGAGATGATGATTCACTTAGGGGAGCTTCATGCAAGTTATATGTTCTCTGAATACATGAGAACTCATCAGGCACTTTATAGAACTAAGATGGAGGAAGGCCAAGATGTAACCACACATGTTCAGATGATGAGGACGTACCTTGATTATTTGGATAACCTTGGTCATCCTTACCCCGAACTGTTGGCCATAGATATGATCCTTAGATCATTGACCCCAAAATTTGATGCCTTTATCAAAAGGTTGGGCCTCAAAGTTTTTTCGGTCTCACAGTTGCATACAATGCTAGAGTCTTTTGATAAAGATCTTTCTATGGAAGCATTTACATGTGGTAAATGTGGTTACTGTTTCGGTAAAAAATCACACCCTCGACCGACCTGGGAAACACCCTCGACATAACCCATGGACATTATTACCACCCGACCGACAAGGATAATACCCGTTATTATCATATCCCCGACATACGCTAATAACAACAATAATTGCTTATTGAAAGACATCTGGTGTCAATAGTTACTCAAGACAGTGTCTTTACATCTAACGATCGCGCGTCACGTGTCGCACGTCGCACATCGCCAGTCACACGTCACTAGTCTTGTGTCGCCAGTTATGACTCGTCGATCTTACGTCGACAGTCTTCTGCCATCGGTGTTATATTGCTCTGGCTCTGCGACAACATCGTCCTGACATCCTGGTCTTACGACCTAGTCTTACGATTATACTATCCGTTAAACATCTGTTTCTTCTGTTTATCAATGCAGGTCTTGACCATGACCAGAAAAGGTAAGACACTTGTTATGAACCATATCTTGTATTAAGATAAGGTCCCGACGAAGACCCAAAAAACCTCCGTCGTCCCTCCTGAAAGGCAAGTCGATAGTTCCTCGTGACACTCGACATTCGACACTCGACACTCGACCACGACATCGCCCGCTCCGTACGATCGTCGCATAGAACCATGCGACCTCGACCAACTAACGTTCACTATGACTGTTACGTTTGTTAAATATTTTATGCATGAGTCAACACTCTTTATGAGCAACGGCTATAACCGATGAAGTCATTAACGAGCATTCAATGCCCGACAACGGTTATAAAGTGTGCCATAAAGGCACCATTAATAGCCGACGGAGGCTATAAAAAAGCCTATGCTGCAACCAATTCGGGGGGAGAACAGAAAACGGTGAAATAAAACACTCAAACTCTGGAAATCACATACATAAAGCTATCATCTAGCACCGAATTCCAGAATACTACAGCAAGCTCAAGAACAACAGAAGCAAATAACTTTCTCTTGAAGAATCGCTCTCGACGCACGACAACAGCCTTCGACCAACAGTTGTTTACACTTTGTATTCACACACGACAAACAAATGTTTTTACATTTAAACACTTGTACTTTACATTTCGAAGTATTTCCTTCATTTGTATTGTAATAATCGTACGACCGACGCCAGTACCAAGGGCGTCGCCCCTGATTGGCGATCATAGTGCAGCGACGACACCCACTGTTGTCCGCAGGTTTTTTCCTCGATTGAGGTTTTTCCTGCGTCATCAAATCCCTTGTCTCATTTATTTTTTCCCTCGTTGCACGTCTCGTCGAAAGATCATTTCTTTAGTTGTTAAGTCCACATCGACCTTAAGTTGTCCCTTTGGTGCGATTTTTGGCATTAACAGTTTGGCGCCATCCGTGGGACCCCATCTAGAGAAAATCCTCGACGAAACGTGCACCTTACTAACAGTTTCTTGGAGTTTCCTCTACTTTCATCGCAGTAAAATGATGGATAAAGGAAACCCAGAACGAACCGCTATCCCGGTGACTGGAGGATTCAAAAATGCTCAAGGCACTCTCGAATCAATCAATGATCATCGCATGGAAGAAGTCATCCCAGATCAAAGCAAACCTGAGCAAAAAGTCCTCATCGGATCATCCCTCGATCTCAACCTCCGAGAAAAGCTGATATCTTTTTTGCAGGAATATGTTGTTCCCGATATCATCTCACACAAGTTCAATGTCGACCCATCGTTCAAGCCTGTCAAACAGAAGCGAACAAATCTTCAAGATCCTGTGATTCAACTTCAATCGGAATCAAATGCGGCTCGAAGCCAGATTCAAACCTTAAAAAAATACTTCGTCAAAATATCGCATGGATCGCATCGTCCGAAGAGCTCGGGGGCTCGGAACGCCCGTCACAAAATAGAAAACACCATATTTCAATTTCAAAAGTCCTTGGAGAAAAAGGCGCTTATCGACTCCAAGTTACGGTAACTGTGACATCCCGCTTGGATGGAATATGGTATAAACAACTCTATATATATACTCTAAGTATACTCTTCTCGTTCAATTATTATGATCTAACATATGAATGTTGATTTAAGCATCAAAGGATCATTGGTCAAACCAACGACCACCCCCGATTTTACATTGCAGGCTCGCAAGATCATATAAAACACAGGTCTTACGATTTATATTGTGAGAAATGAAGTCTCTACGACTTGCAACTTATAATCGTCAATTAAAGACGACCCACGTTTTTAATCTTATGATCGCCACTCATGGCAAACATAGGTTAAAACTTTCGGTCGCCAATAAAAGCGACTCACATGTTGAAATCACGTGATCGCTAGTCATTTCATATGTCGTCAATAAAGACAACTCGTACATTGAAACTCGCAAATCACTAGTCATGATTCCAAGGGACCAGAATACTCAAATCGACGCTTTAGGAAACCTTGCGTCTGCTTTGGTCGAACCAATACTAGACAACATTCCAATCTGATCGAAAATGACGATGACATCCAGATGGAAGACCAAGAAGATAATTGGTCGAACGACATTCGAAATCGTCTACGACAATGGATCCTAGTTCATAAGCTATGAGACTCGACCATTCTGTGAAGACAGCAACATCAAGCTGACGACCTCGACACCCAGGGGCAAGCGGTCGAGCGACATTTCAACAAAAACGTCGAAGCTAAAGTCTTTCAAGAAGGTGACTACATCCCCTGTCAAGTATTCCAAAGCACTCAAAAGCTCAAACGCAGGTAAACTTTCTACCAAGTAGGAAGGTCCTTATCGTATCTCAGAAGTCGTAGGTAAAAATGCATATCGGCTACAAACCCTCGACGGTCGAGATATTCCACGCATCTGGAATGCAACGCATATGAAAAGGATCGCACAACATTAGTTCCATACGACTTTAGTACACTCTCACAGGATCGTACGACATAAACGATCAGGTTTATGACTTGATTATCCTTTCGCAGGAACACATGATTCAAGTTTATCGTATGATCGAACCACACGATCGTAAGGTCTAGCGACCCCACAATCTAAGTTCTTTAACTTAGAAAAATTTCATGTTCTGAATGAATGCTTTGATCACGCGCGCTTATACGATTCAAAAATATGAAAGTCTTATGACTTACGTTCTAATCGTTGTATTACAATGGATGCCCAAGTCGCACGACTTCATATTCATTTTTGTACTTAATGAATTTTTCCAGTTAATATTACATCTGTCCATGACGTGTAATACGCAGGTTTAATAGAAAGGTAATTTTTTACCGATTATCGCTAAACTTACAATTAGCTAAAAAAGCTAGACACAACGTGACTCATGTCTCCAACAACCAGACCACGATGGCTCGAACGCGAGAACATAGGTCTCTAACGACTGCATCGGCCCAAATGCCAGAACATATGTCTCTAACGACCGTATCGGCTGTGAATGCCAGATCATAGGACCACGTAGACCGGGAACGCCAACCCGGCGACATGGGCCCCTGTCTCCTCGATAGGAAAAACGCTCCCTGAAAGATGGGAGCAAATATTTCCTCAGATGAGGAAACAACGTCGTCCCGTCTAGGACACCATCAGCAGATGACCTGTCCCCCTTATCGGCAGACGCTGGGGACAACACCTTAGACACTAGCTTCGTAACTGTCGCCGGAAGCGTCGAACTTGCTGGTGTCGCGTACATCGCGCCAGAACGGCTGGATGACGCCCTCGCCTCTTTAGGCGTGACAACTCTCGACAAAACGTTAGCCCGCGAAGACGGTTCCTTCAGGACTACCGTCCTTGCCTTCTTCAAGATTCCTGACCCAGCTGTCGGGGCATTCTTTCTCCTTTCCCGGCCTCGAGAGGCAAGCACAACTTGCGTCACCTTCTTTGGCTGACCAAGTCAGTTTTCCTCTGATGATCTTAGCAAAAGTAACACGTCTCCGTAGAGACACATGTTTTGTATGAGATCAGAAATTCAAATAGCTTTGAAATTCAAATCTCGGGGGGCTAACTGTTTGGGTAAAAAATCACACCCTCGACCTACCTGGGAAACACCCTCGACATAACCCATGGACATTGACTACCCCCGATCGACAAGGATAATACCCGTTATTATCATATCCCCGACATACGCTAATAACCACGATAATTGCTTATTGAAAGACATCTGGTGTCAATAGTTACTCAAGACAGTGTCTTTACATCTAACGATCGCACGTCACGTGTCGCACGTCGCACATCGCCAGTCACACGTCATTAGTCTTGTGTCGCCAGTTATGACTCGTCGATCTTACGTCGACAGTCTTCTGCCATCGGTGTTATATTGCTCTGGCTCTGCGACAACATCGTCCTGACATCCTGGTCTTACGACCTAGTCTTACGATTATACTATCCGTTAAACATCCGTTTCTTCTGTTTATCAATGCAGGTCTTGACCACGACCAGAAAAGGTAAGACACTTGTTATGAATCATATCTTGTATTAAGATAAGGTCCCGACGAAGACCCAGAAAACCTCTGTCGTCCATCCTGAAAGGCAAGTCGAGAGTTCCTCGTGACACTCGACATTCGACACTCGACACTCGACCACGACGTCGCCCGCTCCGTACGATCGTTGCATAGAACCATGCGACCTCGACCAACTAACGTTCACTATGACTGTTACGTTTGTTAAATATTTAATGCAAGAGTCAACACTCTTTATGAGCAACGGCTATAACCGACGAAGTCATTAACGAGCATTCAATGCCCGACAGCGGTTATAAAGCGCGCCATAAAGGCACAATTAATAGCCAACGGAGGCTATAAAAAAGCCTATGTTGCAGCCAATTCGGGGGGAGAACAGAAAACGGTGAAATAAAACACTCAAACTCTGGAAATCACATACAGAAAGCTATCATCTAGCACCGAAATCCAGAATACTACAGCAAGCTCAAGAACAACAGAAGCAAAGAACTTTCTCTTGAAGAATCGCTCTCGACGCACGACAACAGCCTTCGACCAACAGTTGTTTACACTTTGTATTCACACACGACAAACACCTGTTTTTACATTTAAACACTTGTACTTTACATTTCGAAGTATTTCCTTCATTTGTATTGTAATCATCGTACAACCGACGCCAGTACCAAGGGCGTCGCCCCTGATTGGCGACCATAGTGCAGCGACGATACCCACTGTTGTCCGCAGGTTTTTTCCTCGATTGAGGTTTTTCCTGCATCATCAAATCCCTTGTCTCATTTATTTTTTCCCTCATTGGACGTCTCATCGAAAGATCCTTTCTTTAGTTGTTAAGTCCACATCGACCTTAAGTTGTCCCTTTGGTGCGATTTTTGGCATTAACAGTTACCTTGGTCATGGAAGAGATAATTGTCATCTGAATGTTTTCTAAACGAAGGAATGTCCTTCAGGTATCTATTCGTTAGATAGAACTTTTTCCTTTCTATCTTACACTTGTGTATTTGATACTAAGTGTAAAAAATCGCTTTTGTAATATGTTACAGATAATCATGAAAGGCAAATGACTGAAAGACAAGCAAGATGGTGATCCATATAAGCAAGGAAGCAAGATTGCGTACCAAGCTTATAGGTGATAAATCCAGATCCGTGCAACAATATAGAAATCGTATATGATAAGCAATAAAAATATGATTTCAACTGGTCATCCCTTTCATTAACTTTCAGAGAGAATTTTACAATAAGAGTTTGAAAGCTAAAGAGATGATTAGCTTGTTTTTCCAAGCTAATCACACATTAAATACATCGGGCCCGTGGTTAACAAGCCCACGGCCCGTTCACTAATAAGCTCTAATTTAAACAAATACAATTTAACCCTTAAACTTTAAATCAACATTAAAACCTGCCCTAACAATCTCCCCCTTTGATTTGAAGTTCGAGTTCGCGCTCTATCTCTCGCCAGTTGAACACGTATCATTTGCGCAACGCGAAGTGAACCTCAAATAACTTGATGGCGAGGCGATAGTCGATGCGATCTTCAATCATTTCCAAGGCATTCCAAGAAATAGTTTCATTCTGATTCGGAACATAAGAATACCTTGGATTCTCAGACTCCTGCTGAATAATCTTTCGAAAAGCATCTCTGACCTTTAGAAGTGTGCCGTCGTAGAATCTTGCCACCTGACTGAAGCGCGTGAATTTCTTCTCCTTTTGCTCATTGAGGTAAACAATCTCGAATTCTGGTTCCAGAAGCATAGCGTTCTCGGGATACATGTTTAACTCAGGTGCTTTCAGATTCGGCTTGATCAGATTTACCTTTTTTGCCTTTTCTCGATAGCCATTTGGAAGTCCGTTAGATAAGACATCATGATGGTGCGGACCAGGTATCGACGAACAGCTTCGAGCGCCTTTATAATCTCCAGCGGTCGGATGGTTCTTGTACGTAAGTCTTTCAGAATAACCAGAAAGTCGAGCGGTCGGAGGTTCTTGAAGTCAGCTTCTGAAAATTTCCATTCGTTCCCATCTTCACGTCGAACAATGAAAACTGGGTAGACGATCCTCATAATGCGTCTTGAATAGATACTGATTACCTCTGTGATCCGAAGTTTGGTTCTGACTTGTTTGACTGGAAGACACCGCTGCACTGCTAGTATATACCGGCGTTGAAATTCTGGGCTAAAGTTGTAAATACCCAGACAGAAGGTCGGCTCGATCGGGCGAAGCTTGTGGACGAACAGCTTCTTCAAAGATTCCTCCAAGTGAGGGATAAGTACCATGATCTTCTCCCAATGGATTTGTTGCTGTTGAGGAGGGGGGGAAGATCAGAAGCTGTCGTGGGAGGAGTAGTTGTCGGAAGATCGGAAGTAGTAGACTCGGGTCTTGTTGATGATGTTCCGGCGGGTTGAGCATAGTGAACGGGGGATGTTCCATACAAATTTTGGAGCAGGAACTGATCATAATCAATGTTGTCGTCCTCATCAGTGGGGAAGACCAAATTTACCTGGAGATTTATGGCACTGGCGGCTTTTTTGTACCATGCATCTTCGGTCTCCGGGTTGGCTTCACAATCTGGATATATCATGTCCAGAATCGGTCTGTCTGATGAGTCAAAATCAACCAGTTCCTATGTTGAACCCTCGGGCTTTTCAACCATCGGGTCTTCTTCATTTGATATCTCCATGTCTATAACCATATCTGCTAATGGCAACTCGGCTTCAGGTGCTTCTGTTGTAGCTGCCGCAGTTGGGGGTTCCTGGTGAACCACTGTTGTAGTTTCAGCAGTGAGGATCTGGGCGGTCTCGGTTTGGCGTTGTCGCTTCTCCCCCTCACGGTGATCAGGATCATCCTGGTCATCGTGCTTGCATTTCAGACAGCCGGCTTGACTCTTACATGTGTCTTCGAGTGAGCGGACCCTCTCGGACAGCGTTGTGAGCGCTAGGTTGTAATCCTTGAGAGTCGAGTCAATGGTGTCTAAGAGAATGGTAATAGATGAAGATGGAGTTGTGACATGTGATCGGAGAACTGAGATCAGGTCTGCTTCGGCAGATGCGGTTGTGTCGGATTCCTGGAGCAATTGGGCCAAGAGCATCGTCTTCAGGGTGTCCACCGAATAGAAAGGTTGCGGTTGAATCGGTGGAGGTACAGAGGCGGTTTCAGTTTCGACGAGGTGGCCTTTACCTTTGATAGCGCGCATCGCTTTGGCAAGTTCAGCGGCTACATGTTGCTGCACATGTTGCTCCATATCCTGGCGGACAGCCTTAAGGGTGCTGTCCAGGGACCCTGGTGACACAAAGTCTGAGTTACTAACTCCGGGACCACTTAGGTTACCCGTTGAGGCATCTACCGCGGGGGTAGAGCCACCTACGTTCACAGTTGGCGTGATATTAGTTGTGGTAGGATTTCCGTCCGATCCTCGTGTTCCGGTAGACGGAGATACTACAGACGTTCCGGTCGGGTCACTAAGAGCCGCGACTTGGTGTTGTTCCACATCAAGTGTCCTAGTCAAAGAATCTTCAATAACAAGTGGAACTAGACTCGATGGTGCACTGAAAGAAGTCGAGGCCAGGGGTTGCTGGTCTCTTGTTTCAACACCAGTACTCTCCGAGTGAGAGACAGGTGGAAGTTGTGCTATATCCCCGTGTGAGACTGAAACATCCGGCTTTTGAGAGACGGATGAGTGGCTGAGGGGGTCGTGCAGTTGCTCCGCTTGGTCCACGGAGGCTTCTTCAATACCCCGTCCCAACAAATGAGATGGGATAGCAGATGTGGCTACCCGGATATCGCTCGGTTCGGTTCGCTCAGAAGCCTCTTTTTCTTTACGGCTCGTTCTTTCCTGGTTCAACTTTGAACGCAGTTCTCTCCGCCTCGCATGATCTAACTCCTCTACTTGTTCTCCCTCAGATGTCCTAATAGTAGGTCCGGTTCCAGTATGAGGAGGTGAGTCAAGAGAGATTCCAACAGTGTAATAATCTGGGTTGGGTCCGATACCGTGAGGTATGTGTTTCAGGCGTACGGTACGGTCGGTATCGGAGTCCGTGGAGGCAGATTCCACGTCTTCAACATGGTGAGGTGGGGAAGGGGGTTCAGAAACATATGGTGCGGTCGAACGATGAAGGGCGGGTCTAGTTTGGGGTTGGCTGGAACCGGGTCGTGATCCCGCTGCACCGCCTACACTCGCTCCCCTTCCTCTCACAACTAACACACCCTGCCCGACAGCACCTTCTTGTCGGGCCTTGCCACCTCTCATTCTCGGACCCTCACGTCCCTCGGGTCTATCTCCCTGGGCAGGTCCCTCCGGCTCTGGCGGGACCATGGAATTACCTAACTCTCCCCTATAAGCAACTACCCCTGGTGCATTGGGATCAGCGACGGCTAGTAGGGCTTCAGGGATGGGCCAGTAGAGGAGTTAGATCATGCGAGGCGAAGAGAACTGCGTTCAAAGTTGAACCAGGAAAGAACGAGCCGTAAAGAAAAAGAGGCTCCTGAGCGAACCGAACCGAGCGATATCCGGGTAGCCAAATCAGAGTTCAAGTTCCGTGTAACACTCTTATCTTGAGATTCTAAATCGTCTTGTGTTGAAAAGGTTTTGCTAATAAAAGCTTTACACGAAGACGTGTCAGGTGAGTTTGGGGAAAGTTCGTGTGAAATCTGCTTTTCAGTTTGGAGATGGTCAATCTGCTCTTGGAGTTGACCATTTTCGTGTGCTCATTCATCGCATCTGTTGCCAAGGCAACCAGTTTAGATGTGAGCATTTTGATTTCACTCCGAAGGATTTCCTGTCCTTCATCAGACACATTGTCGGTTTCGACCGATTTTAGATTCTCAATTTCCTGAATAAGTGCTTTCTTCTCGTTTTGAAAAACAGACCTTTCTTTCTCAAGTGACTCCTCCAATTCGACTATCTTTGCTTCCAAGATGAGAGGGGGAACATAAATGTTAGCTTCAATCTTCCTAATCATAGAAGTATTTAGAAGTAGTGAAAAATAGGCTAAGTAAAGAAAGCCTCTTACAGAGGCTCTACCGAACTTACCGAGAGATCAAGGTCGAGAAGCTACAAAAGCTAAAGAGGCGTCCTACAGAAGCTCTGTCATACGCGCAAAGAAGACCAAAGACTCGGAATCCGGTGAAGACTGCTCTACAAAGGACCAAACCGCAGAACCTCTGTGACACTTCACAGAGCCTCTGCGGTCTTCAACAAAGACTTCAAAGATATTTATAATATCTTGCTACTATTCCTGGACCTGTTCATCAACTTGCATGGCAACGTACCCTGTCCAACTTCAACGTGTCAAAATCTGAGTGGACTCAATAGGTCTTAGTACATAATAGACGTCTGCTGCATTAAATGCAATAAAGCACATCCAACTGTTCATGCCATCCTTCCAACTATTCATACCGTCCGTTCTGAATAGTAGCTCATGCTTTATGGTCCCCTTTGAGTAGTATAAAAGGAAGACTCATGTTGAGTTCTTCCTAATCAAGAATCGAGAATTAAAAAGAGAAAAACTTCAAGAACACATAGCTTATATACTTTGAGAGTCATATCTGTTTTAAAGCTTTGCTTACTCACTGTTCTTGAATCTGTTCCTGATATATATATATTCAGTAAACTTTGAGATATTATTTCCTGTTCACTGTTTATTTATATTGTGTTCTAAATCTATCAAACATATCTGTTAGTTCTTCAAATACGCTTCCGCATCATACTTAAACTTGAACTAATAGATCTGATAATCTTGTTTAAACAAAACGGGAACCAACAATTGGTATCAGAGCAAAGCTTTATTTTCAATATCAAGTGATCCTCTTTGTTAAAACTCCATTAAAGTGTACTCTGGGAACTGTTCAAACCCAGAAAACTTTCCAGATCATCAGACTCATACTCTTTAATCTTACTATCTTTTCAGAACCTTTACAATGACAAATACAAATAACTTCTTTACTGCTGGTTCACTCACCAAGCCTCCTACTCTCCTTCGAGATGAGTATCCTCAATGGAAGATAAGAATGGTTCATTTCTTAGAGGGTACTGAAAAAAATCTAGTACAATATCTTTACAACCTTCCTCCTGTTCCCATGATAGTAGTACCACGAGTACCAGTTACTGCTGAATCTCCTGAAATCCTTGAACATCGAAAACCGAATCCAAAAGAAGAATGGTCAAATGAAGATAAGCCAGAAGATGAAGTTGCACAGAAAACAAAAAGAATCTTGATAATGGCTATCCCCAACGAACTTTTTCAATCCTTAGATGCATGCGAAACTGCGCACGATCTTTGGAAAGAATTAGAAAGACAGTTGGAAGGGGGTGCTAAAACACAGAAGAACCGAAGGGCACAATACATAAATGAATATCATGCATTCAGAGCCTCTGCAACAGAATCTCTGCAAACGACGTACGACAGGTTCAACTCTCTCATAAACAAATGTAGAAAGTCTGGCATTCACAGAACCTCGGAAGAAAATAACGTCATGTTTCTAAAGAGCCTGAATAATGAGTGGCTTCAATTGTCTATGTCTTTACAAACAAACCAAGATCTAGACTCATGGACACTCTCTGATCTCTATGGAACACTAGCTGCACAAGAGCCTCAAATAGCACAGGCTAAAACAATAACCATTGCACCATACGCATTGGTTAGTAAATCAACAGAGGCTAAAGAAAGACCGAGAAATGAGAGAGCAACAGAGGAGAAGAAAAAGGAGAAGAAGAAAATGGTGATGGTTGATAGCGAAGAAGACGAGCTGATAGAGGAAGAAATAACTCTTGCGTTGTTAGATCTAGAGTTTTGTCAAAAACACAACTGTTAAGATCTGATCAGAGAATAATTTAAAGATTACAAGTATGGAAGTTGCTCAGAAGACTCAGAAGTTCTGAGTAGAAGACTCAGAAGTTGTGAGTGAGAAATCTCAAAAAGATTCTAAGTGTTGGATTCTGACTAGAAGGTTCAGAGTTCTGAGTAGGAGACTCAGAACTTCTGACTATGAAGACAAATGTTCTGAAGCGCTTATTCAGAAGTATGTTCAGAAGTTCTGAACAACATGTTCAGAACTTATGACTTGGATATTTTGTTATATTCAGTTACTAATTAGGACACGTGTAATTGTTCTATTAGTCTGTTTCTTATATGTACTGTAGCTTTAGCCTTTCTTCTACAGTATATATAGGAGTTAGCAACTGTAGCTAACTGGATCTTTTGGCTAACCTTGTGGATAACTCTTTACGCATAAATTTGTTAGATCTATTGAGAGAGAAATTCATTATAATATCTTGTAATTCACAGATTGTTAATAAATCATATGACCAGTTGCTGTGAATACGATCTTAATTGTTCATATTTGATTGTAAGAGTGTATCCTGAACTTTCATGCGTCATTAGCTAAATCATTGGCTCTATTGAAAAGAGAGTTCAAAGGTAACCAAAGAAATTTTGGAAATGACAGATATAGCAGAGACAACCAGAGAGATAGAAGAGATGATAGAAGAAGAGAAGAATCAAGTGACCGACAGAGGTCAGACTACAGAAGTGACCGACAGAGGTCGAGCGATAGAAACTACAGAGGAAATGACCGACAGAGGTCAGATGACAAGGTAGGCCACACACAAGAATGCTACAAATGTGGTAAGCCTGGTCATTACGCAAACGAATGCCGAACAGAGAAAGGTGGAGATCAACAGAAGTCCGACGATCGAACTGGAAACACCTCTCAAGGTTGTTTCAACTGCGGCAAGCCAGGCCATTTCGCAAAAGAATGCAGAAGTAGACAAAATTGCCCACAGAAGGACTCAGCTTTTTACAAAAAGAAGGCTGAATATTATGCGCAAAAATCCCTAATGGCGAACAAAGGGCATTCTGAAGCAAACAAGGAGGACTTCGAGTCAGACTCTACCTCTGATGATGAATTCACCACCAATGCCCTGTTCTGTGGCATGGCAGAAGTCGACTCCGGCACTGACAATGAGGTATCCATTTCAAACTCTACCTCTTGTACTAAATATGTAGATAATGATTCAATTAAACTTAACATTGAACTGATTGAACTAAAAGAGATAAATGAAACCATTCAGAAAAGACTCACCTTTAATGAGAGAGAAGTAAGGCTTCTCACTCAAGAAAAAGCCAAAAAATTTGAAGAAAAATAAAGAGTAGAAAAATATTGGATAAATAATATAGATCCTTTAAAAAGGCAAATTTCTGAATTAACCTCTGCTTTAAAAATCAAAACAAAAGAGCTTTCAGTTTCTAGGAGTGAAACAACTGACATAAGAGCTCTCAAAGAATACTTTCAAAAAGAGAGAGAGGTACTTTGGCAAGATCTACTCAGAAGAGAAGTTTTACTTAAAAACTATAAAGATGCACAGAAGGTGTATGAGAAAGTAAACTCACAAATAGGAAGACGAGGTATAGGGTACGATGATATTACTATAGGTGTTGAAGGCAAAAGACTTAAACCTCTGTCTTCTCTGTTTGTGATAGGAAAAACAAATAAACCAATTTTTCCAAACTTACTCTCTGTAAGTAAAAGGGTTAAAATCTCTGCAGAACCTCACTTGAGGAAACATACGAAGATGATCAATGTGTGGTTTGAAAACACAGATTCATCATCATCAACCTCTATCAATAGAGGAATCAAACCAAAGAAATATCTGAAAACACAAGATCAGATTGGTATTTTTAAGTTTGGTAAACCAGAGACTCAAACAAAAGTCGCTTTTGTCTGTATGATAAATGTCGAAAAGAAATTATCTGCAAAAGCTCCTGAGTTTAAACCCATCTTTTCAGAAGAAAAACTTAAAGAATCAATTGAAAAAGAAATTTTGGAAGTTTTGAAATCAAATGTTTTAGAAAATCTCTGTACGTCTTCTATAGATCAAATTCTCGCTGAAGAGATCTCATCAGAAACCTCTGCAATCTATGAAAGTTATTTTACAGAGGAAGAAAGCTCGTACGATACATGCTCAGAAAATCCAGCCTCTGTCGAAAGAGATGACTCAACCTCTGTATATGAGGACGATTCATCCTCTGACGACTCAAATACTGATTCTAAATCAGGGATAATTCACTGTGACACAGAGGATGTTAAATTCTCCTCTTAGGTTCTTAACAGAACAATTTCTCCAAAAGAGAAAATCACAGAGATACCTATCTGTCCAGATTTTCTCAAAATGTGTATACAAGTCAAAACCTCTACAGAGCTTGATAATCTGAAAAAGGCCCCTAAAAATCCTAAAAGCTCAAAATTTTCAAAACCTTTAAAGCAAATTAAAGAGAATCCCACTTGGCAACAAAAGGGAAAAGGCCTGAAGCTAACAAATAATTTTCCTCTGTGACAGTGAAGAAAGATGTTCACCACAGAAGAGACTCACAGAAGGCACGACCTAAACAAGACTTTTGCAAACAACATTCTAGTATTCATAGATCTTTTTGTAATAGGAAATCTAATGTTAAGAAAGAATGTAATGCCTCTGTGGTTCAGTTCAATAAATTCAATGAAAAGTTCAAACAAATCACGTCTCATATTAAATACTGTCATTGTTTTGATCTTATGTTCAAATTGAATAATCACTTCTCAAGTCCAGATTGCTTACTCTCCACTAAAATTCAAACTCCAAAGTCAGAACCTAGAGAGAAACAATCTGATTTTTCTACAAAAGATAAAATGTATTTCAAGAATGCTAAGGCAAACATGAAAAATTCTAACAATATTGGACCCATATGGATATGGGTACCTAAGTCTCTGTGATTGTCTTATAGAAGCGGTTTGTGCCAATTTGGTATCTTGACTCCGGATGCTCAAGGCACATGACTGGCGACAGAAGTTTACTATCCACGTACAAAGAAACACACGATGGTGGATCTGTAACTTTTGGAGACGACAAGAAGGGACACATCAAAGGCTATGGAGTCATACAGAAGGAAAACGTCTCTGTATACAAAGTTGCATATGTGAATGGCCTTAAACACAATCTACTCAGTGTAAGTCAACTCTGTGATACAGGTTTCGATGTGTTATTCAAAAGAACTTTCTGCTCTCTGCAAAGTGAAGACACAGGAATGGAACTTCTGCGAGCCGAAAGAAAAGGTGATCTGTATCTGATGAATTTTTTTTCAACAACCAAGGACAAAGTTTGCCTTGTAGCTTGCGAAACTAAAGAAGCCTGGTTATGGCATAACAGGTTCTGTCACTTGAACTTTCACACATTAGATAAACTGGTAAAACTTGATCTAGTTAAAGGTTTGCCTAATGTTAAATTTAATAAGGATCACTTGTGTTCTGCCTGTGAAATGGGAAAACTCAGAAGAGCTTCCCACAAAGGCAAAACAGATGTGTCATGCACTAGACCTCTGTACATGCTTCATGTTGACCTCTGCGGTCCCATTGCCATACAGAGCCTAGGTGGCAAGAAATACATACTTGTCTTAATTGATGAGTATTCGCGTTTCACATGGGTTGAATTTATTCGAAGAAAATCGGATGTTCCAATCATCTTGATTAATCTAATGAAAAGAATCCAAGTTCTTTATGAATGCAGAATACAGAAGTTAAGAAGTGACGATGGCACAGAATTTAAAAACTCTATCATTGAAGCCTATCTTTCTACAGAAGGAATATCACAGAACTTTTCTGCAACACGCACTCCACAGCAGAACGGCGTAGTCGAAAGGAAGAATCGAACGCTCGTGGAGGCAGCAAGAGCTATGCTATCAGCATGCGGATTACCGATGAACTTTTGGGCAGAAGCGATTTCTACTGCATGTTATACACAAAATCGTTCAACCATTGTGAAAAGACACCTCAAGACTCCTTACGAATTAATCAACAAAAGGCGGCCAAACATCAAATTTTTTCATGTGTTCGGATTTAAATGCTTTGTTTTAAACGACAGAGATTCAAGAGGAAAGTTTGAGGTAAAAGCTGACGAAGGCAAATTCATTGGATACTCTGCCACTTCCAAAGCCTACAGAGCGTTCCTTACAAGATCTCGCAAAATCGTAGAAAGTATCAATGTTTCTTTTGATGATTCATTCCAAATGACTTTTGAGCAAATCAGTTCAGAACTAGAACTTAAAAGGGAAACCTCTGACATCTCGCAAACGAAAGAAGACTTAAATCTTCTATTTTTAGAGATGTTCCACGATGACATTGATTCTTCTATTGGAACCATCAGAGTTTCTGAAGAACCATCCTCTATCGGACAAAATCCTACAGGTATGACTCTAACTGGTCCAAATAATGCTTCATCTTCTTCTGTAAATACTACAGATGCAAATGCCGAAGAAGAAAATGCAGAAGATGAAACATCAAAAAAAACGACCACAAAAATTGCTGAAAAACAAACACCACAATCCACAGAAGAACCAATTACAGAGGAATTTGAGGACCAAGACTATACGTCCTCAGAGGAACAAACTCCACCACCACTCATACCAATCATTCCACAAATGATAGAATCTTCTACCAAGGCAAGAAGAACGACAGAGGCTACACAAGAAGAAGATCAACAAGAAGCTTCTGAAGAAAGGTTCGATGACATTGATGACCATCTTCCATGCACCACTCAATGGACAAAAAGCCATCCTCCAAGCCAAATAATTGGAGAACCTTCTGACTCAGTAAAAACCAGGTCTGCCACTGCTAATTTTTGTTTCTTTACAAATTTTATTAGTGTGATAGAACCAAAGAAGATTTCTGAAGCCCTAGATGACCCAAACTGGGTAGACGCCATGCAAGAAGAACTTCTGCAGTTTGAGCGTAACAGAGTATGGACTTTAGTACCTCTGCCATGAGGGACACAGGCCATTGGGACTAAGTGGGTCTACATAAATTAGAAGGATGAAGATGGAGTGGTCATCAGAAACAAAGCACGATTGGTGGCCAAGGGTTATAGACAAGAAGAAGGCATATATTACGATGAGACTTTTGCTCCTGTCGCACGGCTCGAAGCAATAAGAATATTCTTAGCCTTCGCAGCCCACAGAGGATTTAAAGTTTATCAGATAGACATAAAATCAGCTTTTCTCAACGGTGAAATCCAAGAAGAGGTTTACGTAAATCAGCCACCAGGGTTTGAAAGCTCAAAGTTCCCAAGGCATGTATACTACCTTGAAAAGGCTCTGTACGGACTGAAACAGGCTCCAAGAGCATGGTACGAACGACTTTCTACCTTTCTTCTAGTAAATGGATACAACAGAGGTACAACAGATACTACCCTATTCTATAAATGTAAAAACCATGAAATAATGCTTGTACAAATCTATGTGGACGACATAATTTTTGGGTCTACTAATACAGAAGAGTGCAAAAGTTTTGAAAAACTCATGCAGAGTGAGTTTGAAATGAGTATGATGGGAGAATTATCATTCTTCCTCGGACTCCAAGTCAAAGAAACATCAGAGGGAATTTTTATAAATCAGGCCAAATATGTCTCTGACATTCTTTTCAAGTATAGCCTCTCTGATACCTCTGCAATGAAAACTCCAATGGCCACTGGAAATAAGTTATCCTTAGATCCAGATGGCATCTCTGTAGAATGCACTCTCTACAGAGGCATGATTGGATCTTTGTTATACTTAACTGCAAGCAGACCTGACATTATGCATTCCACATGTCTTTGTGCACGTTATCAAGCTAATCCTAAGAAATCGCATTATGATGCTGTTAAAAGAATCTTTAGATACCTAAAGGGGACCAAAAATCTTGATCTCTGGTATCCACAGAACTCTGGCTTTTGTCTTAAAGCATATACAGATTCAGACTATGGAAGATGCATGTTCGACAGAAAGAGTACCTCTGGGAGTTGTCAATTCCTAGGTGGTAAGCTAGTCAGTTGGACCTCCAAAAAAGCAGAATTGTGTATCAACATCTACGGCAGAAGCTGAATACGTTGATGCTGCTAGCTGTTGTTCTCAGGTTCTATGGATGAAGACTCAGCTAAAAGACTACGGTCACATTCTATTCAAAATACCCATCTTCTGTGATTCCAAAAGTGCCATTGCCATCTCTGCCAATCCTGTGCAACATTCCAAAACCAAGCATATCGATATAAGGTACCATTTCTTGAAACATCATGCTGAACACGGTACAATCAAGATGCATTTCGTGCCAATAGAATATCAACTTGCAGACTTATTCACCAAAGCCTTAGACGAGAAAAGATTTAATTTCTTGGTGGGTAAGTTAGGAATGATTAATATGATGTGAAAATCCTCTGTAAGTATAGCTTTATCTTCTGTAAATAAGTATATATTTCTATTTTACTTAACTTATTGCTTTGATTGATTTATTTCTGTATGTAAATTCTCAATCTTAAATAGTTCTTGATATCACAGAGCTTCTGTAAGTCTGCTCAGAACCTCTGACGACCTCCACAGAACCTCTGGAAAAACAAGACCTATGCTCAATACAAATCTTATCATTCCTTGATCCAAGCATAGGTCAAGGGGGAGCAAAAGGAAATTACTTGATCTACAGAGGTGATTAGATCAAGGGGGAGCAAAAAGGGACCCTGAAATGATCTACAAAGGTAAAACTTTCAAGGAGAAGCCAAAGAAGAATGTCGATGAATCTATATCGACAGAAGTCAGACATCACTGCCGAGAAAAGAAGAACCAAAAAGGTATGTCTCTCGTACAAAAGGTTGTTGAAAACAATTTTCTGGGACACAAATTGTCAAATATGTCCTAAATATACTGTGGATAACATTTCAAAAATCAAAAGATCAAAAAGTTTCATAAAATTTGAGTTATGAGATATTTGAGGTCATAGAGCCTCTGCTGAGCTCAACAGAGGCTCTGCCAGAAATATGCTCTGTGATCACAAATTAACCCTCTATCGATCTTTTGGAATGTTATCTCGGAAACCGAATACATACACCATGACCTTCACGAACAAAACTTTTTCCATAACAGTTTTCTCGGACACCAACTTTCAAATATGTCCGAAAAACATCTCTTAAAACAGATCAAAAATTGGATGATCAGAAAATTTAATAGAATTTTTGTTATGAGATTTTTTCCCTCATAGAGCTTCTGCTGGCCCTCACAGAGCTTCTGCAAGTTCCCACAGAGCCACAAAACCTCTGCGAGTAAAAATTCTTAACTAAAAATCCTATTGATCCTCTCCAGTGCCTTTGCAAACGTTTTGGTTAAAGAAGAACCCACAGAAGTCATGATAACAATAAGATATATGAGAAAGGGATAAACATCAAGATTTTCAAAATCACAGAGCTTCTGTAAACCACAGAAGTTCTGTCAATATGTTACTTGGGCATTTCTGTAGTAATAACGGTTACTTTTACTGAGAGTGAATCTCATGTGGCTAAGAACAACCCCACGCGCCTAGCATTAATGGGTCGCGCATGACGTCCTGTCATCCTCTGACATGGCCTACGTGTCCCATTTTTATTGGGCGTACATGGAACGTTTTCTGTGGAAAGTTGAACCCGTCGTTCTAACTTGAGTACGGATTCCAAATTTTTAATCCATTGCCATATATTTTACTCTTTCGAATTCTACCATTTTACCCTTCTATAAAAACCAAGCTTACCCTCTCATAAACTTTTTACAAACCCTCATTCTTCTCCGGCGAAACCCTGCAAAAACCTGCAAGTATCTTATTCTCATTACCAATGGCTTCATCTTCTCAAGCTATCTCCCCTGCACACTCTCCGGCGAACTCACCAGAACATTCACCTGCTCATTCTGAACATTCAGAAAACCCCCACCTTGCCAAAAGTATTGAACTAGAAGATTCCGGCGATTCAGCAGAATTTGCTCCGACCACACATCTTTAAAACTTCATAGCAAAGGATCATTTCGAAAAAGTACTACCAATCAAATCCAACAATTGCTATTTGGTCCCCTCACCCACTGTTTTCGGCGAAGCCCATGCCATTCTTCTAAACATAATGGAAAATCATATCCTCTTCCCTCTACTCTCAAGAACCCCAAACAAATATCCAGTTAGATATTTGAACCAGTTTTGGCAAAGTTGCCGATTTGATAAAGATGATTCTCTTATCAAAGGGTACATTTCAAGACCTGACAAATCTGAACATCTGGAAATCAAGTTCAATAGAACAATGTTCTCACTTGAATTCAACCTACCAACAAGGGGTCTTCTTGGATTGAAGAAATATGCAGAGCAACCAACAGACGACGAGATCTGTCGTTTCGTAGAAATGCTTGGGTACAACACCCAACTGAGGAAGAGAAATGACTTCCGCAGAGGCAGATTACCACCTCTGTGGAACACCTTGTTCTCAATTCTTAACAGATGCCTGACAGGGAAGATAGGCAGTATTGACCAGAGCTCACATCAGATATTAACCATCATGTATGGGGTTTACTATGATCTCCCACTGGATTACGCGACCATAATGATGCAAGAGATCATCAACACCATCGACAGAAAGAACAACTCCAGAAGGGTCAAAGAGAACGATCCAAACTTTCTACCACCTCTGCAATTCCAAAGAATAATGGGAGTTTTGTTCGAACCTCTGTTGCTGATACAGAACTGGCCAATGGAAGGGCCAATTCCCAAACAGTTCCCAATGAACAAAAATACCCCCACTAATCATGTAGATGGCTACACACACTGCAGACCTTTGTCAAAGAACCTTTTGAAGTATGCCACGAATAAAACCCTTAAGAAAAAGTACATACGCGATCATAGAACTCCAAAAACGAGTCCTATGACACCCCCGCGTTTAGGTGTCCCCCTAGGAACAATGATTGCAGAACCTCTTTCCACTCAAGAAGAAAAGATCACAAACTTGCAAAACACATGGCTATTCAACTTAGCTTCTTAGCCAAACGTGCAGAGCTCAAAGGAAAGAAGTCCTCTTCGAAATCTTCTACCTCTACTCCAAAATCAAAGAAGAGGAAAACTGAAGAAGGCACCTCCACAAGTGCTGCAGAAGATCAACCTTCACCTCCTCATGCCACAGAAATTGGCTCCACTGCTCCTCCCTCTTCTCCAAAACAGAAGAAGAAAAGAAAATCGAAAACTACAGAGGAAGGGGCACCAAAACCTAAGAGGAGGAAAACCAAAAAGAAGCATGGGAAATCACTTGAAAAATTGGTTACCATAGAAGAAGAAATCGCAGAAGAAAGAACTGCAGAAGAAGAAGATGCAGAAGTAGAAATGACAGAAGAGGGATATCAATCACCCTATCAATCCCCAGATCGATTTGCTCACCAAGGAAACTTAAACGATTTCCTACAGAACCCTGACATTGCCCACACTCTAAATACAGCAGGGTGGACGGCACAACCACTCGACCACCACTCCCCAGAAGAACAATACTTCTCTATTTCTGGCATTGACACACATCTGCAAGAAGATGATCAAACACCTAGAGATCAATCAGCTGAGATACCTGTTATTCTACAGAACCCCTTCATTCAACCAGGATTGGACGTCCACAGAAGGAGTCCAAGCCCAGCTTCAGAAGAAATAGAACAAACAGAAGCTCAGTGGAATAGAGATGAAGTAACAGAGGCTTTAGGGAAAATAACAGAAAAAGGAAAAGAGGCCGAAGTTGTACAAGAAGATGGATTTGAAACAAGGGAGACAAGAATGGAGGTCTCAGAGGTAGATTCAGATGAAGAAGAAGCTGTCTGGATACGAAAAGGTCTCTATCATCCACATGTCATGAGATTATACGGCTCTCATCAAATGTACGACTTCTTAAGCACAGAGCAAGGAACTTCAACAGAAGCTAGGGAAGAAGCACCAAGCCATCGGATAGCTACAGAAGCTGAAATGGTAGAAAATGATGTAGTGCTTGGATGCTTAACAGAGGAAGAAACAAGAAAAGATGCCTGGATTAATAGAGGCACACAACCAAAACCAACTCCCAGTGCAACCCACACATCTAACTCCGCAGGTCTAGCTGCAGAAGGGGTTATTGAAAAAGAGCAGCACAGCTCGATCCAAACCCAACCCATCCAGCCAGAAGTCACTCTTTCGACTTCTGCGCCCACAGAAACCGGGGAATCCATTCCTAGGGAGTCTCCTCAAAGAGACTCACCTAATGTTCGTGATCAATCGCCACAGATCACACTAGAACACCGTACAGAGGAATTTGTTTCCTCTGCCACGCACGAAATAGGGCCAACCCTTCTTTCAGAGAGAAGTAGTGAGCACAACGACGAAGAGACTCTAGACAAGTCTCCGAGTCAACAGAAGGATAATCTAGTACCCACCTCTGAAGTGGATCTAGACAATGTCTTTCACAGAACTTCTGTAGAGTCTGAATCACTAGATGCTTCTGCTCGAAGATCAGATGGAAATCCTTCCACCCCCATCGTACAAACAAGGGTGAACGAAGGTGTCCCAGGAGCAGGGACTCACTCTGGAGACGAATGTGTTCCTCCAGAGGTTACACCAGGGACACAAGTATCAAGGGATGAGTTCCAAACCCTTGTCACCTCTGTGAACCAAACCATGAAAGAGTTGCAAAGCTCTTTCACGTCTTTTGCAGAGAAAACATCAACGGCCTTGCTGAATCTGAACACCAAAATGGACAATCTGTCCACAGAGGTGAAACGGCCATCACAGAGATGAAATCTTCTGCTCAAACAACTGCCACAACTACAGCCACTTCTGCTGCTAAAGATTTTGGAATAGCTGCAACATCTGCATTGAAGGAATCAGTCAAACATTTCCTTGAACAAATGAACAAGCAATCCAACAAATCCCAGAGCATCACACCTGCAGAACTACAGAAGGCTCTGCAAAACGTTCAAGAAGAGGCAATGCGCAACACAACAATGATGCAGCCAAAAGATTACATGACCAGAGCACAACTGACAGAGCTCGGGCATAATGTCATAAACCAAGTCACAAATGTCATTGTCTCCTTCACTACTGCAAATGCCAACTACGTCAAAGAATTCAGAAAAAGTGTCGGCAGAATGCGCTTCAACACAGAAGCAGAGCTTGCAACTCTAATCGGCCTCTGTGATGATGTATTTGCAAAGTTGATGGCCGTAGGAGTAGAGCTACCAAAGAAACCCAAAGCTTCCTGCAGAGCAGAGGGTACTTCTGATAAGAGTCAGGATGACTCTGATGATGACCATCCTGGTCCATCAGATCATCCTGAGGGGGAGAATATAAGGGAGAAAGCTACGACCAGAGGACTACAAGCTCCACCAATCGCAGCAGAACCAATCAGTCAAGCCCCTCCAGAACAAACCCAAGATCAAAAGACCACAGAGACAACACCCATCTCTGTGGAATCAACTTCTGAAGAAACCAATATTCCAGAAGCTGATTAGCAAACCACAGAGGCAACAACCACCCCTGTGGTAATCAACTTGGAAGAAAGACCTTCAACAGAATCAACAGAAAAACCCCAAACTATACCAAGAAGAAAGTCGATTGCCACCAAACCAAAAAGAGCAACGACCTCCGCTTCTTCTATTCTGAGAAAGATGCACAATACAATGTCTGGTCGAATGTCGCAGAGAGAAGAAGACAGGCACAGGTTCACTTTAGCTTTCCGAATGGGAAGAAGATTCGACATACCTCAATCCACAGAAACCAAGCTCACAGAAGAAGTCACAAAAGAACCTCCCACAGAGGTTACAGAGCAAAACAAGCCAACAGAACCAACGCCACTTAAGTCCTCTCAAACACAAGTGTCAAAACCGACAGAGGCAACCCCCATCATTCCAACAGAAGCACCAACAACCAAACCTACAGAAGCAACAGGTTCTGCACCTCCAAAAGCCAAGGACAAGGGAAAGGCAAAAATGACAGAAGAGCCCAAGAAAAAGAAATCAGTACCCAATCCTACAGAAAAACTGATGAAAAGCTCATTTGATGCCTTTCAAACTCCAAAGCCTGAAGAAGAGGACTGGGCATATGGATTGAAGCCTCTGTCAGACATTCCACTAACAGGTAGAGCTGCAGAAGTTGTTCAACAGATGGAGAGTCTCAGAAGACGAGTACCACCACATGGTCCAACATACGAAGAAATGGAAGAAGTGGTGTACAAATATCTCTACAAACAACCCTTTCAGAACCTCCATCCAACAGACCAAATCACAAATCCGAACATCAGAGAAGAATTTGAGAACATCTTCAGCAGAACAAAGCCAAGAACCAAAGCAGAAGTCTTCTCAATTCATAAAATCAAAAAGGTAATCTTCTGCAGATTCTCCTTCACAAGAACCTATCCAAGAGTCAGGTACAATCTTTACAGAGTCAAAAGGGTAAACAATTCAGAAACCACCTTCGCTGATGCTGACATAAGGAATCTGAATCCCTATGATCTACCTAAACTTCTGCAATGGACAAAAGACAACTACAACACAGAGCCAAACACCAGAGCCTATCAAGTGTTGGGAAAAGCAATGAGGGAAAAGCTTCTGATCTACAGTATGATAGATTTTCAACTAGGAAAGGATCTTAGTCTCAAACATCTGAATTTACGACCACCAGAAGATCGCTGCCCACCCGACGCCGTGCCCAACTCAATCATTACAGAACCAAGATTCGGGTTAGTATTTCAAAACCCACAAGGCGAAGTCAAATTGTTTATGTGTATGGACTGTCAGAAGTACGCAACTAGTACTCTGAACAAGTTCAGAGCAAGCCTTGTAAAATACAGAGATACAGAGAAAATGAATAGAGATGCTGCAGATACTTTCATCAGAGAGATTGATGCCACAATCCGCCTAAGAGAACTTTGCATCAGTTTCTACAAAGAGATCAGAAGAATCGGAAGAGACAACAGAAGCTACAACGATTTCAAAGATGCCAAAATCTGATTCTCAAACCTCAAATCTCTGCAAACCAAGTCAAAGTCTATCTTTCATTGTACTCAAATGTAAAATGCCTCTGGCATATTTCTGAATGAAAGAACTTTTAAGGTATTGTTTAACCTCTGTCTTATCTAACTTAGCCTAACTAAACTCAAGTTCCATTTTTTATTTTTCACTACTTAGGGGGAGATTGTTAGCTTCAATCTTCCTAATCATAGAAGTATTTAGAAGTAGTGAAAAATAGGCTAAGTAAAGAAAGCCTCTTACAGAGGCTCTACCGAACTTACCGAGAGATCAAGGTCGAGAAGCTACAGAAGCTAAAGAGGCGTCCTACAGAAGCTCTGTCATACGCGCAAAGAAGACCAAAGACTCGGAATCCGATGAAGAGTGCTCTACAAAGGACCAAACCGCAGAACCTCTGTGACACTTCACAGAGCCTCTGCGGTCTTCAACAAAGACTTCAAAGATATTTATAATATCTTGCTACTGTTCCTGGACCTGTTCATCAACTTGCATGGCAACGTACACTGTCCAACTTCAACGTGTCAAAATCTGAGTGGACTCAATAGGGCTTAATACATAATAGACGTCTGCTGCATTAAATGCAATACAGCACATCCAACTGTCCATGCCATCCTTCCAACTATTCATACCGTCCGTTCTGAATAGTAGCTCATGCTTTATGGTCCCCTTTGAGTAGTATAAAAGGAAGACTCATGTTGAGTTCTTCCTAATCAAGAATCGAGAATTAAAAAGAGAAAAACTTCAAGAACACATAGCTTATATACTTTGAGAGTCATATCTGTTTTAAAGCTTTGCTTACTCACTGTTCTTGAATCTGTTCTTGATATATATATATATTCAGTAAACTTTGAGATATTATTTCCTGTTCACTGTTTATTTATATTGTGTTCTAAATCTATCAAACATATCTGTTAGTTCTTCAAATACGCTTCCGCATCATACTTAAACTTGAACTAATAGATCTGATAATATTGTTTAAACAAAACGGGAACCAACAATAGAGTTTAAACTCGTCCGTCTCAGTCTTGGTTGGGGTTGCTTGGTCCTCATCCTTTTGGAGGAATCCTTTGGCGTAGCAACCTTGTAGCTGTCGAAGTAGTCATTTGAGAGATACTTTTTGTTCTTTTGATATGAATAATTTAAAGGTTCATAACAAAACGGAAGTTGTATTCCTCGTTTGTGTTTTTGCTTATATTCCTCGGTTTCCTCTTCCTTTTCAGGTTCAAGAGGATCAGTCCACTGAATTGCATATTCCGGATACTTTTTATCTAACCCATAACACGCAAAATCATACAGAGTGGGAACTTGATATCTTCCCTTTTTTCAGATAGTGTGGGTTATCATATCCGATTCCCCATTCTTTGTTAAAGTACGTGAACTCTTTGGGTTTATTCAAAAAATGGTTTGATCAGTTTGACCCCTTTTGTGGAGTTTGTTTTCAAGATCAAGGATTTTAGTCACAAACTCCGTGTGTTGAATTTGAAGAGAAGAACATTGATAAACAATTTCTTCTTTCTCATTCAAGCACTTATCAAATTGAGACTGAAGATCAGATAACTTGGCCCTTAAGTCCTTAGGTGCTAATGAAAGATTTTTGCATTTGTCTTTTAGATTAGCATTTTCGATTCAAAGTGGAATAGTATCAAGGATACTTAAATGTCCCCCTCCTGCGACTTAGCACGGGGGTCCCGCTATGGAATCCGGGTTCGGAAGGCTCCCGGATTATGGAATCCGGGTGGTTTCCGGATAAAGAATCTTGAAAAATGAAGTTACCGGACGATAAGAACTTACCGGGTGCAAAAGGGTTCCGGATAAGAGGAAGAGTCCGGATAACTTGAGTTGTCCGGATAACCAAGGTTACCGGATGGCTTAAGTTACCGAATAGAAAACTGAAACAAGATGTTTCCGGATACACTGAAGTTTCCGGGTACAATGGATTGTCCGGATAAGATATGTCCGGAAACACTAGGTTTCCGGATACAAATGTTACCCGGATAGTATAAGGAATAGTGACTTACCCGGATTGCTGAACTTACCCGGAAAAATGAGGAGTCCGGATGGAATTGGAGGTACCCGGATGGAAATCACACAAACGTCCGGGAACTATCAACTTGTCCGGAAACCACGGCTGGTTTATCCGGAAAAGTCGGTTGTTTTCTCAAATCGTTCGAATTTTCGATTAGGGTTGCCCAAAATCGATCCTGGAAGATTAGTAACAATGCCAAACACAAAAATAACACTAATCCAATCGATTTCAATGCAAAAACAACAAGTTTTGATGGTTAAAAATCGGATTTTTTTCAAGAACACTACCAAAACTTTTGATCTTAAATTGCTAAATTAATCACTCAAACGATCGAATTGGAATGCGAAACTTTGCAGAATTACTCACAAGTATAATGCTAACACAACCCAATAAACAGAATTGAACAATTTAGCCAGAATCAAGATTTCGAAAAATCAAGATGAACACATACGGGAAAAGTCAAAAACTTACCAGAAATCACTAGAGAGGCTTTTAATCGAATCCGTCCGTCTGCTCTGATACCAATTGATAAATCCAGATCCGTGCAACAATATAGAAATCGTATATGATAAGCAATAAAAATATGATTTCAACTGGTCATCCCTTTCATTAACTTTCAGAGAGAATTTTACAATAAGAGTTTGAAAGCTAAAGAGATGATTAGCTTGTTTTTCCAAGCTAATCACACATTAAATACATCGGGCCCGTGGTTAACAAGCCCATGGCCCGTTCACTAATAAGCTCTAATTTAAACAAATACAATTTAACCCTTGAACTTTAAATCAACATTAAAACCCGCCCTAACAATAGGAGATTTTGTTATGAAACCATATGGCTTGTATTGTAAACAAGATTGTTCCGAACAATATTTAAATTTAGTTTGACTAAATTATTATTTTTCAGTCACATGTTTATTGATTGAATGAAATTCACTTAACCGTTTTGGAAACGATTATATTCATATTCAAAATGAATTATTCTATTTCGAGAACTAGTCCTCTTAATTGAATAATAAAGTGAATCTCAAAAACCTTCTAAAACATAGTTCTATATAAACACCATAAGACTCAAATGTGATTTGAATCAAGTCTACACATGAAATAGTCAACTTAATCAAGTAAACATTAAACGCATATCTAAATTTCAAAACTGTGGTATTTTGAAACTAAATATAAATATTTTCATTTGATATATGCGATCTTGATAAAGTTGAATATAGCCTTTTTTTCTCTTATTCATAGAGAAGGAGAAAAAAAATTTTGTTAGAATTGATACATGTTGATGTATATGGTCTCTCAAAAACCAAGTCTAGATATGGTGATAGATAACACCTTCACTGACGATTTCAAATATTGAAGTTTATGGAACATAAAGATGAAGCATTTGATGTAATTCAAGTTGTTTCAAAGTGAAGATTAAGATAACAACTCAGCAGGACCATTAAAGTTTTTTTTCTAATATATAGGAGGATAGTGACTAAACCAATAACTCTTGGATCATCTTAGAAATTGTGTATATCCGAAAGGATGAACCGAACCTTATTCAATATGGTTCGCTCTTTGATGAGTAGAAGTACTATTCCTATATCAAATCGGAATTTTATGCCCTAGTTACCATAAACCATATGTTATGGCACCAACCAAAGGGTAGACAAAACACCTTATAAGATTTCGTATGAAAGGTTTTCATCATTAATCTTAGTTGAAGGCGTGAGTTTATGAAGCTCATGTAAGACAATAAGCTTCAAGTAAACTCGACCCAAAATCAACCAAGTGCATATATTGTAGAATATACTATAAATTGTTTTATATACCGATTCTACAATCCCACAAACAATAAAATTGTTTATTGTTACAAAGCCAAGTTCTTAGAAAGCAAGTTTTTAATGGGCAAGGCAAATGGGAGATTTAAGGAACTTGAAGGGAATCAAGAACCTCATAACCTAATGCACTTATTGGTTGGCACTAGTTATCAAACAAAGGTTGTTGAAACTGAGCAATTTGATTGATCAGAAACTTAGTAAAAACACCAAGTGTTCGCAAATCTAGTAGAATCATTCAGAAATTCGAGAAATATCGATTTCTTATAACTAATAAAGAATGATGTATGACTGGGTTCTAGTAAACCCATCAACTACTAAAGTGCTATGTCAGATTCTGTATCTGGTGAGTGGCTTAGAGTCATGAACACTTAGATACAATCCGTTCATGAATCAGTACAAGTATCACAAAGCAGAAGTCTTCATTTTGACAGGAAAATTAAAAGTTTAATTTTCATCAAAATAAAAGATGACTCATGCATTTACTAAAAGTTGTGGGAGCGCAGTAAAACTCCTAATCCTGTATGGGCAAGACATACTAGTATTTGGAAATTAACTTTCCGACATAGCAAAACATCATGTTTTGGCTCGGACAGTATTTCCTCAATAAAAGATTTAGAAAAGGCTAATTTTGTTCTTGAAATAAAGATCTTTAGAGTTAGATCAAGATGACTTATAGGTTTAAGTCAAAGTGCATATGTCGACATTATCTTGAAAGGTTCAAGGTGCAAGGCTCTAAAGGTAGTTTCTTGCAAGTATGATATCTCATCATTTTGAACATGTCTCAATGTTCTAGCACAAAGGCTGAGCTAGATAAAATGATTTGTGTTCCATATGCTTCGGCAATTGGATCTATCATATATATACCATGACATGCACTAGATCGAGTGTATCATAATGCTTTAGAGCATTAGAAGGAGATACTAACGAAATACGAGGGAAGGTCATTAGATGACTATAAAGAACGATTTAAGGTACTTACATAGAACCAAGGAAGTATTCCTTAACAGAGATTTGGAAGAAGATCATAGTAAAATGTTACACTGATGATAGCTTCCATAAAGATCGAGAAGGTTCTCGATCACAAAAGGGGAAATGTCTTCATTATGAATGAAGAAGTAGTTCGTTTGAAAAGGTTCCAAGCGAAGGTAAAATTGCATAATACACTACAAAATAAGAATACACTGCTGTTTTAGAAGCTGTAAAAGAAAGATGCTTGAATGAAAAAGTTCATTGAAAAGCTAGGTAGATGCCTCCCATTCAGGATCATCTAGAAATCTTTGTGAGAATGTGGGTGCCATTACGCAAGCTAAAGGACCCGATGTCACATCAGAGTACCAAGCACCTACTCCAAACATTTAACTATATTCGGAATAAAGTTAAAAATGGAGAAGTTAGTATTCACAAAGTTCACACAAATCAATTTGATTTGGAATTAGTATTTGGATATTGGAACAAGTTAAGCAACAAGTATATTGTTTAAGTTACATATATAGTATAGGATTATTTACATACTTGTTGTGTTCTATATTAGCATATTTTTAATCCATGAATAAACTAGTTATTCTAAAATGTCCATAGTCGATCATAGTCGTGGGAGCAACCATGAAGTAAGACTAATATGAATTGGATTGGTTGACTTTTAAAAGTAAAAGTGGCAAAGTGTTGCAACCAAGTTCATATGTACTTGTTAGGGAACGAGTACTGGACCTGACCCGCTTCAAGATTACTTCATGGATCGTCGTCATAAGTGATTCTTGAATAAAAGGTAGTATCTTTGTATCCTTCGACCTGAGATTCATATTTGGGACTCAAGTGTAGGGAGTGTTATGCTTTGATATGGTTAACCGTTGTTCTTGAAAAAGGCAGCTATAAAGGCCATCTTTGGGCATGGCATGAACTGCATGAGAGGCGTATGTAATTAAGATGGGATTTGTTTCTCTAAATATTTTAAGAGTGAGACATCTAAGGCGCCTTACCAAAAGTTGAACAATAGATGAGAATGATAGTGATCCATGTCTTATGTTAAACATGATGTCTAAACAAAGGGATAACTGATACCACACCTTATACGTCAATTGAAGCTATGAGCTTATGGGAATTGGATGTTGTTGAATGGCACTTACAGTCATACATTGCTGGGGGCAGTGAGATGTTGCTAGACGTCCACCACTGTCTATATCATTCTATAATCCAATCTTGAGCAAGTGGGAGATTGTTGGTTTTATATACTCAAGAATGATTATAAAATAATATTACCGGTAATATATGATCCTATAGGGTCACACCGAACAACAAGTAGACACTAAATTGATATTTATAAGAATTTGATTCTTGATAAATATTAATTCTTGATGAATATTATTAATTATATTAATAAATATAATTCTTAATATAAGATGCAAATAAGATTTCTAGTTTATTAAATTACGATGATTTTAATAACTAGAGGCAACAAGGAGGGACTAATTATAGTAAGTTTAAATAGTTAAAATATAGATTTTAACAAATTTAAACTAGAGGGGTTTCAAGTATAACTTTGCATGAAAAGCTCAATAGTTATTGGACCATTTTTTGGCCAAATGAGAAAAAAGTCTTGCATGCATATCTTGGGAACAAGAGGAGAGAAATCATACACTTGAAAGATACACAAAGAAATTTTTTTTGCTCTCTCTCTCACTCTCCTTGAGTTCGGCCGAAAACACACACTTGGTGTATGTTTTTGTTCTTCCAAAATTCAAGTATATTGTATACTTGTTTAAGAAGTTCTCTTTTGCATCAAACATCAAGAAGGTACTAGCATACTCAAAGTGTTAGAGCTTGTTGGTGGACATCTCTAGAGGAACTCTTGGTTGGGTTCTTGCCATCTCCATCTTCTCCAAATAGAAGGTTTTATCAAAGGACAACAAAGGTTGTATTTTCTAAAAACCCCCTATGGTTGTTTTTTAATCTTTCATGTTCATGCAAATGGATCCTTGATGGGTGTTATTTTGTTTTAATGTTGTTCAAAATTTTAAGCTTCCGTTGAAAATATTTTGATTCTTGAAATCTTGTTTTGAACAAAACCCAACAATAACTTCATTGAAAGTAAGGGTATTTCTCACAACTTTTCCTCAGTGAGAACACCACAACAAAATGGAGTCTCTAAAAGAAGAAACGAACGATCATCAAAGCTATTCGTTCAATGCTCGGTGATTCTCATTTACCTACTCAGTTCTGGGCAGAAGCTGTCAATACTGCTTGGTTTACTCAAAACTAGGGTTGTAAACGAACCGGACGTTCAGCGAACCGTTCATGAACCGTTCGGCGGGAAGTTCGTTTATGTTCGTTTATTTAATAAACGAACGAACATGAACAATTTTTTTTGTTCGTTTAGTTAAACGAACGAACATGAACAAAGGTCTCGTTCGTTCATTTACGTTCGTGAACGTTCATTCATTTACGTTCGTGAACGTTCATTCATTTATGTTCGTTTACGTTCGATAATGTTCGTTTATTTATGTTCATTTACGTTCGATAATGTTCGTTTATTGGTTCGTTTACGTTCGTTTACTTGTGACAATAAACTAAAATCAAATAAACTAAAATTAAATATGTTGGAGAAATTAACGTTAGAATAATAACCATTATTATTTTGCTATATATTATAAATTAATAATCATAATTTAATTAATAATAATAGAGATATTACATTACAAACATACTTATACTTAAAAAAACCAATAACAAGAACAAAAGGTTTGAATTGGTATCTCTTCATATATTCTTGATTGTTTTGCTTCAAATTTCAATGACATTCCGATGTGGGACTTATTTGCTGATGCTTTAAATGTTACTTTCATCTTTTGCTGAAAATCTCCATCCCACATCGGTAGGATTAAGAGTCCAAAGCTTTGCACTAAAGTATAAATAGGTCTCATTCCATTGCCTTTTGCCTTCAACCATCTTATGGGGCTTGTTGGCTCAACCCCTTTGGCTAGAGCCTTAGCTTGAGCTATGGTTAAGAGTTCAACTGTAGCCCCCTCTTTGGCTGGGTGAACCTTTAACTCTGCTAAATAGTTTTGTGTGTTTGTTTGGTGTTTTAACAAAAAGATAGGCATGAACACGAAAATCTGATTCTTTATACGAACAAAAACGAACACAAAAACTTTTTTGTTCGTTCGTTTATGTTCGTTTAGCGTGTTAACAAACGAACATAAACGAACATGAACACACTTAGTTCGTTTATGTTCGTTTATGTTCGTTCGTTTATGTTCATTTGGGGATGTTCGTTTATGTTCATTTAGGGCTGTTCGTTTATGTTCATTTAGTCTGTTCGTTTATGTTCGTTCGTTTGCGTTGGTTCGTTTATGTTCGTTTAACTCTTAAGCGAACGAACATGAACGAACACGAACACACCTGAATTCTAAACGAACGAACACGAACACAAAAAAAATTGTTCGTTTACTGTTCGTGTTCGTTCGTTTGTTCGGTTAACTTAAACGAACGAACATGAACAGACCTCCGTTCGTGTTCGTTCGGTTCGTTTACAGCCCTACTCAAAACAGGTCGCTGATCGTCAAAAGATTCAATAAAACTGCCTACGAGCTTTATCATGGGAGAAAGCCATCTATCAGCTTTCTTCACATCTTTGGTTGTCAGTGTTTTATCTTAAACAACAGGGATGCCCTTGGAAAGTTTGATCCCAAGGCTGATGATGGAATATTTCTAGGAAATTCTTCTGTCTCCAACGCCTTTAGAGTCTTCAATCGTCGAAGACAAACTGTAGAAGAAACTATGCACGTCAACTTTGACGAGTCTCGTTCAGCGAACTCAAGGCCTTCTGTTGATACTGAAGAACTGAATCAATGGATGTTTTCTCATCTAGGTGATTCAGAAGCTACTTCTAACCCTGACCCTCGGGTCAATACTCCTACCGCTGATGATGATCCTCCCATCATCTCAAGCATGCAGACAAGTGAAGCTAAGTCATCATGGGTTTCAGCTGTTCCTCTCAACACTATGCCTGCTTCTGAACCATCAACTTCAAACATTCCATCTACTTCTCAACAATCAGTAAATGAAGCGTCATCTGAACCTCTTCCTCTCTTGCCTGAAATACCTGAAGTCGCTGAAGCTTCTTCTTCAGCTCCTCCAGAAGTTCAGACTGAGTCAGTAAATCATACTCCTGCTAAGCGATGGACTATAAATCACCCCATTGACCAAAATCTTGGTGATCCAAACACTGGTGTTCAGACTCGACGAAGTTCAGGTAATATTTGTTTATTTGTTAACTTTATTTCTCTGATTGAACCAAAGAAAACAGATAATGCCCTCAAAGATCCAAATTGGGTTAGCGCTACGCAAGAAGAACTGACTGAATTCGAAAGAAACAAAGTTTGGAATCTCGTTCCAAGACCATCTGACAAGACAGTGATAGGCACTAAGTGGATCTATCGAAACAAGTTGGATGAACATGGAACTGTAACCCACAACAAGGCTCGTCTTGTTGCTCAGGGATACAGACAAGAGGAAGGCATAGACTACGACGAAACCTTTTCCCCAGTGGCAAGACTCGAAGCTATTCGTCTATTTCTAGCATACGTTGTTCATCGAGACTTCAAAGTATATCAAATGGATGTTAAATCAACGTTCCTTAAAGGAAGGCTGAATGAAGAAGTATATGCTGAACAACCTCTAGGATTCGCTGATCCTAAGCATCCAGGTTATGTTTATAAGCTAGATAAGGCACTTTATGGCTTAAAGCAAGCTCCCCGTGCATGGTATGACACTCTTTCATCTTTTCTCCTTATTGAAAAATTTGAGTGTGGTAAAATCGATAACACTCTATTTTTCAGGAAAGTAAAAGGCCATATCATTCTTGTTCAAATATATGTCGATGATATTATATTTGGTTCTACTTACCCTAAATTATGTACTCGTTTCGCTGAAAGAATTAAATCTGAATATAAAATGAGTATGATGGGTGAGCTGACCTACTTCCTTGGACTCCAAATCAAGCAAAATGATAAGGGTACGTTTATCCACCAAGGTAAGTATGTCAAAGATATGCTGAAAAAGTTTGATCTAACTCAAAGCTCAGTGATGAAAACCCCTATGGCACCGCCGTTGACACTTAACAAAGATCCTTCTGGGAAACCCGTTAATGTTACAGCATACCGTGGGATGATCGGCTCTCTTATGTATCTTACAGCGAGTCGTCCTGATATTATGTACGCTACTTGTTTATGTGCACAATATCATTTTGAACCTAAGGAATCTCATTTGATCGTTGTAAAGCGAATTTTTAGATATCTGAAGGGTACTCCCAACCTAGGTCTTTGGTATCCCAAAGACTCAGGGTTTGATCAAACCACCTATTCAGATAGTGATTTTGCAGGTTGCAAATTGGATAGAAAAAGCACCACAGGAGGTTGTCAGCTTCTGGGTGGAAAGTTGGTGAGTTGGACAAGTAAGAAGCTGAACTCAGTGTCCACCTCAACCGCTAAAGCTGAGTATGTAGCCGCTGGAAGCTGTTGTGCTCAGGTCTTATGAATGCGAAATCAACTATTAGACTATGACCTTCAGTTCTCCAAAATTCCAATCTATTGCGACAGCACTAGTGCCATCGCTATAGCCAACAATCCAGTGCTACACTCAAAGACCAAACACATCGAGATCAGGTATCACTTTATCAGAGATCATGTGATGAATGGTGACATAGAACTTCATTTTATCCCAACTGGCTTTCAGTTAGCTGATCTTTTTACCAAACCCCTCGATGAGACAAGATTCAACTTTCGCATCAGCGAGCTTGGCATGCTGAACCTTGAAGATTAAATCTTCAATGGTAATGCATTAGATCAGTGATAAGGGAAATTCTATTTACTCATTCCTCATCTAATCTCTGAATAAAATGATTCGCTGATATCAAGGTATGTTCTTTCTTTCTAATCGCTGAAGTTTACTTCAGCATGCAGAATTTCAAAATAATTTGTATCGCTGAATATCTCTTCCTTCAGTGATGTTTTTGAAAACTATGCTCACTGATATTTCTCATCAGTAGTTTTTTTAAATTATTCCTGAGTTTTTCAAAACCCTCAGAGACAACTTAGAAATGTGAAAGGACAGTTGTGACGTCACACAACGGATAAACCCTGTCATGACTTTTTGTCTGACACGTTCGCCCGTTTTGAATTCTTGACCAATACGCTTCAAGGGACATGTCACGTGTCATCATGAGAAAATTTTCCCTCTCGTCATTTTCTCTCTCTACTCTCACTATATAAACAACTCTTGTTTATATTTTTACCTTTTACGCGCACAAACTCTCTCGAGCAAGAAAATTGTCAAGCTTTGTGTTCTTGAACTTTTGATATTAAAAACCTGCTACTTGAATCTTCAACCTTCACTCATACAGGTTAATATCCTCTTTTCTTAAAACTCTTATATCTTGTTTTGATACCATTTCTTGATACATTGGATCAAAATAAAGGTTTTTCAAAATATAAGATCTTCTTCTTCCTGATCTTATAAGATAAACTTGAAATATAGTTTTCCATTAAGTTTAAAACAAAAATCTTAAACTTAAACACATTCTTAAGTTTTTCCAGAATCCCTTTCCATAAAAGGAAACTAGATAACTTGTTTTTCAATGGTTTTGAACTTCTTTTAAAACTAGAAACCCTATTTTACATTTTCTTTCCCTAAAAGGAAACTGTAAAACCCTTAAAACCCTTATTTTGGAAACCCATTTCCATTTAAGATTTTTTTTATTTTTTTTTATTTTTTTATTATTTTTATTTTTTTTATTTTTTTTCTATAATCTTCTTCTCACATAAATTGATGTTATCGCTGATGTTACTGCTACCAATGCCACCGCTGTCTCTACCATCACAAGGGCTGAGAACATGAAACACGACCAACATCATATCACCTTCATATCCAACAACCCCTACGCTCTTCTTAAGTTTCCCAAGAAGAAAGTTGTAACTCATCTTGATGATGCTGTAAATTTCATCAAGACATGCCCACTTACCACAGCGATGACCATCACACCCCCTGCCCATAAACAACTTCTACAGCAGTTCTGGTACACTGCCCACCGTACCACTGCCATCTCCATCAAAAACAAAAAGGAATACTCAGTCATTCGTTTTCAGACCGAGCTGGGTCACGAAAGTATTTCACCCGCTGCAATCCGCTCAGCCCTGAACCTCCCAGCTGGCCCAAAAACACACCCGTTTGTTCCATTCCCTTACCCCAACTCCCCTGAAGGAAAGGCAGAACTCATCTCCTTCCTAGACCAGATGAAGTACATCTGGAATATTGGTCGTAATGGCCCTGCGAAAACGATCACCACAGTGTTGAAGAACAAAATGCCTTCGGAAATAAACTTCATCTTTGCACATGTCATCAGTTAAATGGCAGCGAAGACAGGCTCCACTGACCAGGCGTCAAAGACTTAGTTTGCCATGGCTTACACTCTCCTCAAAGGTCTCCACGTCGACTATGCACGTGTCATCTTTGAAGACATGATGGACAGGGTGGAGATGCCTGACCGCCCCAGCGTTGTTCCTTATCCCAGATTTCTCAGCGCCATCTTCAAATATGGTCTAAAGGAGGACTACCCCACATAGGGAGACCTGAAGCACTCCCAGGTCGGCCTAAAAGTCCTTGACTTCAAGCCAATTAAAAACGAGGTAAGTCTTTCTGCTCTCCTCTCTCTCATTCGCTCTCCTTCTTCTTCAGTGGCTACTATTACAGCAGCGGTAATCCCAACCGCTGACACCCCGGCCACTACATCCTCCTCCTTGAAAAAGAGGAAACAATCTGACACCCAACTTGGCAGCCATAAGTCCAAGAAGATTTCAAAGGAGAAGCCCCAGCCTTCTCAGGCTCAAGAATCCACGTTCGCCTCTTCACCGGGAACGTTGGATGGTTTCGTGGTCCACTCCGCCACATCTGCTGAGACCACTCCTTCCACAATTGTTCCAGTGACTCAGTTCAATGAAACTTTCATGGATGAGAACCCCCAATCCTCAGCGCCTCAAAGCGCTACGGAGGTTATTCTCAGCGTATCCAATGCTGAAGCTACAACAACCCCACTTTTCTCAACCTTTACTTATACATCTACTCCATTTCTCTATACGATGGCACCAACAATGCCAGCGATCACACTGACGGACTCTGATGCTGCTCACCTCTAGCAAATGATGCAGCAAAACACTGGACCTGTAGGGTTGTCCATCCCTGCTGGGACTTTTGAAGACGACTTGGAACATCATTCAGGGTTTCAAGACATCAACAACTTCTCCAACCCTCCAACAGGTATCCCAAACACTACTTCTCTCTCTGCACCCCAAACTTATGAGCTTTCATTTGCTCACAGGTTTTCATCTTTTACAGGTTCTAATTTGGGCACCATCAGCTTGTCCCTTACGGATATCGCTGATAAAGTGGAAAAACTCACCACCACCATCTCCAACAACACTTCACCGATTACATACGCTGGAGAGACACTGAAGCATATCTCCACAGCTGTCAAAGACAAGGCCTCCAATGCTGACGTCTCCAAACTTGATGGCAGACTGAATACGGTAAAAGCTGCCATCATCAACAACACCTCCACAATCGCCACATTCAACACCACCAACACTGATCTCTCCACCAACCTTACCAACTTCAGCAAAGAGGTCAGGATAGATGTTGATGGGCTAAAGGGGGAGATAAACTCCCTGAAAGGTGAGGTGAGCAATCTTGCTCAAAAAATCGATTCTACCAACGACTTGCTCACCAAGATCCTCCAACGCTTGGAAGCTCCCACTGTCCCTGTGTCCCACTCCTCTCAGGATGACCGGGAGAAGTTGGATATGGCAGTGGAGTTTATTCTTGAAAGTATCCCTGCTATATCCGTTCTGGAAGACAGATTAGCAGAGGTGGAAAAGAATTTAGGATTCCCTAGCCACGAAGACAGGGATCCTGAACATGCTGCTGCTGCTATAAGCGCTGCCTTCCCCCAACGATTCTATGGAAGAGAGGGAGAAGACAACTGAAGACCCTTTCCCATAATGTTGAGGGGGAGGAAAACAATGAAGGCCCTCAGGAATCTGATCATCCTGACGGAACCGCAGAAAGTCCCTCTCCATCTGAGGGGGAGCAAAGCGAAGTTCAAATCCTCTCTGATGAGGAGGACGAGGCTGAGGAAGAAGACATTGACATTAACGACGATGAACCATCATCATCTCTAAAAGATGATAATGATGATGATGATGATGATGATGATGATGATGATGACGACGACGGTTTCTTTTTCTAGCCTACAACTATCAAAACCCCTGCTCTTAAAGGGGTCTCGATCAATGAACAGGGGGAGGGGACCAAGGCGAAGTCTCTAGCGAAGATGGCCTCAAAAGAAAAACAAAAGGGTCTCGTCGCTAACAATTTGGCTATTCTCCTTAAAAAGCTAGTTTGCCAGGTATGTTACTTTTTATTCCCTTACACTGCATCCCTCCTCTACCCCTTCTCAATCTCAATCCTTCTCACTCTCAAACCTCTAAACACTTAGCTCTCCTTTCTCTATCTCTTTTTCCCAAATGATCTAACCTCTGTGATCATTTTGTTTTAGCTAGTCCTCTCCCCTGCTTGAGGCTATAGCTGAAGCTCCTCAACAAACCTCTCCAATAATCCCAGCTGCTAGAGTTGATGAGTTACAAATAATCCCGGTCTCAGTGCTTCCTGAGACTGAAGAACAAGCTGATGAAGAAGAACTGCTCTCACATCCAAGAAGACCTTCCTTGCCTTCTCAATGGCCAAGTGAAGATGAACAAAGAAAGAGAGCAGCGATGATTCAAAGACTCGATAGTCAGCGATTGGTTCCTCCGCATCTAAACTGCTTGTCCTCCAGGGAAATTGCCGAAGCTTTGAAAGCTGAGCAGATTCTTGCTGAACGTAAAAGGGTTGAACTACAAGACAAAAACTATGCTCTGGAATTAGTCAGTGAAGGATCCTCAGCTGAAGAAATTTCCCCTGGCCATTCAGAACAAGTTACTGAAAGATGCGCAGAAGAAAAGTCAAGAGAAGACCAAGGTTAGTGACTCCACATTGACCTAGTGTAAGAAACAATGCCACTACAGAAGCCATCCATCAAGAATAAGCTATGTCAACTTAAGAGGGACGATAGTCAAAAAGGTATTGATTGTCGATGTCCAGTTAATCAGAGAAAACGGTGACAAGGCGACTTGCTACATGCCAGCCTTGAATAAACTCGGGTTCCCTGAATGGTTGGAAATGAGAATCACAATTCAGCGATCCCGCTCGTCCTTCAAGCCCTGTGTCGAACAAGCCATAAATAGGTTTATCGACATGGTAACTTCAGCGGTTGACATTCCACCTCCTCCACCAATTCAATCGAAGCGAACTGCTACAAAGAAGAAGAAGGCCCCTTCATCTTCAGGCCCCGCTATAAGAAACGAGACATGGATTGATTTCTCGCGTGAAGCAGTTCTTGGTCCCAATCCTGATCTCTCTGGTCTCGACATCTCTTTACCTCCAGCTGAAGACTTCATTCCTGGTAAAGTTCTCAGCGATCCCCATGGCATCTTTTTCTATGATTTCACCAGTCGCCGCTGCTTTCAACGTGTCTCTGAGTTATACAAAACTCCAACCGAACAACTCAGAGATCTACTCTACTGGTGCGACTACATTGGTGACATCCTTGGATCATTCCTGAAGCCCCTCATTTACCGTGAAGCAAAAGTTAGAAGGGATTAGGGAGTAATAGTCTCTGATTGGATGATTCCAGAGACTGATACTCTTGACGAACTTCTTGTCAAGAATGAACCTGAATAGCTGATAGGATCACCTTTTGTAATTCTTCTATCCTATTAGCTTGTATCTTTTTGTACTTGTATTTATTTTTCATTGTACTTGTAATTTTTCCACTTCCCTTGTAATCTTGTTACGAAGTTAATGAAAATTTTCAATGAAAGTACTTTACTCCATCGGTACTAGAAAAGATCCCTGAAAACAGTAAATGGGACATGCATTTTACGAGTTCCTTTATCCTTGTGTTTTCTTACTTAGCAATTTTCCTTTATTGCTTTGTCATCATCAAATAGGGGGAGATTGTTGATCCAAACCCCTAGTGATTTGATAATGACCCTGAGAAACACTTAGTGAAAATTGTAAGTAAACAATATGTATTAGAGTTTCACCATCAAAGAAAATATACTAAGTATGTTTAGTATCGCTGATGTGAAACTCATGTTCTTTAACTTATACCTCAGCGATACCTGTACATCAGTGAGACCTGATGCGGATATCAGCGAAGCCAAGACTTGTCCATCCCACGTGAAGTTTCAAGTAGAAGACTTCAGCGAACGCTGAACTTTATCATTCGCTGATAAAGATTCATTCAACGAACGCTGATCATGAAGCCTGTTCTACAAGCAACTTTTGTCTTATCTCCTTGCACGCCTTTTGTATGATTTGTCAGAAAAGACATCCCTTATCTAAAATCGTACAACCAACTCTGCCAACTACACTGTACATCATGCGGCCAAAAGGATGTTCTACAAAGTCAATTTCATGCATCCAATCAGAGGATGCCACGTGTAAAGGTATACTGACTTGCATTTAATGCATGCAGTATAAATAGAAAACCCTACTTCATATATGAAGTGCTTGGCTTTTCTTCCTCGCTGAACTTCTGTGTGTTAGAAAACTATCCTTAGTTTTCTTATCTTTCTTTCTCTCTAATTCTTAGTGCAAGAACTCTGTGTGTTCTCATAGTTTGTTTAGATTAGGTTTTAACTTAATCTTATTTCGCAACAAACTGTAAATTGTTTGATATATATCAATAAACAATTTAGAAAAATAAAAAATTGTGTTTGTATTCAACCCCCCCCCCCCCCTCTACAAACTTGTATAACCCTTCGGGGCTAACAGAAAGAGAGGTGTTTGGTCTATCTTTGAATGTTTGGAGTCCTTGTTGTCTCCCCAAACACGGAAGGCCGCGACAGGCAAGCCCTTTTATCTGACTTTTGCTTCTTAATTGCATATACCAAAAGATTGTGCCAAAAGTTGCTTACCTCTAAAGTTCTCCGATGTCACCTAGGCTCACGTATTTTCTTATCCTGACTCGGCAACCCTCAACGAAAAGGTCCCATCCTTCAATATCATGATTGGGTCAACAAGGCCAGATCATGAGTGAAATAGAACAACCGCAGGGGCTTCCAGCAGTGATAACTGAACTAATAACATGGGCCATCCAAAACCTAAAGCTGACATTGAAATCGTAAATCAATGGCATGCGAAAGGGATCACCTCTAGTACAAGAAGGAAGGTATTGATCTAGAAAATTAGGCTGTCACCCACACTTCCTGATCGCGCGTCGGCTTCACTGGTAAACCGATCTTAGGGGAGTCCAAAGGCTCTTCTCTGAAAAACAAATTGTCAGAGCAATGCATTATTAACATCCAATCCCATGCTAATAAGAAAACGAGCAATTGCTAGTTAGCTTTCATTTTCTTAAAAAGATGGTCCACATTTCATATGCCATTGGCGGGGGTCTCTGTAACACCCTAAAAATCGGGGTAAATTTAAACCTGCAGAAAGACGGAAAACAAACGAAGTTGACATAGACAAATCACCCAACAAAGGGGTATAGTTGAATGGCGTTTACATTACAAAGAAATTACTGAAATAAACTCAACAACCTATTAATCTAAACTAATCGAAGCTCAGATTATAAACGAGTGTTGCCATTTCACTACCAAAATATATATGTGACGACTATAGTCCCCAAATATATGCCTCTATGTACTTCCCAAAAAGGCTACAACCTTCAAGACTCTCCGCTCAAACCCGAGGAGTCCCTCCGCTAGTACGACATGCTATACACGTCATCAAAGAAGAAGTGCTAGGCGAAAGCCTAGTGAGGATAACGTCTACATATTTAGCAATATAAATTTAGTGAAGTAAATTACGGAAACGAAAGGTAATCCTTTGAGTGGAAACCGTTAGATACACAATACCTCCGATGTAGACGGGGAAGACCCGTTAGCCAAAAGAGGTGACATAACACAAGGTAAGTCACATGACATATCAGTAATATAAATCACGTATCATCACATAGATGGAAATCAATCTCAACCCCGAAGGGTCTATTGCTTATGAGTTCCCAACTTCAACCCCTCTAGGTCTATACATTGGGTCACCCATTTTCCACAAACAATTAAACACATTAGGATCACATCTTACCGCTCATGAGACGATGCCCGACCGTATAGGCCCGCATCTTACTTATCTTGAATTCCGATGCCTATTTCGTGCTACGATGTGGAAAACTAGTGTCCCACGTCGTTATAATGACTCTAGTGCCTATGGATCCATTACACTCAAACATAATAAACCATGACTCCCATATAAGTCAATCAACAATAACATCAAACGATTAAGTTTTATAACAATAATCTCAAAGGACACTCCTTTATTCTAGAAATGCCTTTATGAAGTTTCAACATTAGGTTGTAGAATACCATAACTTTCCCAAGTTAAGATTTGGACCTTATTCCAATCATAAAAACCCTTTTTTATAGTTATTACATCAAATCCCCCAAATATTCCAAAACCTTAGATTTTGACCTAAGATGGTCAAAATCGTTTTACTTGACAAAGTTTGTCACTCATGTGTAACAATCGTAGATAGACCAAGGAATATCATACATTTCATTTTATCCAACAAAACTCTAAAATCCCTCAAAGCCTATTTTTTAGGTTAATATGTGATAATCAAGAAATATTAAGTAGAAAGATGTTAAGTAGTTTAAATCATGTTATAAACACATATAAAGTTGGAAATATAAGGATAAACTCAACTTAGAGGGTTTTATAACAAACCAAAACCCTAGGATGAGATGGATGAAGTTGAATCTTGGATAAGAGGTAGAAAACATGCCCTTAATGAGATGGTGAGCCTAAATCACACAATAAATGGTCATAAATACATCTACCTACCAAGATTGATGGAAGAGAGTGATGGAGGATGAAACTTTACCTTGAGAAGAGAGGAAAATCGGCCCCCAAAAGCTTTCCAACTCCAAAAATGAGTTGAATCCCATTTGTCCCCCTATTTATTCCCAACAGGACCATCGCGATAGTGACATGCGACTATGCCTAGTGGCATAGTCGCGGGACATATCACCCTAGACCCCCGACCTTCGGTACAATCCTTGCGATTGTGCCGCGCGATTGTGACCTTTTGTCACAGTCGCTGGTCACAATCGCCGGGTTGGTACCGAACTCGAATTTCTTGGTTTTTCCTTGCCACATGTGCTCCGGTGTCTCGTAAGGGTCCATAAGTGGTCGTCCAAAACAAAGTGTGAAATTATAAAGCGCGTTCCATAAGAAAAATATGAGTTAGTCTTATTAAAAGTTCTGGGGTTTTACAATCCTCCCCAACTTGGGAATGATTTCGTCCTCGAAGTCCTAGGCTCATGCAAACAAAGGAGGATATTGACGCTTCAATTCCTCATCTGCCTCCCAAGTCACGTTGGCACCCCGATGGTGCTTCCATTGTACCTTAACCATAACCACCTCTTTGTGTCGAAGTCTCTTAGTCGCTCTTTCCAAAATAGCTTCGGGTTCTTCGATACATCGGTTGTCGTCTACTCGAATATCCAACAACGGTATCACGCTTTCTTCCTCCGCTAAACATTTCCGCAAATAACATACATGAAATGTTGGGTGGATTCCATCCATCTCCGGTGGTAAATCCATCTTGTAGGCTTGTAACCCGACATGTTCTAAAATAGTGAATGGCCTAAGGAAATGGGGACTCAGCTTTCCTCGTTTTCCAAAACGAATTAACCCTTTCCAAGGTGATACCTTCAACATCACTCGATCCCCCACTTGGAATTCCACCGGTCGCATTTTCTTATCGGCATAACTCTTGCTGGTCTTAGGCCGCTTTCAAGCGTTCTCTAATGATCTTGACTTTATATGTCGTTTCTTGCATGATTTCCGATCTGACAAATTACTTTTCTCCCACCTCTAGCCAACCCACGGGAGTTCTACACTTTCTCCCATACAATGTTTCAAACGGTGCCGCCTTCAAACTAGAGTGATAACTGTTTTTGTAAGCACACTCCACCAAAGGTAGGTGGGTATCCCAATTGCCTCCGAAATAGATTACACACGACCTCAACATGTCCTCCAAAGTTTGAATTGTCCTTTCACTTTACCCATCCTTCTGTGGATGATACGTCGTGTTCAAGTTCACCCTCGTGCCGAGATCTTCTTGTAAAGCTTGCCAAAATCTCAAGGTGAAACGACTGTCATGATCAGAGACTATAGACACGGGTACACCATGCCTAGAAACCACCTCACAAATGTATAACTTTGCTAATTTGTCCATCAGCAAGGTTTTCCGCATCGTTAGGAAATGTGCACTTTTCGTTAAACGATCCACTATCACCCAAATGGTGTCGTGACCCCGCAAGGTCTTTGGTAACTTGGTCACAAAGTCCATGATAATTTTTTCCCACTTCCACTCTGTTGATCCAAACCCTCAGTGATTTGATAATGACTCTATAAGAAACACTTAGTGAAAATTGTAAGTAGACAATATGTATTAGAGTTTCACTATCGCTGATAAGTACTAAGTCTGTTTCAGTACCGCTGATAGAAACTCATGTTCTTTAAATTACACATTCAGCGAACACTGTTCATCAGCGAGCCCTGAGCTTGTTCAACCTCACTGATGATCGCTGATAGTTTTAGTTGTTTACTTATGATCCCTGAAGACAAGTTTCACGTCAACCATGTTCTACGTTGAAATCGAAGATCAAGCCGAAGAACCAGCGACAAGTCTACTAATGAACTGATGCGGATATCAGTGAAGCCAAGACCTGTCCACTCAACGTGAAGTTTAAAGTAGAAGACTTCAGCGAACGCTGAACTTTATCATTCGCTGATAAAGAAATCATTCAGCGAACGCTGATCATGAAGCTTCCTCTACAAGTTACTTTTGTCTTACCACCTTGCATGCCTTCGTACGAAAATGTCAGAACAGACATCCCTTCTGTCCATAATTGTACAACCAACTCTGATTCTACATTGTTCATCATGCGGCTACTAGGTTGTCTAACAAGGTCAAAACATACAACCAATCAGACGTTGTCATATGTAAAGTTATACTGACATGCATTAAATGCATGCAGTATATAAAGGAAACCCTACTTCATTTTGAAGTGTTTGGCCATCTCCTTCTTCTTACTATTCTGTGTGTTAGAATATTTGTCTTTAATATTCTTATTTTCTCTCTATCTTATTTCTAGTGCAAGAAATCATAGTGATTCTCATAACTTGTTTAGATTAGGTTTATTCCTTAATCTTGTTCCGCAACAAGTTGTAAATTGTTTGATACATATCAATAAACAATTTAGAAAACTAAAAATCGTGTGTTTGTATTCACCCCCCCACCCCCTTCTACAAACTTGTATAACCCTTTCGGGACCAACAACTGGTATCAGAGCAGATTGTTTAATCCTATAAACAAGATCTTGCTTATACTATTCTTTTCTCTTCCTTGCTACTTTCCATAATGGCAAACTCCACAAACACAAACTACATTGATAATGGTTCTCTTGCAAAACCCCCTAGATTTTCTAGAGATAACTTTAATCTATGGAAAAATATGATGATGCTATTCTTGGAAGGTGTAGATCCTACTATGTCTTACTACATCGAGAATGGTCAATATGTTCCTGTGATGATTGACCCTGAAGTTCCAGGCACTGCTACTCGAGCTGCCATTCCTGAAAGAATCATTCCCAGGGCTCCTAACACTTGGACTGATGAAGACAAGAAGAAGGTGGCCATCGACACTAAGGCCAGATCCATCCTCTCTATGGCTCTTCCTGACGAAGTCTACCATTCCGTCATGAACCTGAAAACCTCCAAAGCCATGTGGGACACAATCTGTGTTCAATATGAAGGTACTTCTGAAGTCCAGGACTCAAGATAAATCAACTTGGTAAGACAGTACGAAAGCTTCATTTATGGTAAGAATGAAACTCTCTCTGAAGTACATCAGCGGTTTAACTATTTAATTATTGACCTAAAAACCGTTGGTAAGGAATATTCTAACTTTGAGATCCTGACAAAGTTTCTAGAATGTCTTCCTGAAAGCTGGGACAGTTATTGAATGTGTCTCAAGCTATCAAATGATCTAAAATCTATAACCCTGTCTACCGTATATGGCACTATGCTCAATCATGAGCAGTCGTGTCATCTTAAGAAGAATCTTGTAAAAGATTCCAAAAGCACACTTGTTGCTTTACTCTCTTCAGAGTTGGTGCCTACTCAGCGATCCACTGTCACTATCACTGAGTTGGAGTCTAACTCTGATGAGTCATCTGAAGCGGATCCTTCAGAAATAGATCTCTGGCCCTCCTAACTAGTTATTTCAGGAGATTCACCAGAAAGAGTAACTTCAGAAGAAACAAACCTCTTTCCCTCACTGATAAGCCAAAATCGTCAACCCATGTCGATAAGGCAACTGCCACTTGCTATAACTGTGAAAAGATAGGCCACTTTGCTAGTGACATCGAAATACGTCGGACCGTCGATCTTTTGACCGTTGATTTATACGATGCCATGAATGGCAAGACCAAAGCTGAAAAACTAAATATTGATCTTGCTGAACAGCTTAAGAATTGTCACTTAGAAATTCAAAAGCTCTCTAAAATAGAAGAAAATCTAAAAGATCAGGTCTGTATAAATTAACTCATTCGTATCGAGCGAAAAGATGCTATCGAGGCACTAAAGGCTGAAAAGGCTACTGTTGAAGGATGGTGTAAATCCTCAACAACGATCACTGAGATATTGAAAGCTCAGGTTCTCCTGAGTGACAAACGTGGTCTTGGTTACAAAGCTGACGTTGAAGAACCAACCACTGATCGTTCCATGCTTAAGTTTGGAATGTTCGTGTCCTCTATCCCTGACACTTCCTCATCCCAGCGTTCCTCTTCTAGAAATCCCTTCCCTGAGGAAAAACCTACCTTTAATTCTAAAGGTAAAGGTAAACAAAAAGTTTTCAATCAAAAACCTCAGAAGGGTACCTTTGTACCTAAGCTGATTTTTTCTAAAGCTTCAGTGAGTTATCCATCTACTTCTATGAACTAGATCCCTGGATTCGTTCGGCGATCTACTCCTAGAATCAGAGTGGATATTATTGGTAAGAAATCTGAAGAACTGATTGTTCCTCCCATTTCCAATGCCAAAGGTATACTTGGTGTTGGCCCTGCTCATTTAAAAATCTTGGCTAAGCATGCAAATGGTCCTAAAGCTACTTTTAGCTATAGGAAATGTTATCACTGTGGACTTACCAATCATATTGCTAGTAAGTGCCCCACAGCCACCAAAGCTGAAAAGTTAGCTAAGGTGAAGATTAATGCCCCTAAGGCAAAGAAGACCAATCCTGGTGAAAATCAGGTTAAGGTGAAACCAACCACTGAGGTTAAGAAATTAACCAAAGTGAAGACTTGTCCTGAAGCTGAATCTTCAAATGCTACGAAGATTGCTGAACCTTCCACTTCCTCTACCACCACTGACAAATGTGGACCCATGGTAAAATGGGTGCCCAAGTCAAACTAATCTTCCTTTATTTGTAGGTTCAGATGGGTATCTGGTATCTCGATAGCGGATGCTCTAGACACATGACTGGAAAGAAAAACCTGCTCACTGAATACAAGGAAGACAAAAGTCCCTCAGTGACCTTCGGTGGAAGCGGAAAAGGCTATACCTGAGGGTTTGGTGTACTCTCTAATGGTACAATAACCTTCAGAAGAGTCGCATATGTTCAAGGACTGAAGCACAATCTTCTAAGCATCAGTCAGCTGTGTGACAAGGATAACAAAGTGATTTTCACTAAGGAATCTTGCCTTGTTACTGACAAAAAGGAGAAGATCGCTCTCAGCGGATACCGTATGGAAAATGTTTATGTTATAAACATGGACTCTACAACCACTGAGAACTCTTGTTTCTTCTCAAAAGCCTCATCTGATGTCAACTGGCTATGGCATAAGAGGCTCTCTCATCTAAACTTCAAGACACTGAATACTCTTTCTTATAAAGAGTTGGTCACTGGTCTACCTCAACACTCATACGCTAAGGAATCTCTATGTTCAGCATGTGAGAAAGGGAAACAAACAAAAGCTAGTTTCAAGTCTAAACAAGTTTCCTCAGTGTCATCTCTTCTTCAACGTTTCCACATGGATTTGTTTGGGCATGTTAACAAACAATCCCTCGCTGGAAAGAAATATACATTGGTCATAGTTGATGAATTCTCTTGCTATACATGGGTTATGTTTCTCCGCTCTAAGAGTGACACCCCTGAAGAACTCATCGCTTTTGTCAGGAAAATGGAAGTCCTGAACAATATGACCGTCCGCTCTATTAGGAGTGATCATGGGACTGAATTCCAAAACAGTTCCCTTGATTCCTTCTTTGAAAGTAAGGGTATTTCTCACAACTTTTCCTCAGTGAGAACACCACAACAAAATGGAGTCGCTGAAAGATGAAATCGAACGATCATAGAAGTTGCACGTTCAATGCTCAACGATTCTCATCTACCTACTCAATTTTGGGCAGAAGCGGTCAACACTGCTTGTTTTACTCAAAACAGGTCGCTGGTTGTCAAAAGGTTCAAGAAGACAGCCTATGAACTTTTTCATGGGAGAAACCTTCAATTAGCTTTCTTCACATCTTTGGATGTCAGTTTTCATACTGAACAACAGAGATGCCCTTGGAAAGTTTGATCCTAAGGCTGATGATGGAATCTTTCTTGGATACTTTTCTATCACCAAAGCCTTCAGAGTCTTCAATCGAAGAAGACAAACTGTAGAAGAAACAATCCACGTCACTTTTGACGAATCCCGATCAGCGAACTCCAGACCTTCTGCTGATACTGAAGAACTGAATCAATGGATGTTTTCTCATCTTGGTGATTCAGAAGATGCTCCTATTCCTCCAACTCATACTCATACCGCTGAAGATGATGATCCTACTATCATCCCAAGCATGCAGACAAGTGAAGCTGAATCCTCATGGGTCTCAGTTGTTCCTCTAAAACCTATGCCTGCTTATGAACCTACTACCTCAGATATCCCATCTACTTCTCAACAATCAGTGAATGAAATGACATCTGAACCTCTTCCACTCTTGCCTGAAATACCAAAAGTTGCTGAAGCTTCATCTTCAGCTCCGCCAGAAGTTCAGATTGAGTCAGCGACTTTTGCTCTGGCTCAACGATGGACTATTAATCACCCTAATGATAAATTATTGGTGATCCAAACGCTGGTGTTCAGACTCGACGAAGTGCAGGTAACATTTGTTTATTTGTTAACTTTATTTCTCTGATTGAGCCAAAGAAAACATATGATGCCCTCAGAGATCCAAACTGGGCCAGCGGTATGTAAGAAGAGCTGGTAGAATTTGAAAGAAACAAAGTTTGGAAGCTCGTTCCAAGACCATCTGACAAGTCAGTGATAGGCACTAAATGGGTCTATCGAAACAAGTTGGATGAACATGGAACTGTAACCTGCAACAAGGCTCGTCTCGTTGCTCAGGGATACAGACAAGAGGAAGGTATAGATTACGACGAAACATTTGCCCAAGTGGCAAGACTCGAAGCCATTCGTCTATTCTTAGATTACGTTGTACATAAAGACTTCAAGGTTTATCAGATGGATGTTAAATCAGCGTTCCTCAATGGAAAGTTGAATGAAGAAGTCTACGTGAAACAACCTCCAGGATTCTCAGATCCTAAGCATCCAGGTTATGTTTATAAACTGGATAAGGCACTTTATGGCTTAAAGAAAGCTCCTTGTGCATGGTATGACACTCTCTCTTCTTATCTCCATATTGAAAATTTTGAGTGAGGTAAAATCGATAAAACTCTATTTTCAGGAAAGTAAAAGGTCATATTATTCTTGTTCAAATATATGTCGATGATATTATATTTGGTTCCACTAACCCTGACCTATGTACTCATTTTGCTGAAAGAATGAAAGTTAAATATAAAATGAGTATGATGGGTAAGCTAACATATTTCCTTGGTCTTCAAATAAAACAGAATGAAAAAGGAACTTTCATTCACCAAGCAAAATATGTTAAAGATATGCTGAAAAGGTTTGATTTAACTCAGAGCTCAGTTATGAAACCCCTTATGGCACCGCCGCTAACACTAAACAAGGATCCTTCAAGAAAACCTGTTAATGTCATAGCGTACCGTGGGATGATCGGCTCTCTTCTGTATCTTACAGCTAGCCGTCCTAATATTATGTATGTAACATGTTTGTGTGCAAGATATCAAGCTGAACCTAAGGAATCTCATTTGATCGCTGTAAAGCGTATTTTTCGATACCTTAAAGGTACTCCTAACCTAGGACTTTGGTATCCCAAAGACTCAGGGTTTGATCTAATCGCCTATTCAGATAATGATTTTGCAGGCTACAATTTGAATAGGAAAAGCACCACAGTAGGTTGCCAGCTCCTGGGTGGACAACTGGTGAGTTGGACAAGTAAAAAGCAAAACTCGGTGTCCACCTCAACCGCTGAAGCTGAGTATGTAGCTGCTGGAAGCTGTTGTTCTCAGGTCTTGTGGATGAAAAATTAACTACTGGACTATGACCTTCAGCTCTCCAAAATTCCAATATATTGCGACAGCACTAGTGCCATCGCCATAGCAAACAATCCAATGGTACACTCAAAGACCAAACACATTGAAATCAGGTATCATTTTATCAGAGATCATGTGATGAATGGTGATATAGAACTTCATTTTATCCCAACTGATTTTCAGTTAGTTGGTCTTTTCACCAAACCTCTTGATGAGACAGATTCAACTTTCTCATCAGCGAGCTTGGAATGCTGAACTTAGAAGAGTAAATCTTCAGTGGTTCACATTTGATCAGTGATAAAAATGAGTTTGTATAGTCCTATTAATCACCTACTCTCTGAACTAAATTGATTCACTGATATCAAGGTAAGTTCTCTCTTACTCGCTGACGTTCGCCTAAGAATGCAAGATTTCAAAACAAATTACATCGCTGAATATCTCTTCCTTTCAGTAATACTTTTGAAATTTCTAACTCTCACTGATATTTCTAATCAGTGCTTCTACTTTAACATGTCCCTGAGTTTTCAAAATCCTCTGAGACACCTAAAATGTGAAAGGACGTTTGTGACATCATCACAACGGATAGACCATGGCACGACTTTTCTCTGACACGTTCGCCCGTTTCGTTTTCCTTGTCCAATCAAACTCAAGGGACGTGCCCGTGTCATCATGAAAAACTTTCCCGCTCATAGTTTTTCTCTCTCTACTCTCACTATATAAACACTTTGCGTTTATATTTTTACCTTTTACGCGAACTTAAACTCTCTCAAGCAAGAACTCATTGTTGCATTTGAAATATTTTCTCAAGAACCTGTTCATCTTCATCTTCTTCAACACTACAGGTTAATATTTCTTTTATTTTGCAACTAATAAACTTGTTTTTGATCTTATTCTTGGCTCTAAAAGATCAAACAAAAGAACTTCTTCCAAATAAAATCATTTTTTCTTCGTGGTTTTATGAACATAATCTACTTACAGATTGTTCTTCGAGTTTAAAATAAAAATCTTAAACTTGACTTTTGCATATGTTTTTTCAGAATCCTTTCCTTAAAAGGAAACTGGAAAACAAGAACCTTCACTATGTTTTGTATTTTTGTTCATAACTAGAAAACCCTAATCTCCATTTCTTTCTCTAAATGAAAAGTGCAAAACCCTAAAAACCCTTATTTTGGAATTTTATCCATTTTAAGAACTTCTCTTCATATTCTTCATGTTTATACTTTATGAACAGAAATGGCATCTACTGAAGCTCCCAACACTTAGTCTCCTACTACTTCTAAAAGGACTGAACTTGTCAAAGCCCCTAATGTCAACTTCGAAATGGAACGAGTCACATTCACTGGAAACAACCCATACGCCCTGTTCGACTTCCCCCCCCCCCCAAGAAAAAAATCACACACTTGGATGACGCTGTTAACTTCTTGAAAGGTTGTCCTCTGTCAACAGCCCTGACCATCAAACCACCTGCTCACAAGAACCTTCTTGCTCAGTTCTGGTATACTGCGAAAAGAGCTCAAGTTCCCTCTACCAAAAACCCCGAGAAGATGATCGTTGTCATTCTCTTCGACACTGAACATGGTGAAGCTAAGATTAATCCCGGCGCTATCCGGTCTGCCCTCAACCTCCCTGGATGTTCAAGAGAAAGGCGTTTCATTCCTCTACCTGATCCCAAGAACGCGGCTGATAGAGATGCACTCATTGCATTTATTGATGCAATGCAGTATACTTGGAGCACAGGGAGAGACAAACTCCCTGAGAAGAAGCTCACACAAATCCTCAAATCCAATATGCCAAGCGAGATGAACTTCATCTTCACACACCTTATCAGCTGCATGACCGCCAAAGTTGGGTCAACTGACCAAGCCTCCAAACCTCAGCAGGCTATGGGGTATGCGCTGCTGAAGGGCCTTCACATCGAATGGGCCAAGATCATGGCAAGGGTAGAAACATGCGTTGGGATCACTGGCCTAGAAGACAGTGACCCAAAGGATGTTGGTGTTGCTGCTGCTGAAATTATTACCTCCCCCATCCGTCATGTGGAAGAGAGGGAGAAGAATCAAGAAGACCTTCCCCATAACTCTGAGGGGGAGGGAATTATTTCTAGAGCTGCTGATAAACCTCAAGGAGTTGAAAACCCTGAGGGAACCGAGTTCTGCCAACTTAACATTGATTCTGAGGGGGGCAACTCGAAGAAGAACTTGAAAATGCTGAAGTTCTTGTTCCTTCTGATGAAGAAGCTGAGGAAGAAGAAGAAGACGACGTAGATCTCGATCTTCAGGACGATGAACCATCATCATCACCAAAAGATGATGATGATGTTGTCGACTTCTCCTTCCAGCCAACCAAAAGGACCTCTACTCTCAAAGAGGTAGTTATCAAAGAAACATCAGGGGAGGGGAACGCCAAAAAGCCTGCAGCGACTGAAGCCGATAAAGGCAAAAATAAAGGCATGTTGCAGAAGACAATCTGACTATCCTTCTACGAAAGCCAGTTTGTCAGGTACAATATATTTTCTTCCCTTACACTGCATCCCTCCTCTATCCCTTCTCAACCTCAGTTCTCCTCTCCATAAAACCTCTATACACTAAACCTCATTCTTTTTCTATCTCTTCTCCCAAATGACCTTACTTAAACGATCGTTATGTTTCAGCTAGTCCTCTCCCCTGCTTGAGGCTCACGATGAAGTTCCTCCAACAACAACTCCAATAATCCCAGCCCTGAGCACTGAAGAAATAATCCCGGTCTTAGACTTCACTGAGACTGATGAACCAGAAGAAGAACTGCTCTCTCACAAAAATAGACCTTCCTTGGTTCCTCAACAACTAAGTGAAGAAGAGCTGTGTGAGTCTCAGATCCGTGCAATGAACAATGAAATCAAAAGATTAAACAATCAAGTATACGATTTCAACTGGTCATCTCTATTATGCTTTCAATTGAGAGAGAATTACAATACGAAGTAGGAAAGAAAATAATACAACTAGCCTATTTTCTAAGGCTAAGGAAACTATTTATATGACGGGCCCGTGGTTAACAAGCCCACGGCCCGTTCACTAATAAGCTCAAATTAAACAATTACAAAGTAAACCCTTGAACTTTAAATCAACAATAAATGACCCTAACAATCTCCCCCTTTGATTTGAAGTTCGAGTTCGCGCTCTAGTTCTCGCCAGTTATAGACATATCTTTTACGAAGCGCAAAGTGTACCACGAACATTATGATAGCGCGGCGATAGTCGATTCGTTCTTCAACCACTTCTAAAGCGTTTCGTGCAGTTATCTCATTCGAGTTAGGAACATACGAACCTTCTCATTTTCTGATTCATAGGAGATGATTTTGCGAAGAGCATTCTGGACTTTGAAGAGCGTGCCGTCGCAGAACCTGTCTACCTGACTGAAGCGCAGAAATTTCTTTTCATTCTGATTGTTGATGAAGACTGTTAGCTTCAATCTTCCTAATCATATAAGTATTTAGAAGTAGTGAAAAATAGGCTAAGTGAAGAAAGCCTCTTACAGAGGCTCTGCCGAACTTACCGAGAGATCAAGGTCGAGAAGCTACAGAAGCTAAAGAGGCGTCCTACAGAAGCTCTGTAATACGCACAAAGAAGACCAAAGACTCGGAATCCGGTGAAGACTGCTCTTCTAAAGGACCAAACCGCAGAACCTCTGTGGCACTTCACAGAGCCTCTGCGGTCTTCAACAAAGACTTAAAAGATATTTATAATATCTTGCTATTGTTACAGGACATGTTCATCAACTTGCATGGTAGCATGCCCTGTCCAACTGCAACGTGTCAAACTCTGATTGGATTCAATAGGGCTTAGTACATAATAGACGTCTGCTGCATTAAATGCAATACAGCACGTCCAACTGTTCATGCCATCCGTCCAACTATTCATACCGTCCTTTGTGAATAGTAGCATATGCTTTATGGTCCCCTTAGAGTAGTATATAAGGAAGACTCATGTTGAGTTCTTCCTATCCATCGATCGATCAATCGAACAATCGAAACAAGAATTCAAGAGAGAAAAACATCACAAGAACACATAGCTTTAAACACTTTGAGAGTCATATCTGTTTTAAAAGCTTTGCTTACTCACTGTTCTTGAATCTGTTCTTAATATATATATTCAGTAAACTTTGAGATATTATTTCCTGTTCACTGTTTATTTATATTGTGTTCTAAATTTATCAATCATATCTGTTAGTTCTTCAAATACGCTTCCGCATCAAACTCATACTTGAACTAATAGATCTAATAATCTTGTATAAACAAACCGGGAACCAACAATTGGTATCAGAGCCAAGCTTGATTTTCAATATCAAGTGATCCTCGTTTTTACAAGATTAGTGATAGAAATCATTTTTTCCTATTCCTCATCTCTAGGTTAAAACTTCATTAAAGTGTACTCTGGGAACTGTTCAAACCCAGAAAACTTTCCAGATCTTCAGACTCATACTCTTTAAATCATACTATCTTTTCAGAACCTTAAAAATGACAAATACAAATAACTTCTTTACTGCTGGTTCACTCACCAAGCCTCCTACTCTCCTACGAAGTGAGTATCCTCAATGGAAAATAAGAATGGTCCATTTCTTTGAGGGTACTGAAAAAAATCTAGTACAATATCTTTACAATCTTCCTCCTGTTCCCATGACAGTAGTACCAAGAGTACCTGCTACTGCTGAATCTCCTGAAATCCCTGAACATCAAAAACCAAAGCCAAAAGAAGAATGGTCAAATGAAGATAAGGCAGAAGATGAAGTTGCACAGAAAACAAAAAGAATCCTGATAATGGCTATCCCTAACGAGCTTTTTCAATCCTTAGATGCATGCGAAACTGCGCACGATCTTTGGAAAGAATTAGAAAGACAGTTGGAAGGGGGTGCTAAAACACAGAAGAACCGAAGGGCACAGTACATAAATGAATATCATGCATTCAGAGCCTCTGCAACAGAATCTCTGCAAACAACGTACGACAGGTTCAACTCTCTCATAAACAAGTGTAGAAAGTCTGGCATTCACAGAACCTCGGAAGAAAATAACGTCATGTTTCTAAAGAGCCTGAATGATGAGTGGCTTCAACTGTCTATGTCTTTACAAACAAACCAAGATCTAGACTCATGGACACTCTCTGATCTCTATGGAACACTAGCTGCACAAGAGCCTCAAATAGCACAGGCTAAAACAATAGCCATTGCACCATACGCATTGGTTAGTAAATCAACAGAGGCTACAGAGAGACCAAGAAATGAGAGAGCAACAGAGAAGAAGAAGGAAAAGAAGAAGATAGTGATGGTTGATAGCGAAGAAGACGAGCTGATAGAGGAAGAAATAACTCTTGCGTCATTAGCTAAATCATTGGCTCTATTGACAAGAGAGTTCAGAGGTAACCAAAGAAATTTTGGAAATGAAAGATATAGCAGAGACAACCAGAGAGATAGAAGAGATGATGGAAGAAGTGAAGAATCAAATGACCGACAGAGGTCAGATGACAAGGTAGGCCACACACAAGAATGCTACAAATGTGGTAAGCCTGGTCATTACGCAAACGAATGCCGAACAGAGAAAGGTGGAGACCAACAGAAGTCCGACGATCGAACTGGAAACACCTCCCAAGGTTGCTTCAACTGCGGCAAGCCAGGCCATTTCGCAAAAGATTGCAGAAGTAGACAAAATCGCCCACAGAAGGACTCAGCTTTTTACAAAAAGAAGGCTGAATATTATGCACAAAAATCCCTAATGGCGAACAAAGGGCATTCTGAAGCAAATAAGGAGGACTTCGAGTCAGACTCTACCTCTGATGATGAATTCACCACCAATGCCCTGTTCTGTGGCATGGCAGAAGTCGACTCCAGCACTGAAAATGAGGTATCCATTTCAAACTCTACCTCTTGTATTAAATATGTAGAAAATGATTCAATTAGACTTAGCATTGAACTGATGGAACTCAAAAAGATAAATGAAAATATTCAGAAAAGACTCACCTTTAATGAGAGAGAAGTAAGGCTTCTCACTCAAGAAAAAGCCAAAATTTTTGAAGAAAAGGAAAGAGTAGAAAAATATTGGAGCAAAAATGTAGATCCTTTAAAAAGGCAAATTTCTGAATTAACCTCTGCTTTAAAAGTCAAAACTAAAGAGCTTTCAGTTTCTAGGAGTGAAACAACTGACATAAGAGCTCTCAAAGAATACTTTCAAAAAGAGAGAGAGGTACTTTGGCAAGATCTACTCAGAAGAGAAGTTTTACTTAAAAACTATAAAGATGCACAGAAGGTGTATGAGAAAGTAAACTCACAAATAGGAAGACGAGGTATATGGTACGATGATATTACTCTAGGTGTTGAAGGCAAAAAACTTAAACCTCTGTCTTATTTGTTTGTAATAGGAAATACAAATAAACCATCTTTTCCAAACTTACTCTCTGTAAGTAAAAGGGTTAAAATCTCTGCAGAACCTCACTTAAGGAAACATACGAAGATGATCAATGTGTGTTTTGAAAACACAGATTCATCATCTTCAACCTCTGTCAATAGAGGAATCAAACCAAAGAAATATCTGAAAACACAAGATCAGATTGGTATCTTCAAGTTTGGTAAACCAGAGACTCAAACACAGGTTGCTTTTGTCTGTATGTTAGATGTCGAAAAGAAATTATCTGCAAAAGCTCCTGAGTTTAAACCCATCATTTCAGAAGAAAAACTTAAAAGATCAATTGAAAAAGAAATCTTGGAAGTTTTGAAATCAAATGTTTTAGAAAATCTCTGTACATCTTCTATAGATAAAATTCTCGCTGAAAAGATCTCATCAGAAACCTCTGCCATCTATGAAAGTTTTTCTACAGAGGAAGAAAGCTCGTACGATACATGCTCAGAAAATCCAGCCTCTGTCGAAAGAAATGACTCAACCTCTGTATATGAGGACGATTCATCCTCTGACGACTCTGAGACTGATTCTAAATCAGGGATAATTCACTGTGACACAGAGGATATTAAATTCTCCTCTGAAGTTCTTAACAGAACAATTTCTCCAAAAGAGAAAATCACAGAGATATCTATCTGTCCAGATTTTCTAAAAATGTGTATACAAGTCAAAACCTCTACAGAGCTTGATAATTTGAAAAAGGCCTCTGAAAATCCTAAAAGCTCAAAATTTTCAAAACCTTTAAGGCCTGAAGCTAACAAATATCTTTCCTCTGTGACAGTGAAGACAGACGTTCACCACAGAAGAGACTCACAGAAGGCAGGACCTAAACAAGATTTTTGCAAAAAACATTCTAGTATTCATAGATCTTCTTGTAATAGGAAATCTAATGTTAAGAACGAATGTAATGCCTCTGTGATTCAGTTCAATGAATTCAATGAAAAGTTCAAACAAATCACGTCTCATATTAAATACTGTCATTGTTTTGATCTTATGTTCAAATTGAAAAATCACTTCTCAAGTCCAGATTGCTTACTCTCCACTAAAATTCAAACTCCAAAGTCAAAACCTAGAGAGAAACAATCTGATCTTTCTACAAAAGATAAAATGTATTTCAAGAATGCTAAGGCAAACTTGAAAAATTCTAACAATATTGGACCCATATGGATATGGGTACCTAAGTCTCTGTGATTGTCTTACAGAAGCAGTATGTGCCAATTTGGTATCTTGACTCCGGATGCTCAAGGCACATGACTGGCGACAGAAGTTTACTATCCACGTACAAAGAAACACACGATGGTGGATCTATAACTTTTGGAGACAACAAGAAGGGACACATCAAAGGCTATGGAGTCATACAGAAGGAAAACGTCTCTGTATACAAAGTTGCATATGTGAATGGCCTTAAACACAACCTACTCAGTGTAAGTCAACTCTGTGATACAGGATTTGATGTCTTGTTCAAAAGGACTTTCTGCTCTCTGCAAAGTGAAGACACAGGAATGGAACTTCTGCGAGCCTAAAGAAAAGGTGATCTGTATCTGATGAACTTTTGTTCAAAAACCAAGGACAAAGTTTGCCTTGTAGCTTGCGAAAGTAAAGAAGCCTGGTTGTGGCATAACAGGTTCTGTCACTTGAACTTTCACACCTTGGATAAACTGGTCAAACTCGAACTAGTTAAAGGTTTGCCTAATGTTAAATTTAATAAGGATCACTTGTGTTCTGCCTGTGAAATGGGAAAACTCAGAAGAGCTTCCCACAGAGGCAAAACAGATGTGTCTTGCACTAGGCCTCTGTACATGCTTCATGTCGACCTCTGCGGTCCCATTGCCATACAGAGCCTAGGTGGCAAGAAATACATACTTGTCTTAATTGATGAGTACTCGCGTTTCACATGGGTTGAATTTATTCGAAAGAAATCGGATGTTCCAATCATCTTGATTAATCTAATGAAAAGAATCCAAGTTCTTTATGAATGCAGAATACAGAAGTTAAGAAGTGACAATGGCACAGAATTTTAAAACTCTGTCATTGAAGCCTATCTTTCTACAGAAGGAATATCACAGAACTTCTCTGCCGCACGCACTCCACAGCAGAATGGCGTAGTCGAAAGGAAGAATCGAACGCTCGTGGAGGCCGCAAGAACTATGCTATCAGCATACGGATTACCGATGAACTTTTGGGCAGAAGCAATTTCTACCGCTTGATACACACAAAATCGGTCAACCATTGTAAAAAAGACACATCAAGACTCCTTACGAACTGATCAAAAAAAGGCGGCCAAACATCAAGTTTTTCCATGTGTTTGGATGTAAATGCTTTGTTTTAAACGACAGAGATTTAAGAGGAAAGTTTGAGGTAAAAGCTGACGAAGGCAAATTCATTGGATACTCTGCCACTTCCAAAGCCTATAGAGTATATCTTACAAGATCTCTCAAAAACGTAGAAAGTATCAATGTTTCTTTTGATGATTCATTCCAGATGACTTCTGAGCAAATCAGTTCAGAACTCGAACTTAAAAGAGAAACCTCTGGCATCTCGCAAACGAAAGAAGACTTGAATCTTCTATTTTTATAGATGTTCCACGATGACATTGATCCTTCTGTTGGAACCATCAGAGTTTCTGAAGAACCATCCTCTGTTGGACAAAATCCTACAGGTATGACTCTAACTGGTCCAAATAATGCTTCATCTTCTTCTATAAATACTACAGATGCAAATGCCGAAGAAGAAAATACAGGAGATGAAACATCAAGAAAAACGACCACAGAAGCTGCTGAAAAACAAACTCCACAATCCACAGAAGAACCAATTACAGAGGAAATTGAGGACCAAGACTATACGTCCTCAGAGGAACAAACTCCACCACCACTCATACCAATCATTCCACAAATGGTAGAATCTTCTACCAAGGTAAGAAGAACGACAGAGGCTATACAAGAAGAAGATCCACAAGAAGCTTCTGAAGAAAGGTTCGATGACATTGATGACCATCTTCCACGCACCACTCAGTGGACAAAAAGCCATCCTCCAAGCCAAATAATTGGAGAACCTTCTGACTCAGTAAAAACCAGGTCTGCCACTACTAATTTTTGTTTCTTTAGAAATTTTATTAGTGTGATAGAACCAAAGAAGATTTCTGAAGCACTAGATGACCCAAACTGGGTAGATGCCATGCAAGAAGAACTTCTGCAGTTTGAGCGTAACAGAGTATGGACTTTAGTACCTCTGCCACGAGGGAAACAGGCCATTGGGACTAAGTGGGTCTACAGAAATAAGAAGGATGAAGATGGAGTGGTTATCAGAAACAAAGCACGATTGGTGGCCAATGGTTATAGACAAGAAGAAGGCATAGATTACGATGAGACTTTTGCTCCTGTCGCACGGCTCGAAGCAATAAGAATATTCTTAGCCTTCGCAGCCCACAGAGGTTTTAAAGTCTATCAGATGGACGTAAAATCATCTTTTCTCAACGGTGAAATCCAAGAAGAGGTTTACGTAAATCAGCCACCAGGGTTTGAAAGCTCAAAGTTCCCAAGGCATGTATACTACCTTGAAAAGGCTCTGTACGGACTGAAACAGGCTCCAAGAGCATGGTACGAACGAATTTCTACCTTTCTTCTAGTCAATGGCTACGACAGAGGTACAACAGATACTACCTTATTCTATAAACGTAAAAACAGTGAAATAATGCTTGTACAAATCTATGTGGACGACATAATTTTTGGGTCTTCTAACACAGAAGAGTGCAAAAGTTTTGAAAAACTCATGCAGAGTGAATTTGAAATGAGTATGATGGGAGAACTAACATTCTTCCTCGGACTCCAAGTCAAACAAACATCAGAGGGAATTTTTATAAATCAGGCCAAATATATCTCTGACATTCTTTTCAAATAAAATCATTTTTTCTTCGTGGTTTTATGAACATAATCTGCTTACAGATTGTTCTTCGAGTTTAAAATAAAAATCTTAAACTTGACTTTTTCATATGTTTTTCCAGAATCCTTTCCTTAAAAGGAAACTGGAAAACAAGAACCTTCACTATGTTTTGTATTTTTGTTCATAACTAGAAAACCCTAATCTCCATTTCTTTCTCTAGATGAAAAGTGCAAAACCCTAAAAACCCTTATTTTGGAATTTTATCCATTTTAAGAACTTATCTTCATATTCTTCATGTTTATACTTTATGAACAGAAATGGCATCTACTGAAGCTCCCAACACTCAGTCTCCTACTACTTCTAAAAGGACTGAACTTGTCAAAGCCCCTAATTTCAACTTCGAAATGGAACAAATCACATTCACTGGAAACAACCCATACGCCCTGTTCGACTTCCCCCCCCCCCCCCCCCAAGAAAAAATCACACACTTGGATGACGCTGTTAACTTCTTGAAAGGTTGTCCTCTGTCAACAGCCCTGACCATCAAACCACCTGCTCACAAGAACCTTCTTGCTCAGTTCTGGTATACTGCCAAAAGAGCTCAAGTTCCCTCTACCAAAAACCCCGAGAAGATGATCGTTGTCATTCTCTTCGACACTGAACATGGTGAAGCTAAGATTAATCCTGGCGCTATCCGGTCTGCCCTCAACCTCCCTGGATGTTCAAGGGAAAGGCGTTTCGTTCCTCTACCTGATCCCAAGAACGCGGCTAATAGAGATGCACTCGTTGCATTTTTTGATGCAATGCAGTATACTTGGAGCACAGGGAGAGACAAACTCCCTGAGAAGAAGCTCACACAAATCCTCAAATCCAATATGCCAAGCGAGATGAACTTCATCTTCACACACCTTATCAGCTGCATGAACGCCAAAGTTGGGTCAACTGACCAAGCCTCCAAACCTCAGCAGGCTATGGGGTATGCGCTGCTGAAGGGCCTTCACATCGACTGGGCGAAGATCATGGCAAGGGTAGAAACATGCGTTGGGATCACTGGCCTAGAAGACAGTGACCCAAAGGAAGTTGGTGTTGCTGCTGCTGAAATTATTACCTCCCCCATCCGTCATGTGGAAGAGAGGGAGAAGAATCAAGAAGACCTTCCCCATAACTCTGAGGGGGAGGGAATTATTTCTAGAGCTGTTGATAAACCTCAAGGAGTTGAAAACCCTGAGGGAACCGAGTTCTGCCAACTTAACATTGATTCTGAGGGGGGCAACTCGAAGAAGAACTTGAAAATGTTGAAGTTATTGTTCCTTATGATGAAGAAGCTGAGGAAGAAGAAGAAGACGACGTAGATCTCGATCTTCAGGACGATGAACCATCATCATCACCAAAAGATGATGATGATGTTGTCGACTTCTCCTTCCAGCCAACCAAAAGGACCTCTACTCTCAAAGAGGTAGTTATCAAAGAAACATCAGGGGAGGGGAACGCCAAAAAGCCTGCAGTGACTGAAGCCGATAAAGGCAAAAATAAAGGCATGTTGCAGAAGACAATCTGACTATCCTTCTACGAAAGCCAGTTTGTCAGGTACAATATATTTTCTTCCCTTACACTGCATCCCTCCTCTATCCCTTCTCAACCTCAGTTCTCCTCTCCATAAAACCTCTATACACTTAACCTCATTCTTTTTCTATCTCTTCTCCCAAATGACCTTACTTAAACGATCGTTATGTTTCAGCTAGTCCTCTCCCCTGCTTGAGGCTCACGATGAAGTTCCTCCAACAACAACTCCAATAATCCCAGCCCTGAGCACTGAAGAAATAATCCCGGTCTTAGACTTCACTGAGACTGATGAACCAGAAGAAGAACTGCTCTCTCACAAAAATAGACCTTCCTTGGTTCCTCAACAACTAAGTGAAGAAGAGCTGTGTGAGTCTCAGATCCGTGCAATGAACAATGAAATCAAAAGATTAAACAATCAAGTATATGATTTCAACTGGTCATCTCTATTATGCTTTCAATTGAGAGAGAATTACAATACGAAGTAGGAAAGCAAATAATACAACTAGCCTATTTTCTAAGGCTAAGGAAACTATTTATATGACGGGCCCGTGGTTAACAAGCCCATGGCCCGTTCACTAATAAGCTCAAATTAAACAATTACAAAGTAAACCCTTGAACTTTAAATCAACAATAAATGACCCTAACAATCTCCCCTTTTGATTTGAAGTTCGAGTTCGCGCTCTAGTTCTCGCCAGTTATAGACATATCTTTTACGAAGCGCAAAGTGTACCACGAACATTATGATAGCGCGGCGATAGTCGATTCGTTCTTCAACCACTTCTAAAGCGTTTCGTGCAGTTATCTCATTCGAGTTAGGAACATACGAAACCTTCTCATTTTCTGATTCATAGGAGATGATTTTGCGAAGACCATTCTGTACTTTGAAGAGCGTGCCGTCGCAGAACCTGTCTACCTGACTGAAGCGCAGAAATTTCTTTTCATTCTGATTGTTGATGAAGACTGTTAGCTTCAATCTTCCTAATCATAGAAGTATTTAGAAGTAGTGAAAAATAGGCTAAGTGAAGAAAGCCTCTTACAGAGGCTCTGCCGAACTTACCGAGAGATCAAGGTCGAGAAGCTACAGAAGCTAAAGAGGCGTCCTACAGAAGCTCTGTAATACGCACAAAGAAGACCAAAGACTCGGAATCCGGTGAAGACTGCTCTTCTAAAGGACCAAACCGCAGAACCTCTGTGGCACTTCACAGAGCCTCTGCGGTCTTCAACAAAGACTTAAAAGATATTTATAATATCTTGCTATTGTTACAGGACATGTTCATCAACTTGCATGGTAGCATGCCATGTCCAACTGCAACGTGTCAAACTCTGATTGGATTCAATAGGGCTTAGTACATAATAGACGTCTGCTGCATTAAATTCAATACAGCACGTCCAACTGTTCATGCCATCCGTCCAACTGTTCATGCCATCCGTCCAACTATTCATACCGTCCTTTGTGAATAGTAGCATATGCTTTATGGTCCCCTTAGAGTAGTATATAAGGAAGACTCATGTTGAGTTCTTCCTATCCATCGATCGATCAATCGAACAATCGAAACAAGAATTCAAGAGAGAAAAACATCACAAGAACACATAGCTTTAAACACTTTGAGAGTCATATCTGTTTTAAAAGCTTTGCTTACTCACTGTTCTTGAATCTGTTCTTAATATATATATATATATTCAGTAAACTTTGAGATATTATTTCCTGTTCACTGTTTATTTATATTGTGTTCTAAATCTATCAATCATATCTGTTAGTTCTTCAAATACGCTTCCGCATCAAACTCATACTTGAACTAATAGATCTAATAATCTTGTATAAACAAACCTGGGTGATACTGTCCGGATAACACTGTTTTGGCAATTTCCGTAGAATGCTCAGTAAACTGTGCTGCCGGGGATCTTTCTCTCGCTCCCCCTCAAATTGAGCATGGGATTGCCAATGCTCCCCCTCGAATCGTGCAGTAGGGTGCAAGTGAGGGATCCGACACACAAAATTTTGAGTGTTGGATAGAAAACGTTGTGTCGCTCCCCCTCAAGTGTAGACCAAGGTGGACTTGGGAGTGCCCACACACATAAAAAAAACTGTTGAACTGTTTAAGAAAAACTGTGTGTGACGCTCCCCCTCAACAGATTAGAAGACTTACCTGATATGGCAGTTAGCTCCCTCTGAACACATTAACAAATGGTGAAAGCACAGAGATCGGGAATTAACAAACAAACGACGGTATTGAATAAAAGAAACACACGAAGAAAGAGGAAAAATAGACGAAACTACCTATCAAATACAGAAACTAAATCTACCTGTGTTACTGAGGCAAGTAGAATACCAGTGCGAGGAAGTGTTTGCTCAATCGTCCAGAGTGTTGACACCGGATGATAAGTAGACAGTTACTCGTAGAGGTATGGAACTTGACAAGGGTACACAAATGGATTAAGTTTTCAGGTTTAGCATACCTAGCTTGAACACCAGAGTTTTAAAACGCTTTTCGTCCAAGGCTTTGGTAAACAAGTCTGCTAACTGATTCTCAGTATTTACGAAGTAGAGTTCGACAGTACCTCTTTCGACGTGATGCTTAATGAAATGGTACCGAACGTCGATGTGCTTCGTCTTGGTGTGCTGGACCGGGTTGCTTGAGATAGCAATAGCACTCTTCGAGTCACAGTAGATCGGGACCTTGACATACGTGAAACCGTAGTCCTTGAGTTGTGTCCGCATCCAGATGACTTGGGAACAGCAGCTTGCGGCGGCCACGTATTCCGCCTCGGCAGTTGACGTTGAAACGTACTGCTGCTTCTTTGATGCCCAGCTTACCAGACTATCACCCAGGAACTGAATGTGCCCCGATGTGCTCTTCCGATCCATCATGCAGCCCGCGTGATCGGCGTCAGAATAAGCTGATAATCCAAAACCTGTCTCTTTCGGGTACCATAGGCCAAGATCAGCAGTACCACGTAAATAACGAAAAATTCGTTTAACAGCAGTCATGTGAGACTCTTTTGGGTTGGATTGATACCGGGCACACAGGAAAGTCGAGAACATTATATCCGGCCTACTGGCAGTTAGGTACATTAAAGAGCCAATCATTCCTCTATACAGCTTCTGATTCGCATCCGGTCCATTGGGATCGGCGTGAAGCTTTGTAGTCGATGCCATGGGAGTTTTCATTGGTGAGGCCTGGTCCAATTGGAATTTCCGAAGAATATCCCGAATATATTTGGACTGGTTAATGAATATTCCGGTCGAAAGTTGTTTAACTTGTAGACCAAGGAAGAAATTCATCTCACAAAGCATACTCATTTTAAAATATTTTCCCATTAGTTTGGCAAAGTTCTTGGCATATAGAGGATTGGTAGAACCGAAAATGATGTCATCAACATATACCTGAGCCAAGACTATATGACCTTCCTCATTTTTAATGAAAAGAGTAGAGTCAATTGTACCTCGTGTGAAGCCTTTCTCTAATAAGAACTTAGAGAGAGTATTGTACCAAGCTCGTGGGGCCTGTTTTAGACCATATAGTGCTTTGTCTAAAATGTAGACATGGTCAGGCTTCGAATCATCCACAAAGCCGTCAGGTTGTGACACATAAACTTCTTCTTCGAGATCGCCGTATAGAAAGTCCGTCTTCACATCCATTTGGAAGACTGTGAAGTTCTTGTGCGCAGCATAGGCTAGAAACATGCGGATTGCTTCGATTCGCGCCACCGGAGCGTAGGTCTCATCAAAGTCTATCCCCTCTTGCTGACGATATCCCTTTGCCACGAGTCGCGCCTTGTTGCGGACAACAATGCCGTCTTCATCCTTCTTGTTCTTGAAGATCCACTTGGTGCCGATCACCGTTTTGTGTTTTGGACGTGGAACCAATCGCCACACCTTTAGAGCTTCGAATTGATTGAGCTCTTCTTGCATGGCAATTATCCAGTCCGAATCTTCAAGCGCCTCGCGTACGGTTGTTGGCTCTATCTTGCTTAAGAAGCCGGAGAAGAGACAGAAGTTGGAGGAAGCGCCTCGCGTACGAACAGGTGTAGAGGGATCACCGATGATTTGATGCAGGGGATGTGCCTTCGTCCATTTAGTGGTGTGTGGAAGCGGCTGCTGGGTGGAATGAGATGTGTCCGGATCCATATACGAACCAGATGGAAGGTCTTGTACAGCTTCGAGAGTAGCAGGTTGAGTTCTCGGAGGAGGTGGGGAAGGATTCGCCAATGGTTGTACAACTTCTGGTTCCGAGGAATGCCGAGGTTGATCGTCGGTTGTCGAGGAAGGCGAATCTGTAGGAACGATCTCCGGAATTGGGTTTGGGTCCTCCGGGGGAATCACAAGAACAGGTGACTCAGGTGAGGACTGCTGTACTGTCTCCATGGTGTTAGAGGGTGAGCTTGTAGAAGGCGGTGGACCAGAGAGGTTGTCCAAATCTTCAAGACGAGCAGCTTCAATCCGAGGAATAGCTGAGACAGATGGGGGAGCATGAAATATGTCAGCATAAAAATGCTCAAACAACAAATCTAAATCAGAATAAGTTGCATTCGATGAAGATGCACGATTCGGATTTACTGTCATTTGTGTAGATCCCGAACTAGAAGGTCCGGAAGCTAACACACCAGTTAAACCGGGTTCTGAACTGCGATGTTCAGAAGCCAACTCTGCGGCTTCGTCGAATGTCACGTTTATGCTCTCAACAACGGATTTAGTTCGTGTGTTGTAAACGCGATAAGCCTTAGCCTGCATTGAGTATCCGATGAAGACTCCTTTATCCGCTTTGGGGCTTAGTTTGCCGAGATCATCTTTGTCGTTCAGTACGTAGCACGTGCATCCGAACGCGTGAAAGTAGCCAATAGTCGGAATGTGATTATTCATGATCTCGTAGGGCGTCTTGTTGAATCGCTTGTACAGAATCGTGCGATTTTGCGTGTAACAAGCTGTAGATACTGCTTCAGCCCAAAGATATAGCGGTAGATTGGCTTGGGAAAGCATTGTGCGTGCCGCTTCGACTAGGGTACGGTTACGTCTTTCCACCACACCATTTTGCTGAGGAGTGCGTGCGGCAGAAAAGGTGTGCGAAATTCCTACGGAGGAGAGATAACCGTCCATCATGGAATTCTTGAATTCCGTTCCGTTGTCGGTTCTGATGGACTGAACTTGTTGATGCTTGTTCAATTGGACCGTCTTGAGATGCTTGATGATGATCTCAGGAGTTTCATCCTTTGAGCGGAGAAACATCACCCAGGTGTAACGGGAGTAATCGTCCACTATCACCAGAACGTACTTGCGCTTGTTGATACTCGCAACACGCATCGGTCCACACAAATCCATGTGAAGGAGTTCGAGAGTCCGAGAGGTGCTGGGAGTGTCCTTTGGTGGATGGGATGCACGCTTCATCTTTCCCTTCTCGCATGCCTCGCACAGATGATCCTTTACGAACTGAAGGTTGGGCATGCCTCTAACGTGTTTGCCGAGCACCAGCTGATTGATGTTTCTAAAGTTGAGGTGCGAGAGGCGTCGATGCCAGATCCAAGCTTGGTCGGAAGAGGCCTTTGACAGGAGGCAGACAGGGTTATCAATTGAAAGAGCCGAGAGATCAATGGTGTAGAGGTTGGTTCTTCGATGTCCAACCAGTAGTGTCTCACCGTCTTCGGTGAGTATTCTACACCTTGTCTTTTTGAAACTGACCTCAAGATCTTTGTCGCAGAATTGGCCTATGCTGAATAAGTTGTGACCCAACCCTTAGACGTGTGACACCTTCTTGATGGTGATCTTATCATGCACGATGTCGCCGTAGCCCACAATCGGCGAACGCTCGTTGTTGCCAAATCTCACATCTCCTTGATATTCTTCTTTGTAGTTCGTGAGAAGCTCCCTCCTTCCGGTCATGTGCTTGGAGCATCCTGAATCTAAGTACCACACATGACCGCCCTGCAAAACAAGATTAGAGAAGTTTAGGTACCCAAATTTGTTTGGGTCCTGGAGGGTTAGGAGTGGCTCCCTTTGAAGAAACCTGTTTTGGCACGCCTTTCCCGTTAGGTGAAGAATGTACACCCGTTGGGAGAACTGATTTTCGCGTTTGTCGCCTCTTAGGGGCAGATTGTACACCCGTGGGAGGAACATGTTTTGTGCCAGGTTGCCTTTTAGGAGCTGGTTTAACCTTGGTAGGAGCAGTCCATCTAGGATTGGATCTAGCCTCCCGCCGTGGTTGAACCATTGAATGATTACCCCGTTTATGAGATGGATTGTTCTTGTAATTACGGGGACTGTGTTTTGCATAGAGATTATATACACAAGATGGTGCATACCAATCATTTTTCAGAATGTCATAAAAGTTATTCCCACCACAATTAGAACAACAAAGACAATCATGCGATAAACGAATCAAGTGTTGAAGAGAGTTTAGTTTAACAGGAAAAGACACTACTTTTTCCAAACTAGCTTCAAAATCATTCCAACCACAATTTGAACAACACACGCAATCATGCAATAAGCGAGCCAATTGTGGAAGAGAATTCACTTTAACCGGAAAAGAAACTTCAAAATAATACTGTTGATTCCAATCACTACTGTCTTTGTTTATTCTAGAATTTAAAGCATGGGAAAATGACTTTGATGCATCCTTCTTGACAGAATCCTCCTTTAGCCACTTTGGTGTTACTCGTCTGGCTTGACCATTTTTAGCTGCAACAGCAGGTACAGAATGATCAGTGACTTTTGAAGGAGTTGGAGCTTTAATGGAAACTTGTTTAGTCTTTTGCCTTGGCTGTGACGTATTTTGGGAAACAGGTTTAGATGTTAAAATTTTGATCACAGCTGGGCCTTTTGAGTTTGAACATGCTCCCTTTTCAAAATTTACCTTATGAGTCACAACTGGGGATAAAAAATCTGTGTGACTCGGAAGAGGTTTGTCGAAGGGGAACGACTCGAACTCTCCCTCATCATCACCTTCTGAGTTCATGAATTCAGAAAAATTTACTTCAGGAATGTCGGGACTTAGACTGGTGGAGGAAGGCGAGGAACTCTTCGTGCTTGTGTGCTTTGGGGAATTTGGTGCGGAAGCTAAGAAGAAATCAGAGTTCAAATTCCTTAAAACACTCTCGTCTTGAGAAGCATAACCGGTTTGTGAATTGGAAATCTTGTCTAAATAAACTTTGCACGAAGATTTGTCAGATGAATTTGAGGAAGGTTCGGGTGAAATCTCCTTTTTAGATTGGAGTCGGTCAATTTGCTCTTGAAGTTGACCATTTTTCGCATATTCTTCCATCTTTTCTGTTGCCAAAGCAGACAGTTGTGATGTAAGTCGATGGATTTCACTCCGAAGGATCTCCTGTCCTTCATCAGACACAGCTTCGGTTTTGACCGGTTGTTGTTTCTCAAGTTTGTCAAGTAAAGCTCGCTTTTCTTTTGTCATTTCAGACAATTTAGATGAAAGCGTATTGATTTCCCACAGAAAATTTTCCTTTGCTTCACTTGTCATACCATCGGTTATCTCAACTTTGAGTTTCTCAAGAGCTTTGTTTAAATCGTTCTTCTCATTTTGAAAAACCAGCCGTTCTCTTTCCAATAACTCCTCCAACTCTACTATCTTTGCTTCCAAGATGAGAGGGGGAACATAGAGTTTAAACTCATCCGTCTCAGTCTTGGTTGCTGGTGCTACATCCTCATCCTTCTTGGAGGAATCCTTGGGTGTTGGCACTTTGTAGGGGCCGAAGTAGTCATTCGAGAGGTACTTCTTTGGATTTTTCTGATAAGAGTAATTTAGAGGTTCATAGCAAAATGGAAGTTGAATTCCGAGTTTGTGTGTGCGCTTGTATTCCGTTGTTTCCTCTTCTTTTTCAGGTTCTAGGGGACCAGTCCACTTGATTTTGTACTCCGGGTACTTTGGAGATAATCCATAACAGGCAAAATCATACAAAATGGGTACATGCCATCTTCCCTTTTTTAAATAGTGGGGATTATCATATCCGATTCCCCACTCTTTGTTAAAATATGTGAACTCTTTGGGTTTGTTCAGGAAAATGGTTTGATCTGTTTGTCCCCTTTGGTGGAGTTTGGTTTCAAGGTTTAGGATTTTAGCCACATACTCCTTGTGTTGAACTTGAAGGGAAGAACATTGATAAATAATGTCTTCTTTCTCATTCAAGCACTGATCAAGCTGACGCTGAAGTTCAGATATTCTGGCCCTTAAGTCTTTGGGTGCTAATGAAAGGATTTTGCATTTATCCTTTAAATCAGCATTTTCAGACTTATACTTCTCAGTTAACTTTATTTGAACATTAAGCTTTTCTGTTAGAGTTTTAATTTCAAGCTTTTGTTCTTTAGAAGTGGCCTTAAAGGATTCAGCCTGACCATAAAATGATTGCATAGCACTTAAAAAATCTGGTTGACAAGATTCACATACCTGATTTGCAAGTGTAGCTGCGGTTTCCTCATCAGTGGAGGAATGATATCCCATGAAGGAATTAGCAACTTCATCTTCATCTTCATTGTCAGATCTTTGCAGCCAGTAATCATCCTCAGCGAACATTGCTTCTCCAGTCGCCTTTTGTTTTGCTAAAGCTAGCTTAGCCTCGTAGTAGTGGACATTCTTCACTGTAGGCTGGCGGCAGTCTTTGGCAAAGTGACCAAGTTTCCCGCAATTATAGCATTTCACGGGCTCATCTTTCTTCTTGCGGTCAACTTTCTCAGTCTTGTCCTTCTTTTCAGTCTGATCTTGCTCATCAACCTTCTTCTTACCTTCATATTTGTCTTTGTAGTCATGACGCTTGTTGGCAGAAGTGGAGTAGCGCTGACCATTAGACGTTGGTTTCTTGTAAAACTGTTGTTGCTTGAAGGTCTTTGTCAGTAGGGCGATGGCTTTCATGAAGTCGTTTACTTCACTATCAGAATCTTCATCTTTCTTCTCTTCCGGTTCAGAATCAGAAGAATTATGCTTTTGAGCCCGTTCGGTGTGTCGGCTCGAAGATCTTCCCTTGTTAGTGGAAATTAGAGCAATGGGATCAGCTACAGGCTTGGGTTTAGTCTTCTTTTCGACAAGCAGTTCATTCACTTCATCTTCATCCTGAAGAAGTGTCTCATAGAGTTCATTTATGCCGATTCTTTCAATCAGGTTGTTATGTCTGACATGAGAAGCAAAAACTTTCCATTTGGGTAAGAGATTGTTGAGGAACTTGAGAGCATTCTCAGTGTTCGACCTAACTATCCCATTCTTGTTCAGCTCATTGAGTAGAGAGCAGAAACGTTCATAAGCCTGAGTAAGAGTCTCTCCAGGACGCTGCTTGAAACCATCGAACTTGGTTATAGCAGTATTGATCTTCAGCTGATTTCCCACTGCACTCCCACGCATCATTTTGGCAACTTGGTCCCACATGCCTTTAGCCGTGGCTTTGTAGCTGTCGATGGCGGTGTAGATAGAATTGGGAAGAGCTTGTACCAGATATCTCTTTGCCTGTTTCTCCCCTTCTATCCTCCCTCTTTCAAACTCTGTCATTTCGACAAAGGACTTTTTCTCTTTCTTGGGTCCAGCACTTGCAGTAGCTGCAATATCCTTCATTGGTGGCGCGATGGGACCTTCTTCAAGAGCTTGCTTGATGAACTCATAGTTGTCCTTTGATTCAATGAAAATCATGAATCTGTCGCGCCATTGACGGTATTCGTTTGGGTATAGACATGGGGGCTTGGTGTCGGTACCAATTGCAAGTGCATCATGAGAAATAGACATCTTTGGTTGCAACGGAGTGATCGTCAGACGGGTATATCGATTCGAAATGAGAACCTAACGCAAGATTCTAAGAGTGGAGTCCTAACGCAGGTTCTAAAGTGGACTACAGTGGTCTTACCGGATAGTAATCCAAGTAAGGTAGTGATCTGAAAGTATCTGGATTGGATTTACGAAAACACAGCTTCAAAAAGTGCAGAGTTGTCCGGATAAGCAGGAGTTGTCCGGAAATCTTGAGTTGTCCGGATAACCAAGGTTACCGGATGCTCTGAAGATATCGGATGGCAGTAACCGGAAAATCAAGACTTTACCGGGTACTTAGAAGTTTCCGGAAAGAATGATGTGTCCGGATACTTCGATGATTCCGGGTAAATGAGGATTTCCGGATAAAACGAATTCCGGATACTTTGAGTTGTCCGGAACTAGATTACCCGGAAAAATAGAAATTTGAAATACTTACCCGGATGATTGACTTACCCGGATGGATGACTTACCCGGAAAGATGACTTGTCCGGATGGAACCACAAACGTCCGGACACCTTGATCTGTCCGGAAAACGCGGCTGTTTTGTCCGGAAAAGTCGGCTGTTTTTGCTAAATTCGATCGAAACTCGACTAGGGTTACTCTAATGTGTTCCTGAAAGATTAGAAACAACACCAAGCACAAAACAACACTAACCCAATCGATTTTAGAGCAAAAACAACACTTTTTGGTAGCAAAAATCGGATTTTTTGAGTAAGAACACAACCAAAAGTTTTGAACTTGATTTGCAAAATTGACCAATCAAACGAACGAATTAGGATGTGAAATTTTGCAGAAACTCTTAGAATGATAATGCTAACACAACCCAATAAGAAAAAACAACTGATTTCGATTGAATCAAAAATATCAAGAATTCAAGAAAAGTCAGACGAGTGAAAGTCAAACTAACCAGTATTTGATGAATTCAAACCTTAGAATCAATCCGTCCGTCTGCTCTGATACCAATTGTAGGATCCAGATCCGTGCAACAATCGTGTTTATGTGAATAAAGATATGAACGAATAAAGTAATCACAAAGGCTGCCCACTTAGCTATTTGATCAGAGAATAATCGTTACAATGCTGAAAGCTAAAATGAGACAACTCACTATTTTTCTAAGCTAGTTGCACATTATATATGATGGGCCCGTGGTAACAAGCCCACGGCCCGTTCACTATGGACTATGTTTAAGACAATACAAATTACACCCTTGAACTTTAAATCAACACATAAAACTTGCCCTAACATTGCTCCGACCACACATCTTCAAAACTTCATAGCAAAGGATCACTTTGAAAAGATACTACCAATCAAATCTAACAATTGCTATTTGGTCCCCTCACCCACTTCTTTCGGCGAAGCCCATGCCATTCTTCTAAACATAATGGAAAATCATATCCTCTTCCCTTTACTCTCAAGAACCCCAAAGAAAATTCCAGTTAGATATTTGAACCAGTTTTGGCAAAGTTGCCGATTTGATAAATATGATTCTCTTATCAAAGGATACATTTCAAGACCCGACAAATCTGAGCATCTGGAAATCAAGTTCAATAGAACAATGTTCTCACTTGAATTCAACCTACCAACAAGGGGTCTTCTTGGATTGAAGAAGTACGCAGAGCAACCAACAGACGACGAGATCTGTCGTTTCCTAGAAATGCTTGGGTACAACACCCCACTGAGGAATAGAAATGACTTCCACAGAGGCAGATTACCACCTCTGTGGAACACCTTGTTCTCAATTCTTAACAGATGCCTGACAGGGAAGATAGGCAGTATTGACCAGAGCTCACATCAGATATTAACCATCATGTATGGGGTTTACTATGATCTCCCACTGGATTACGCGACCATAATGATGCAAGAGATCATTAACACCATCGACAGAAAGAACAACACAAGAAGGGTCAAAGAGAACGATCCTAAGTTTCTACCACCTCTACAATTCCAAAGAATACTGGGAGTCTTGTTCGAACCTCTGTTGCTAATACAGAAATGGCCAATGGAAGGGCCAATTCCCAAACAGTTCCCAATGAGCAAAAATATCCCCACTGATCATGTAGATGGTTACACACACTGCAGACCTCTGTCAAAGAAACTTCTGAAGTATGCCTCGAATAAAACCCTTAAGAAAGATTATATACGCGATCATAGAACTCCTAAACCGAGTCCTATGACACCCCCGCGTTTAGGTGTCCCCCTAGGAACAATGATTGCAGAACCTCTTTCCACTCAAGAAGAAAAATATAACAAATTAGCAAAACACATGGCTATTCAACTTAGCTTCATAGCCAAACGTGCAGAGCTCATGGGAAAGAAGTCCTCTTCAAAATCTTCTGCCTCTACTCCAAAATCAAAAAGGAGGAAAACTGCAGAAGGCGCCTCTACAAGCGCTGCAGAAGATCAACCTTCACCTCCTCATGCCACAGAAATTGGCTCCTCTGCTCCTCCCTCCTCTCCAAAACTAAAGAAGAAAAGAAAATTGAAAACTACAGAGGAAGGGGCACCAAAACCTAAGAGGAGGAAATCCAAAAAGAAGCATGGTAAATCACTTGAGAAATTGGTTACCATAGAAGAGGAAGCAATCGTAGAAGAAAGAACTGCAGAAGAAGAAGATGCAGAAGAAGAAATGACAGAAGAGGGATATCAATCGCCCCATCAATCCCCAGATCGATTTGCTCACCAAGGAAACATTAACGATTTCCTACAGAACCCTGACATTGCCAACACTTTAAATACAACAGGGTGGACGGCACAACCTCTCGACCACCACTCCCCAGAAGAACAATACTTCTCTATTTCTGGCATTGACACACATCTGCAAGAAGATGATCAAACACCCAGAGATCAATCAGCTGAGACACCTGTTATTTTACAGAACCCTTTCATTCAACAAGGATTAGACGTCCACAGAAGGAGTCCAAGCCCAGCTTCAGAAGAAAGAGAACAAACAGAAGCTGAGTGGAATAGAGATGAAGTAACAGAGGCTTTAGAGAAAGGAAAAGAGGCAGAAGTTGCACAAGAAGAGGGATTTAGAACATGGGAGACAACAGTGGAGGTCTCAGAGGTAGATTCAGATGAAGAAGAAGTTGTCTGGATACGAAAAGGTCTCTATCATCCACATGTCATGAGATTATACGGATCTCATCAAATGTATGACTTCTTACGCACAGAGCAAGGAACTTCAACAGAAGCTAGAGAAGAAGCTCCAAGCCATCGGATATCTACAGAAGCTGAAATGATAGAAAATGATGTAGTGCTTGGATGCTTAACAGAGGAGGAAACAAGAAAAGATGCCTGGATTAACAGATGTACACAACCAAAACCAACTCCCAGTGCAACCCACACATCTAACTCCGCAGGTCTAGCTGCAGAAGGAGTTATTGAAATAGAGCAGCACAGCTCGATCCAAACCCAACCCAACCAGCCAGAAGTCACTCGTTCGACTTCTGCGCCCACAGAAACCGGGGAATCCATTCCTAGGGAGTCTCCTCAGAGAGACTCACCTATAGTTCGTGATCAATCGCCCCAGATCACAACAGAACACCCTACAGAGGAATTCGTTTCCTCTGCCACACGCACACAACTAGGGCCAACACTTCTTTCAGAGAGAAGTAGTGAGCACAAAGACGAAGAGACTCTAGACAAGTCTCCGAGTCAACAGAAGAACATTCCGACACCCACCTCTGGAGTGGGATTGGACACTGTTCTTCACAGAACTTCTGTAGAGATTGAAACTCAGTTTCTTCTCAAAGATCAGATGGAAATCCTTCCACCCCCAACGTACAAACAAGGGTGAACGAAGGTATCCCAGGAGCAGGGACTCACTCTGGAGACGAATGTGTTCCTCCAGAGGTTACACCAGGGACACAAGTATCAAGGGATGAGTTCCAAACCCTTGTCACCTCTGTGAACCAAACCATGAAAGAGTTGCAAAGCTCTTTCACATCTTTTGCAGAGAAAACATCAATGGCCTTGCTGAATCTAAACACCAAAATGGACAATCTGTCCACAGAGGTGAAAACAGCCATCATAGAGATGAAATCTTCAGCGCAAACAACTGCAACAACTACAGCCACTTCTGCTGCTAAATATTTTGGAATTGCCGCAACTTCTGCATTCAAGGAATCAGTCAAACATTTCCTTGAACAAATGAACAAGCAATCCAACAAATCACAGAGCATCACACCCGCAGATCTACAGAAGGCTCTCCAAACGTTCAAGCAAAAGCAATGCGCAACACAATACTAATGCAGCCTAAAGACTACATGAAAAGAGCACAGCTAACAGAGCTCGGCCAGAATGTCATAAACCAGGTCACAGAAGTCATTGTCTCCTTCACTACTGCAAATGCCAACTACGTCAAAGAGTTCAGAAAAAGTGTCGGCAAAATGCGCTTCAACACAGAAGCAGAGCTTGCAACTCTATTCGGCCTCTGTGATGATATATGTGCGAAGTTGATGGCCGCAGGAGCAGAACTACCAAAGAAACCCAAAGCTTCCTGCAGAGCAGAGGGTACTTCTGATAAAAGTCAGGATGATTCTGATGATGACCATCCTGGTCCATCAGATAATCCTGAGGGGGAGAATATAAGGGAGAAAGCTACGACCAGAGAAATACATGCTCCACCAATCGCAGCAGAACCAATCAGTCAAGCCCCTCCAGAACAAACCCAAGATCAACAACAAAATCAACAGACCACAGAGAAAACACCCATCTCTGTGGAATCAACTCCTGAAGAAACCCATATTCCAGAAGCTGATCAGCATACCACAGAGGCAACAACCACCCCTGTGGTAATCAACTTGGAAAAGAGTCCTTCAACAAAATCAACAGAAAAACCCCAAACCATACCAAGAAGAAAGTCGATTGCCACCAAACCAAAAAGAGCAACGACCTCTGCTTTTTCTATTCTGAGAAAGATGCAAAATACAATGTCTGATCGAATGTCGCAGAGAGAAGAAGAAAGGCACAGGTTCACATTAGCTTTCAAAATGGCAAGAAGATTCAATGTCCAATCTTCATCAACAGAAATAGAGCTCACAGAAGAAGTCACCAAAGAACCTCCAACAGAGGTTACAGAGCAAAGAAAGCCAACAGAACCAACGCCACAAAAGTCCTCTCAAACACAAGTGTCAAAACCTACAGAGGCAACCCCCATCAAGCCAACAGAAGCACCAACCTCCAAACCTACAGAAGAAACAGGTTCTGCCCCATCAAAAGTCAAAGACAAGGGCAAAGGGATACTGACAGAAGAACCAAAGAAAAAATCATTGCCCAAACCAACAGAAAAATTGATGAAGAGCGCTTTTGATGCCTTCCAAACTCCAAAACCTGAAGAAGAGGACTGGGCATATGGATTGAAGCCTCTGTCAGACATTCCACTAACAGGTAGAGCTGCAGAAGTTGTTCAACAGATGGATAGTCTCAGAAGACAAGTACCACAACCTGGCCCAACCCATAAAGAGATGGAAGAAGTGGTATACAAATACCTCTACAAACAAACCTTTCAGACCAATCACCCAACAGATCATGTGACAGATCCAAGGATCAGAGAAGAATTTGAGAACATCTTCAGCAGAACAAAGCCAAGAACCAAAGCAGAAGTGCCTCTTGTGGTCAGGGAATGGAACGAAGGGTTTTTCTTTGGTAGCATTTGGGAAGTTCAGGGCTTTTCGGATTATGGCAGGGGTTATCTTGATGGTGCCATACTCAGTATCGCTGAGTATGCAGTCGATGGTTTTGGATGGATCTTTGGCAGAGGGTAGCTCAGTGTGTCTGGCAGAGTACCAGAACTGGGATAAGAGTCGCTGACTGGCAGGAGGTGTTATGGTCAGGGCTGTGTAGATGGGGTTGTTCTTCAGAAAACTTACAGCATCGTCCAGATGTGATACCTGCTTCCGAGGAGGAAACTCGAGAAGAGCTGAGAGGTTGTTGGCCTTAGTCCAATCTAGTTGATCCAGCTCGAACTTAACCTGAGGGGCTTTGACGATGTCCACTCCCTCAGAGTCAGTGGAGATGGACTCGGTGGTGACATTGATTTTTGAAGATGCCATTTCTCTGTATTATCAATTCAACCAAAGATGTTAACAAATAAGAATTGTCTTAGTATGGAAAGAATATCCATTAAGATTTTTCGAATTTTGTCCATTTCATTCAGACAAAAATGTCTTAATGAAGATTAGGGTTTTTTATGATTTTTGAAATGAAATGTAAAACCTATAAAGTCTTGTATTCCAGTTTCTAAAAGAAAACTGGATACGAATGAAGAACAAGTTTAAGATTTAGATTTAAAACTTGAAGAACAACCATGAAATGGTTGTGTTCATAAAACCATGAAAGAAATGATTTTATTTTACAAAGTTCTTTTGTTTGATCTTGTTAAAACAATGAGAAGATCGAAAACAAGTTATACGCATTTGATAAAAGATAAGAACATATTAACCTTGAAGTTTTGATGAAGAAGATGATGAACAGTTCTTGAGGTTTTTGAGAGCACAAATGCAACAGAGGATTCTTTTCTTGCGGAGAAAGATTGTTCGCGTAAAAGACAAATATAAACCAAGAGTTGTTTATATAGGGATTTTTAGAGAGAGAAAACCTTGAGCGAGAAAAGGTTTTCATCATGACATGGACACGTGTTTGCATTTGATTGGAAGTTTGAACGAAACGTGCAAACGTGTGTCAGAAAGAAATCGTGCCTGGTGTTATCCGTTGCAATGACGTCACAACTGTCCTTTCACATTCTTTTAGGATGTCTCTGAGGTTTTGAAAGCTCAGGGACTCTTTTGAAAAACATGAAGCACTGAATAGAAAATATCAGTGAAGGTTTAAAGAACTTTCAAACTATCGCTGTTAAGGAAGAGATATTCAGCGATGCAATTTATTTTGAAATCTTGCATTTACATGCGATTGTCAGAGAGAGAAAACATACCTGGATATCAGTTTAACCAAGTTTATTCAGAGAGAAGATGATGAAATGGATTATACAAGTTGATTTTATCCCGAAGGCTATACAAGAATGTATAAACGTATCGCTGATCAAATGTGAACCGCTGAAGATTTTACCCTTCAAAGTTCAGCATTCCAAGCTCGCTGATGAGAAAGTTGAATCTTGTCTCATCAAGAGGTTTGGTAAATAAATCAGCTAACTGATAATCAGTTGGGATAAAATGAAGTTCTATATCACCATTCATCACATGATCTCTGATAAAATGATATCTGATTTCTATGTGTTTTGTCTTTGAGTGTAGCACTGGATTGTTTGCCATAGCGATGGCACTTGTGCTGTCGCAATAGATTGGAATTTTGGAGAGCTGAAGATCATAGTCTAGTAGCTGATTTCTCATCCACAAGACCTGAGAACAACAGCTTCCAGCGGCTACATATTCAGCTTCAGCTGTGGAAGTGGACACTGAGTTTTGCTTCTTACTTGTCCAACTTACCAGCTTTCCACCCAGGAGCTGACATCCTCCTGTGGTGCTTTTCCTATCCATTTTGCAACCTGCAAAATCACTGTCTGAATAGGCGGTTAGATCGAATCCTGAGTCTTTGGGATACCAAAGACCAAGATTCGATGTACCCTTAAGATATCGAAAGATTCGCTTTACAGCTTTCATATGGGATATCTTAGGTTCAGCTTGATATCGTGCGCACAGACATGTTGCAAACATAATATCGGGTCGGCTAGCTGTAAGATACAATAGTGAGCCGATCATCCCACGGTACAGCGTGACATTGACAGGAACACCCTTTGTGTCCTTGTCAAGTGTCAGCGGTGGTGCCATAGGGGTTTGCATAGCTGAACTTTCAGTTAAGTCGAATTTCATAGCGTGACAGTGACAGGAACAACTTCTGCAGGGATTCCTCCAGGTGAGGAATGAGTATCGTGATCTTCTCCCAACGGATTTGTTGTTGTTGAGAAGGTGGGAGATCAGAAGTTGTCGGTTGCTGAGGAGATGTCTGAATATTGGCAGTTGAGGTCTCGGGTCTTGTTGAAGTTTCAGCGGGTTGACCAGAGTGAACGGGGGTTCCATAAAAATTTTGGAGCAGGAACTGATCATAATCAATATTGTCATCTTCATTAGTAGGGAAAACCAAATTAACCTGGAGATTTGCAGCACTGGCGGCTTTTTCATACCATGCATCTTCGGTCTCAGGGTTGGTCTCGCAGTCTGGGTCAATCATATCCAGTATCGGTATATCTGAGGAGTTGAAATTAACCAGTTCCTGTATTGAACCCTCAGGCTTTTCAACCGTCGGGTCTTCATTATCTAAAATTTCCATGTCTATTACCATCTCGGCTAATGGCAACTCGGCTTCAGGTGCGGCGTCGGTTGTTGTTGCCGCAGTTGCTGGTTCCAGATGAACCACAGTTGTCGTTTCGGCGAGGATAGGGGCGGTCTTGGTAGGTCTTAGTCTTTTCTCCCCCTCACGGTGATCAGAATCATCCTGGTTATCGTGTTTGCGCTTCAGACCGCCTGCTTGACTCTTGTAGGTATTTTCGAGTGAGCTGACTCTCTCGGATAGCGTTGTGAGTGCTTGGTTGTAGTCCTTGAGAGTCGAGTCAATGGCATCCAGGCGAGTGGTAATAGATGATGAAGAAGCAGTGACCTGTGATATCAAAACAGTTATTAGGTCTGCTTCTGTAGAGGCGTTGGTTTCGGATTCTTGGAGCAGTTGGGCTAGAAGCATCGTCTTGAGGGTGTCCACCGAGTAGGTAGGCTGAGTAGGAGCCGGTGGAGGTGTAGGTGCGGTTTCAGTGTCGACGATATGCCCTTTACCTTTGAGTAAGCATTTGACGTTGTCGATCTCGGCGGCGACGTGCTGTTCTATTGCCTTGCGGACAGCCTTAAGGGTGCTGTCCAGGGACCCTGGTGACACAAAGTCGTGTAAGATAACTCCGGGATCACTTAGATTATCCGTTGAGGCATCTACCAGAGAGGCAGAGCCACCTACGTTCACAGTTGGCATAGTGGTAGTTGTGGTAGGATTTATGTCCAATCCTCGTGTTCCGCCAGACGGAGACACTACAGACGTTCCGATCGAGTCACGAAGATTCTCGATTTGTTGTTCCTCATGTAGTGTCCTAGCCGAAGAATGTATAATATCAAGTGGCTCTAGACTCAACTGTGCACTGAACGAAGTCGCGACCGGGGGCTGCTGGTCTCTTATTTCAACACCAGCACTCTCCGAGTGAGAGACCGGTGGAAGTTGTGCTATATCCCCGTGAGAGACTGAAACATCCGTCTTTCGAGAGACGGATGAGTGGATAAGGGGGTTGTGCAATTGCTCCGCTGGGTCCACGGAGGCTTCTTCAATACCCCGTCCCAACGTATGAGACGGGATAGCAGATGTGGCTACCCAGATATCACTTAGTTGGGGTCGCTCAGGAGCCTCGTTATCTTTACGGCTCAATCTTTATTGGTTCGCTTTCGAACGCAGTTCCCTCCTTCTCACATGATCTAATTCATCACCTAAAACTCCCTCGGTTCTATGTCCCTGGGGAGGTCCTTCCGACGCTGGCTGGACCATGGGATTCCCTAACTCTCGCCTATAAGCAACTACACTCAGTGCAGTGGGATCCGTGTGTGCCAGAAGGGCTTCAGTTGACAAAATCCGGATAATGATGAAGAACCTTTCCGGACCCCTTATATATGGTATACATTTAAAGAAGAACTTGTGTCGCTCCCCCTCAAAGGATGAACATACAAAATGAAATGCTCCCCCTCAGAATGTGCGCGTAGAGTGAAGTGCACACGGGAGTATCCACACACATAAAAAACTTTTCAGCATTAAAAAAAATTGTGTGTGATGCTCCCCCTTAACAGTAGAGGAACATACCTGATAGCTGATCATGCTCCCCCTAAACACATGAGCAGCTCGTGAAAGCACATGTATAGACAAACCTCACGTCTTCGTAATATTGTTTCTTGTAGATCGTGAGCAGCTCCCTCCTTCTGGTCATGTGTGTGGAGCATCAGGGTCTAAGTACCACACATGACCGTCCTGCAAAACAAGTTTAGCGGACCTTGGGTACCCAGATTTGCCTGGGTCCCGGAGGGTTAGGTTTCACACCTTTCGGAGGAGCCTGTTTTGACGAAGGTTGCCTCTTAGGTGTAGGTTTAACCTTAGTAGGAGGAACTGGTTTTGAATTAGGTTTCCTCTCTTGCTTTGGTTTAACCTCTGATTGGAGGCCCCGTTGAAAATGATGTTTCTTTTTGTTTTTACGGGGTTTGCGTTTGGGTGTATGGTTATACATGTGATACGACCCAAACCAATCATTGTTATTAATGTCATCAAAGTCATTCCAACCACAACTAGAGCAACACAAACAATCGTGCGATAATTGAATCAATTGCTGAGAAGAGTAAATTTTCATTGGAAAATTAACATCTCTTTTAACAAAATCATTCCTATAATTCCAGGCACAATCGTTTTTGTTCATTCTAGGGTAAAAAACAGTATTGAACGACTTTGATGCATCATCCTCGACAGATTCCTTGGCTGGCCACTTTGGTTTTGCTTGTTTAGCGCGACCGGTTTTATCCGAAACAACAGGGACAGTGCGGTCAGTGACTTTTGAGGAAACGGGAATCTTAGCAGGTGGTTGACCGGTCTTTTGCCTCGGCTGTGATTGGTTTTGAGAAACGGGTTTAGATTTGGAAATCTTAATCACAGTCGGGGTCTTTGTGTTTGAACAAGCACCCTTTTCAAAGTTGACCGGCCGATTCACCACTAGTGATAGAGAATCAGTATGACTCGGAAGAGGTTTGTCGAAGGAGAACGACTCAAACTCTCCATCAGAATTACCTTCAGAGTTCATGCATTCTGAAAGATCTATCTCTGGAATTATTGGACTTGGATTAGTTGAGGAAGGCGAGGAACACTTTGTGCTTTCTGTTGTGTGCTTTGGGGAATTTGGTGCGGAAGCGTTTGGAAAATCAGAGTTTAAATTCCTTTTAACACGTTCATCTTGAGAAACTGTACTTTCTTGAGACGAGATATTTCCTATGAAAGCTTTACACGAGGATGTGTCAGATGAGTTGGAGGAAAGATCAGGTGAAATCTGCTTTTGAGTTTGGAGAAGGTCAATCTGCTCTTGGAGTTGACCATTATGTGCTCCTTCATCGTTTCTCTTGTCATGTCAGACAGTCTCGATGAGAGCTTATTGATTTCACACTGAAGAGTTTCCTTTTCTTCATTTGACACAACTTCGGTTTTCTCAGATTTGAGTTTCTCAAGCTCAGAGATTAGTGCTTGCTTTTCCATTTGAAAACGGACCTTTCTTTCTCGAGTGACTCCTCCAACTCGACTATCTTTGCTTCTAAGATGAGAGGGGAAACATAGAGCTTGTACTCGTCCGTCTCAGTCTTGGTTGCGGTTGCTTGGACCTCATCCTTTTTGGAGGAATCCTTGGGCTTTACAACCTTGTAGCCGTCGAAGTAGTCATTCGAAAGATACTTTTTGTTCTTTTGATAAGAGTAATTTAAAGGTTCATAACAAAATGGAAGTTGTATTCCTCGGTTGTGTGCGCGCTTATATTCCTCGGTTTCCTCTTCCTTTTCAGGTTCAAGAGGACCAGTCCATCTAATCGCATATTCTGGGTACTTTTTGTCTAGTCCTAGACATCCAAAATCATACAGAGTAGGTGTGTTGTAAAAACCCTTTTTCAAATAGTGTGGGCTATCGTATCCGATTCCCCACTCTTTGTTAAAGTACGTGAACTCCTTGGGTTTATTCATAAAGATGGTTTAATCAGTTTGACCCCTTTTGTGGAGTTTTGTTTCAAGATCAGTGATTTTATTAACAAACTCCTTGTGCTGAATTTGAAGAGCAGAACATTGATAAACAATTTCTGCTTTCTCATTCAGACACTGATCAAACTGAGACTGAAGTTCAGATAACTTGGCCCTTAAGTCCTTAGGTGCTAATGAGAGATTTTTGCATTTGTCTTTTAGATTTGCATTTTCAGACTTATATTTTTCAGTTATCCTCTTTTGAACATCTAGCTTTTCGGTTAAAGATCTAATCTCAAGCAGTTGTTCTTTAGAGGTGGCCTTAAAGGAATCTACCCATTCAGTAAGTGATTGCACTTGATTAAGGAGATCTTGTTGGTTAGATTCACATACTTGACTTGTCTTTTCCTTTGACTGAGGTGAATAAGACATCTTCAGTTGCAATGGAGTGATCGTCAGACGATGGTTCGATTCAAAGTGGAACAGTATCAAGGATACTTAAATGTCCCCCTCCTGCAACTTAGCACGGGGGCAGCGCCCCTAGAAAATTTTGAAAAATGAGAGTTCAAAACAGCTCCCGGATTATGTGTCCGGGTGGTTTCCGGATAAGGAATCCGGAAAACTGAGCTTACCGGGTGAAAGAGTTATCGAATAACTTACCGAAACTGAGGGTGTCCGGACAAGTCTGAGTGACCGGATACGAAGGATACCGGGTGAAATTAGTTTTCGAATGAAAAACTCAAACACAGAACTTACCGGATGAAAAGAGTTTCCGGATAAAGCACTTACCGGATGAGATACTTACCGGGTAGAATGAGTTTCCGGATGAAAATGATTACCGGATACCTAGAGTTTTCCGGATAAAATGCTTTACCGGAAACTTTGGGTTTCCGGAACAAATTACCCGAAAAGATTTGAGTTTGTAATACTTACCCGGAAAGAATGGACGTACCCGGACAGGATTAACACAAACGTCCGGAAACTACTCCTTTATCCTGAAAGGGCGGCTGATTTACCCGGGAACTGCGGCTGTGGGTTTCCAATCGATTGGGAATCGACTAGGGTTGCTCAAAAATGATCCTGAAAGGTTAGAAACACTACCAAACACAAAAATAACACTAACCCAATCGATTTTGAAGCAAAAAACAACAAGTTTTGATGATAAAAATTCGATTTTTAGTGAAGAACACACTCAAAACTTTTGAACTTTGATTTGCTTAAAACCCACTCAGATGATCGAATTAGGATATGAAAATTTGCAGAATCACTAATAGCAATGATACTAACAATACCCAATAAACGAAATTGATCAATTTTATCAGAATCAAAGAATTGAATTTTAAAGAAGAACACAACCTTATATTTTCGAAAAACTTACCAGTAATCGAATTGAACACTTTGAATCGATGTAGTCCGTCTGCTCTGATACCAATTGTGAGTCTCAGATCCGTGAAACGAACAATGAAATCAAAAGATTAAACAATCAAGTATACGATTTCAACTGGTCATCTCTATTATGCTTTCAATTGAGAGAGAATTACAATACGAAGTAGGAAAGCAAATAAGACAACTAGCCTATTTTCTAAGGCTAAGGAAACTATTTATATGACGGGCCCGTGGTTAACAAGCCCACGGCCCGTTCACTAATAAGCTCAAATTAAACAATTACAAAGTAAACCCTTGAACTTTAAATCAACAATAAATGACCCTAACAAGCTGGAATGGAGAGCATCTATGATCAAACAGCTTGAGGATCAGCGAATCATCTGTGGTCCTCGTTTCAAAATAACCAAAAAGGAAGTCGTTGAACACCTCAAAGCTGAAAAACAACTCGCCGATCTAAAGAGAGATGAAGAAAAAGATAAAGCTTACGCTCTTGAGCTCGTCCAACAATCGGTGAAAGATCCTGAACTGAAGAAGACTCCCATCGTTGTTCAACGAAAACTGTGGAAGGTCGCCCAAAAGATCATCGAGAAGAAAACCAAGGTCTCTGACTCCACTCTGGAATGGTGCAAAGAAAGACTTCACTTTCGATGCCATGCGTCCAGAATCAACAAGGTGAACATCTGGGGAAAGACGTCCATAGGTGTTCCAGTCCTCGACATCGATATCTTCAGAGAAAGTGGTCTAAAGGAAACCATCTACCCTTCGTCGATTGCCAAGTACGGTTTATCTGAATGGTTGGAGATGCGGATAGCCATTCAGCGGTCACGTTCAAACTTCAAAACCTTTATCAAAAAAGCTCTTAACAAGCAGATCGACTTGGTTACTTCAGCCGTTGATATCCTTCCTCCTCTTCTTCCAGTTCAATGAAGAAGGCCTGCTGCAAAGAAACAGAAAACACCTTCAGCTTCAGGTCCTCCTATCAGAAACGAAACCGGAATCGGTTTTTCACGCGAAGAAGTTCTTGGTCCTGAACCTGATCTCTCAGCTCTCGACATCTCCCTACCCCCTGGTGAACGCTTGATCCCTGGAAAAGTCTTAAGTGAACCTTATGGTATCTTCTTCCATGACTACGATGGACGAGAATGCTTCCAACACGTCTCTGAGCTATGCATTTCCCCTATCGAACAGCTCAGAGATCTCGTCTATTGGTGCGGTTTCAGAGATGATCTTCTCGGACACTTCTTGAAGCCCCTGATCTTTAAAGAAGCAAAGCGAAGACGGGATCTTGGAGAAAAAGTCCATGACTGGATGATCCTTACCATAAAAACCCTTGATGAACTTCTCATTAAGGATGAACCTGATTAGCTGATAGGATTCCCTGTAATTCTTCTATCCTTATCAGCTTGTATCTTTTGTACTTGTAATTATTATTTGTTGTACTTGTAATTTTTCCACTTCCCCTTGTAACTGATACGAAGTTTAATGAAAAATTTCAGCGAATGTACTTTACTCCATCAGTACTTAAAAAGATCCCCGAAAACAGTAAATGGGACAAATATTTTATGCGTCCTTTTTATCCTTATGTTTTCTTACTTAGCAATTTTCTTTTATTGCTATGTTATAATCAAATAGGGGGAGATTGTTGATCCAAACCCTCAATGATTTGATAATGACACTATGAGAAACACTTAGTGAAAATTGTAAGTAGACAATATGTATTAGAGTTTCACTATCGCTGATAAGTACTAAGTCTGTTTCAGTACCGCTGATAGAAACTCCTGTTCTTTAAATTACACATTCAGCGAACACTGTTCATCAGCGAGCCCTGAGCTTGTTCAACCTCACTGATGATCGCTGATAGTTTTAGTTGTTTACTTATGATCCCTGAAGACAAGTTTCACATCAACCATGTTCTACGCTGAAGTCGAAGATCAAGCCGAAGAACCAGCGCCAAGTCTACTAATGAACTGATGCGAATATCAGTGAAGCCAAGACATGTCCACTCAACGTGAAGTTTCAAGTAGAAGACTTCAGCGAACGCTGAACTTTATCATTCGTTGATAAAGAAATCATTCAGCAAACGCTGATCGTGAAGCTTCCTCTACAAGTTACTTTTGTCTTACCACCTTGCACGCTTCCGTACGACAATGTCAGAACGGACATCCCTTCTATCCATAATCGTACAACCAACTCTGATTCTACATTGTTCATCATGCGGCTACTAGGTTGTATAACAAGATCAAAACATGCAACTAATCAGACGTTGCCACGTGTAAAGTTATACTGACATGCATTAAATGCATGCAGTATATAAAGGAAACCCTACTTCATTTTGAAGTGCTTGGCCATCTCCTTCTTCTTACTATTCTGTGTGTTAGAATATTTGTCTTTAATATTCTTATTTTCTCTCTATCTTATTTCTAGTGCAAGAAATCTTAGTGATTCTCATAACTTGTTTAGATTAGGTTTATTCCTTAATCTTGTTCCGCAACAAGTTGTAAATTGTTTGATACATATCAATAAACAATTTAGAAAAGTAAAAATCGTGTGTTTGTATTCAACCCCCGCTTCTACAAACTTGTATAACCCTTTCGGGACCAACACCCTCGAGTATCTCCAAGGATTGAAAACTGCCATAAGGTCGTTGATGCTCGGCCTTCACTTGAGAGAAAGTCCCACACCGCTCCACATAATGCGCCACATCCAATTTCATAACCGGCCACCAATAATGTAGCTTCAAGTCTCTATACATCTTAGTACTTCCTGGATGTATGGAATATTTGGTCTTGTGAGCTTCATCCATAAGTAGCTCCCGGTTCCCTCCAATCTTGGGCACCTACACACGCCCATTGAATAAGTTTATCCCATGGCTATCTTCCATTAAGGGTGACCATTTCTTCGTCATTACCTCTTCCTTAAGGTTCTCTTCCAACAAGGGTTCGGCTTATGCCGTTCTAATCGACTCCACGAGGCATGACACTAACTTGATCCTTGAAAGATTGGCTCGGAGACTCTCACTATAGTCCTTCCGACTCAAGGCGTCGGCAACCACATTTCCTTTACCCAGGTGGTAGAGCAATTCACAATCGTAGTCTTGGAGCAATTCCAACCATCTTCTTTGCCTCATGTTCAACTCCTTTTGATCGAAGACATACTTCAAACTCTTGTGGTCCGTGTACAAGGTACATATTGTGCCGTAAAGGTAATGTCGCCACAACTTCAATGCGAATATCACCGCGACCACCTCTAAATCATGCGTAGGGTAGTTCTTTTCGTGCACCTTAAGCTACCTTGATGCATAAGCAACCACCTTTCCCCTTTGCATCAACACGCAACCTAAGCCCATCTTGGATGCATCACTGTAGACTACGAAATCTTCTAATCCCTCGGGTAAGGATAAAATTGAGCCTCACATAACTTCTTTTGCAGTGTACAAAACCCTTTTTCTTGTGATTCGGTCCAAACAAACTTTACGTTCTTTTACGTCAACGCCGTTAGAAAAGAAGAAATCTTGGAAAAGTCTTGGATAAACCTTCAGTAATAACCTGCTAAACCCAAGAAGCTTCGAATTTCCGACGAACTCTTGGGAGGTTCCCAATTCATCATTGCTTCGATCTTGGAAGGATCCACCTTTACCCCATCTCGGGTAACCACGTGACCCAAGAATTGGACCTCTCCCAACCAAAAATCACACTTGGAGAACTTTGCGTACAACTTTTCTTTCCTTAGGACTTCCAATACTTCCTGAAGATGATGTTCATGATCCGCTTCAACTTTAGAGTACACCAAAATGTCGTCTATAAACATAATTACCGACTTAACAAGGAACGGTCGACACACCTGGTTCATCAAATCCATGAACACTGCTGGCATGTTAGTCAACCCAAAAGACATCACTAAAAACTCATAGTGACCGTACCGCGTTCGAAATGTCGTCTTTGGAATGTCATCTTCTCTTACTTTTACTTGATGATAACCCGAACGCAAGTCGATCTTTGAGAAGCATCCCGCTCCTTGAAGTTGGTTGAACAAGTCCTCGATTCTAGGGAGTGGGTACTTGTTTTTCACGGTCACCTTGTTCAATTCCCGGTCGTCGATGCACATTCTTATCGTGCCGTCTTTCTTCTTTGCGAACAAAACCGATGCGCCCCACGGAGACGAGCTTGGTCTCACAAATCCCTTCTTTTAGAGTTCTTGGAGTTGTGCCATCATTTCTTGCATCTCGGATGGGGCCAAACGGTAGGTAGCTCTAGCTATCGGTACCACTCCCGGTACCAACTCTATTCTAAACTCTACTTGATGATCCGGTGGCACACCCGGCAAGTCTTCCGGGAATACGTCGGGAAACTCGCGTACCACCTTCACGTCCTTAAGCTTCTTCTTCTCCAGCTTAGCATCGATGACATATGCCAAGAAGAATGCACACCCCTTAACCAAACATTTGTGTTACTTCAATATGGAGATGATTGCTACGTCTCCCTTCCTTCGTTTACCATAGATGACCACAAAATTTCCATCCGGAAAAGGAATGCGAATCAAATTCTTTGTGCATAAGAGTTCGGCTTGATTCACGGCTAGCCAATCCATTCCAACTACCACATCGAATCCCCAATTACCATTGGCATCAAGTCGATAGGGAATTTCTTTCCATCGATTTGCAATACATAACCCCGCAACACATCTCGAACTACTACTTGGCCACCGTCAGCTATTTCTACAACTATAGCTTCCTCTAGGCTACTAGTGGGCATAGACAACTTTTGGCAAAAGGATATTGACATAAACAAAAAACTTGCACCCGAATCAAACAACACACGCATAGGTATGGTGTTTAGAAGAAACGTACCCGACACTACGTTCGTCGAAGCCTTCGCCTCCTCGATTGACATCTGAAAAACTCTTCCCGTCTCGGAGGATCCACTTTCTGTCCTCCACTTCCTCCAACTTCCAACTTCGGGCAGTCCCTTCTAATGTGGTCCGGCTCCTTGCACTCAAAACACATTTGTCCTTATGGACAATCTTTGAAAGAATGCCTGGTCTTGCCGTACTTGTAGCAATTTCCGAGAACAAATTTGCATGGGCCAAAGTGTTTGCTTAGGCACTTAGAACACCACTTAGCCTCACACCTAGGATCGGCTCCCCGAGTATTGCTGTTGAATGGTCTTGGTTTCTTGGAGGGCATGGAACTCCCCTCCCATCTCCTCTTCTTCGGCACTCTAACACTTTCTTCCTTACCTTGACTATAGGCATCTTCCACAAGTTGAGCAAACTCTACCGCCTCACGAAGGGTCGAGGCCTTGGAAACTCGGACCATTGTCTTCATGTCCGATGGAAGACCCTTGATGTAGGCCTTGATCTTTTCCTATTCAGTCAGGACCAGATGTCCCACCAACACCAGCTTATCCATGAACTGTTGGTTGTATTACTTTAACGGCGAATTTCCCTTTTTCATGTTCCGGAAATCTTCTTCAATCTGGTCCATTGCCCTTTCATTGCAATACTCTTCCAAAACCTTCTTCTTAAAAGTTTCCCAGCTCAATTTGGCCAACACTGCAGCCTCTAGCGAAGTGTAGTAAACATTCCACCAAGTGAGGGTTGCCCCTCTTAGCATTTGAGAACCAAACTTCGCCTTTTGGCCCTCTCCACATTCACTAGTTCGGAATGCTTGCTCCATCTCTTAGATCCAGTTCATACAGATCACCAGATCATCCGTACCTTTGAATTCAGGCAGTCTGCAGCTCAAAAAGGTCTTGAATGAGCAAACCTTCCCCGCTTGCCCAGTTTCTGTCGTTCCCAAGCCAACTATAGGTATCTCATTCCCAGTGCCCCCAGACCCGGCCACGATGACATTCTCGGCAACAGGCTCATGCCTACGATTGTTCGTATCCCTGTCTTCCATCAATTTCAGAAATTGCTCTTACTGTTGGGCCATGGCCTTTTCATGGTCTTCATCATTCAATCCATCATTCTCGTATCGGTTGTTACCTCTTCCATAACAGGGTCAGACGTCTCCAGATCATGGTGGGGGATATGCTCAGTTCCCGCTCCCAACACAATGTTAACCGGTGGAGGTCTTGCTGTCGTTGTCACCCTTGGTTGATCAGCTGTGGATGTCGTGGGTTCATGGCCATCCGGCCTACTACGAGTGTTAACCATAGTAGTCTGCCACACAATCGAGAATGAGGATGAGAAATAGGTACAAGAATTAAACATAACGAAACGTACTATTACATGCATCAATCATCATAACAATAGCAATCTAAGCATAAGATTTGTCCATCAGTAATAGGGATCACATTAGTACGAATATAGGCTTATACGTCTCCAGCTTGTGTTTCAATGACGGGTAAGGCGGTCAAGCTACCTGTGCCTGTCCGGTCCGATCGTTTAGCGGCTCTTTCTAAGAGACGGGAATGTAAATAGAAAACATCCCCTGGGAAAGCCTCATGGCTTGGTGGTCGGCATAACAATAATGACATTTGTTGATATGCCACTGATATTTAATAACTTGATTGAATAAAAATATTCAATATTGGTTTCATTTCGAAGGTCTTGACGAGATTATTACAATGGTATAATTTGTAAAAAATATGTAATCTTAATGTATTTTAGTTCATATACGATTATTTATGTTAATATGATAAAAGACTAACATGAAAAATAAAAAAGTAAACTAAATAACCGTTTAAGACTTTTTATTTAGTAGTATAGATAATGGATGTTGAAAATTGGAGTTAAATGTAAATCTATTTTTTGATTTTGACTTTCAGGTTACATTTTTGAGTGAAATTATAGTGTTCTATTGGAGATCCTCTAAATGTATCTCCAACCCAACCACTAAAAATAACACCAAAACACTAAAAATAATGGATTTATTGAACACTAACTCAACTTCAACCACATACTAAGAAAGCACAGAAAACCATTTTTAATATTATAATATTAATAAACACCTTGATATATAAAACCTTTAATCCATATATAGTTATATAATTACAAAAATCTAATATTATATATATATATATATAGAGAGAGAGAGAGATAGAGAGAGAGAGAGAGAAAGAGAGAGAGAGACTCCGTAAAATACAAACCATGTATATGTTGCACCCTTACAAACCAGTGTGTATATGTGAACAATGTGCATATGCATACGTGCAAGAATATACATACAATAGACATACATTCATATAGGATAATGCATATATGTATCTCAGATTATGCACACATTGTTTACATATGCATATTGGTTTCTAAGGGGTGCAACAAATACATGATTTGTATTTGATTTGTATTCTATATATATATATATATATATATATATATATATTCAAAGACTTACTTTATTGATCTTTAAATACAATCTTCTACTTTATTCACCTCCATTTTTTAGGTAGTGTTTCTTTTTTCAAAAAAAAAACGTTATTTGCCACTTATGTCTGATTCGGCCAGACATAGAACAATTAATTATCTCTTACTTTCGTCCAACACCATTCTTTCGATTTCAACGTCGGTTTTAGCTCACATCCACCACGAAATTGCAAAAACGCAAAACATGAAAATTGTAGATATGCTGTTAGCTTTTCAAAATATCTTGAATCGCTTAAATCCGGTTTCGGTGTGTGAGATATGACTTTTTTTTAACGGCATTATATTAAAACCAAAGCCAAAAAGCCAATTACCATGTGAATACAAAGTAAGCCAATGCAGTGGCTACCCACACAACAAACAGAAGCTAAACACCAAACTGGACACCTAAAAGAATTAAGTTTGCAAGCAGCAAACACCACTCAACAGACCTGATTGGAAAATAGACCAACCAACCGCAACTGGACAAACCTGAACAGCAGTCAGACAGCCCTTTATTGCAGCAGCCTCACCTCGACCCCTTTCATGGATTACAGAAGTCTATTACAGTCCGTAGGGGCTCGAGAGCCACGCGATCCAATCCATTGCTAAGTCTTTGTCCCGTTTTGGTATCCACTCGAACGATTTTAGTTGGAAGTCCATGAACCGGTCTATCAACGCACCCCCAGTTTTTTCGAACACCATCTTGTTTCGGTTTGCCCAAACAAGATAGAGTGTACACCAAACCACCGATGTCCACCTTCTCAATCCTTTCGCATTGTTGTTGTCAAATTGGTTACCGAACTCGAGAAGATCCTGCAACGAGCTTACCGAACCCATGTCTATGTTCCACCATCTTCCCGTTAGGTTCCACAATTCCTTTACCTTTTCGCATTTGACAAGTGCATGATCGATTGTTTCAACATCTTTCTCACATCTTGGACAAAGTTTAGTATCTAAATCGATACCCATATTGTCCAATACCTCGCTTACCGGAATCCTCCCAAGTTTTGCTCTCCACAAGAAAATACAAATCTTCTTCGGGATCGATTTTAGCCATGGTGTTTCTGCTGAGTTTGCTCCCAACGATGGACGTTTCTCTTCAACCAAGTCCCGTAAGGTATGAACCGAGTACCCTTTTTGCGTATCTAGCGACCATCTTGCCCGGTCCTTGAATCCACCCTTTGGGGCGGCCCCCGCTAAAACCGTTCTCAACTCTCCAAACTCTTCTATCTCTCTACCCCTCGGTTCCCTCCTCCACCCCCACTTCTACACCCAATCCTCTCCTTGGAACTCCCCTCTATCCGCAGCCGCGATATCTTTTCTACTTTCTAGTTGGAACAACCTAAAGAACCTTTCCTTAAGAGCCCCATTTCCCACCCATATATCCTCCCAAAATCTTGTCTCCCTACCATCTCCCACTTGAATACCAAAGGAATTCGTGAACGGAATCCCAATATTATTGATATCTTTTCCCACTTTCACAATATTTTCCCACACGGAACACCCCCTCGGCCCTCTTGAGTCTAAGTCGCTCAACCCCCCATCCCGACCATATACACTCTTTATTACCTTGACCCAAAGCGCATCACTCTCATTATAGAACCTCCACCACTATTTGCCAAGCAAGCCCCAATTCGCCTCTTTAAGCCCCCCAATGTTAAGCCCACCTTTCTCAAACGAACCAAACACCTTTTCCCATTTTACCCATGAACAACTTTTCCTCGAATTCACTTCCTCACCGAAACCACCCCCCCCCCCCCCCCCCCCAACCCCAAAAAAATGAGAGCGCACACTTTCTAAAGCTTTTAGAACACACACCGGGGTACGGAACAATGAATAGAAATATAAATAAACGCTACCGAGTACCGACCTTACCAACGTCCATCGTCCTCCAAAAGAAATCGTCTTTGCTTTCCAACCCGCAAGCTTCTTTTTCATCTTCTCGATCACCGGTTTCCAATGGGAAAGTCCTCTCATTGGCGAGCCTACCGGATGCCCCAGATATGTAAACGGCAATGTGTCACTACCGCAACCCAAATCTCTCGCCCAAGAGTTAATTTCTTCCTCCGGTACACCAACCCCATATAGTTTACTTTTGAACAAGTTTATTTTGAGGCCTGAAACCGCATGGAAACACTTGAGGATTTTCATAAGGTTCTTTATGTTGGGCGGATTCCACTCTTTAAAAAAAATAACATCGTCCGCATATTGGAGATGCGTTATCACGACTTCATCTTTCCCCACTTTTATGCCTTCGAACAACTTTTTTCCGGTGGCTTCCTCCATCATTACATGGAGGCTTTCGGCTACTACCAAAAAAAGAAAGGGGGCAAGTGGGTCTCCTTGCCTTAATCCCCTCTCCATTGGGAATTCGTTTGTTGGGGCCCCGTTCACCAATACGGATATTCGTGACGATTTTAAACAAGCCTCGATCCATTTTCTCCATCGTTGTCCGAATCCCATGTCTTTCAACCCGTCCAAGAGGAACGGCCATTCCACCGTGTCGTATGCCTTTTCGAAGTCAGCCTTAAAAATCATTCCTTTTTTCTTACTTCTTTTCAAGTATGCTACCGATTCATTGGCGATGAGTATCCCGTCTAGAATGGATCTCCCTTTCAAGAACGTGCTTTGTTCCTTTCCAAACAACTTCCCCATTACCGTCTTCATTCTTTCCGCCAATATTTTGGAGATAATTTTATAGAGGATCCCGATGAGGCTAATTGGTCTAAATTCATTTAGACTAATCGGGTTGGTGTTTTTTGGGATTAAAGTCACAAACGATGCATTACACCCGTCGCTTATTTCTCCTCTTTCCCAAAACCAATCTATTACTTCCATCAAATCGCCTTTAACAAGCCCCCAAAATTTCTTAATAAATCCTATCGTAAACCCATCGAGACCCGGTGACATGTTGCTACCGCATTCCTTCACCGCTAGCCACACTTCTTCTTCCAATATTTTTCTTTCTAAGAGTGATGCTTCCTCCTCCGTAAGTTTCCTCTTTCGTTCCAAGCACAACTTTGATCGTCGACTTTCTTGACAAGCATAATTATTCTTGAAAAATTCAAAAGCATATTTTTTTATTTTCTCGGGCTCCTCCGTCCAAACCGTGTCTATGTTTAGATCCCGAATGGAAATTTTTCTTTCTCGATTCTTTATAGCCATATGAAAGAATTTGGAGTTCTCGTCACCATCCTTGACCCATTTCAATTTGGCCTTTTGTTTGGCTATTGCCAAGCATTTTTCCTCCAATTGTAGCCAATCCTTCCTTGCATCAATCCAACTTTTCCTCTCATCTTCTCCCAATACACACGACTCCAATTTTTGCTCCCATTTCACCACCTTTTTTTTTATCTACCAAATTTCTTTCGATGTCTCCCCATCTCTCCTTGTGCCATCCCTTCAACAATTGTTTGACGTTTTTGAGTTTGTTCCTAAATCGGCAATCCGGATTGATCGACGTTACATCTTTTATCCACCCCTCTTTTACCACATCTTCCACACTTCTTTCGTTAAGCCACGCGTCAAAAATTTTGAATGGGATGGGCCCAAAATCAGCCCCCTTGTCACTTAACATTATCGGCGCATGATCCGACCATTTCCTAGCTAATGGTCTCGCTCCCAAGTTTTTCCAAAGTGACCCGAACTCATTTGTTACCAAAAATCTATCCAATTTGCTGAACTTTTTCCCATCGTCGCTCATTCTAGTGAACTTTGTACCCCCTAAACGAACATCTTCCAATTTATTTCTCTGGATAAAGTCGTTAAATTCCTCCGAGCCTTTATTATTTGTTACCGAATTCACACTTTCGTGCGTTCCCCGAACTTCATTGAAGTCCCCAAAAATTACCCACTTAACCTCATCTTTTGCGCATAACTGATCGAGTTTTGCCCACAAATCTGCCCTCTCCTTTTGCACCCGCGGACCGTAAACATTAACACATCCAATTAAACCTTCTTTATTTTCCCAATTCCCCACCACCGCCACAAAATTATCGTCCTGGATTAGAAACTCACACCGAAATGAATTTTTATTCCAAATGAGAAGAAGTCCACCCGATCTTCCCAAGGATGGGACATGTGCAAAATCATAATCATCTTTTCCCCATAAGTTTGTCACAAACTGATTATTTAGTTTTTCGGTTTTGGTTTCCTGTATACCAATCATACAAGGACTTTCCTTTTTGCCAATCTCCTTAATCCAATCCCTCTTGCAAGAATTTCCTAACCCTCTTATATTAATCGACACAATTTTCATAGTTCACAAAGAATGCGACCCTTACCTGTAACGATGCCGATTACTTGATGTTTCCTTCTTGATCCCCTTCCTTTGCGTTTTCTGACCCCCATCGCACGACACCAATTTTCGGACCAAGTTCTTCAATTTCATCCTCTTTATTTACACTTTTCTGGCTGCTAGATATGGATATATGGTTCAAATTTCTAGATCCTCCCCCTTCCCCCGTCTTGTGATCCAATTTGTCAGTTTCCCCATTTTTCTTACACTTTTTCTGAGAGGTCTTACCTTGTTGGGTATTCCTTGCCATCTGTTTTATGTAATGAAAACTCATTCTTCCCCTCCCCAGAAAGCAACTCCCCGGCCTTCGATTCCGAATTTTTTCTCCAGTTAGATGGTCTTTGCCTGCCTTTATCGATCTTCTCCTGGACGATGAATCAGTATTGATATTTGACAGATTGTCTTCAGTGCTTCTAATCTCTTTGTTTGCCTTGGATTGGGCCAACTCTTCCATATTATTATTTTTAGGACAAGGCCCATCAGACCTCATCCCACTTAAGATTTCAGCCTTATGAGAATTTAGCTCTTCCAACCCAGGAACTCGGCCCAATTCCTCCTTTTCGTTTGGCCCAACTTTCGAATGCTTCTCCAGCCCTACACCGCTTTCTGTCACTTTATGGGTATCAGGATTAGAGACCTGGTTCTCGGGACTAGTGTGCATCATGATGTTCCCTCCATGCTGCCCCGCCCCTACGACTTCCCTTTGACCGGCTAGTTTCTCCGGCCGCTGTCCTTCCGGTGACTTCCCCCCTTGTTCGCCAGGTTTTTCCGGCCGACTACCGTCCCACGACCAATCCACCTCTGATGGGATATCATTCTCTAGCTTTTTTCCACAAACGTGATCCCCCTTTACGTTGTTCCCCTTCCTTTATTCCTGAACTTCTTTAAGGATCCTGTCTTCTTTAGCCTCAAATACGCTTTCTTCAACGGCCCATTCTTCATCGCAACCCTCCTCCTCTTCTGTCCACTCCGAAGGAATGGATGATTCCCACCCGTCCTCTTCCATCCCTTCTCCTATCTTTAAGACTTCTTCCCTCACTTGAAATTCAAAAAATCCATTATCTTCTTCTTCCACTTTTATTACATAGAATAAGTCTCCAACTTTGATACTTTTTATTTCATTTATTTTTTGTACCACTCCCGAACTGATCAGAACTTTACCCCATATTAGGTTAGAGTTTTCCTCCATATTGCAATTCACTGTTTTAAGCACCTTTCCCCACTTAGATGCTATTTCCTCGAATGTCTCTGCCTTCCACACATGTAGGGGAACACCTTCTATCCTTACCCATATAAGTCTATCAGATGGCCGATACCCGACCGACCATCTCCGCAAGTTTCTCACCCAATTATGAATTCCACGAGTCTTATTTTTTAGTATGTTCTCAAGTGATTCTTCCAAAGCAAAGTTTAGCAGAATGTTTCTTCCTCCCAGTAGCTTGATGCCACACCCTTCACTAAGCTCCGAGTAAAACATCGCCTGGATCGCATCCACGTTATCCATGGTTGTTACATTTATCACTACACATGTTCTAAGGTACTCCAGAGATTTCTTATCCGCCTCCCAGCTCCCTATCACCGGCTGAGTTTGTTCTTCTACTTTTCTATCCCTCAATCCTCTTTTAACCGCTTCAGCAAAGGATACCCTTTCCATCTTCTGATTTACAGATTTGCTAACTTTCTTATATGCCATTTTTGATCCTTCTCCTTCTCGGTTACCCCCACTATCCATACTTCGATTCCTGTTGGCTCGAAAGATCCTCAACTTGTAAGACCCAATCCATATCTCCCTCAATCTATTCTCTAACTCCCTCTCATCCCGCATAAATTTGAATCTGACGAAACCAAACTTTTCTCCATTCCTTAGCTTTTTTTTTCGCCATATAGATATCTGACACAGTTCCATAATTTTTGAATGTTCTCTATAGCTGTGACGCTTCCCAATCCCGTGGATAATTGTAAAACAAGAAGGAGATTTCTTTTGGATTCCTCTTTTCGTGATTGAATCGGTGATGTAGCGTTCCGTTATACCAGTTCACATTCCGGTACCCCAAGTGTCTCCTCTCAATCTCTCCCTCACAACCCCTTACCCACTCTCTCTCCCCCCTATCTCTCTCTCTCTCATCTTTTTGCTAGGTGTGTGAGATATGACTAAAACTCCACAGCCTTGCAAATCTGCCAACATCCTTCTTTTGTTTTTTTTCATTCCGTTTGTTAGTCTACAAAAACAAACAGTTTTATTGATTCAGATTTCAGATTTCAGCACCACCTCTTAAAAAACAGTAATGAAATCGGACTTTAGACTTCAGCACATCTAAAAACACAAACGTCACCTTAATGTTTTAGTATTGAATTGTAGATTAAAATATAATCATTTTGGATTTTTAGTGTTGGATTAGAGATGGTGTAAACATATTACAACTTGACAACACATCTCTCCAAAACTAATGACAAACGTGACAACACATTGCTCCAAAACCACACACTATTTATCAACACATGGATCCAAAACCAATCAACACTTGACTACACATCCCTGCAAAAGACGTGTCCCATAGAGGTTGTTCGAAAAGGAAAGATTCAATGATCAAGTTAGTTATGGTAGAAGTATTCAGCTAAACGAAATACAAATTAAGACTAATTTGAGTATACCGTTTCATTTAGGTTTTTCTTTACTCCTCTTATCTTGTACCCCAACTCTCATCATGTTCTTCTGTTATTTCCTTTATCTAGTCAAATAACTATTCGTATTCTTGTGGTTCCTCGTTTTCTTACATGTTCGGGCTGTTTATTGTCCACTCTAGGTCAGGGACGGACCTCAAGAGGTGCCAACGTGCTATCGTATTGTTTCTTCGTCATAAGGTTAAAAAATTAATTTTGTGAAATATGCAACCATGTCGTTTTAAAATGTGCAACCGTATCATTTTAGAAGTGCAAATGTATCTCGTAATCAAGCAAAAAACTAAAAGCTCTTGAAATCAACCAAAATAATCGAAAAAGGCATTCGATAAAAACTGTATCAAAATGTTTCTGGATTCATCCCTGCTTTAATTTACACCATTATATATAACATTGTATTTGTTGTATACTCTATTATTTGTAAAGAAAACACTTAACAAGTATTTGTTTTAGAGGATGAGTATAAAGAGAAGTGAGAGGTGAGTAACTTAACATTTGGGAAAAGACAAAACAGGGTGAAGAAAAGGAGAGCAATAAAGTAGAAAGAGGGACTTGTTAAATATGATGTGACAGATTAGGTCATACGGTGTCGTAATAGTAAAAGCTACAGACCGGAAATAGAGATATAGAAAGCTGTATTCAAGTGCCTGTCCAGTTAAAAGCCGAGTATAATACCCAGTATTGCCATATTAATCCTCATTTATCTTATAATCAGGTTAAATATTGACTTCTAAAATATAAAAAATGCATCTCACAAATGTATTTTTTTGTTAATTTAGGTGAAAAAAAATAATAAATATAAATGTAAAAGATTCAAATTATATGATACATGGTATAACGGTAAGATCAAACATCAAGCCTTACCTTAATAAGATCACAAGTTTTTCATGATTTGCTCTAAGATGACATATGTATGTACACATAAACACTTATGTGCTAGTGTATTGAATAATACCGTAGAAAAAAATAAATTCATGTAAACTAATAAAACAAAAAAAAGACCGTTGATATAAAATATAGAGAGCTTACAGTTTAGGATATCAAGAGTGCAAAATTAGAAGCAAATCTCTTGAATCTCTACTCACTACTTTCTACAATTCTCAAAGAATTGGTGTTTGAATCTTGGTCTACGAGAAAAGGAGTAAGTATTACTAATTTAGGATTTTTGTTGTTTATGTTTCCTTTTTATGTGTATTTAAGTCACAATTATCATTTATTTTTCGAGTTATATATTAAAAGTAATTTTACACCTTATAAAATAATGCATTGTAACTTGCCATAACGTGTTATAATGCAAACCAAACATTAGAATGGCGTCATAAGATTAACGTGACGGCAAACTCAAACCTTAATATCATAACAAGCTATTTAAAACCACCATTAAATTATTTAGCAACATATAAAAATGTATTTAATTAACCTACCCTTAAAACCGTATTTTGACTGTTCAAACCTTGAGTCTATTGTTTATAGGTTTAGGTTTTTTATAACTTAGAGCATCTCCAATGGTTCCCCTTAAAGACTTGATCAAGTCTTTGATGTGTGGGTCCCACCATTTTTTTATTAATAAAACTAAAAGCTTGGAGCTAATGACTTGGTGCAGACCAAGTCATTTGAGGAAGTCTTGTGAGAGGGAAATGAAATTGGTTTCAAGTCATTGGTGGATCCCACCTTTTTTTTATTAATAAAATAATTCACCAAGTCATTGCAATGACTTGGCCATTGTGGATGCTCTTAGATGTATTTGTTGGTTAACTTTAACACTTCATAAAATTAGTCAGAAATAAGTACGTAAAATCATATTAAAATATTTATAGTTATAGTTATAAATAAATTTTAATAAACATGACTTCATGTAAGTTTTGTCAAAATTAAACTTTTATGTTTTAACATTTTTAAGGTAACGGAATCAATAATGGTTTATTTAACAACACACTTTTTGCTGAAGAAGTTTGAGTCTAAGGGATTGTTCGGTTGTGGCTTAATGGACTGTATAACCTATATGGCTTATTCGCTCAACCATAAATAACTGTTCGGTTGTGGCTTATTCGGTCAGCTGATGACTTAATCGCTCAGCTAAAAATGTTTACTCCTTTACACTCAGCCATTTAATTTCCAATTTATTCCCAAACTACCCTTTATAAAAAAAATCTATTACATCAATTCATGCCTTCCAGGGTTCACGCTTCCAGGGTTCTTCAACCTCAGCTTCTCCACCATGTTCAACATATGTTTATGATACCGATTTCTCCGTGGAGATTAGCATCAGTTCACCCTATGATACCAATTTCTCCACCAATTTCAGCATCAGTTCAGATTCTTCAGTGATACCTGATTTCTTCTTGTGGTTTTCGAACCTATTAGATGTGCTTCGATTTCTTGTTGTGACATCGATTTCTTCCTGTGTTTTTGAACTCCCTATAAGCTGTGGTTTTCGATTTGGAGATGTGGTTTACGATTTCTAGTCGTGGTCTTCAATTTCGATTCCTAGATGTAATTTCTTTCTAGATCTGGTTATAAAATATGGATGATAAGGAAATCTGTATTTCAAGCCTTCCAACGTCTCCTCCGACGATTTCTTGCTGCACAAATATGGTCACTGTTGTTGGTAACTGTTGCAAATCGTAATATTGGGTCACTATGGTCACTGCAAATCTTTCCAAAATGCATTTACAAATTTGTGAGTGGTTGGCTAATTAGATGTTTAAATTTGTATTGTTTTGATTATAAATTGAATTCGTATTATTATGTTAAATTGAGCTGTTTTTATTTTAAAATGTTTAAATTGGTATTTTTTTAATAATTATAAGTCATTTATTCAATATTTATATCAAATAGTTTATTTATATAAGCAAAAATAAAGACTGAGGGTAAAATGGTTATTTCTGACATTCAGACTGTTTATTCAGCACAACCACCGAACACCAATTTATCTGTTAACAACCAAACAACCATATCCACTCAGACAGTCATATGGATTCAGGTCTTAACAGAAAATGAACCGAACAGCACCTAAATAAGCAAATTTAATAAAAATCTTATTTTTAATAACATCTTTAATAAATTCTTTAAAATATATAAAATTAATATTTGAATGAAGTTTTATTATAACGTATTCTTTAAATTTTAAAATGAAAAAATCCATAAAAAGTTGATATTAGATTTTATTAAAAGATAAATAATACTATACTATGTTTTATAGAAATTATTATAAAGAAAGTTGCTGTGGATGCTTGAAGTAATTTGTGTTTTGCTTAGGCTAAAAGATAAAATATATACGTATATATGTTTTTTATGTATATATATATATATGCAAAAGAAAGAGGCAGATTTAAGTAAAATAAAAGATTTATTTAATAGTAAAGAAATAATAAAAGAAAAAACCCCAAGAAATTGGACTCTCTAGTCTCTCCTCTGGATTACAGGAACCGAAAAGCAGACAAAGCCTGGGTTACCTGAAATTGCATATGCATTGTGTCAGCCTTTTTCTCTCTCTCTCTCTCTCTCTCTCTCTCTCTCTCTCTCTCTCTCTCTCTCTCTCTCTCTCTCTCTCTCTCTCTCTTAAATAAACTACAATTAAGATTCCATTGCTTTATTTGCATGCATGTTGTCTTTCACCTTAAACCTCGATCGATAATCAAGACTTACGGATCGTTTACAAAACGTTTATTCGGGTAAGTGTTTATCAAGTCACATTAGCTTACCGGATGAATATGGTAAGACTAAGAATCTTACCCGGTAAGAGCGGAAACAAGAACCGAGAGTCGAAAGCAAGGACCGAGAGTCTTACCCGGTAAGTGAGTGTGACGGCTCTTACCACGGTTAGCGCTTATCGGCTAAATTGTTGCATACGATACCATTTTGGTGAACTAAAATCTTACCCGAGAAGTAAGTGATAGTATTGAATTTTACCGATAAGCACTTATCCGGACAAGTGATTAGGTAAACGCTCCCTTATTCTAGCTAGATGAACGTTCTTTATTATTAACATCATTAATTTGTCACATAAATTAATTATGTGTCAAAACATTCAAGTGATTAGGTGGCTTATAAATAAAATAGTTATATTTGATAAAAAAAAATATCAATCAATCCATAAACTAAACTATAAAAGATTAACTAATAAAAATATAAAATTACATGATTGAAAAATCCTAAATTAACTATCAATATTATTATTTCCAAAAATAGGAACTAATTAAATAAATCATATCTATCATGATTTTACTTAAAAATGGTTCATTTAACATCATCTTTTTATGTTCCCTCAAAACAAAATGCAAAAGTGTATTTGAATGTAGGAAAGGGTTTGATGGATTTTTGATAGTGCGGGTAGCGGTAGGGATGTACGTTAACAGGATTAGTGTTTGGAAGGAGTGGAATATGGTGATCATGAGGACGTGGAGGCGGAAGGCCGGTTGGAGTAGCGAACAGGGAAGGAAAACGGTCTAAGAGGGCTGCCACATCAGAGGGGTAGGTTGGTGTGGCGATAGAAGTAGTGGATGGGTCAGGTTGAAGGAGCAGCAAAAAACAGGAAGAAATGGCATGTTTTTGCAAAAGGTGACAAATTGCGCCGGAAGTAGCCGGGCCGGCAAGGGGTTCCCCGGCAAGCGAAACGGATTTGCCATTATGGGTGAATGTAAGGCGAGGGATGGAGAAATCTGCCAATACCGGACCGAGTGTGCCAAGCCACGACATACCGAGAACAATATCGGCACCCTCGATCGGCACGAGATAAAGGGAAAGGGTGAAGATAGTATTGGCGAGATGTAACGGGACGGCGGGGCATTGACCAGTGCATTGGAGGAAATGGCCGTTGCCAACCATAACGGGAAACGAGGTAGTGGTATCGAATGGAAGGGAGAGAAAGGAGGCGATACGAGGTTGGATGATGTTGTGTGTACTGCCCGAATCGATGAGCACGGTAACCGGATGCCCAGAGATGGAGCCCGTAAGACGCAGTGAACGGGGTGAGGGTGAACCATGTAAGGCGGTCAGTGATATAGCGAGATAGGCGGTATCAGAGGAGGAAGCAGATGGGATAGAATCAGGTGTAGGTTCGAGTGAGGGTGCGGTGTTTTCGACGGGAAAGGTAAGGGTGGTGGGAATAGGTTCTTCGAGTTCGAGAAGAAGGAATTGGGGAGGGTTACATCGATGCCCCGGATGGAATTTTTCCGGGCAACGAAAACATAACCCTTGAGCCCGGCGGGTCTTGACTTCATCGGGAGTGAGGCGACGAAGGGGTAATGTGGTGGAGGAGGACGTCGAGGTGTGGGGCAGCGTGGGGCTTGGGGTGGTAGAAGGCCGAGGAGATGGGAGGGGAGGATAGGGAGCGGGGCGAGGAGTGGAGGGAAAACGGGAACGGGACTCAGAAAGTTTGTCCTCGATTAGTTTGGCTAGACCAGTAGCTTGGTTGAGTGAAGTAGGATGATGAAGGGCGAGCTCGTTTTGGATGTCACGACGAAGACCCGAAAGAAAACAATTGAGTAATGCATCGGGGGACAGGCCGATAATACAATTGCTAAGTCTTTCAAATTCTATTTGATAAGCAGACACAGAGCCGGTTTGACGTAATTTGAAAAGAGTTGCCTGGTGGTTCTCAAAATTGGAAGGGCCAAACCGCAATTCGAGCGCACGGGTGAACGCTTCCCATGTCCCGAGAAGGGAATTATGGTGGAGATACTTGTACCAACTAAGGGCATCACCCTTGAGGTAGAAGACCGCGAGTGAGAGACGTTGGGCTGACGGAATTTTATAAAGATGGAAGTACTGATCGGCTTGGAATAGCCAATCAAGAGGTTCGGTACCATCAAAAAAAGGCAGAGTGATTTTGGGTGGGCGCGGGGTAACGGCGTCTGGTTGCGGCGGAGGCGGTGGCTGTGCGAGGTCAGGTTTGAGGAGGGCATTGACAAGGTTAGCGATGGTTTCGGTTTGTTTAGCGAGTTGAGTCGAGAGAGAGTCAGATTGTTTGGCGATCTGGGCGGTAAGGTTATCGAGGCGGGTAGACGACGCGGTAGTGGCGGAGAGAAGTTGTGCGAGGTGGTCGGCCATGGCAGCCAAGGAGTCTTCGAGGGACGGGGTTTCACGACGGGGAGGCATGATGAGAAAGCAATGAAAGCACCAATTGATAATTGTCGATTCGAGATGACAAGTCTCCTCACACAAACACTCTGTGTTTGGGGCAATTTTCTGATGATTTTTTTTAGATAAACAATACAATACTTATAAGGAAGGAAATAACTGAAAAGTATTAGAAATCCTACTGGGATCGTGGCTAGACCCACTTCCCTGCTATCATGCGAAAATAAAAATAAAGAAAAATATCTAAACATTGCATTGGCCTGAATGAGAATGAGTCTTCCATGAAATGTGGACTTGAGGCTTAGTGGGAGAAGATTACGATTGGATCCCAATTGACGACCGGGTCTAGTCCCGGTATCGGGCGGGCCGTACCCTTGGACGTGTGGGTCGGGTCACGGTCTGTATTGGTGCATCAATTGTGGTGTGTGCGGGATAGAATGTTGGGTTTCCGGAACGATGTCGTCGTCGAGATCAATTGCGGGTGAAGGAAGTGAGTAGTTGGCCGGAGTAAAACCTTGTTGAATCAAACCGGGATATGTAAATTGGTAAGGAAATTGTTGCGGAAATTGTTGCGAAAATTGTTGCGAAAATTGTTGCGAAAATTGTGGCGGAAATTGTTGCGAAAATTGCGGATGATAACCTTGTTGTGAAAACGCTTGGAAACCAAGCTCCGGGTCTTCTTGCGGTTGCGGTGTATCAGGTCGGTTACGACGGAATGTAGGTGTTTTGTTTGGATTCATGATGAAATTTGAGAGAATTTGAGAGAGTTTGAGAGAATTTGAGAGATTTTGGCTTGAAAAAATAAGAGGTTTGGGTTAATATATAGTGTGATTAAATTGAAGAAAAAAATTAAAAAAAAATATAAACAAAGAGCCGTTGAAAGAGCCGTTAGTTTTTAATATTTTCAAAATTTAAAAAAAAAGAAATGATCGGGATCAATCGGGTTGGGGAACCTGGGGTTGGAACCCGCCCTCAAGCCCGATCACCCCCGTACCCATACCCTCTCGAGCCCGCACGAACCCGGGGCCTGGAACCCGCTCCGCTACGGATGGTCTAATAAAAATTGAGTAGAACAAGAATCGGTGTACATTTTTTATATTGAAACTCGAATTGGATGATAATAAAAAGGATAGAGGCATGTTGATGTAGTGTTTAATGACGAAATTTTATCCCCAATTGTGCTTGGTTCCGGACGTCGTCTAGAGAGACAACTATCCAATTGAATTGTTGCATGTCAATTCGATCTCATTGAATTGATAATGTGATGTAGAGCGGCTAGCAACACGGTTTGGAAGCAAATGAACAAGTCCAAAGACCATGATGAGGTCACGCGACTTTCCACGCGACCCAAGTCGTCAGGAAAGTCGCGTAACACACTAGAGGCCGAAACCAACAGTGGCTAACGCGACTTCCAACGTGACTTAAGTCGTGCGGAAAGTCGTCTGCACGGGTTACTTGATCTGATCAATTTTCTTTGCTTTAATAAATATTTTTGTTCCTTAATTATGATTATCACTTCCATATTTAGTTTAAGTTAACAATTATGTTTCTTTTCCATAGTTATCTTTAGCCTAGATTATAAATACGTTTATTTTCAACATTGTTATTGGATTATCAACACTACAAAATTAATCAGTATCAGCGAGGTCCAAATCCCTCGCTAATCCCTCGCTAAAGCTCGAATCCGTCGCTAATCCGTCGCTGATGGTTCGCGAGTCAAACGGGCGTAGCTGATGCTATCAGCGACGGATTAGCGATGGACATCAGCGACGGATTAGCGAGGGCTTGTATCAGCGACGGATTAGCGACGAATTATAATCAGCGTCGGATTAGCGAGGGATTAATATCAGCGACGGATTAGCGAGGGCTTGTATCAGCGACGTATTAGCGAGGGATTATAATCAGCGGCGGATTAGCGAGGGCTTGTATCAGCGACGGATTAGCAAGGGCTTAGATTAGCGACGGATTTGCGAGGATTCTACTTATTTTTTAGCGATGGAAATCCGTCGCTAATCCCTCGTTGATTTTTAGTTATTTAAAAAAAATGAAATTCTATATTTCCTGTATTTTATAATACGAAACATGCCCATAACTTGAAAATAACAAATCGAAATTCTCCAACAAACTAAAAATAACCAAATTCATAAAATTTAAAATACGAAATTCATAAAGGCGTAGATTCCAAATTCATAAAATTTAACATTCCAAATTCATACAATTCAACAAAAGGCCTTAAAATGAAGCAACAATCTAACTAGCAGGAGGGCCGGAAGGTCCGGGAGGGGGGAAAGTGTATCCTTGTTGCCGCATGAAAGAAGCAAAATCCCAAAGTACAATTCACCACTTCCACTAGGTAAAGAAAACTAGAATAAATAAGACAATAGGAATAATATCATCATCAACTGTCCTTTAATACCAGCCTTCTTCATTACCATACCCACTTTTTTCTGCATAAAAAATAATACAATAATATTAGCATCACAATATAACAAATTCAAAACGGATAAAAGAAATTGTATAATCACGTGCACAAAATCAAGACGGTTGGATGTGCTTTCCATCTCCATACCCAATTCATCTATAATCTGATCCTGAAGCATCACATATAATTTCAACCAAAAGACACGAGTAACAATTTTAGTTAGCATCACCAGTCATCAATCACACCTTCAATACTTCACTCCATTTTCCAATTTCAATTTCAATTGAATATAATATATATATATATATACTTATATATAGCCTAGGACAGGATAACACCAGCCAAAATGATGGTTACCTGAGCCAATAGTTCTTCATGTATGGTAAGACCAACACCTCCTATCCTTTGAATGCTTTCACTCATCTCATCCAGTTCTTCATCTTGTTGCCTTCAAAAACCAAATGAGGCATCCATGATAAGTAAAAGATAAAGCCTCACATGTACAAATGAGGAAAGATAACAACAGGACATAGTGCGATCTATAATAATACTACAACAATACATGGAGCATAACAGAGGATGTAGCCAAGCGACTACATGCATATTATATTTTATGAAACAATGTGAAAACATATGCTTTATAACGTGCACACCAAGTGTCTGCTGTGAAAATTTGGATGCTGACTACTTACCATCTTTTTCACATAACAATACCACACTCCCCAATAGAACTGCAACAATTTTCTTTCAGATAACGTGCAACATGCCAAGTTAAATGACTAATTTGCCCCCATTGTAATCAGTACAAAGTACTTGTGCTCATTTTAGTTTATGAGATATGTTCTCATAAAGGGTAATCAAATACTCTTATTAATCTCTGGGCCATGTCAAACACTAAGGAAGGGATACACTTTCCCCCTCTTACTGCTGGAGAAGCTAACAAAGAGAAGTAACATTGATCTTTTTATGTACATACCCATATGAAAATGGAAGTTTCTTTATGTTCAAATTTGATCTTTTTACATACCCATATGATCTTATTGACAATGGAAGCTTCTTCATGTCTTAAATTGGATCTGTTTTCATACCCATATGATCATAGTGAAAACGGAAGCTTCTTTATGCCTAAAATTGGATCTTTTTACATACCCATATCATCTTAACGGTTGTTTGTTTATCTCTTAATAGTTCCATTAAGAGGCAACCTCTGAATCGCTAAGAGGTGAATCTTGTCTGAATCGCTAAGAGGTTCTTGTTTGCCTCTTAATGGTTCTAAAACCCTCTGAATGATTTTGTATCTTGGGCCTCCCTTAACGATTCAACACCCTAATTTCATTCCGAACAATTAATAAACAACCATAGTTCATTTTGCACTATATCATAAGAGCCTCTTAATGATTCTGACCACTTAATAATTCTACACCAAACCATTCAGCAACCGCCAAACAACCCCTTAATAAAATCGAAAGCTTCTTTGTCTAAAATTGGATCTGTATACATACCCATATGATCTTATGCTCAATATGCAGACTCAATCAATGCTGGATAGGCTTTCTGAACTTCAAGTTAAGGTATCACAGTTCTAGTTTTCAAGATTCAAATTCTGTTTAATTTCACATATAATAATTATACAAGTAGAGTGCCCTTCTTTTACAAACTCAATAATCCCTACATATACAGTGTTATGTCATATGTGAAACATTCGGGACTATCTATATTTTATTTTCCAACACACAAACAGCCATGAATGTTTCACAAATGAAACAAAACTGTATCGTCATTCGTCACTGCGTGTTCAAACAACACATGAAAACTGTAAGTTTGTACGATTCATTGGATTTGTAAATGATCATGCGTCTATATAAGTAATTACAACTGACTCGATGAAATCAATCACATGAAAGGATGTGGGTTGAAGCTAACAAAGCTTTGCAGAATAAGGTAAGAATTTTGAATACAAAATCTCTTTATATATGTACGCAGGCATTTAGTTAATCAAAATGAAATTGTAAACGATTAATATCGAATAAAATAATATCTTAAATTATATACGATACATTGCAGTTAGAGGAGTTTTATGCAGAAAATCAAGCAGGACCATCATGGGCAGGAGGTAAAAATGGTAATTCATATCATCAACACCAGGATCAGCATCCTCAACCTCAAGGCTTCTTCCAGCCTCTAGACTGCAACTCCAATTTGCAAATCGGGTATTTAATCCTTAATTAAAATCCCCAATTGAAATATTCATTTATATAAATAAATATAAAAACACAACTTTTTCAGCCATTAATCAGTAGCTATAAAGATGTAAATTAATTACTAAAATAACCATTTTCAGAGGCGTATATTACACATTAAGTCAACTCTAGTTAGGGTTCTTACAGATTTTTGAGAACTATCTGAAACATAAAACAGAAGTCGTTTTAGAGATGAGAAAAAACAGAAACCTAACACTGTAGAGAGAAATCGTGTTTGAGTAGAAGGTAATTTTCGAGTTCACAGCAACAATAAACACCAAATCGATGGTAATTTTCGAGAGCACAACAACAATAAACACCAAATCAGATTGTTAACCACAACACGAAATCGATGGTAATTTTCGAGAGCACACCACCAATAAACACCAAATCGATCAATAAAATGAGAAATATACCTGTTATGGCGATTTTCGAGAGCAGACACGTTTCTTGAACAAATCGATCGTGAAGGAGATATCGAACAGAGCCTGTGGAGAAGATGGAGGCTAAAAGCGATGGAGAACGATGGAGGATGGTGGGGATGTCGACCTGTGGAGAAATGGAGGATGGAGGCGATGGATATCAGATATGTGTTGGTAGGGTTTCAAATTTTTAGAAAAAAAAAACGGGAATCGAAAGGAATAGGGGGGGGGGATTAAAAAAAAGATAATTTATAGTTTTCATAAAAAATTAAAAATGCAAGCAAAATTGCTTTGATTTTAGCGAAAAGTCTAAAAAAACTCAAGGAACTATCCAATTTTAAATAATTAAGTCCCTAAACTATTTTTTTGAATACAAGTAAGATTGCTTTGATTTTGGGTTTGATTTTAGGGATTTTGGGTTTGATTTTCCAGCTTCTTGTTCTTCATCTCCATTGTTATCGTTGCAAGTTGCTGATGCGTTTGATGTTTTTGATTTTTTTTTATCAATTTGTGTTTAGATTCTGATTTTTTGAGATCGAAGGTTTAATCCAAGGTTTTTGTTGCAATGGTGTCAAGAGACAACTTTAATCGAAGGTTTTGGTTGCAGTGGTGTTAAAAGACAACTTTAATCGAAGGTTTTGGTTTCAATGGTGTCAAGAGATAATAAAACAAGAAACAAGCAGAGGGGTAAAATAATCATTTTTGACATTCAGATCGTTTGTTCAGCACAACAAACAAACAACAAGATATCACAATCTATACAGACAGATAAATCCAGACTGACATTCAGATCGTTTGGCCGCGGCTTCAGATCCACTTCTCACGGTTCTCATGTTAACCTTAACTTCTCATACATTTGCCTATACATAGATACATACATATAACACATGCGGTTACCAAACAACAAACACACATTTTCTATACATTCACATATGCACATGCATATATACCTATACAAAACACATATACACATAGATACAACAATATATACGTAGATTCAATTGTCGTTATCAACCAACACACACATCAATCATACAAATATATAACACATACTGACAACTACATAAAACACATACATATAAATATGTGTTAAAGCCCATTAAGGCCCAATAAAACCCTTTAAAAGACAATTGAATTGATTAAAGCCCATTAGAACAGATTAAAGCCCAATAGATACTTTAAAGTCCAACATAACCGATTAAAGCCGAATAGAATTGATTAAAACCCAACAACACCCTGTATGACTTGTATGCAAAGTGTGTATTGCCTATATATATGTGGTGTATTGTGGTTCATATATCATTCATATATACACATACATGTATATATATAACACATATATACATCATATGCGATTTCCAAATATCACACATTAGCTATATATACATATAACCCATATATATATATGGGAAAACAAGAAAAAAAAAACTCAATCCCTCGCTAATCCCTCACTAATTAGCGACAGATTACATTAGTCCCTCGCTAATCCCTCACTAATTAGCGACGGATTAGCGAGGGATTAATGAGAGATTAATCACAACCTAAATCCCTCGCTAATCCCTCACTAATTAGCGACGGATTAGCGAGGGATTGGGTTTGTGATCCGTCGCTAATTAGTGAGGGATTAGCGAGGGATTGGGGTTGTGATTAATCTCTCATTAATCCCTCGCTAATTAGTGAGGGATTGACCACTAACCCAATCTATCGCTAATCCCTCACTAATTAGCGACGGATTAGCGAGAAATTAATGAGAGATTAATCACAAACCCAATCCCTCGCTAATCCGTCGCTAATTAGGGAGGGATTGGGGTTGTGATTAATATCTCATTAATCCGTCGCTAATTAGTGAGGGATTTTTTCCCTCGCTAATTTTCGTCACTGATGCCCAGTTTTCTTGTAGTGCAATTTTAACAATAAGTTCACCACTCTAACAACAAACTTCACCATTCAAATCAACACCAATAACACTGGACAACGGAGACGAGACAAACAAGGGGATCGAAATCGACCACCACATGGTGGCCGACATAACTGGACTGTTGGGTCACTTAGATTTGAAGATGACCTCATTCTCTAAATTTCACAGTTCATACTTAGAATAATTGTTAGGTTCAAGCAGTTTAATTGTATAAAAATGTTCGGTGAAGTCGAAGATCAACTGAAGAAACAAGTAGAAATATATCTTCAAAGCGGATTGAAGATAGACTTCTCAACCAAAGATTAAGCTGCTACTTGAAGACTTCCTAAAGTCTTAGGCCAGTTCACTTGAAGTTTTTGAAGACATGTTGGAAGATGAAATGTTAGGCAAGATCTTTGAAGAAGATAACATGTTAGGCAAAATCCTTGAAGATATGTTAGGCATATCTTCGGCAAGATCTTTGAAGAAGATAACATGTTAGGCAAAATCTTTGAAGACATGTTGGAAGATGAAATGTTAGGCAAGATCTTTGAAGAAGATAACATGTTAGGCAAAATCCTTGAAGACATGTTAGGCATATCTTCGACAAAGAAGTCTTCGACAAAGAAATTTCAGGCAGGTATATTCACTTTATCTACAGAATATATTCAGGATATCTTGCATTGATAGAGACATCATCCGAAGATCAGAAAAAGGTTCTTTGGATTTCTTATCTCTTTCAAGTAACTTCAGCTTCAACAAGCAGGTCAACGCTTGAAGACAAAAGTAAAAAGACAAAATTACTTTTCAGAAGACCTGCTTCCTATCTGCCTTCCATGCTCTCTTTGACAAGTGTCCATTGCATTTAATGCATAAGGCACTATAAAAGGAGATCATCTTCAACTTTGTAACTAACCAGTTTACAGACTCTCAAGCTTTCAAGTGCTGGCATTTCTCTCTCAAAGAAGTTCATTGTTTTCTTAGTGTTTTACAATTGTTCTTCATTCTGTGTGTGACTGTGTGTTAGATTGTTTGAGTAGATTTTATCTGTTCTGTTCCGCAACAATCTTTAAGTTTTCTGTGTGTAATTCTTATTTGAAGTTTTTCAATAAAAGAATTAAATTAAGTAAAAAAATGTGTGTATTGTATTCAACCCCCCCTTCTACAATACTTGTTTACCATTGCTAATCCATAGCTGGGACCAACAAGTGGTATCAGAGCAGGTCAGCTTAATCTAATAAGCTTGATCTGATCTGCAATGGCTTCATCTTCTTCTTTAAACAATGTTTCTTCTCAAAACTCAAATGATGGATCATACGAAAATGGCTCCACAGCCAAACCACCAAAGTTTAACCCTAATAACTTCTCTCTGTGGAAAAGTCGTATGATGCTCTTTTTAGAAGGAGTTGACAGCAGATATCCTACTATACTCCATGAAGGACCTATTGTCCCAAGAGTTTGGGATTGTTATAATGCCAAAAATAAAGATGAGGATGGTGATGATTCTTCTTCTGATGAGGAAGAACGAACACCAGCTACTGGGAGATACATTGTAAAGGACCCCAGTAAGTACACTGATGAAGACAAGCGTCTTGTAGCTCTTGACACTAAAGTCAGAGCCATCATTGCCCTCTCTTTGCCTGATGAAGTTTATCACTCTCTTGTAAACTTTTCTACTGCTAAAGAAATGTGGTCTACTCTGTGTGTTCTTTATGAAGGAACTTCTGAAGTGAAAAAGAGCAGAAAAATCGCTCTTGTTAGAAAATATGAACTGTTTGCTCATGAAAAAGGAGAATCGCTTTCTGACTACTATAACCGTTTTAACAGTCTGCTTAATGATCTTAAGTTGTTGGGTCGCATTTATGACAATGAGGAAGTCTTATGCAAATTTATGGACTGTCTTCCTGAGTTCTGGGAAAACATCTGCACATGCATTAAGACAACCAAGGATCTTGATCATATGCCTCTCACAGCTCTTTATGGTACTCTCTTTAACTTTGAGCAAACCAAGCTTCAAAGGAAGTCTGTCATTAAAGATATCAAAAGCTCTTCCCTAGCTCTTGTAAGTGACTCTTCCAAAAGATCTGTGTGCATTCCTAGAATTACATATCCTTCTGATTCTGACCATGATAGTCAGGAAGATACCAATGATCATTCGGAGGCATATCTTAGTGATGCTGATGATGAAGGTGAGGAAACCCCCGTTGACCAACTGATAGATGGCATAGCCATGCTAGCAGGTTACTCTAAACCTAGATCCCGTTTCTCCTCTAGTAAATCTAAATTTTCTAGAAAATCTTCTCAAAATTTCCCCAAGCACTCTTCAACTGATAAATCAAATGAGGAATGCTTTAAATGTGGGAAGAAAGGTCACTTTGCCTCTAAGTGCAGAAGCAAGCTTTCTGAAAAATCAAAGAACTCTTCATCTAGTCGTCCCTTTTCAAAATCTAACAGATCCAGACCCGATTCAAATCACTCCTCTTCTCAAAGATCTGGCCAACCTGGTTCCTCTGTGAACTCTGACCGTGCTGAAAAGTACAAGGCTAAATACAAAAGAGAAAAGGAGAGAAATGAACTTCTTTCAAAAAAGGGAACGGGTCTGCTGGCTGAGTATCATGACTTGGTAGATGAACCCACATCTGACAGTGATAAGGACATGGCCAATATTTGTTTCATGGCAAAGATTGATGACATCAATGACTGTGAGGAAACTCCTTCCACTCTTGCTCTAGTCTCGACAGGATGCTCTTCCTTATCCACTCAGGTACATCCCTTTCACTCTCTTACTGATGCTGAAAAAGTTGAAGCATTTGACTCTTTAACTGTTGACTTCCATGATGCTAAAGATGCTAAGAAAAAGGCAAATGCTCAGATAAAATCTCTTTCTTCTCAACTTCAAATCTGTCTTTCTCAACTAAAACATTTTGACAAAATCAAAGCTGAGCTTGAAGATCTGAAAACCATAAACTTCACACTTGCTAAAGAGAAAAATAAGTTGTTCAAAAGACTTAAAGAGGAACAAGAAACTGTGAAAAAGTGGACTAACTCTTCTAAGAATTTAGAAAAGATTTTTAAAGACCAAATGAACTGTGATGACAAATCTGGACTTGGCTTTGGCAAAATGGACATTGACTCTTCCTCAACTGTTCATGCTTCCACTTCCTTTGTGCTTCCTCCATTCTATGAGTCCTCTGAACACCATTCAAGTGATACTCATTCAATGAACTCTATTGATCTTTCTGAAGCCTTAAAGTTTAGGATGTTCATTAAAGCTAAAGGTGATGCCTCAACTTCTAAAGTTGAAGAAGCCCAAGGCTCTAATGACCTTCCTAAACTTGTTCATGAGCTGATGAAATCCCTACACATAGATGAAGCCTCTTCCTCTGAACCTAAGCCTTCAAAGATCCTAAAGAGAGAACCTCAACCTCTTCAAAACAGATTTTCCACTTCTGACAAAGGAAAATCAGTTGCCGAGTTCCATCCCAAAAGAAAAACTCCAAAGAAATATTCTGGTAACTCTTCCACTTTTCCCATTCCTCGATCTGTGCTTTTGAAAAAGTCAGATTCCAAAGAATCCTGTCATTCACCAACAATTTACAAAGGAATCCTAGGAACCACACCTCTTGGTTCATCCTCTTCAGCCAAGATCATAAAAATCAATGCGAAAGGTCAAAACAAGGAAAGTGGTAATAATGTTAAAAAGGTTTTTATCTATAGAAAATGCTATAACTGTGGTGACACTTTTCATATGGCTAAAGATTGTCCTCTTGAGAGAATGGACAGAAACTCATCTAAAGATCTCTCTGTTTCTTCTTCTCACCCAAAAGGACCCATCTCCAAATGGGTACCAAAGAACTAATTTTTCCGTGACTGCAGGTTTATGGACATCAACAGATCTGGTATCTGGATAGTGGATGTTCACGTCATATGACTGGAAACAAATCTCTTCTTGTTAACTTCGTGTCGGCTAAAGGTCCATCTGTTATCTTTGGCGATAATTCTCGTGGCAGCACTAAAGGCTACGGAACTCTCTCCAATGGTTCAGTCACCTTTAATAAAGTAGCGTACGTTGAAGGCTTGATGCACAACCTCTTGAGCATAAGCCAGCTGTGTGATCTCGGTTATAAAGTAATCTTTGAACTGTCCATTTGCACGGTGGTTGACAAAGACATGAAAGTTGTACTTTTCGGGTACCGAAAAGAAAATGTCTATGTTATAGACATGGGGCAGAGTTCATATTTTGGAACAAACATCTGTTTTGTCTCTGAAAACTCTACTAAAATCAGTTGGCTTTGGCACAAGCGTCTCTCTCACCACAACTTCAAAACCTTGAACTCTCTCTCCTCTAAAGAGCTCGTGTCTGGAATGCCAAAGCTGACCTTTGTGAAAGAAAAGCTGTGTGCTGCTTGTGAGAAGGGAAAGCTCAAAAAATCCTCATTCAAGTCCAAGCAATGCTTCTCCATTTCTCAACCTCTTCAGATGCTACACATGGATCTGTGTGGACCAGTCAGCACTCCAAGCCTTGGTGGAAGAAGGTACATTCTTGTTATTATTGATGAATTTACACGTTACACTTGGGTATTTTTTCTCAGGTACAAAAGTGATACTTCTGAAGAAATCATAAAGTTCATCAAAAGATCTGAAGTGATGAATGGGCAGCTGGTGAGATCTGTGAGAAGTGACAACGGCACTGAATTCAAAAACAGTGTGTTGGATGACTTCTTCAATGAAAAGGGCATATCTCGGAATTTTTCAGCTGTTCGGACTCCACAACAAAATGGTGTGGTAGAGAGAAAGAACAGGACGCTGTGTGAAGCTGCCAGATCCATGCTGAGTGAATCTCACCTTCCGACCTACTTTTGGGCCGAAGCAATTAATACTGCATGCTTTACCCAAAATAGGTCCATTATTGTAAAAAGACATAATAAGACTCCCTATGAAGTCTTTTATGGTAGAAAACCAAACATCAGTTTTCTTCATGTCTTTGGGTGTGTCTGCTACATTCTGAATGATAGAGAAAACTTGGGCAAGTTTGATCCTAAAGCAGATGAAGGCATCTTCATGGGTTATTCTCTCACCTCCAAAGCATACAGGGTCTACAACCTTCGGAGAAAATTTATTGATGAATCAATACATGTCAAGTTTGATGACCTCATGGTATCATCTCTCTCCTCAGATGATGATGAATTAAATAATTGGATCACCTCTTGCATTGGTGATGCTTCTCCTTCTCCACCTAACCCAACTATTCCCATACTTTCTCCTCAAAATCCTACCTCTCAGGATAATAATCTTTCCTCATCCTCACACCCTTCTTCAAACCAAGAAGAAAATCATATGCCGATCCAAACTTCCCAAAACCAAAATTCTCTTAAAAACACCACTCTCTCTCATCCCTCAAATATCCCTTCTTCATCAAATCCACCCCATACTTCTTCATTCAATCCTCCTGAAGATCTACCCTCCACCTCTCATCCACAACCTTCCTATCCTACAGCTTTGCCTCCTGCTATAAAATGGACCAAGGATCATCCAATTGATCAAATAATTGGTGATCAACAGGCTGGTGTCCAAACCAGAAGAGGAGTAGGCAATATTTGTCTCTATGTGAACTTCTTGTCCCTTATAGAGCCAAAGAAGGTTGAAGAAGCTCTAGCTGATCCATGTTGGATCACTGCCATGCAAGAAGAACTTTCTCAGTTTGAGAGAAACAAGGTCTGGAGATTGGTTCCTCGTCCTCCCCGAAAAACAATCATAGGAACCAAGTGGGTCTTCAGAAACAAGATGGATGAAGAAGGCACTGTCATCAGAAATAAAGCCCGACTGGTTGCTCAAGGGTACAGGCAAGAAGAAGGAATTGACTATGATGAAACCTTTGCTCCAGTTGCCAGACTTGAAGCAATCAGAATCTTCCTTGCTCATGCTGCCTACAAGAACTTCAGAGTCTTCCAGATGGATGTCAAGAGTGCCTTCCTGAACGGAGAACTAGCTGAAGAAGTCTATGTGAAGCAACCTCCTGGATTTGAAGATCCATCTCATCCTGACTATGTGTACAGATTGGATAAGGCTCTCTATGGCCTTAAACAAGCTCCTCGTGCCCGGTACGATACTCTAGCAGACTTTCTTTTGAAGAACAAGTATACTCGGGGTAAGATTGACAACACTCTTTTCATCAAACAAAGCCCAGGTAATCTTATTCTTGTTCAAATCTATGTGGATGATATCATTTTTGGTGCCACCGATGAATCACTATGTGATGAGTTTGCTTCTCTCATGATGAGTGAATATGAGATGAGCTTGATGGGGAGCTAACATTTTTCTTGGGTCTTCAAGTAAAACAATCTTCTGAAGGTATCTTTATAAACCAAAGCAAATACATTTGTGATATTTTGAAAAAGTTTCAATTTGATACATGCTCTCCCATGAAAACTCCTATGGCACCACCTCTAAAACTTGATGCTGATACAAATGGTGTATCGGTTGATGTCACCAAGTTTAGAGGAATGATTGAGTCACTTCTTTATCTTACTGCTAGTAGACCTGACATTATGTTCGCTACCTGTTTGTGTGCGCGTTACCAAGCCAATCCTAAGAAATCTCATATGGATGCGGTTAAACGCATCTTTCGGTATCTGAAAGGTACCATGAATCTGGGTCTTTGGTATCCCAAAGACTCAGGTTTTGATCTAATGGGTTATTCAGATTCTGACTTTGCAGGATCAAAGATTGATAGAAAGAGCACTACTGGAAGTTGCCAACTCCTTGGTGGTAAACTTGTTAGTTGGTCTAGCAAGAAGCAGCACTCAGTCTCCACCTCCACGGCTGAAGCTGAATATGTTGCGGCTGGTAGCTATTGTGCTCAAATACTGTGGATGAAGAATCAACTGAGGGACTACAATCAGATCTATTCTCAAGTCCCAATCTTGTGTGACAACTCCAGTGCAATTTCCATTGCAAACAATCATGTGCTTCACTCCAGATCCAAGCACATTGATATTCGGTATCACTTCATAAGAGATCACATCTCCAAAGGTGATATTAAATTGCACTTCATTCCCACCGATCTTCAACTGGCGGATCTTTTCACAAAGCCTCTAGAAGAAGCTCGGTTCAAATTTCTTCTAGGAGAACTTGGTATGTTAAATTTAGATATATAGAAAAATAGAGAAAAATAAAATAGAAAAAAAAATCAAAAAAATAGAAAAAGAATATAGAAAAATAAAAAAAAATAAAAAAAATATATATATATATAGAAAAAGAAAATAGAAAAATCAAAAAGAAAAATAATAAAAAAAATTTGTATATATTTTTATCAGTTAGAAATTTTCGATACTGATAAATCCCTTCTTTATCAGTTAGAAATTTGATAAATTGTTTGCTCCAAGATAACTCAACTCATCTCTTTCTTTTTACCCTCTCATCCAACTCTTACCTTTTTACCTCACAAAACTAACACAATCCCTTTTACCTTTCTCAATCCAAGTCACTTTCATCCTAACCATCTAATTTTTACCAATCCAAACTTACCTCTCATCTCACCCCTCCATTTTCCATACACACAAACACTTTCTACCCTACAAACACAACCTATTCTCCCTAACATCTTACCAACTTACCCTACTTATCCTTTATCCTATATACTTCTAGGTTCTAACCATACCACCTTTATAACCACATCTCACAACAATCCCACACCACCGCCAAACCCTTGCCGAACCACAATCCTTTCCCGAACATAACCCTCTCCCTTCCCGAAACCCCCTCTTGTCGGATCCTATCCCAAACATCTTGCCGCCGAGGTGCTTGTCCCCCCCCCCCCCCCCCGCGCCAAAACTCCCTTTCCCGAACACACCCTCTCCCTTCCCGAACCCCTAGCTACTACCAAAACTCCCCACAACTTCGACTTCCCGAACCCCATCACCTCTTTGCCGAACTCCTTCTCGCCAAAGGTCTTCCCGAACCCCATCACCTCTTTGCCGAAGACCTTTTCGACCAAACTCCTTCCCGACATCGCTCTCCTCTTTGACGAAGTTTTCCCCTCCCGAAAATCACCTTTTTTTTAGGTTTGCGGTTGCCGAACAATTACACACCCACATTTCTTTTAGACTCAATTTAAAAAAAAACCCTCTCTCTCCTACTTTTCCTACTCCCCATATCATCTCTTTTCCCTAAACACTCAATCTCTCCCATCACTCTTCCATTCCTACATCCTCTTACCCATCATATCTTCCCTTACCTTTTACCCTCTCTTACCCATTATAAAAACACCACTTTCCTTCTTATTTCTTCAATCTCTCCTCTTCAACTTTCTCCCATGTCTACCTCTTCTCCCAATCCTAAACCCAAATCTTCAAAATTCACCATTCCCACATGCCATGAAGATCTTATTTTCATGTCTTGCAATCATATTGCAAGATTTGAAGATGATCCAGACTTTCCCGATCACTTACCCATTTCTCACTTTCTTCAACAAACTCCTTTACTCTATGCCTTCTCCAAATCTCTTCTAATGAGCAAAAAGCTACTTGGCAATTTTTGGTTAACTTGCTCTGTGAATAATGGTGAACCCAAGACCATTTCTGCCTGCATTCTCTCAGACACAGGTGCTCATGATCTTACCTTTGGTGTGGAAGATGTTCGTGCGGCTCTTCATCTTGACAGTTATGATTCGTATGCACCTTTTTCGCTTGACACGTAACACGAAGATGTGGTACAAGCCATGAACTACACCGCCGATACAAAGTACAAAAGTCCCGACACTCTCCTGCGAAAGTTCATGGGTGGGGTATGGCATTTCTTTTTTACTCATATTATTTTCTGCTTGAGTCGCAAAACTGGAGGTCATGACCAATCCTCCTCCTATCTCACCAATCTTGCTCATGCCATTATGTTTCAAAGAAAAATAGATTTTGCACGCTATTTTTTAATGAAATTGTTGAAGTTGTGACTCCTCCAAAAAAGCCACATGTTGCCTACCCCCGGTTCCTCTCCATCATCATTGAACATAAATTGGGAAAATTACTTGATCTTGATCGCAAGTCGGCAAACCCAAAGTTCACCTATGATTTTCTTGCACCTACCATCACAAAGGCTATTCTTCAACGTAAACCAAAGGCAACTGACAATGGTCTTCTTCCAGGTATGATTTCTATCCTTAACTCTCCCAATCTACAATGGGGGGATAATCCGGACACTCCTCCTTCTCAACTGTCCGCAAATCCCTCCAATGTAGTGGACCCTCCTCCCTCTTCCCGAGTGATACCGGCGAGCACTTCAAAAAAATCTAAGGCTTCCGGTACCTCCGCACTCTCTTCCATGACTTTGTCGCCGACCAAACCTTCGGCGGCTTCCCCAGTCATAAAACCTTCTTCAAAGCGGAGGCACTCCAAATCCCCTCATGAGTCTTCCCTGAAAAGACTTAGGATATCCTTAAGGGCCAAACCACACCGTCCAGCTACCGATTCTCAAAAATCGGGAACTGTTGAAATTGTCCCTACCGGGCCAAGGGAACCTGCTAACCACTTCGCTAGCTCCTCCGTCTCCTCCCAACAGGTTGCGGTTGAAAATTTGGGGACCCACACTACTCCTTCTTCTACCAACTTATTGGTGGTTGAAGATGACTTGGGTCTCTCTCCAGCCCAAGGTACTGCTTTCTCACTGCACGGCCTGTCACCCGATCGTTCTGCGATCGATGTTTCTGCACGACCCCCTACGGGTCCTCCATGTTTACTTGACTTTCTTATTGAAGATTCTTCAGGTGATCCTCCCTCTCACTCAGCAACTGCCACCGAAGAAGTTAAGTTGTCTTCTTCCAAAGACAACTCAATTGAGCATTCAAGCTCTAATGTTGCTGTGCTGACTCATCCACCACTCTACCACTTTCTGGGGATCCTACCGACGATCCTATCCTTAACATGGTGGTGGTGTCATCCTCTCCTTCATCTTCAAGGTCTTCTCCTCCTCGTCGTCCTCCACCTATTGCAGCTTCAACCACTAGATATGTAGCACACCAACTTGAATCCATCCAGGATTCCATCTCAAGCTTACAATCTCAGGTTCAGTCTCTCCTAGCCTCAAATGCTAGTCTCACTCTCTCCATGACTTCCATGCAAGCTGCCTCAGATGCTCGTGACCAAGAAGTTCATAGGCTCCGATCTGAACTTCATAGCCAGACGGACATCAACTCTCAGCTCCTTAGTTCTCTTACATCTCTTCACCACAAGATGGATGCTCTTCCTGCAGATCAGGCTCGCACACTCACCACCTTTGCTGGATGGGTGAAACGTTATTACCTGTCTGCCGCTGAGGGGGAGAAACGCCCAAACATATTTACCAGCGACCGACCGGATTCCTCTGACAGACCTGGTCCTTCTGACCCATCCAAAGCGACACAAGCAGATCCATCAGGCCAGGGGGAGCAAATAACTAAACATGTAGGTGCACTAAGTGAGGGGGAGCAATCTGAGTTCTTCAAAAAGTTCGAATGGTGCAAGAAGAAATTAATTGGAAGAACCAGCATCTCAAAGATTGTCAAAGCCAAACTTGCTACCCATAAAGAGTCAAAGGACATCTATGTGATAATCACTCGGGCTGATGACACCGTCACACCGGTAAGATTCCCTGAACTTGATGCTTATGGTGTTTCAGAATGGTATGAAATTGAATATTATCTCCAAGATTCTCAAAGTCCAAACCTAGCTGATATAAACCTAGCTGATATAAACATCTATCTCCTTCTGTGACCCAAAAACCATACCCAGGCATTTTCTTCAACAATGCCCAAGGTACTTAAGAATTCTTTCGAACAAAAGAGACATCCATTGCTGACTCCAGCTTCCTTTGAAGCCATCCTTCTCATCATCCCCGACACATTTGGAGGCACTTTCTTCCAACGTCACATCATTGCTGAACTTCAGGAAAGGAAGAAGTGATCATGTTTTCCTTTTTATATGCTTTTGATATGTACGTGTAAACTTAAGATTACTGCTCTTTCAAGTTTTCAATACAAGTACATTTTTGTTAATAGTTTGTACAGTATACTTTACCATTTTTTTACTTGTAAATGTCGGATACAATAAAAAAAATCCAAAAAGAACAAAAAGAATGGACTATGTGAAAAGAACCCAAAAGAGTAAACAAGGGTCAAAAATGAATTGTTCAGTGTTTACTTCTCAGATTCTAAGTATGGATGTCATCCTCAAATAGGGGGAGATTGTTGGGTCACTTAGATTTGAAGATGACCTCAGTCTCTAAATTTCACAGTTCATACTTAGAATAATTGTTAGGTTCAAGCAGTTTAATTGTATAAAAATGTTCGGTGAAGTCGAAGATCAACTGAAGAAACAAAGTAGAAATATATCTTCAAAGCGGATTGAAGATAGACTTCTCAACCAAAGATTAAGCTGCTACTTGAAGACTTCCTAAAGTATTAGGCCAGTTCACTTGAAGTTTTTGAAGACATGTTGGAAGATGAAATGTTAGGCAAGATCTTTGAAGAAGATAACATGTTAGGCAAAATCCTTGAAGACATGTTAGGCATATCTTCGGCAAGATCTTTGAAGAAGATAACATGTTAGGCAAAATCTTTGAAGACATGTTGGAAGATGAAATGTTAGGCAAGATCTTTGAAGAAGATAACATGTTAGGCAAAATCCTTGAAGACATGTTAGGCATATCTTCGGCAAGATCTTTGAAGAAGATAACATGTTAGGCAAAATCCTTGAAGACATGTTAGGCATATCTTCGGCAAGATCTTTGAAGAAGATAACATGTTAGGCAAAATCCTTGAAGACATGTTAGGCATATCTGTTGATCCAAACCCTCAGTGATTTGATAATGACCCTCTCTTAAATACTTGGTGAACATTGTATGTAAACAATATGTATCAGAGTTTCACTATCGCTGATAAGTACTAAGATCTTACAGTACCGCTGATAGGAACTCTCGCTCTTTAAATTAAACATTCAGCGAACACTGTTCACCATAATGCGCTGAGTCTGTTCAGTCCTTATGGTGATCGCTGATAAGTTAGTTGTTTACTTATAATCCCTGAAGACAAGTTTCACGTCAACAAAGGTTCTACGCTGAAGTCGAAGATCAAGCTCAAGAACCAGCGACAAGTCTACTAATGAACTGATGCGGATCAGCGAAGACTCAGATTTGTCCACTCAACGTGAAGTATCAAGTACAAGACTTCAACTATCGCTGAACTTTATCATTCGCTGAATAGTAAATGATAATCGCTGAATCAACGAAAGCTGATCATGAAGTCCTCCGTACAAAGTACTTTTGTCTTAACCTCCCTTGCACGCCACCGTACGAAATGTCAGAAAAGAACCTCCGAAAATCTGAGATCGTACAACCACTCTGATACTACACTGTTCATTCATGCGGCTACTAAGGTTGTCAACAAAGGTCAATGACATGCAACCAATCCGCTGATGACACGTGTAAAGCGTATACTGAATTACATTAAATGCATGCAGTATATAAATAGATGAACTCACTTCATTTGAAGTAACTTGCTAACTCTGGACAAGTTCAAATCTCTCTCAAGATAGGATTTTATTAGTAATCTCCATATCTTTCTTAGTGCAAGAAACCTTAGTGTTCCAACTTGTTTAGATTTAGGTTTATCCTTAATCTTGTTTCCGCAACAAGCTGTAAATTGTTAATGATTTATCAATAAACAATTTAGAAAAGTAAAATAGCGTGTTTGTATTCAACCCCCCCCCCCCCCCCCTTCTACAAACTTGTATAGGCCTTTCGGGACCAACAAGTGGTATCAAAGCAGATTTGTTTAATCTCATAAACAAGATCTAATCTAAGATATTTCTCTTCCTTGCTATTATCTGAAAATGGCCTCCCACACAAACACAAATTATATAGACAATGGTTCTCTTGCAAAACCCCCTAGATTTTCCAGAGACAACTTCAACTTATGGAAAAATAGGATGATGCTCTTCCTAGAAGGTGTAGACCCTACTATGACCTACTATCTTGAAAACGGCCCACACATCCCTGTAACTATTGATCCTTTAGTTCCAGCCACTGCAACTCGAGCTGCTATTCCTGAAAGGCTGATTCCAAAGGAAATACACATGTGGACCGATGAAGACAAGAAGAAAGTGGCTATAGATACAAAAGCCAGATCCATACTATCCATGGCCCTTCCTGACGAAGTCTACCATTCCGTCATGAACCTGAAATCCTCAAAAGCATGTGGGACACAATATGTGTTCAGTATGAAGGAACGTCTGAAGTCCAGGATTCAAGAAAGATCAACCTGGTAAGACAATACGAAAGCTTCATTTCTGGTAAGAATGAAACTCTCTCTGAAGTTCATCAACGTTTTAATTGCTTAATTATAGATCTTAAAATGGTTGGTAAGGAATATTCTAACTTTGAAGTGCTGACAAAGTTTTTAGAATGTTTACCTGAAATCTGGGACAATTATTCCATGTGTCTCAAGCTGTCAAAAGATCTAAGATCAATGACACTCGCTACCTTATATGGCACATTGGTGAATCATGAGCAATCTAGCCATCTTAAGAAGAATCTTGTAAAAGATTCCAAAAGCACCCTTATTGCTTTAATCTCAGAGGAACCTTCTACTCAGCGACCCGTGGTCACTATCACTGAGTTAGAAAGCAACTCTGAAAGGTCATCAGATTCTGATTCTTCAGATGATGATGAATCCTTGGCTCTCCTAACTAAAAAGTTCAGGAGATTCGCCAAGAAGAAACTGTTTAGAAAGAACAAAACTCTTTCTATAGCTGACAAGCCTAAGTCATCAGCTTTTGTTGATAATGCTACTGCTACTTGTTTCAACTGCGAAAAGACAGGTCATTTCGCTAACGAGTGCAGGTCAAAGAAAATCATGAGACCTTCAGCTTTTACAAAGAAATCCTTTGTTCCAAGGAATAAAGATGACAAATACTCAAAGCTGAAGGAAAAGTATGCAAAGCTGAAAAGCTTTAAGAAGAAAGGAAAAGGCCTGATGGCTGACTATGATTGGGCTGCTTCTGATGAAGAAGCCTCATCATCTGATTCTGAAGATGATGAAGCAAATCAATGTCTCATGGCCAAGATTGAAGAAGAGGAAGAAAGTTCAGACATTCCCTCCACTTCAACATCTGCCATTCAGGTATCACCTTCCTTCTTTACCAATATTGCAAATATTGATGAAGCTGATAGTCTCCGTAAAATCGAACTGCTGACTAGAAGTTTATACGAAGCCATGAACGGCAAAGCTGTGGTTGAAAACCAAAATCTTGATCTCGTTGAAAAGCTTAAAAACTGCCACCTTCAAATAGAAAAGCTTTCTAAATTTGAAGAAGATTTTAAAGATCAAGTCCATTTAAATCAGCTAGTCAAAATCGAACGAGCGGAAGCTATCGCTGCATTAAAAGCTGAACAAGCTACTGTTGAAGGATGGTGTAATTCTTCAACAAAGATCACTGAGATAATTAAGGCTCAGATTCCTCTGAGTGATAAACGTGGTTTGGGTTATAAATATGATACTCCAATACCAACCACTGAACGTTCAATGCTTAAATTTGGAACGTTCGTATCCTCAGTAGCTGACACTTATTCATCTCAGTACTCCTCGTCGGTTACACCAATCCCTGAGGAAACTCCTACCTCCTCAAAAGGTAAGGAGAAAATGGTTTATTCAAAACCTACCTCTGTCTCTAAAGACAAAGGTAAAGGAATTGTTATTTATCAAAATCCCCAGAAGGGTACCTTAGTACCTAAGCTGAATGCTTCCAAAGCCTTAGTGATTCATTCATCTGGTTCTAGAAATCAGACCTCTGGATCAGTTCAGCGACCTACTCCTAGACTCAGAGTAGATATCCTTGGTAAGAAATCTGAAGAACTAAATGTTCGTCCTATTTCAAAAACCAATAGTGTACTTGGTGCTGGCACTTCTAATTCCAAATTAAAAGCTCAGCACTCAAGTGGTCCTAGAACTAATTTTAGTTATAGGAAATGTTATCACTGTGGACTTACCGATCATATTGCAAGTAAGTGTCCCACAGCCACCAAAGCTGATAAGATAGCTAAGGTGAAGATAGCACCCAAGAAGACGAAACCAGTTGCAATTCATGTCAAGGTGACTCCTACCGCTGAGGTCAAGAAATTGACCAAAGTGAAGAAAGACAAAGCTGAATCTTCAAATGCTGCGAAGACTGCTGAACCCATTCCAACTACTTCCACTGACAAACGCGTATACATGGTGAAGTGGGTACCCAAGCAAAACTAATCTTCCTTTGTATTGCAGGTTTAGAAGGGTATCTGGTATCTCGATAGCGGATGCTCTAGACACATGACTGGAAAGAAAAACCTGCTCGATGATTACAAGGAAGAGAAGGGTCCCTCTGTGACTTTTGGTGGAAATGGAAAAGGACATACCCGAGGGTATGGTGTACTTTCAAATGGTACAACATCCTTCAGAAGAGTCGCATATGTTGAAGGGCTGAAGCATAATCTTTTAAGCATCAGTCAGCTTTGCGACATGGATAACAAAGTGATTTTCACTAAGGAATCCTGCTTTGTCTCTGACAAAAAGGAGAAGATAGCTCTCAGCGGTTATCGTTTGGAAAATGTTTACGTTATAAACATGGACTCAACAACCACTGAGAACTCCTGTTTCTTCTCAAAAGCATCTTCTGATGTTAACTGGCTATGGCACAAAAGGCTCTCACATCTCAACTTCAAGACACTGAATACTCTTTCATCCAAAGAGTTAGTCACTGGTCTACCTCAACATTCATACGCCAAAGAGTCCTTATGTTCAGCGTGTGAAAAAGGGAAGCAGACCAAGGCAAGCTTTAAGTCAAAGCAAGTTTCCTCAGTGTCATCTCCTCTACAACTACTCCATATGGATTTGTTTGGCCCCGTTAACAAACAATCCATCGGTGGAAAGAAATATACGCTGGTCATAGTTGATGAATTCTCTCGTTACACATGGGTAATGTTTCTCCGTTCTAAGAGTGACACCCCTGAAGAACTCATCACCTTTGTTCGGAAGATGGAAACTCTGAACAATATGACTGTTCGCTCAATAAGGAGTGATCATGGAACTGAATTCAAAAACAGTTCTCTTGATTCCTTCCTTGAGAGCAAGGGTATTTCTCACAACTTTTCGTCAGTGAGAACACCACAACAAAACGGAGTCGCTGAAAGAAGAAATAGAACAATTATTGAAGCTGCACGTTCAATGCTCAGCGATTCTTACCTGCCTACTCAGTTTTGGGCAGAAGCTGTCAACACTGCTTGTTTTACGCAAAACATGTCACTGATAGTTAAAAGATTCAAAAAGACAGCCTATGAACTCTTTCATGGGAGAAAGCCTTCAATCAGCTTTCTTCACATCTTTGGATGTCAGTGTTTCATACTGAACAACAGAGATGCCCTTGGAAAGTTTGATCCTAAGGCTGATGATGGAATCTTTCTTGGATACTCCTCAGTTTCCAAAGCCTTCAGAGTCTTCAACCGAAGAAGACAAACTGTAGAAGAAACTATTCACGTCACGTTTGACGAATCCCGTTCAGCGAACTCTAAACCGAACGCTGATACAGAAGAACTGAATCAATGGATGTTTTCTCATCTTGGTGATTCAGAAGATGTTCCCACTCCTCATGCTCACACAGTAGAAAATGATGGTCCTTCTATCATTCCAAATATGCAAAATAGTGAAGCTGAAACATCTTGGGTCTCAGCTGTTCCTATAAACACTATACCTGCAGTTGATCCAAATGTCTCAGAAATTCCATCTATTTCTCAGCAATCAGTGAATGAAGTGGCAAACGCAAACATTCCTCTCTTAGCTGATAATCCAGAAGGTGCTGAAGCCTCATCTTCAGTTTCTCCAGTTCAGACTGAGTCAGCGACGCATGCTCCGGCTCAGCGATGGACTGTAAATCACCTAATCGATCAAATTCTTGGTGATCCCAACGCTGGTATTCAGACTCGTAGAAGTGCAGGTAATATTTGTTTATTTGTTAACTTTATTTCTCTAACTGAACCAAAGAAAATAGATGATGCCCTCAGAGATCCAAACTGGGTCAGCGCTATGCAAGAAGAGCTGACTGAATTCGAAAGAAACAAAGTTTGGAAACTTGTTCGTAGACCAACTGACAAAACGGTGATAGGCACTAAATGGGTCTATCGAAACAAGTTGGACGAACATGGTACTGTTACTCGCAACAAAGCTCGTCTTGTTGCTCAGGGATACAGACAAGAGGAAGGCATAGATTATGACGAAACTTTTGCTCCAGTAGCAAGACTTGAATCTATTCGTCTTTTCTTAGCATATGCTGTACACAAAAACTTTACTGTACATCAGATGGATGTTAAGTCAGCGTTTCTAAATGGAAAGCTGAATGAAGAAGTATATGTGGAACAACCTCCAGGATTCTCAGATCCTAAGCGTCCAGGTTATGTTTATAAACTGGACAAGGCACTTTATGGCTTAAAGCAAGCTCCACGTGCATGGTACGATACTCTCTCTACTTATCTCCATATTGAAAAATTTGAGCGAGGTAAGATTGACAAAACTTTGTTTTTTAGAAAAGTAAAAGGTCATATCATTTTAGTTCAAATATATGTTGATGACATTATATTTGGTTCTACTAACCCTGAGCTTTGTACTCGTTTCGCTGATAGAATGAAAGATGAGTATAAAATGAGTATGATGGGTGAACTAACATATTTCCTTGGTCTTCAGATTAAGCAAACTGAAAAAGGAACTTTTATAAATCAGGGAAAGTATGTTAAAGATATGCTGAGGAAATTCGACTTAACTGAAAGTTCAGCTATGAAAACCCCTATGGCACCACCGCTGATACTTGATAAGGACACAAAGGGTGTTCCTGTCAATGTCACGCTGTACCGTGGGATGATCGGCTCACTATTGTATCTTACAGCTAGCCGACCCGATATTATGTTTGCAACATGTCTGTGTGCACGATATCAAGCTGAACCTAAGATATCCCATATGAAAGCTGTAAAGCGAATCTTTCGATATCTTAAGGGTACAGCGAATCTAGGTCTTTGGTATCCCAAAGATTCAGGATTCGATCTAACCGCCTATTCAGACAGTGATTTTGCAGGTTGCAAAATGGATAGGAAAAGCACCATAGGAGGATGTCAGCTCCTGGGTGGAAAGCTGGTAAGTTGGACAAGTAAGAAGCAAAACTCAGTGTCCACTTCCACAGCTGAAGCTGAGTATGTAGCCGCTGGAAGCTGCTGTTCTCAAGTCTTGTGGATGAGAAATCAGCTACTAGACTATGATCTTCAGCTCTCCAAAATTCCAATCTATTGCGACAGCACAAGTGCCATCGCTATAGCAAACAATCCAGTGCTACACTCAAAGACAAAACACATAGAAATCAGATATCATTTTATCAGAGATCATGTGATGAATGGTGATATAGAACTTCATTTTATCCCAACTGGTTATCAGTTAGCTGATTTGTTTACCAAACCTCTCGATGAGACAAGATTCAACTTTCTCATCAGCGAGCTTGGAATGCTGAACTTTGAAGGATAAAATCTTCAGCGGTTCACATTTATCAGCGATACGTTTATACATTCTTGTATAGGCTTCGGGATAAAATCAACTTTTATAATCCATTTCATCATCTTCTCTCTGAATAAACTTGGTTAAACTGATATCCAGGTATGTTTTTCTCTCTCTGACAATCGCATGTAAATGCAAGATTTCAAAATAAATTGCATCGCTGAATATCTCTTCCTTAACAGCGATATTTTGAAAATTCCTTAAACCTTCACTGATATTTCTATTCAGTGCTTCATGTTTTTCAAAAGAGTCCCTGAGTTTTTCAAAACCTCAGAGACATCCTAAAAGAATGTGAAAGGACAGTTGTGACGTCATTGCAACGGATAACACTCGGCACGATTTCTTTCTGACACACGTTTGCACGTTTTGTTCAAACTTCCAATCAAATGCAAACACGTGTCCGTGTCATGATGAAAACCTTTTCCCGCTCAAGGTTTTCTCTCTCTAAAAATCCCTATATAAACAACTCTTGGTTTATATTTGTCTTTTACGCGAACAATCTTTCTCCGCAAGAAAAGAATTCTCTATTGCATTTGTGCTCTCAAAAACCTCAAGAACTGTTCATCATCTTCTTCATCAAAACTTCAAGGTTAATATGTTCTTATTTTTTATCAAATGCGTATAACTTGTTTTCGATCTTCTCTTTGTTTTAACAAGATCAAACAAAAGAACTTTTTAAAATAAAATCATTTCTTTCATGGTTTTATGAACACAACCATTTCATGGTTGTTCTTCAAGTTTTAAATCTAAATCTTAAACTTGTTCTTCATTCGTATCCATTTTTCTTTTAGAAACTGGAATACAAGATTTTATGGGTTTTACTTTTCTTTTAAAATCAAGAAAAACCCTAATCTTCTTTAAGACATTTTTTGTCTGAATGAAATGGACAAGATTCGAAAAATCTTAACGGAAATTTCTTTCCACATTAAGATAATTCTTATCTGTTAACATCTTTGGTTGAACTGATAATACAGTGATATGGCATCTTCAAAGCTGAATGTTACCGCTGAATCCATCTCCACTGACTCTGAGGAAATGGAAATCTTCAAAGCCCCCCAGGTGAAGTTCGAGCTGGATCAACTCGATTGGACTAAGGCCAACAACCTCTCAGCTCTTCTCGAGTTTCCTCCTCGGAAGCAAGTATCACATCTGGACGATGCTGTAAGTTTTCTGAAGAACAGCCCCATCTACACAGCCCTGACCATAACACCTCCTGCCAGTCAGCGGCTCTTATCCCAGTTCTGGTACTCTGCCAGACACACTGAGCTACCTTCTGCCAAAGATCCATCCAAAACCATAGACTGCATACTCAGTGATACTGAGTATGGCACCATCAAGATCACACCCGCAATTATCCGCAAAGCCCTAAACTTCCCAAATGCCTCCAAAGAAAAACCCTTCATTCCATTCCCTGACCACAAAAAGCATGCTGACAGAGAAGCAATCATTGCTTTCCTTGACGCAATGGGTTATATCTGGGATATTGGAAGGGACAAGAAGCCTGAGAAGAAACTGACGCTGATAAAGAAATCCAAAATGCCCAGCGAGATGAATTTCATCTTCGCTCACCTGATCAGCTGCATGACAGCGAAATCCGGATCTTCTGATCAAGCCGCCCAACCTCAGCAGTCCATGGGATACGCACTGCTGAAAGGTCTAAATATTGACTGGGCCTCCATTATTTATGAAGACCTGATTCAACGTGTCGATTCTGCCGCTGACAGACCAGCATGGGTTCCTTACCCACGATTCATCAGCGCCATCTTTCAATATGGCCTGAAGGACAGCTATCCTGAAGAGGGTGATCTGAAACTTTCTCAGATTGGCCCTAAGGTTCTCGACTTCAAGCCTGTCGCCAATGAGGTACGTCTCTCTACTCTTCTCTCTCTTCTAAATTCTCCGCTTTCTGTGGCTCCTTCAGCGACAATACCAATCGCTGATACCCCGGCCACAACATCCTCTCCTTATAAGAAAAGGAAACCCTCACACACCCAACTTGATTCCAAAAGGATCAAGAAAACCAAGGAGCAACCCCAGCAATTCCATGCTGAAGACTCCTCAGCTCGTTCTGAAGAGCTGAAGGAAAGTTCCGTGGTACGCTCTGCCACACCCGTGCAAGCCATCCCTCCAATCCAAACTTCAGCGTCTCCAAACGCTGAGGTTAGAAACTTGGAAACTACCCAACCTCCCTCAGTCTCTCAAAAGACTGATGAAGTGATTGTCAGCGATTCCAACGCTGAACTCAGAACCCGAACCCCAATCTTAACCTTCGCTTCTCCCTCCACTCACTTGGACACTCCTCCAGCAAACACTGGAGATGCCATCATTCCAGAAGCCGCCGCTTATGCTTCTCAACAAATGATGAAGAAAGGACCTGCAGAGTTCACCATACCTCACCGTACTTTCGAAGAGGATATGGAACACTATTAAGGAACTTGCAACTTCGACGAGTTCATCAATCCTCCTGCAGGTACTAATCCCACCTTAAACACTGTAACTAAACCTGAAACTTCTGAGCTTTCCTTTGTTCACAAGTACTTATATGTTACAGGTCCTAATTTGGGAGACATCAACGCCTCGCTGAAGTCCGTGGAAACAAAGCTGTCCAGTCTCACCACCACTTTCCAACAACTCAACAGCTGTAACAAACGAAAATGCTTATGGAATATTCTTTCTTGACTACGACGGACGAAAATGCTTTCAACGGATCGCTGAGCTCCCAATCACTCCAATCGAACAGCTCAGAGATCTTATCTACTGGTGTGACTTCAGAAAGGACATTCAGGCACGACACCTAAAACCCTTGATCTTTCAAGAAGCGCTGAAGAAAAGAAAACAAGGTGTAACGGTTCCTGACTGGATGATTCCCACTGAAAAGACGACCCTTGATGAACTTCTCATTAAGGAAGAACCTTTTGAAAACTGATATAATCTCCTGTTTCTCTATTGTATCAGTTATCCTTCTGTACTTGTAATTTATTTCGCTTGTACTTGTAATCTTTCTGTTCTTCATTGTAACCTGATTCCAAGATTTAAAGAAAGATTTCAGCGAATGTACTTTACTCCATCAGTACTGAAAAGATCCCAGAAAACAGTAAAAGGGACAAATATTTTATGAGTTCTTTTTATCCTTGTGTTTTCATTAAATAGCAATTTTCTTTGTTGCTATGTCATAATCAAATAGGGGGAGATTGTTGATCCAAACCCTCAATGATTTGATAATGACCCTCTCTTAAATACTTGGTGAACATTGTATGTAAACAATATGTATCAGAGTTTCACTATCGCTGATAAGTACTAAGATCTTACAGTACCGCTGATAGGAACTCTCGCTCTTTAAATTAAACATTCAGCGAACACTGTTCACCATAATGCGCTGAGTCTGTTCAGTCCTTATGGTGATCGCTGATAAGTTAGTTGTTTACTTATAATCCCTGAAGACAAGTTTCACGTCAACAAAGGTTCTACGCTGAAGTCAAAGATCAAGCTCAAGAACCAGCGACAAGTCTACTAATGAACTGATGCGGATCAGCGAAGACTCAGATTTGTCCACTCAACGTGAAGTATCAAGTACAAGACTTCAACTATCGCTGAACTTTATCATTCGCTGAATAGTAAATGATAATCGCTGAATCAACGAAAGCTGATCATGAAGTCCTCCGTACAAAGTACTTTTGTCTTAACCTCCCTTGCACGCCACCGTACGAAATGTCAGAAAAGAACCTCCGAAAATCTGAGATCGTACAACCACTCTGATACTACACTGTTCATTCATGCGGCTACTAAGGTTGTCAACAAAGGTCAATGACATGCAACCAATCCGCTGATGACACGTGTAAAGCGTATACTGAATTGCATTAAATGCATGCAGTATATAAAGAGATGAACTCACTTCATTTGAAGTAACTTGCTAACTCTGGACAAGTTCAAATCTCTCTCAAGATAGGATTTTATTAGTAATCTCCATATCTTTCTTAGTGCAAGAAACCTTAGTGTTCCAACTTGTTTAGATTTAGGTTTATCCTTAATCTTGTTTCCGCAACAAGCTGTAAATTGTTAATGATTTATCAATAAACAATTTAGAAAAGTAAAATAGCGTGTTTGTATTCAACCCCCCCCCCCCCCTTCTACAAACTTGTATAGGCCTTTCGGGACCAACAATATCTTCGGCAAAGAAGTCTTCGACAAAGAAATTTCAGGCAGTTATATTCACTTTATCTGCAGAATATATTCAGGATATCTTGCATTGATAGAGACATCATCCGAAGATCAGAAAAAGGTTCTTTGGATTTCTTATCTCTTTCAAGTAACTTCAGCTTCAATAAGCAGGTCAATGCTTGAAGACAAAAGTAAAAAGACAAAATTACTTTTCAGAAGACCTGCTTCCTATCTGCCTTCCATGCTCTCTTTGACAAGTGTCCATTGCATTTAATGCATAAGGCACTATAAAAGGAGATCATCTTCAACCTTGTAACTAACCAGTTTACAGACTCTCAAGCTTTCAAGTGCTGGCATTTCTCTCTCAAAGAAGTTCATTGTTTTCTTAGTGTTTTACAATTGTTCTTCTGTGTGTGACTGTGTATTGTTTGAGTAGACTTTATCTGTTCTGTTCCGCAACAATCTTTAAGTTTTCTGTGTGTAATTCTTATTTGAAGTTTTTCAATAAAAGAATTAAATTAAGTGAAAAATTTTGTGTATTGTATTCAACCCCCTTCTACAATACTTGTTTACCATTGCTAATCCATAGCTGGGACCAACATGGACCACTAGTTCAAGTTCCGAATTAGAATCCGAGGTGGAAGTCGAACCACCTTGAAAAGATCCTAATTACTGAAAGAAGGCCGACATCTCCTACTTCTATGAAACCATGGGCGTGGAAGAGTACTTGGATTGGCAAATCAAGGTCGACCATTTCTTTGATATCATGGAGATACCGGAGCAGATACAAATAAAGATGGTTGTTTTCCACCTAAAAAGCATCATCGATGTACCGTGGGACAAGTTAGTGGCACAACGGCAAAGGCACATACAAATTTCATAGAGCTAGTCTTAGGAACTTAATTCATAATAAAAAAGAAGCCTACCCAATTTATAAGAAAAATAAATTCAAAATACCCAATTTAGCTTTCATATAAGAGTAAACTCTACTTTTGGTCCCTAAGGTATAGTGATTTCTTTGAAACAAGGACCTGTGGTTTCATAAGTCGACTTTTAGTCCTCATGGTTTTGATTTTGCTCTAGAATCAGGACCTTGCCACTAACCCCGTTAAAAACAACCGTTAGAGTCAGGGGTATTTTCGTCATTTCACCATTTTGTCCCATTTTTGTAATTCTATTTGTTTCTTCTTAATTTTGTCAAGAATATCAAACTTTAGGGACCAACTTGTAACACTCTCTTTCTCTCTTCATCTTCTTCCCAAATCTCTCCCAACATTCTGAATCATAACCCCATAAAAAATGCAAACATCATCTTCTTCTTCTTCAAATTCACCATCTCATTCATCCATTACTCTTCATTCAGTGGTTGCATCATCCACTACCCTAAACTCTATATATATAACAGTCTCCGGCCATAACCATTTCTCCGGCCACCACCATTTCTCCGGCCAAGAGATGAGTTTGGTTTGATTATTTGGTGGTTTTTTGCACAAATGATGAACACACCACACCCACCTGCACTTCTTTAGAACCATGATAAAGAAAACTTAAAGTGTGTGTGTGTATGAGGTGTGTGTGTGTGTGTATGTGTTTAATGTGAGTGTGTGTACTGTGTGTGAGTGTGTGTTGCGTGTGTGAGTGTGTGCTCTCTGTGTGTGTGTGTGTGTGTGTGTATGTGTGCTCTCTGTGTGTGTGTGTGTTTAATGTGAGTGTGTGTACAGTTTGATTGTATTTTTTATTTGAAACAAATTTTCATCTCCAGATTCGAAAAACACAAACCAAAATCATGAGTTCGAGTTCTTGCAGGTCCATAGTAGAATTTTTCGGATGCTAGTAGGTTTATTAGTTGATGGTGATCGATCTACAAATTCTAGTGTATTTTGATTGATATATATATATATATATATATATATATAAGAGTGAACTGTTGTATATATGTATATATAATATTTGTATGTAGAGATGTTGGGTTTGAAATTTTGGTTTTCTTTGATTTGGGTTTGATTTTTGTTGAAAGAGATGGGATAAATTGGCCAAAACATGTGTGGGTTTAAAAGTTTGGGAAAAAAAGCGTTGGTTTAGAACAGAGATAGATGAATCTGGGTTTTGATTCTTAAGTTTCATAAATTGGCAAAACAGGTCCTTGTAGTAAGAAGATGAAGAGAGATTTGGGAAGAAGATGAAGAGAGAAAGAGAGTGTTACAAGTTGGTCCCTAAAGTTTGATATTCTTGACAAAATTAAGAAGAAACAAATAGAATTACAAAAATGGGACAAAATGGTGAAATGACGAAAATACCCCTGACTCTAACGGTTGTTTTTAACGGGGTTAGTGGCAAGGTCCTGATTCTAGAGCAAAATCAAAACCATGAGAACTAAAAGTCGACTTATAAAACCACATGTCATTGTTTCAAAAAAATCAATATACCTTATAGCATCTCCAACAGCTTCCTCAAAATGGGGAAAATGGAGAAAATGAGGATTTTGGGCTAAAAATATGCTCCAACAGCTTTCCCAAAACTATCCTTAAAATGGAGAAAATTGGAGAGAGAAGGTTTTTTTCTCCAAATATAGAGATTACTCCAAAAATGATTACCAAATGAGAGGACCAATAGGAAACTTTGAAAATAAATATGTAGAGAGAAAAATAATATTTTAATAGATAAATGGAATATTTTAATATTTTAATATTTTAATTAATGTTGAATTCTTCAAAATAGGGAAGCTGTTGGAGATGAATGTATATTTTTTTTAGGATTTTGGCTTTTGATTTTTCATTTTGAAGAAATTATAAAGAAGTTGTTGGAGATAATCTTACGACCAAAAGTAGAGTTTACTCTTCATATAACTAATGTTGATAACTAATGTTAATATGAGGAAACGTGTTTTTTAATTGAATTTTAAATAGAGTTTCGCTTGTTTGTTTGTTTTGGTATCAACTGTCACGTCTTAACGTCTTTACTCAAGTGGGCTTTATATCATCTACTGGATGACTTCTAAACTCCCCACACAACAGTCTCCAAACTCTTGTTTTTCTTAAAAAAGCCTTTGTTGTTCTATATCACTCACAACCACCAAATATCTCACCTGTCTCCTCTTCAGACTTCAATGGACTTCCATCTTAAGCAATGGCCAGACCACCATCAACTTCCTCCTTCTTCTTCTTCTTCTTCACTTGCTCTCCCTCTTTTTTCTTCTGAACCCACCTCTTCTTCCTCCACCAAACCCCCCACAACATTCCCTAGTAAGTCTCTCTCTCTCTCTCTCTATATATATATATATATATGTGTGTGTGTGTATAGGTTGATGTTTTTGCTTTAAAGTTTCCATTTTTTTCTTGTTTCTTATGATCCTCTTTGTGTGTTTATAAGAAGAGATGATGCAAGGTTACTTTAGCATGGGGCAATGGCAGGAGCTTGAAGTTCAAGCATTGATTTACAGACACATGCTCACTGGTTCACCAATCCCTCATCAACTTATTCAGCTTTTGCTCAACTCCAACTCCAACTCTCCTTCTCCTTTTCACCCTCTTTCCAACTTCCCACCTTGTAAGTCACTCTCTCTCTCTAAAAAACACACATACACTTTCAGTGTTTTTTTTATTATCCAAGGCATAATGGGTCACTGTATTTTACACAAAATTTTAAAATAGTGTAAATTTTAGTGTAAATAGTAAATATTCTCCGTAGTGTAAACGAGTAGTATTACATTAAATCTAACATAAAGTTTAGTGTGGAAAATAAAGACCTCAATGGAGATTTGAATAGTGTCATTTACACCAAATCTAGTGTTTAGTATGTCTAAAAGTATTTTTTGATGTTGTTGATGTGGGTATGTTGTTTCAGTGTACCAGACAGGTGGAGGATACTGGGGAAGAGGAGGAATGGATCCTGAACCAGGGAGGTGTAGGAGAACCGACGGAAAGAAATGGAGGTGTTCCAAAGATGTGGTGGGTGGACATAAGTATTGTGAGCGTCATATCCACCGTGGCCGCAACCGTTCAAGAAAGCCTGTGGAAATCCCCACACCCACTACAACAACCACCGTAGGCGGCACTCGTGGTGCTGATTATGGCGGCGGCGGTGGTGGTGGTGGTGGACCTCTTAAAAAATCAACTACTTCTAGTTATTCAACCACCACCACAACTGCTTCTCTATGTGGTGGTCAGCCGTATACAACGGCTTCCTCAGGCGTTGGTGGTGGCGGAGATGCTACTGATTGTGGTGGCGCTCTTTCGGGGCATTCTTCTTTCTTTGATCAACTACAACTCAATCAAAGGTATACCCTAAACTTTGACCTTTTTGTCTTGAAATGCATGAATGGGTTGTACGGTACAAGTGTAAGAAGCATATGGTTCTTGTTCCTTTTAAATGCGCATGTTAAAAGAGGCACAGTGAAAGTTCCTGTTCTTGTTTGGATCTACACTTGCCACGTCATCCGACTTGGAATAAAAAAAAATCTCTAAATTTCTCGATTAAACATTTAGGGGGTGTTTGGGAGTCCTTATATTTTTAACTTATTTGGTTATTGCGGTGAGGAGAAGCAAATAAGCAGTTTGGAGTGTTTGGATAGAAAAAATCAAAAGTGCTTATTTGCTTCTCCTCACCACAAATAAGTTGTTTTTGATAAGTCAATCTACACCTACTTATTTGTTTCTCCTTATTTCCTTATCTATCTAAATTACATTTTTACCCTCAATTTTTAACAATATTTTTAAAAAAATGCTTTTCCTCACCGGATAAGCAAATAAGTCATAAGGAGAAAATATAAGCACTCCCAAACACCCCCTTAGTGGAATTGACTATGTTATCCCTCCTCACTTATTTGACATAATACTTCATGGTGCGATATTGATATTACTGCCTAAATGTATTTAAACTTGTATTTTGGCTTCTTCTATTTAGTATATTTAAAGTCAGAAAATAATTTATTCCCTTTTTTTTGTAAATGAATATTATAAAGAAAAGAAAAAACCATGTTAAGACCATCTCTAATTGGTCACTAAATCTTACATTACATTAAACACTAAATTTGATGTAAATAACACTATTCACATATCTAATGGGTCACTAAAAATCTTGCATTAAACACTAAATTTGTTGTAAATAACACTATTCACATCTCCAAGGGGATCTTTATTATTACACTAGATTTGGTGTAACACTATTCATTTACACTACTTTTTAATTTTGGTGTAAAAAATAGTGTTACCCATTGGAATAGATTTACTATCAACACTAAAATTTGCACTAGTTTTGAAATTTGATGTAAAATATAGTGTGACCCATCGGAGATTGATGTTGCATTTAACATTAAAAAAAAGTTAGGGTAAAATTCAACAAAAAATTGTGTAATTCTTTTTAAGCCGGTTAATCTTATATATCTAAAGTATTTTTTATAAACAGGTATTCACATCATGTTATGTTATGGATGGATAGGTACAATTTTGTTTAGAACATTGTTAAATTTATTAAAGAAGGTAGGTACGTTTCTATTTTTTGATAGGCCCTGTAAAGTAACATCAATAATATTGTAAGATGAGATAAACATATACATATATCATAAGCACATAAGCGAGTTAATAACAAACAGTTGTAACCTAAACATAATCGTAACATTATGAATAATTAATTAATAACATTATGAAAGTATATATATCAAATAGATGACAATTTATGTTTATCCGGGTACTTCAATAATTTAAGCAAGTATATGAAGAAAAAATATATATATATATATATATATATATATATATATATGTAGTCTTTTAATTAGTAATTTATAGGTAGGTAGTAAATAAAGATTTGTCAAAGATATATATATATATATCAAAGGTTGGATTTTTGAACCATTGGTGGAGGCCAGTCAGCCAGCCAGCCAGCTGTAGATATGTACAAAAGGCGTGGGTCCCATCCCATGTACGAGTGTGGGAAAAAGGTGTTTGGAATCTAGGCTTTGATCTGGTGCTAAACTCACCCCAGCCATTCATTTTTCCATCCACTGTACCATCCATCATGTTTAAATATCCCTCTCCCTCTCCCTCTCCCTCAGTCTGCAGCTGCTCTGCACACAACCACTATTTTCACATCACATTTAATCACTCTCTCGTACCTATCCAAACCAAGGCATTCATGTAAATAAAGATTGCCATCATGTTTGTCGGAAATTACAAGTCAATATATATAAGTTATAAAAATGTGTGGATTTGATCCTCTTATCTAGTAACGCTTAAAAAACTTATTATATATTTTTAACAAATCTAAGGAACCAAATTTATGGTAGAGGCTCAGGTTTATTGGGTAGACTGCTCTATTGTTTTGTTTTGTTTTGGTTTGGTTTGGTTTGGTATTTTATTTACTCAAATAAATATTGTTAAATGGTCAAAACATCTACGAGTGCCTTGAAGATAATAATTATAGGAATCCTTAATGAAGTGGTTCAAAGATTTAGGATGCCTTTGTGGTACACTAGACAGAACAAAATAGGGATTACTGTACTTCTTTTGACAGGACTTTTATGAGGAAGAGACACAAAACAGAATAGGACAGAACAGTTGTTCAACGTTCTGTAACACAGAACTGGACAAACAGATAGCATGACCGATTTACCTCCAAATTATTTATATATTACATATATTTTGATTAATTATGTAATTTATTAACTTGTAATGAAATAAATATTTTTATAATAAAATATATTATTAGAAACATATATAAAAACCATATAAAAATAATATTTTCAAACCTTTCTGTTTTGTCTGATTACCAAATGCACCCTTAACGATCTTAAGATTTTTAAATGATGAAGCCTTTGGTTTTTTCACAGGATCTCGGAATCTACGGTTGACAACAAGGGTACTTGTAGATTACCCGAAAACGACAACAAATCATCAGATGGTCGAATTCTTCGTCCCTTTTTTGATGATTGGCCACGAAGCGTTCAACAACAAGAGATGTTAGCCACGAGCCTCTCCATTTCGGTGCGAGGAGACATGCCTTCGGATTTCTCGTTGAAACTGTCAACGGGAAATGGTGATACGGGTAGTCGGAGTTTAGAAACCAGCAACGAACGGGGGCGATTAAGTTGGGGAGGCATGCAATGGGGTACCCATCATGCTGGTTCGATGGGTGGCCCACTTGCTGAAGCATTGAGGTCGTCTTCAACATCCAATTCTTCGTCACCAACCAGTGTTTTGCATCAGTTGCAGCGTGGGTCGACTACTACTTCCGAGACCAGTTATGTCAGCACTTGAACATGGACGATGGTGCAGAGTTTACACCAGTTTAATTGCATTGTTTTTTTTTCATCTGGAATTTCGTGTTGGTTTTGTTGTACACATTGTCAAGAATGATCGTTGTTCTAGCTAACTTTACAAGATTGGAACTTCTATTCAGATACTACACTATGTTGGGTTCCGTTGAGAAGTTGAAGTTAATGTAAAAAGTGGTTGGATGAGAAATTGATGCACATTCAGATGAGATGCACTGGATCAATTCTTTTCTAAGTTGCAATTCATGAGAGGACATTTGATTAAAAGTGATCAACGGTTCAGATCCACTTCTCACGCTTCTTACGTTGACTTCAACTTCTCACACGAGTGGATGTGTACCGTTGATCACTTTAATCAAATGCCCTCCCATGAATTGCGGCTTGGAAAGGAATTGGAAGGGAATTATCAGGTGCATCTTATCTCGTTGCATCTCATCCTAATGGGAATTCATTTTTCATACTTTCCACGTTAACCTCTCAACTTTTCATCGGAACCTAATCTTGAACATATATGTATATAGCAATTCATGTGAACCGGACTGAGTAGTTGGTGGTGGTTGGCAGGTGCTGCTAAAAGCTCCACGACCACCATGGAAACTCACCCATGCAAGATCAGAGGCCGGGAAAAGAACGATGGAAATGGACCATGGTGCCAGCCACCACATGATTCAAAGCTACTGCATGGTTTTTATTTTTGAATTGGCTGGTGCAATAACTTATTATCGACCGGCCAGTTAAGGTTTATCGGTTAGGATCAAATTCTACTGTGGTGACTTATCTTTTGACCATGAGTTGTTGAGATTGTTTATAGTAAGTTTTTGTCCATCTCAAAGGGAATGTTCAATTAATATGCTCTTGAAATTGTGATATGAGATTGACGATTAAGAAGGTTGAAATCTTTCTGGATTCATTGTCGACGTAAAGGGCTTAGAATGGTTGGTGGCAAACATATACATTACGTGTTCATTTCATGAATGTTTGATTAGAGAATCCAAAGTAGAGCTTCTTGACACATTTCTACCGAAGAGCCTCTCTATTATTTCAAAAAAATCAAACAAACAAGAGCCTCTCTATTATTTCAAAAAAATCAAACAAACAAGAGCCTCTATTATTTCAAAAAAATCAAACAAACAAGAGCCTCTATTATTTCAAAAAAATCAAACAAACAAGAGCCTCTATCGTGGCTTACATTGCTCCTTATCCAATAACCTAACTTCTTGTTCCATTCTTGTTTGTTTAAGGTCTCAAGTTACTCATTTCCTTTTCTTTGGCCTCATCTTGAATAAAAATCACTTCCCGATTTTGTCCACCAATTACATGTCCTATTCTTATCCTCAAATCACATGAATACACATGATCAGATAGAGAATGCAAACTTGAATAAAATTACTTTAAAATATATAAAACTCTTTTCAGCCTTTTTATATCCTTTATTATTTACACTTTCTACATTTTTGATGCAACGTAGTGGGAAACCTTGCGTCCAATTCATAATTTCGTTGATTAAATAGATTATTTAAAGATTGAGAATATTGGAACTTATATTAATCAAAACTAAATTCATATATCCTATTTTAATACTTGCAATCCTAGGAAAACATGGATACAATATCAAAGACAAAGTGTAGCTTTGGAAAGTGTAAGTTGATTGTTGTTAAGAAGTTAGTTAGTAGTTAGAATACTCTTATGATGATGTCAACAACTCTTCCTCATTAGTATAAATAACCTTATATCTCATTTCTCAAATAATAAGAAAATATGAATTCTCTCTCTCTCTCTCTCTCTCTCTCTTCTTTCTCTCTCTACCTTTTCTATATTTCCTATTATGGTATCACAGCTTAAGGCTATCTCTCTTCTGCAATTCATTCTCAGGTCTTCTGTTCTCTTTAGAGTTTATTTTTCTTAAAATTTATGAAGATAACTCTCTTATAAATCTTTGGAGATATCTCACAAATTTCTCTCCAAATCATAATTTCCACCGTTGATTTTTCTGTACTTTGATCTCTGAGCGGAGCAGAGAAGCTACAGTGATCTGGTCTGTTGTTTCTTGTAATTGGATTTGAGAAGATTTGTAGGGAAAAGGAAAATTCACCTTTAGTGGCAGATTCAATTTGATTTCATCGAATCCTACTCGAATTGCCTCGATTTCAGCAAATAATTTGTACGATTTGAGTATCAATTTTCGTTTACGTTGTCGATCTTTCACCTCAAATTGGATCTAAACAAGATGATGACGAGGCAACCTGATGTGATTTTTCCCAACCGTCTATTAGTTGCCTAAGATAGTATTGGTGGAACCGCGACCCGTTGTCTATAAAGAGACAAGAACCTTGGTATAAGATACGCCACAATCAACCCACCAAGCTGATTGATAAGTATTGAACGCCACAAGCAAGAAGACTTGATAAGTTCTAAAGTTCACAAAGAACTAAAAGAGTTTAAAACTCACAATATGATTCAAATCAAGGATGTCTTCAAAAGATTACAAAAGCAACCTATTTATAGGACTCAAAATACTAATCAAAAGACTCAATTTAATTCTAGACTTTAATTGAAGCAACTCTTAAATATCTTGTGATAAATAGCTTCATAATGATAGGAACCTTCAAAATGCCTTCCAAATTCAATGAGATGAGTTACTTGAACTTGGATCTTTTATTGGGCAGATTCATGGACGTCCTTCCTTCTTCATTTTGGGCTTGCATCCTTCTTGGATTGTTGTAATAAGACTTCTCTTTAAGTGGGCTTTGATTTGAGTCCATTTGGACTTGAAATGAGTGACTTATGGCTTAAACATGGGCTATATGTGGACTTTTGACCATCTAATAATTTATTTTGGCTTAAAAACGAAATTGATAATTAATTGGATTATTTTGGGCTCAAATAAGACTAACATAAAACAAGAGCTTAAGTTGGGTTATCAAAATGGTGACCCACGGAATGCTTCTTCATATTAGCTCAATATGTGATAATCTTCAAGAAAACAACTCTTTTTATGCTCCATGATTGGCCCAAGTTCTTCACTTTGTCATTTAAGCCCACTTGAGTTTCGTTACCTCCTTGTACTTGAATATGACACGGGATACTTGAACAAGATGATGACGAGGCAACCTCACCAAGATCAACAAACTAGGGTTTTATACGAGTACCAAGGAGGAGAAAGGTGAAATGAAGGTCGAAATGGACGATTTGTTGTTGGAAATCGTTTTAGAGGAATCGATCTGGAAGAAACATAAATGGAAATCGCTTTAATTCAATGGGTATCGCTACTGGAAATCGATGTGCAGGTCGATTCAGAGGAAGTCAACGGTTTGAAAGAAATTTAAATACTCGATATTCAGCTTCAAATGATCGATATTCTAATCGATTTAGAGGAAATCGATTTGGAAGCAAGCATACTGGATGTCGATTTGAGCACACTGGAAGTCGATTTGAGCACACTGGTCTTAGCCGCCTCATTTTAATAATACTGGACAATCAGGTTATTTTGTTGGTACACAAACGGGCCTTACCTATGGGTTGTATGATTCTAATGTCCATCAACCATCACTTGGGCCAGAAAGTTTCAATAATCAAAATCTGATTAACCATGGATCGCATGCTGTTGGAAATTTTGGGCTTGGAAATGTAGATGGAAACTTTTCACAGGCTTATTCAGCTGAGTTTGGGCTTGCTATGATTGATTCTTGGATTCCTGATTCGGGTGCTACTACACATATGACACCTAATCCAAATCTTGTACAAGGTGTTGTTGCTTATACCGGGCTTGAAAGAGTGGTTGTAGGTAATGGACAATCTCTTCGCATCTCACATATTGGTCATGCATTTATTTTTCTTCCTAAGTGTCATCTTGTGCTTAAATCTGTTCTAATTGTGCCTGAGCTTACTCGAAATTTAATATCTATTTGCCAATTAGTGGCCGATAATCCTCTAACTGTCAAATTCTCATGTTTTGGTCTCTCTATTCAAACTCCAACGTGAACTTTACTCCACCACATTCCCCATAGACATGGGAGTCTCTATTCACTCACTGTCGCAATGTCTATTCCTTCAGATTTGTGGCATACTCGTCTCGGTCATCCATCCGATTATGTGCTTCAAAAACTTCGTGTTCCGTTTGATTCAAATAAAGTGAATAAAAATTGTAGTGCTTATAGCATGCTAAAAGTACTAGATTACTGTTGGTCCCAAAATGGCTCAGCAAGTATTGTAGAAGGGGGGGGGGGGGGGGGGTTGAATACAATACTTAGATTTTTCACAAGTTTTAATTCAATATATTGAAAATCTTTCAATAAGAATTACACATAGAAACCAAAAGATTGTTGCGGAAAAGAACAGTTAAACTATTCTAACAATCTAACACAAAGTAGACTGAAAAACACTTAGAACAAATTGGACACTTAGACACAAAATGCAGTTTCAGTAAGAAAGGAGCTTGCACTTAGTAATCTTCAGAAGCGTGATTTGCATTGAGAGTCTTCACCTCTATTTATAGTCCATGCATCATTTAATGCTTGGGACACTTGTCACTCTTCCATTCATTGTAGAGGTTGACTTCTGAAAAGCTGATATCTCCTTTTTAACTTATCCAAGGAACCAGGAGGACAGTCGTACCAGAAAAAGACCTTATCTGAGAATAGATAAAATGAAAAATGCCACTTTTATCTGACAATAGGATATTGTCTCATAATAAATGATCTTCTCTTTTGTCTTTAGAGAATAAGGCTACCGACCTCCTGTATTGGAAACTGCACAAATTCGAAATCTCACTTCTTTAGAGAGGAGAGAGTTTCACCGAAGTGTATAATATTTCGGTGCAGTCTTCTTGAACTCCCACCGATTTCTGAACACATATCGGTGGAAGTCTTCTTGAACTCCTCACCGAATTTCTTCAATTCGGTGATGCGTGTCCACCGATAGCACAAGCATATCGGTGGTGATGTAACTTGTAGAAAGTTGCTGCCGATTTTCTCACTTCCGCAATGAGATAGTCTTCGCACTTGGTTTCGGTTGATCTTCGACTTCACCGAACAATTGATATAAGAGTACAAGTTACACAAAAGAATCCAAAAATATTCTAAGTATCTAAGTGGTTTTAATTGAGTCAACTTCAAATCTGTGATGACCCAACAATCTCCCCCTATTTGAATTTGATCTCTATCCTTAGAATATTAAAGAGCAAATGAAAATAAGTGCATTTTGACCCTTTTTACTCTTTTGGGTTCTTTTCACATAGACCTTTTTTTTGTTTTTTTTGAACTATGTTTCTTTGAGTATATCTATACAGTATATATAAAGCAAGGAAATAAAGGTATGTACAACTACATATAAACAAGAGAAGCACTTGAATTTCATAAGTCATTCTCATACATCGGCGAAGAAAAGAAGCAAAAGATTATAAAAACTACCGAAAGGTAAAATGAAAACCTACTTCTTTGATGATTGTCGGCGCTTGATCTCATCCATTAGGATTCGGTAGTAGGGTTGAGCATCGGGGATGTGAGGGAACAAGTTGTGGAGGCCTTCAAGAAACATGGTGTCGGCAACTGGGATTTGAGAGAATCTGAAGAAGGCTCGTTTGCCGAAACCATCGTTGAAATACAGTCCTGGAATCGGTGACAGGCCCAGAGTTGTCGTGGGATATGATGCCGAAGTGGGAAGGGAAAGACTTAAGTTACTTACATTCGGTATCTTTCCTTCCTTTGCCATATCCTTGAAGACAGTGTAGGGGGGATTCTGAACTTTGGGAAGGCGCACTTCTTCCTTCAAGGATTGCAGTTTCGATCTTTCATCGGTGGTCAGCACGATGCTATACTTCTTTTTGATCTCCTTCATCTTTGCCATTAGACCATCAATGTATTTGACAAAGATGTCTTTCTTTGGGTTTGGATTTTTGGCCAAGTGTCGAGAGATCTCGTACCATTCGGGGAGACAGTAGGTTTTGAGTTGGTAGTCTCTCACACTTTTCAAAGAGCCATCTTCCCGATCAATGATAAGGCAGATGTCTTTTGGGTTGGCTCTGGAGGTTGCGATCTTGACACCTGAGATCGGGGTTCTGTCGGATCAGTGGTGCATCTTCTTCTTGTACCATCTAACTTCTTCATTTCTCTCTTGTTCAAATTCACTCAGCACCGATTTCTGTGCCGACACGGCATCGGTAGACTTGGCTTTCTTAGCTTCTTCCTCTGCAACTTTTAAAGAGAGGGCCTTGGTATCATCAAGGGCTTTTTGGGCTAATCTGGCTTCCTCAATTTCTTGAGGAGGCAGTCCGAGATTGGGTTCCTGCAGATGTGATGAAGGAGGTTGAAGTTTGAGTTTGTCTGCATCGGTGGGACGAGTCCCATACTTCATCTTTTCTTTCTCTATTCTTTCTTGTTCGGCCAATTGTTCGGCAGTAAGACTTTTCTTTCCCTTGTCTGTTTTGGCCGCAGAATGTTGCTCCCCCTCAGTTGTTGCTTTGTCTTCCAACTCCAACTCTTTTTCTTTAGAGAGTTGCTCCCCCTCAGCGTGAGTTTCGGTGGTTTCAGGAATGTCATCGATGGAAGATGGAGGCTTGGGGATGACCGACTGTTTAAGAGATGGCAACTTGGGTTGGGTTGTCTTTTTCTCCCCCTCAGCACCAACCAGAATCTTCATACCCATCTGTCTGAAAATGTAGTCGAATTTCTTATGAAGAAAAGAGAGTTGTTTCGGTACCTCTTCAGAAACCATGGTGAAGTCACCGAGATCCATCTCCAGTTGGCCGAATTCTGGAAGTTTGGCATGAATGTCACGAAGGGAGTCGGCAGTAGCCTGGCTGAAGTCTTGATGAGACTTAGCTTCTTGAAGCATCCTCTGAAGTTCAGAATCTTTGACGGTGGAGGCTGCCTTGAAAGCACCAAAGGAGAAAGCAAGATCCCCATGAGATCTGGACAAAGATTCCACCTTGGAAACCAAAGAGTTGATGTCGGTGGTAAGGGGCCGTAGAGCATCGACAATAGCATCTGAAAGAATCTGCGGCAGGCGAGATTCGATAGTGGACATTCGGGAACTCGTCATGACAATCATTGCAAGAGTGGCCTGTTTGAAAGATTCAAATTGGGTGCCGACAAGCCGACATTGTCGAGCACTTTCTTGTAAGTCTTCAATCAAAGAGGGTGCTTGAACAGTGGTTTCACCCCCGACATCCCCAAGAACTATGTAGCGGATGCGATGAGGATCCTCCGCCGAAATGGGGATGTTGCTGGGATATAACATTTCATCGGGGAATAGTGGTCTCGGTGGCGGAGTGGGAGATCGTTGGGGTGAGTTCTGAACCGGGGAGGGTGATCGGTGTGGCGTAGGCGATCTTTGGGGAGTGTGAACCCAGGGAGACCTTCGGGGAGAAGTTTGGTTCAAGGGTGACTCTGTCAGTGAGGGGAATGAGGACTCAATGGGGATTGCTCCGACCGACGGGGAGGTTCGGGGAGAACCAGTGTCGTCAAAGAGACCTGCAAAGAAATCATGGGGGGATCTAATGGGGGGGGGGGAACCCTGATCGGGTTGTGCATCATCATCGATCAAGAAATGACCGGGTGAAAGGCCGTGCAGTGCAGGGTCCAGACTTTCAGAGGGATAGTATAGAATGTCGGTGGGAGAGTCTGCATGTTCACTCAAAGAATGAGTTGGAGGAGGTAAATTTAGGGATGCCTTAGGGATAATCAAATGGTCGGTGGTGAACAAAAAGGATTTGGGAGGGGATGGCTCGCGGACATTTCCTCGAGATCTCTTTAGACGATTCTTCGGGGGGGACGAAGAGTGCCTCCGCTTAGAAGGTTTGTGGACCGGGGAAGCCGCCGATGGGTTAATCGGTGTCATGGTCCTGGAAGCAGCGGCAGAGGTGTCGGTGGCCGATTTCTTCTTCGCGCCGACCGACTTTACTCTGGGACGTGGGGAAGAGGTCACAACAGCAGGAAGGACCTCGGGGATATCGGGGTGTTGAAACCCTGGAATTTCAGAATCACCCCATTGAAGTTCTGGAGAGATGGCTAAAGTGATCATACCTCGGCGTAAAGGACGATCGGTGTCGAGAACACCGACGTTGAGAGTCTTGCTGCCGACGATCGGTGGAGACCAGTCATAAGTGAATCGGGGAGTGTGGGACTTGCGGTCTTTGTCCAGAGCTTTTCCAAGTTTGTGATTGATGAGCATTGAGATGAATCGGGGGTAGGCAACGTGACACTTCTTTGGATGTGTGATCACTTCCACCAATTCGGTGAAGAAGTACTGGGCGAAATCAACTCGGCGTTGAAAGATTAGGGCATGGGCAAGTTTAGTGATGTATGAAGGGGATTGATCGTGGCCGCTCGTCTTTCGGGAGAGGCAGTGGATCACATGGGCAAAGAAGAAGTTCCATACACCACCCATGTGACTCCGAAGAAGAGTTCCAGGACCTTTGGAGCTTTTGGAGTTGTCATCGACCACGTAACCTATTGCACTCAGGACATCTTCGAGGATGGTATCTGAATGCCATTCGTCATAGGAATCGAAATCATCGATTTTAAGGGCAGTGCGAACGTCATCGACCCCAAAAGAGAGGTCGTGATCACCCTCGTCGTCAGAAAGAATGGATGCATGGATTGCATCATTGGAGGGGTCATACACACAGGTAAGCCAGAAATTCCTAATGAGCATTTTGCTTATTTTGGAATTACAGGTGAAGGCATGAAGGAGGGGAGAGCGAGTGAAGAACTTGATTACATGGTTAAACTCTGGATGAGAAGGGTCGGGTTCAAATCTTGCAACGTGATTGCATGGGTTGAATTTCAGATCGGCAAAACACATCGGGGGGTTGTTCTTGGAGGACGCCATTGATGATCGAGAGAGAGCACGAAGAAAGTGTAGTTGCAGGTTATAGAGGAAGCACGAAGAAGGAGATGAAGGAAACGTAAAGGAATAATGAAAGGAAAGAGTCGTGTATTTATAGGGTTTCAAAAAAATGGGGGAACGGTTAAAAGAAAATAAAATAAAGTAGAATAGAAAAAGCAATCATGACCACATTGGAAGTTGTGGTCAATAAGCCGTTTCACAAGACGGGAAGGTGAACAGGTTTGACAATAATAGGGTTATAGGTGTGACGTAGGTATAGGGGCGGATAAGTATGAAAATCGGTGGGCATCGGTGAGGAATATGAAGAGATTATCGGTGGTGAAAGATATGCCGAGATGGAATCGGTGAGGATTTGCTTACCGAAGAGATCCACCGAGGCGTTGAGACACCGAAGAGGGCAGATATGCGCACCGAGGAGATCCACCGAGAGATGAGTCACCGAAAAGATCACTTGGGGTATTCATGCCGAAAGAGGATCTTGGTTCCACCGAGAATTATCAGATCACCGAAAAGATCACTGAAGATGCTCATGCCGAAAAAGGATCTTGTTGCCACATAAATTTATCAGACCGAAAGGATATTTTTTTTGAACCTATTCTAAGTACAACATGCCAAGTTCACCGATGAGAAAGGTGAATCTGGCCACATCCAGAGGTTTAGTAAACAAATCTGCAAGCTGAAGATTAGTTGGAATAAAATGCAGCTCAATGTCACCTTTGGAGATATGGTCCCTGATGAAATGATATCGGATATCGATGTGTTTGGACCTTGAGTGAAGAACAGGATTGTTTGCAATTGCAATTGCACTTGAATTATCACATAGGATGGGTATCTTGGAGTAGAACTGATTGTAGTCTCTCAACTGGTTTTTCATCCATAGAATCTGTGCGCAGCAACTTCCAGCAGCAACATATTCAGCCTCGGCAGTGGATGTTGAGACTGAATTTTGCTTTTTGCTGGACCAGCTTACCAGTTTTCCACCAAGGAGTTGACAACTGCCTGTTGTGCTTTTTCTATCATTTTTAGAACCTGCAAAGTCAGAATCTGAATACCCCATGAGTTCAAAACCTGAGTCTTTGGGATACCAAAGACCCAGATGCATGGTACCCTTTAGATACCTGAAAATCCGTTTCACAGCATCCAAATGAGATTTCTTTGGATTTGCTTGATAACGGGCACACAGACAAGTAGCAAACATGATATCTGGTCTGCTAGCAGTTAAATAAAGCAAAGAACCAATCATGCCCCTATAATGGGTAACATCCACAGATTCACAATTTAAATCGGCATCAAGTTTCAAAGGTGGTGCCATGGGAGTTTTCATGGGGGAGGAGTTTTCAAAGCCAAATTTCTTCAGAAGATCTTTAATGTACTTGCTTTGGTTTATGAAAATTCCTTCTGAAATTTGCTTCACTTGAAGACCTAAGAAAAAAGTTAGCTCCCCCATCATGCTCATCTCATATTCACTTTTCATGAGAGAGGCAAAGTCATCACACCGAGACTCATCGGTGGCACCGAAAATAATGTCATCCACATAGATTTGAACAAGAATGAGATTACCTGAAGTTTGCTTGTGGAAGAGAGTGTTGTCAATTGTACCTCTAGTATAGCCATGCTTGAGTAGAAAGATGGCAAGAGTGTCATACCAGGCTCGAGGAGCCTGCTTGAGCCCATACAGAGCTTTGTCAAGTCGGTACACATAGTCTGGATGTGTGGAATCTTCAAAGCATGGAGGTTGCTTCACATAGACTTCCCCAGCTAGTTCTCCATTCAGAAAAGCACTTTTCACATCCATTTGAAATACCCTGAAGTTCTTGTGAACAGCATGAGCAAGAAAGATCCTGATAGCTTCAAGTCTGGCAACAGGAGCAAATGTTTCATCATAGTCAATACCCTCTTCCTGTCGGTAGCCTTGAGCTACGAGTCTGGCTTTGTTTCTGATGACAGTACCATCTTCATCCATTTTGTTTCTGAAGACCCATTTTGTGCCGATGATTGTTTTCCTTGAAGGTCTAGGCACAAGTCTCCAGACTTTGTTTCTTTGAAATTGGGAGAGTTCTTCTTGCATGGCTGAAACCCAACATGGGTCACTTAGGGCTTCTTCAATATTTTTAGGTTCAACAAGAGATAGGAAATTCACATAGAGACAGATGTTGCTGGTGCCTCTCCTTATTTGAACACCAGCTTGCTGATCACCGATGATTTGATCAATGGGATGATCTTTGGTCCATTTAAGAGCAGGGGGCATCGGTGAAGGAATAATTGAAATGGAAGGGAAGTTCGGGGCTGGAATGTTGGCAGGGTGTGATGAAGGTGGGTCGTCAGAGGGATTATCGGCAGGAAGAAAATCGGTGATGGGGTTAATTTTGGTGGATGATGGATAGGGTTCGGTGGGGGCAATTTCGGCAGAGAGGGTTTCAGGTGATAAAGAAGATGACCCAACTTGATTGTTTGGAACAGAGAAAATATTTGGAATACAAGGTGGATCGATGGAGGTTGAAATGGGAGATTCCCCAATGCATGATGATATACATCTATGTAGTTCTTCATCATCATTTGTCAAAGAAGATGATCTTGAATCATCACACTTTACATGGATAGATTCATCAATGCATTCTCTCCGAAGATTGTAAACTCGGTAGGCTTTGGAAGTCAAGGAATATCCCACAAAGATTCCTTCATCTGCCTTAGGATCAAATTTCCCAAGATTTTCCCTGTCATTTAGGATAAAGCACACACATCCAAAGACATGAAGGAAACCAATGTTTGGCTTTCTTCCATGAAAGACTTCATACGGGGTTTTCTCATGTCTTTTTGTTATCACCGACCTGTTTTGAGTGAAACAGGCAGTGTTGACAGCTTCGGCCCAAAAATAGGCTGGCAGTTTTGCTTCACTCAACATAGACCTTGCTGCTTCATAAAGAGTTCTGTTTCTTCTTTCCACAACACCATTTTGTTGTGGAGTTCTGACAGCAGAGAAGTTTTGAGAGATTCCTTTCTCATTGAAGAAGTCTTCTAAACCACTGTTTTTGAATTCAGTGCCATTGTCACTTTTTACTGATCTGACAAGCTGACCATTCAGAATTTCATTCTTTTTGACAAAGTTGATGATTTCTTCAGTTGCATCACTTTTGTACCTGAGAAAAGACACCCAAGTATATCTAGAGAATTCATCAATAATAACAAGAATGTACCTTCTTCCTCCTAGACTGGGAGTGCTGACTGGTCCACATAGATCCATATGCAGCATCTGAAGTGGAAGATTGATGGAAGAGCATTGCTTGGTTTTGAAAGAAGATTTGGTGAGCTTTCCTTTTTCACATGCATCACACAGCTTTTCTTTGACAAAGTTCAACTTAGGCATGCCAGTCACCAGCTCTTTGTTTGATAATTTATGAAGGGTTTTGAAGTTAAGATGAGACAAACGTTTATGCCACAGCCAGTTTCTTTTGACTGTATCGTCAGACACGAAGCAGACATTTGAAGAGTTGTTTTGACTCATCAATGATATACACATTATCTAGCCTTCTTCCAGAGAGAACAGCCTTCAAATTCTTGTCAACAACAGTACAGATACGCAGTTCAAAGATAACTTTGTATCCAAGATCACACAGTTGGCTAATACTAAGGAGGTTATGCATGAGACCTTCAACAAATGCCACTTTATTGAAGGTGAGGGTTCCATTTGTAAGAGTTCCATACCCTTTAGTGTGACCTCTGGAGTTGTCCCCAAAGGTTACAGAAGGACCCTTTTCTGACACATAGTTTACAAGAAGATGTTTGTTTCCAGTCATGTGACGTGAGCACCCGCTATCTAAATACCAAACTTGTTGGTGCTCAAAAACCTGCAGACAACATCAAGTCAGTTCTTAGGTAACCATTTGGTAATGGGTCCTTTTGGGTTAGAAATGTGAGAGACCTTGGGTTTGGATCTGTCGATTCTTTCCTTTGGGCAGTCCTTAGCAAGATGAAAGGTATCACCACAATTATAACATTTTCGGTAGATGAAAGTTCTTTTGGGTTTTTGTTCCTTTCCTTTTTCCTTTCCAATTATATCAATCTTAATCTTTGGACCGAAAAGGGGATTGCGAGGACCTCTAAAAAGTTCGGTTCTTGAGGTTGAAGCATGGTCAGGGGTCTTTCTTGAGAAAACTTCGGTCTTTCCCTTTTGGACAAAATCGGTGAAGGATTTTTCCATGGTGTGTTTTTCTTTGAACACTTGTGATTTTGAAAGATTTGAAGAGTTGTTATCAATGGTTAAATCTTTGAACACATCATGAATGGGTTTAACAGTATCCTTCAATTTTTGCACTTTATGGGTTTGATCTGATGAAGATTCTTTGGCTTTTATAAACATTCCATATTTTAAGGCTTCACTAAGATCAACAGAATTTAAAGAAATGGAATCACAAGAGTTTGACTCAGAGTCATCATCCCATGTATCGGTGATGGGAACAAGTGCATGGGAAGATTTTTCAAGCATGGATTTTTCATATCCTAACCCAAACTTGTTATCACCACTGATTTGGTCTTGAAAGATCTGTTCAAGATTCCTTGAAGAATTTGTCCATTTTCTGACAACTTCCTGTTCTTTCTTTAACTCTTTGAACAGTTTATTCTTCTCCTTTTCAATTACATGATTTATGACTTTTAGATTTTCAAGCTCAGTTTTGATTACCTCAAACTTTCCAAGTTGACACATGTAAGATTCAAGTTGAGATTTGAGATTTTTAACTTGAGCAGATTTTCTTTTCTTGCTTTCTTTGACATTGTAAAAGTCTTGAGTTAAAGATTCATAAGCATTTATCTTTTCAATATCAGTCATGTCATTAAAGGGATGTACCTGAGAGTATGATGATGAGCATTCAGTTGAAACTAATGCCATTGGAGACTTTGCCTTTTCTTCTTCCACCTCTTCTGATATGGCCATAAAGCACATATTTGGAGAATCACTGTCAGAGGTTTCTTCTTCTTCCCAATCATGAGCCTCTGCCATCAATCATTTTCCTTTCCTTTGAGATCCTTCATTTCTTTCTTTTTCCTTCTTGTACTTAGCTTTGTACTTTTCAGCACGTTCCTGATGTGAGAGTGAGGATGATTGAGAATCTTTCTTGAAATATGATTTATCTTTGGATTTCTCAAATTTGGAAGGATATTTGTCAGAGGACGTAGAATTGACTTTTGACACACGCTTGTTTCTGCACTCAGCTGCAAAGTGTCCTTTCTTACCACAGTTGAAACATTCTTCATTTGTCTTGTCAGAAGACGACATTTTTGTAAAGGATGGTTTTCTGAAACTTCTGGGTTTGTTGAAATTTCGAGATTTATTTTTAAAACCAGCCATCATAGCCATTTCATCAGACATTCGGTATACCGAAATTTCATCACCTTCATCATCGGCATCACTCAGATATGCCTCCATTTGGTGAGAACGGTTGTTCTGATTTTCGGTGTCAGAGTCTGATGAGGGATATGTGATAAAAGGAACATTTTGACTTTTCTTGGAACTTTCACAGATAAGAGCTATTGAAGAGCTTTTTATCTCTTTGAAGATGGTTTTCCTATGAAGCTTGGTTTGTTCAAAGTTGAACAGAGTTCCATACAAAACAGTTAAAGGCATGTATTCCAAATCCTTGGTAGTTTTAATGCAAGTGCAAATGTTTTCCCAAAAGTCAGGAAGACAATCCATAAACTTGCATAGAACTTCCTCATTATCATAAACTCTACCTAGTAACTTTAAATCATTTAAGAGAGAGTTGAATCGGTTATAAAAGCTTGGAAGAGATTCTCCCTTTTCATAGGCAAATAGCTCATATTTTCGAATGAGGCCAATCTTTTGGCTTTTCTTCACTTCCTCTGTACCCTCATAAAGTACACACAATGTAGTCCACATCTCTTTAGCAGTACCGAAATTAACAAGAGAGTGATAGACTTCATCAGGAAGTGAGAGAGCAATGATTGCTCTAAGCCGAGAATCCAGAGACACCAATCGTTTTTCCTCATCAGTATATTCCTTTGGGTTTTTGAGAATGTAACGACCAGTAGTCTTTGCTTTCTCTATGTCGGAAGGTTCAGAATCATCAGAGTCACTTGACTTGTCAACTGGTTCCTTACCAGGCCTCTGCTTTTCATAGTGAGCCCAAACTCTAGGGATGATAGGTCCCTCGTTGAGAATGGTTGGATATCTAGTATCCACTCCTTCCATGAATAACATCATACGGTTTTTCCATAGAGAAAAGTTGTTAGGATTAAACTTGGGAGGTTTTGAAATGGAACCATTTTCAGCAAAATTGTTTTGACCAGTGTTTTCAACAGTTAGGGATGAAGATGAGGCAGCCATTGCGGATCAAGTTTATGAATTAAACTTTCTGCTCTGATACCACTTGTTGGTCCCAAAATGGCTCAGCAAGTATTGTAGAAGGGGGGGGGGGGGGGGTTGAATACAATACTTAGATTTTTCACAAGTTTTAATTCAATATATTGAAAATCTTTCAATAAGAATTACACATAGAAACCAAAAGATTGTTGCGGAAAAGAACAGTTAAACTATTCTAACAATCTAACACAAAGTAGACTGAAAAACACTTAGAACAAATTGGACACTTAGACACAAAATGCAGTTTCAGTAAGAAAGGAGCTTGCACTTAGTAATCTTCAGAAGCGTGATTTGCATGGAGAGTCTTCACCTCTATTTATAGTCCATGCATCATTTAATGCTTGGGACACTTGTCACTCTTCCATTCATTGTAGAGGTTGACTTCTGAAAAGCTGATATCTCCTTTTTAACTTATCCAAGGAACCAGGAGGACAGTCGTACCAGAAAAAGACCTTATCTGAGAATAGATAAAATGACAAAATGCCACTTTTATCTGACAATAGGATATTGTCTCATAATAAATGATCTTCTCTTTTGTCTTTAGAGAATAAGGCTACCGACCTCCTGTATTGGAAACTGCACCAATTCGAAATCTCACTTCTTTAGAGAGGAGAGAGTTTCACCGAAGTGTATAATATTTCGGTGCAGTCTTCTTGAACTCCCACCGATTTCTGAACACATATCGGTGGAAGTCTTCTTGAACTCCTCACCGAATTTCTTCAATTCGGTGATGCGTGTCCACCGATAACACAAGCATATCGGTGGTGATGTAACTTGTAGAAAGTTACTGCCGATTTTCTCACTTCCGCAATGAGATAGTCTTCGCACTTGGTTTCGGTTGATCTTCGACTTCACCGAACAATTGATATAAGAGTAAAAGTTACACAAAAGAATCCAAAAATATTCTAAGTATCTAAGTGGTTTTAATTGAGTCAACTTCAAATCTGTGATGACCCAACAATTACCATTTCATGTTCACAATTCTCGAAGTGAATATCCTTTGCATTTAATACATTCGGAAATTTGGGGTCCCTCTCCCGTTGTTTCTCGTACCGGGTTTCGTTATTTCATCACTTTTATAGATGACTATAGTCATTTTACATGGCTATATCCATTATCCATTTGATCTCAAGCATATGAATCATTTTGTCACTTTAAAGCTCATGTTGAAAATTTATTTTCAACAAAAATCAAACAATTTCAATGTGATGGAGCTCCTGAATTAACAAAAGGACTTTTACAAAAATATCTTGACGAGTCCGGAAATTCTATCCGAATTTCATGTCCATATACTCCACAACAAAATGGAGTTGCCGAACGTAAAAATCGACATTTGTCCGAAATAGCTCGAGCTTTATTAATTCATTCTTCTTTACCAAAATCTTTTTGGTATGATGCGTATGCTACTTCGGCATTTTTAATCAATCGATTACCGTCTAAAAATCTATCTCACATGTCTCCGTTTCAACTTCTATTCAATCAACCACCGGATTATAGTTCGTTGCGCACTTTTGGGTGTCTATGTTATCCGTTTCTTGGTTCCACTCGTCAAGATAAACTTTCTCCGAAATCCGTGCCTTGTATTTTTCTCGGGTATGCTACTCATCACAAAGGATATCTTTGTTATGATGCTTGTTCATCCACCACATATACATCAAGACATGTTCAATTTCATGAATCTGTTTTTCCATCTATCCATGACAAATCTTCTACTACTCCATCCATGGTTAGTTTACCATTCTTTTCAAATCAATCAAATTCCATGCACGAAACTGATTCTAATTCTCACATGTCTCCTATCTTGAACTCTTCTCCTTCGTCTCCGACTCTAAATATTCCATCAAGTCTTCCATCTCATCCTATGGTCACTCGTACTCGTGATCATACACTTCGTCCTAAACAATTTCCCGATCATGTTGTTTATAATGCTCAAACTCAATTTGTTCCAAATTCTGAACCTCGGAATTTTTCCCAAGCACAAGAATGGCCTGTATGGTGGGATGCTATGAGAGAAGAAATGACCGCACTACACTCTAACAGAACTTGGGTATTAGTTGCACCTCCTTCCGGTGCAAATATAGTGGGATGTAAATGGGTGTACAAAATCAAGCGACATCCGGATGGTTCTATTAGTCGCTACAAGGCTCGCTTGGTAGCCAAAGGTTTTCTTCAAACCGGAGGTATTGATTATACTGAAACTTTTAGTCCCGTTGTTAAACCCACAACGGTTCGGTTGGTTTTATCGGTTCCATATTCTCGAGGATGGGATATAAGGCAAGTTGATGTGAATAATGCCTTTTTACACGGAGATCTTACGGAGACGGTTTTTATGGCTCAACCACAAGGTTTTGTTGATACTACTAGACCTAATCATGTGTGCTGACTTAAGAAAGCACTCAATGGCTTGAAGCAAGCACCTCGTGCGTGGTTTGCAAAGTTATCTCACACGTTACTTACCTTGGGATTTAAACAATGCGTCTCCGATACATCCTTGTTTATTTATTCCAAATCTGATATTCTGACGTATGTCTTGGTGTATGTCGATGATGCGATCATTACAGAAAATTCTTCGGTGTTTGTCTCCGACTTGATTAAGCAATTGAATGCTAAATTTGCATTAAAAGATTTGGGTCAACTCAATTATTTCTTGGGAGTGCAAGCCGAGTTTTCAAATAAAGGCCTTCATTTGTCTCAAGAAAGATATCTTCTTGATTTGTTGAAGAAAACTGAGTTAAGCGATTGTAAACCGATTTCGTCTCCCGTCTCACCCGGTAGACAATTATCACGGTTTTCGGGAATTCCTCTCTCAGATCCAATTTTATATCTAAGTACCGTGGGTGCTTTACAATATCTTGCAATTACTCGGCCGGAAATTGCTTATGCGGTTAGCAAAGTTTCTCAATTTTTACAAACACGACACATCGACATTGGGAAGTCGTTAAAAGAATTTTACGGTATTTACGAGGTACGAGTTCGCATGGGTTATTAATACAAAAATCCTCTTCTTTAGAGATGAATGCTTATTCTGATGCCGATTGGGACGGATATCCGTATGATAGAAGATCAACTAGTGGGTATTGTGTTTTTCTTGGACCCAATTTGATTAGTTGGAGTTCGAAGAAACAACACATTGTGGCTCGATCAAGTACGGAAGCCGAATATCGTGCATTGGCCCTTGCATCTACCGAATTATGTTGGCTTCGATCTTTGATGACGGAGTTACAATTACGGCTCGATTGTGTACCGACGATGTGGTGTGATAATATTGGAGAAACCTATTTGCCTATGAATCCGGTTTTTCATCAACGAACCAAGCACATGGAAATTGATCTTCATTTCATCCGAGACATGATAATTGCTAATCAATTACATATTCGGTATGTTCCAACGGCCGTTCAAATTGTTGACATCTTAACCAAAGGTTTAACGTCTAATCGTTTCTCTACTTTCAAGTCCAAGCTTCACATCGTTCCACGTGTTTCACTTGTGGGGGGATGAAAGTGTAGCTTTGGAAAGTGTTAGTTGGTTGTTGTTAAGAAGTTAGTTAGTAGTTAGAATACTGTTATGATGATGTCAGCAACTCTTCCTCATTAGTATAAATAACCTTGTATCTCAATTCTCAAATAATAAGAAGATATGAATTATCTCTCTCTCTCTCTCTCTCTCTTCTTTCTTTCTCTACCTTTTCCATATTTCTTATTACAATAATTTAGAAGTAACCAAAGGGCCTTTAGCCTAGCGGTAGTGCAACCCTTGGCCTTGTAGGAGGTTATGGGTTCAAACCTCACCAAAGGTGAGGAGGGTGTGTGAATTTATTTGTTTCATTTGCCGTATATAAATATTATATACTTCACAAAAAAATTAGAAGTAAAAAAGTCCAAAAATTTGAGGAAAAAAAATCTGAAGATTGTTGAAAAGAAAAACCACCAACCATTTTTTTGTTTTGAAAAATGCTGATTTGACTTTCTAAACGAAGGAAATTGGCATCACTTCCACTTAGACAAATTTATTTTTTCTCAAATCAAACTTGGAGCTTTGGGGGCATTGTTGTTCCAAACAAGCTATAAAGTCACATTCTTGTTGTACTGTATCAATTTTCCTCCTATCAAGTTAAGATGTACATGTCTAATGTCTTGAGGGTTCTTGACACCTAATATTAGGGGTGTTTCTAGTGTCGTGCAGTTTATACCTAAAACCGCGAAGCAATGGATTGATGATATAATCGCACATCGATTTCTCTTAAAATAGAATCAAATGATACAATTGACTCGAATAACAAAACATCAACACATGTCTGCGTACAATATGTTTTGTGTATCTCATGACAAAAAAAAATTATTTTTAAATTTATAATTTTGATTATTAATTCCTTTCTTTTCAAACCAATAAATTGTTGCGCTAGATATATACAAAATCAAAATCATTAAGTGATTAAAAGCCTGTAATAGTTTCTACCCTTAGTGTCCCAATTCACTTGTCAAATGGAAGATCAGGGGGGTATCTGTATATGGGATTCAAGCATGTTCATCTGTGAGCAAACTATGGGAGATGATGGTTTTCTTGCTATTGTAGGAAAGTGGAAAGGTGTAGACGGTCGTGGGGGTTTCATAAATGTTTATGGTCATCAAGAATCAAATAAGAAATCATCATTATGGAATCGAATCAGTGTGGTTATGGGTTATTTGAACATTCCTTGGTGTTTGTTTGGAGATTTCAATGAGGTTAGGGGATCAACCGAGAGGCTTAATTCTCAAATAAACTTGAAAGCCTCCATGGAATTCAATGATTTTATCCGAAATGAACACCTTTTCGACATCCCTCTCGAAGGTAGAAGATTCATAAGAGTTGGTGCAGATGGAAGAAAGTTCAGTAAACTTGAAACGTTCTTGTTTCAGAAATGTTTGGATTAACCTCTCGGTGGTAGCTTTGGAAAGGAAATTCTCAGACCACAACCCTGTCTTTCTAAAGGAAAAATTGGTGGACTTTGGCCCCAAACCGTTTCAAGTCTTTGATAATTTGCAAGAAGAAAGGGATTTTGAGGAATTAGTAAGAGCAGCTTGGCTCAAACCGACTTCCTCGACTTCTCCAGACAAGATCTTCAAAGACAAATTAAAAAACGTTAAAAATGATTTAAGATTATGGAGCAAGCAAAGATTTGGTACCTTGGATCAAGAGTTGCATAACCTCAAGACAAAAGCTCAATCTTGGGAGTTAGAGGCAGAAAAGAGACCGTTGTCGGATGAGGAGCAATGTAAATGGAAAGCTGTTATTGTAAACCGGGCAAAGAAAGAAACTTGCAAAGCCAAGACGGTCCTTCAAAAAGCAAGGGTCAAATGGGTTGTGGAAGGAGATGAGAACACCAATTTTTCTCACTCAACACTAAAAAGGAGATATCAGAAAATTCTTTGATAGGAGTATCGGTAAATGAAAGTTGGAGCAAAGACCCGTCAACCATTAAAAGTTCGGTTTTTGATTACTTTGTTCCCGCTTTGATGAGACTGGAACATCAAGGCCAAAGCTTATTAGTGAAAATTTTAAAAGTATTGCCCCGGAAGACTCGGCTTTCTTGGAATCTCGCTTTTCGGAAGAAGAAGTTTGGAATGCAATTAAAAATTGTAGCATCTCAAAAGCACCTGGTTCGGATTCGGATGGCTTCAATTTCAAATTCATCAAAAGATTTTGGAATATTATATAAGAGGAAGTAATGGAAGCGATGTCGTAGTTTTGGGAAAAGGAGCAAGGGTTGTAATGCTTCTTTTGTGACTCTGATCCCAAAGTTATCAAATCCGGTTGGCTTGGGGGATTATCGACCAATTAGTTTGATTGGGAGTTACTACAAAATTTTAGCAAAGACTCCTGCCGAAAGACTCAAGTAAGTAATTGGAAAAGTTATTGGGGAGGTTCAAAATGAGTTTATAGAAGGTGATACATTCTCGATGGAGTGCTTATCGCAAATGAATCACTCGGCTATGTCATGAAGAAAAAGATTCGAACGATAATTTTCAAAGTCGATTTCAAGAAGGCCTTTGACTGCATCAATTGGGATTACCTCGACGATCTAATGGGGGAAATGGGTTTTGGAGCAAAATGGCGTAGGTGGATGATGGCTTGTTTGAAATCTTCGTCCGTTTCGGTCTTAGTAAACGGATCCCCAACACAAGCATTTCAAATGAAGAGGGGATCCTCTATCCCTTTTCTTGTTTGTTATTGGGGCCGAAGGGATTAATGTGGATTTTAAAGAAGCTATTAGTCGTGGTAATTTTAGAGAAATCGAAGTTGGGGTTAACAAGGTTATGGTATCTCACCTTCAATACGCTAATGATACACTCTTTTAGGGGGAATGGAGTTCTCGAAATATAAGAAACTTGATGGGTCTTCTAAAATGTTTTCAGATGGCTTATGGGCTAAAGGTGAACATGGCAAAAAGTAAGTTGTTCGGTGTTGGTGTTTCAGACACAGAAGTAGATGAGATGGCCAAATTATTTAATTGTTGTTCGGGGAGACTACCTTTCGCATACCTCGGAATCCTATCGACAGATGTATGAACAAAGTTGATAGTTGGAATCCGATAAGAGAAATTCAAAAATAAATTGTCGGCTTGGAAATCTAGGTCGATATCTTTTGGGGGAGGACTAACGCTAATCAAATATGTTCTCGGCAGTTTATCTCTGTATTATTTCTCCTTATTTCGTGCCCCGGCTCGAGTCCTTCATATTCTCAAAAGCGTGAGGAGGGATTTTTTCTGGGGAAGGTCTGAGGAAAATTGGAAACATCCATGTCGGGAGGAACCTAATGTTCGAACGTGGGGGGCCTAATGTCGGAAGTCTTTGGGCTTCAAACTGGGGCCAGGGTATTATTGGGAAGTGGTGGTGGCGCTTTTTGGTAGATGGGGGTGCATTTTGGGTAAGGGTGGTGAAGAGTATATTCGGTGCGGAGGGTGGTCTGGGTGATTCGGGGCTTAATAGAGGAGGCAATCAGAGCTTTAGACAGGTTAGCGAGACATGGAAAAGCATTATTCGTGTTGGGAGGGACCTTGAGAGAGTTGGGATTAACTTTAGAGGGTCGTTTGACAAAAGATTGGCCAATGGTGGTTCTATATCTTTTTGGATGGACAAGTGGTTGGGTAACTACAAGTTATGCGATAAATTCCCAAGATTATTTAGTTTGGAGGGGGATAAGGAGATCTCGGTGAGGAATAGGCTAGAGTAGAGGGATGGTGGGTGGGCATTGGTCTTGGGGTTGGCGTCGATTTCCTAGAGGGAGAGCTTTATGAGATGTAGTGGAGTTAGAGGGCTAGGTACAAACCTTAGCCCTTTAAGTAATGAGAGAGATAAGTGGGTGTGGTTCTTGGGGGAGGATTGGATGTTCTCGGTTAAGGGGCTTAAGGACTTGGTGGATAAAAATTCTCTTGGATCTTCATCTCAAATTGTTGAAACTAAATGGTGCAAGCTTGTTCCAAAGAAAGTTAGCATTTTTGTATGGCATCTAAGACAAGGTCGGATCTCGGTCCAAGCGTTATTAGATCGACTTGGTTTTGACATTCATTCTTCTCTATGTCCCAGATGTGGGGATGAAGTAGAAACAATCGATCACTGTGTAGTTCATTGCAAACATGTGTCAGTCATATGGGCAAAGTTAAGGTGGTGGGGCTTGGCTTCCTTCAACATGGACTCGCTTACCGATGTTTTTTGAATGGAAGACCAATCTTCAATCTTACCTTTTTCAAAAAGATATTGGCAAGCAGTTTTGTGGATCGCCATGTACGTGATTTGGAGATTTGTTAACAAAGTGGTGTTTTTTGATTGGTCACCACCGGATTCCAACTTGCCTTTCGAGATCCAACTTTTATCGTACCACTGGATTTCAAATCGTGCAAAAGATTTCAATTACTCTTGGACGAATTGGATTTCAAATCGTGCAAAAGATTTCAATTACCTAAAGTACGCATCATTAAATTATAAAATCCTTTTGTAATATTACATTTAAAAATAAAAATGAAAGTTTTACGAATTGATTCGACATAACAAATTGTTCTACAAGTACTTATCCGAGTACCAACTCCCAAACTATGTATCACACAACAAAGTTGTATTATGACAAAGCTAAGTACCAAACAAGAATTACCAGATACAAACAATATTAATGCCCCCCTATAAATCTTGCACCACCTACAATTGAATAAGCCATATATGAGCTTAAAGTTATATGATAAAAAAATTCTAGTGAGAAAGAGATGCATCCACAATATATTTGTACCTAGTTTCTCAATTGCTTGACTTGTTTCTTGATGCCACTTGTTTATCCATTACATAGAACAATGAAGCAATACTTTTTCCTTAATTGATCTGGTTCAAATAAGATCTCACTGGAGATGAAGTTGGGGCCAATTGATCTGGTTAGTTGCAAGACACGTATCCCTACAACATGTGTATTTAGTTTCCAAAACAGATTTTGTAGGAATATAATGTAGTTTATCAACCAGAAGTATTCTTTGTTTCGGGATTTGTACAACATGAAATCAAACAGACTCAACAATCTACGCGATCGATCATATACTCACTCGTAAGGTATGATATACATAAATCATTCGCCAATTTACATAACTATGGAGAACACACATATAATCATCTAATCTTTCATGGAACACTCGATCGATCTTAAATAAGGATGAAGGTCTTAATAGTAATGTGAACAATCACATGCTTTCACAAAAGAAGTTCCCTAGCTAGATGTGGTAGAGAAGGGATTGAAACGGCATAAACTAAGAATGTGTTTGAGTTGATGTATTGTCAATCTTCTTATTGACACGTCTCATATATCATTATTGACGCCATAATAAACATAAATTATGTTTCTCTGTAATCTGGCACAAGTTCATTGCATCACCTGAAATTAATACAACTGAGTACAAAAAGCACTTCTGTCCAGCTAAGATGTGAATTCCAGATATAAATATGAACTCAATTCTTCACTTTCCAGATAACAATCGACACTCATAAAGTCTAAATTTGCATTTGATTATAGAGGTGTCCATTTGAGATAAAAAAAAAAAAACACTAGTTGTAAATTGTAAAAGGAACTAATGATGCCCCTATCGTTAGATGAGGTTACAAAGAATGCAGTCTTTTGAGTTACAATTTGTTGCGTTACATAATCAACAATCATTTGCACCAATTTAAACGACCTACCATCATATATAATCAACAATCATTTGCACCAATTTAAACGACCTACCAACATATATAATCAACAATCATTTGCACCAATTTAAACGACCTACCAACATATATAATCAACAATCATTTGCACCAATTTAAACGACCTAACAACATAATGTAGTTAATAAATATTTATTTATGATGTTTTTTTAATTAAACATGTAAATACGTTTTAATCATAAAATACCAAATTCATAGTTATAAGATTTGTTTGTTATAATTTTATGTAACTAAATTTTTTAATTTATTTATAAAATATTAATTTATAAGACCCTTTTTGCAAAGTTGGTTTTATTGGACGTTTTTAGAAAAATTGTCATATTAAACTTTATTTTAATGGAGGTTATATTAGGTTAATAGGACCTATAAGCTAAGTGTCATATCATACTATATCAATAAGGAGACATAAATTGAAGTATCCTATTAATTATGTATTTTATAGGGCTCTTTGCGTCCCGTAAACCACTTTTTCTTGTAGTGCCCTTTAATAAAGAACATATTTAATTTTGGGAATGAATTTAAAATATAAAGCTCGTTCAATAAAATCCATCAAAGTGCATCTCACTAGTAAACTGTAGATTGTGTTTAACTCATGCTCAAATACTGCAATCAAGAAAGACTCGATTGCAAGATTGATTTACATTAGATCTAAATATATTGGGAAAAAAAGTAATGAAGACAATAACCGGAGAAATTGCTAAGGGCCTGTTTGGAATCAACTTAATGAGCCATTTACCTTATTCAGTCTTCCATGTTGTGATATTTGGAAACGAGTTAATAATATGGACACCATTTTTCCCAATCCTACCCCTCTGAAGATCACTGTGTATCATAAAATCTCTCAATCGAGAAACCTGGCCCATCCCTCAATGTCATCGCTTGCCTCATCTTCCCTGCTTTTCGCTGTCAGCCCCACATTCCTCTTCCATGCAATCAATGCACTGGGTTTGAGAGGTAAATATAAATCTACCGAGATTTCTGAAAAACCGGAAGGGACGAGTTTGACGTATTTTGAGGTGATGATGCATTTGTATGGGAGAGTTTGACGTTGTTGTAGGGATGGATAGGTAATATTGGGTGAAAATTGGGTTGTACAATATATGTTGTGTCCGATCCACCTTTGTTAATATCAATATACATATCTAGCCCTTTCTTGCCAACGTACACAACTCTAATATTTTTAGTTATGTGATTTGATCCCATCTTGTTGGGCGAGTTATAATTTTACGTTTTGTTTTGTATAAAATTTGAAAAACAATTAATGATAAAGGTTTTTGTAAATTTTATATCTAAACCGCATGTAATAATATTATAGACTTTATAGTTATAAACATGTTAAAAAAATTACGAGCAAAATGGTTCATCAACATAGGTATTTCATGCATTGAATTCCTTAATAGGATATCAAAATGAAAGAAGCAAAAACAAAGAGTCAAAAATCAAAATGCAAGGAACTGTTTTGTAAATTATGAAAACTTAGGTAATGGGACGGCGACTTCCTAGCTCTTGTCTTCATGAAACTTGTGTATTATACTATTATATGAATATATTTTGTAAAGCAGTTAGTCAGTCCCCTCTGAACTAACCAGATGGGCCGCCCAAAACCTGGAGCTGACATTGAAATCGGAAATCAACGTCGGACCCCGGCTATCCGAAGAAGGCAGACTGAAGCGGAGGAGCAAAAAATGCAACACCGCCATTGACAAACTTTATCCATACAAGAGTTAATGGAAAAACAACCAAACATCTCCTAAGTTATATATAAATTAAAAGATCCTTAAGCCCAATTAGAATATTTTGAAGGCAAGTAAAGGGCCGTTTACCAAACGCTTGTCCGGGTAAGCGTTTATCGGTAAATTCAACACTATAATTTACTTACCGGATAAGATTTTGGTCCACCAAAACGGTATCCTACACTACAATTTTTCCTGTAAGCGCTAACCGTGGTAAGAGTCTTCACCATCACTTACTGGGGTAAGACTCTCGAACTCTTAGTCCTTGCCTTAACTCTTACCGGTCAAGATTTTTGGTCCTTGTCATATTGATCCGATAAGGTAAAATGACTTGGTAACCGCTTACCCGAGTAAGCATTTAGTAAACGGCCCCTAAGAATCATCTAAGTCCAAAGAAAGAAACTAAGTCTAAGCTTCTAAAGATAAAGTTTAGAGGCTTCTGGACTTGAAGTATTTGCATATCATAATTTTTCTCCCACTCATTTTCAAAACTACACGTGACATATTCTCTTCCTATCAATTGTATCTTTATTAACTGTCATCCCTTTCTATAAATAGAATAGTTTCCTTTCGTTCTTGTAATTTTAGAATTACTAAATTAAATCAGTTGTAGAGTGTAATCCTTCTAAGATCAAGATTCTCTCTCACACACGGTGGAAACACATACTTCATGTTCTTTACAGATCTGTACTATAATCAAACTTGTGATTAATGAAATACATTTGACCGCCATCAATTGGACAATTACTGTTGCTTCCCAGGACTCAATTGAAATAATGATCGATAATGTAACACCCATAATTTCGGTAAGAAAAAGTTACTATTCTTCTTTCCATTGACTCTTAAACATTTGGATTAAATGTAAGTAGGTGCATTCTTCAAGTACGTGTCTGACCAAGTGCTTTTCATGTTTGAAAGATAGATATTACAAGCTCTGTGTATTTGGAGCTATTGTGTCGACGATTGTGATAGTGTCATTGTGTCACTGAGGCACTATCACGGAGGCTAGATTACCCTCCGTACAATCTCACCGATAATGTCGGCGATTGTGACAGGGTCACACTTTTTTGTCACTATCGTGCGGTATACAGAGCCCGCGGTACATTCCTTTCGTTTGTGCCATATGCACTCTCACTTGGTATCATCTCGGTCGAACAAATTTTGATTTAAAACCCCATACACCGATTTTCTTAACGATATTCTCTCCAAATCAGTTTAGGTACGGGTTACCTCTGCATTGAAGGCGATTTTCACTCTCCAACATCTTTCTTCATTTAATTTGGGTATAAGATTTCCAAAGACATTCATTTCACCTCTAAGGGTTTGCAAGCATTTAAGAGGGAAGGAGCTTCAATTATTAGCCAAGCACCAAGTTCACATGGCATCATCAAATGATACAAGTCTTGGAAAACCAGTGTCTGATTACTTGGTACCTGATGGCAACCCTAGCTGATAGATTTCCTTTCTTCTTGTATTTATCAGGTACGTACTTTTCAGTCTTCGTATTTCATTGTACTTGTAATTTTCATATTCCCTTTGTAATCTTCTATGAATCAATGAAAATTTCAGTGAAGTACTTACTCCATCAGTACTGAAAAAGATCCCTAAAACAGTAAATGGGACATGTATGTTATAAGTCTTGTTTATCCTTATGTTTTTATACTTAGCAATTTTCTTATGTTGCTTTGTCACTCATCAAATAGGGGGAGATTGTTGATCCAAACTCTCTCAATGATTTGATGATGATCCTCTTACTTAGTGAAAATTACAAGTACTGTTTTGCTATTTTAAAGTCTCAACATCAGCGATCACACTGAGCATGTTTAGTGATCGATCAACGCTTCATCGTAAACAGTCTCAAATGTAATTCCTGGAGACAAGTTTCACGCTGAAAGAAACTCACAACTGATGTCGAATACCAAGCTGATGAAAAGGATCAGTCTACTAATGATCTAAAGCGTCACTCAGTGAAACCAAGATTAGTCTACATTGCGTGACAAGTCAAGTACAAGCTTCAGCGATATCTGAAGATATCATCAGGGATAACTGAGGATACTCATTAGTGATAGTTGATCATGAAGCTTGCCTTATAAGATTTGTTTGTCTTATCCTTCTACACAAAAGGTACAATAGTACAAAAGCAAACTTGCTTTTGTCTGTAATCGTACAACCACTCTTTCTACCACACTATTCACTGTAACACCCCGTTTCCCAATTTACGTGATTTAACTGTCTCTTTTGGGGTTGAGTTAATTTTTGGGTCGTTATGTACGTGTTCAGGAATCTAGGGGCCAGTTTATCAATTTTGTAAGATGAGGGTGTGTTTTGGCATGTATGTAAAGGGGATGGAAACCCTAAACACTCTCATTTGCAGCCATTTGTTTCTTTAGCAAAGAAGAGAGAAAAGAGAAAGGGATTTTCGGAGTTCTTGTGAGCTGCTGTGAAAGACCGACCGATTCTCCTTCGTTAACCGTTGGATCGTCGTGAAATTTGGACAGCGACTTCACGACCCTCTATTCTACATTCTGACTGGAGGGATTTGGCATCGGAGTTCCCAGTAGAGAGAACCAAGTGTCCGAAGTTGCTGTGAAAGGGATTTTCGGAGTTCTTGTGAGCTGCTGTGAAAGATCGACCGATTCTCCTTCGTTAACCGTTGGATCGTCGTGAAATTTGGACAGCGACTTCACGACCCTCTAATATACATTCTGACCGGAGGGATTTGGCATCGGAGTTCCCAGTAGAGAGAACCAAGTGTCCGAAGTTGCTGTATTTTCCAGGCGAAAGATTTGGTGATTTTGGAAGATTCAAGTTGTGAAAGGTTCTAGGAGGATTGTTGTTCGCGGTCTAGAATTGCAAGGTATGTGTATTATGTTTAGAAATCAATAGAAATGGGGTGTATGAAATGGGATGTTTGGCAAAGTTTTATGGTATTTGGACTATCCTAGCTATGTCATTTCGGGATGAGAGTTGGGATAGAATTAGAGTTTCATTTTTGGGCTTGTTATGATATGTGTATGTATGAATGTTATAGGTGGTACGAGGTGATTATTATACACTGTGAAGTACTTGGTAATTGACATCTTGACAGGTGAGTACTCTACCTATATTATGTAAGTTATGTGTATGTAGTTGGATTGCATGTGTGATTATGTGTATGTTGGCTTTGCCAAAGGAAAGAGTACCTATGGTGGTAGTAATACCCCTAGGGAATATGTTATGTATGAAGAGGCCTGGTACCAGTGTCTAGTTATGACCTTCCTTATTGGCTTTGTGCCTTAAGGAATGGAAGGATGTTACATGTATGTGATTGCTATGTTTATGCGAGTATGTATGCATGATGATATGTGGTACAGGTGCGTGCTCACTAAGCGAAAGCTTACCCCGTTGTTATTCATCTTTTAGTGGCAGGTACATCTTCGAAGAATAAAGGAAAGGCTCCAGCTTGAAGCTTTTGGATTTGCGGCAGCTCAGCAGCTTATATTTTCTTTTGATGAATGATAGTTTTGGATTCTCTAAGCTTTTCAGTTGAATATTGTTTGTCTCAAACGTATTGGTTTTAAGTTGCAAACTTGTACTCTTTTCTATAAGATTATGGGATTTTATCTAAATGTTTTAATTACAAATCGTCCGCTGTATTTTAAGGTTACTTTCCGTTAAATGAGTGTTTTAAAGATAAGGGATGTTACAGTTGGTATCAGAGCCTTGGTTTAAGGGATTCGGGCATTCACAAGTGGTGAGTGTTTGAACTTAAACCCAAGTGCTCATGTTTTCAAATAAGTAACCTTTAAAAAAAAGCTGTTTCGTGTAAGAAAATGGTTTATAAGGAAAGGGTGTTTTAAAAGAAAAATTTTCACGGCTGAGCTGCGGTCCAGAGCATCAAGACGGGGGTGAGCACACTATTCCATATTAGGATTTATGATAAAGCATGTTCAGTTTTGTGAAAGACCAGTTTTATAACTGTATTGGATGAGTAATTATGTTTATGTATGCTAGATATGGTCAATGTGACAAGGTTATGATTTCAAGTATGTTTTGTTGATGCATAATGTGAATTAGAATATGATTATAATGTTTATATGATAAGTGGTAGATATGGAAAATGTTGTGATATATATGTTAAAGGTACCAACTAAGCTGGGAATTGGAACCTTAGTGACGGTGTTGAGTCTAAACATGGAGGGTGTAATTATAATGGTATAAGGGCCCATACCATTGCAATTACATTGTACATGCCGGGACTTGATATAGTTGCAAAAGAATTCTATGAACCAGACAAGGTTGAGGGTTGGGTAGTAACATGCTATAAAGGGATTTTGTTAAGAGAGTATAAGCAGAAGGTTTCTAAGGAGCATGTTAGAAAGAAAGACAACTAAGCTAGGACCTCTGGACTATGCTAGAAGTTTGCTCAGGGGGGGGGGATGTAGATGAATTATTCTAAAGTATCATGTTTATGTATCAGAATGGTGAACACTAGAAGGCAAGGCAAGAGACCGATTATTGAAGAGGATCAGGAAATTCCTGATCTGAGAGGTGTGATCGCTGCTGAGGTCGGGGAGGTTCTTCACGAGTTACTCCCAAGTCTCTTTGAGCAGGTAAAGCAGGAACTGGCTAATGAAATTCGTAGTCAGGTAGAGGCAGCTGTGGCCAGCAGGGCCAGTGGATCAGGGGGCTTGTCAGGCGTACAACCACGGGGGACAAGCTACAGAGATTTCTCGGCCTGTCAGCCGCCACAGTTTGAGGGGCAGAAGGACCCCGTAACCAGCACTCGTTGGATAGCTGAGGTGGAGGGTGCTTTCCGCACCAGTTTTTGTACCGAGGAAGTCAAGGTTCGCTACGCATCGAACCTTCTGAGGAAGGCAGCGAAAGACTGGTGGAACCTTATTGTTCGTGCTCGGACGCCAGAACAAGTGGATAGCATGACTTGGGAACAGTTCAAGGAACTGTTCATGGAACAGTATGTGCCCCAAATTGAGGTAGAGAGACTCACAAATGAGTTTCTATCTATGGAGCAAACTACGGAGTCGATGAACGAGATCACTGACAAGTTTTTGGAGCGGTCCCTTTTCTGTCCTGAGTATGTCAGGAATGAAAAGGCCAAAATGTACAGATATGGGAGAGTTTTGAAACAGGAGATTAGAGAATTTGTTGTTATGGCAAGGTGCACTGATTTTCAGCAGATGCACGAGGCGGCTCGGGCTAGAGAGCTCGAATTAGAGAGCCAAAGAAAGACAAGAAGGACAGAAACGGTTCAGACTCAACCTCAGCAGACTAAGAGGTTCAAAACTGGGAGTCATAAACCGGAGGTAAAGAAAGAGTTCAAGAGAGAGCATCCCCGCTGTGGGAAGTGTGGACGACAGCATCCGGGAGAATGCCGTATGGGCTCCGGAACCTGTTACAAATGCGGGCAACCGGGTCATATCAGTCGAGACTGCAAGGCGACCGCAAAGATATGTTTTAAGTGCTACAAGCCGGGCCATTTTGCTGACGAGTGCCCAATGAATACCGGGTCGGTCCAGAACTCGGGAACCGCACCGGTGAAGATGCTAGAGGGTGGATTGGGAAAGAAGAACGACGCACCCAGGACTCGGGGGAGAGTGTTCCAGATGACCGTAGATGAAGCAAAGGAGGAGCCAGATGTCGTGACAGGTATTTTTCCTGTTAATGCATCACCTGCCCTTGTCTTATTTGACTCGGGAGCTACTAAATCTTTTGTTTCTTTATCGTTTTGTAAAGACTTTGCTATTGTAAAGGACAAGTTAGAGAGTCCGCTAGAAGTAGAAATAGCGGACGAGGAGTTTCGTTTTGTGAGTGATGTGTATAAAGGTAATGTAATAGAGATAGCCGGAGTGAAGTTTAGTATAGATCTTATTCCTATTGCGATGAGGGAAATAAATGTAGTAGTTGGGATAGATTGGCTTAGTCGGAATGGAGCGCGCATTGATTGTGAAAAACAGCAGGTAGTGATTCGAACCCCAAGTGGGGGAGAATTAACTATCTCGAGTGAAGGAAGAAAAGGGGTACCAAAGGTGTGCACTTTGGCCAAAGCTAGAAGATATGTGCACCATGGTGGTAGCAGTTACTTGGCGTATATTGTTGATGAACGGGAGGAGAAAAAGAAGAGAACAGTGGCAGATGTACCAGTGGTCAGCGAGTTTCCGGATGTTTTCCCGGATGACTTGCCTGGCATTCCTCCCGGGAGGCAAGTGGAGTTCCGAATAGACTTGATTCCGAGGGCGGCACCGGTAGCAAAGGCTCCTTACCGTTTGGCACCTCCGGAGATGCATGAACTGTCTAAGCAGCTGGAGGAACTGTTGGATAAGGGTTTCATCCGCCCCAGTAGTTCACCTTGGGGAGCCCCTATCCTTTTCGTGAAAAAGAAGGACGGGTCGATGCGGATGTGCATCGACTATAGAGAGCTTAACAAGCTTACGGTGAAGAACAGATACCCGTTGCCGAGGATCGACGATCTCTTCGATCAACTTCAGGGAGCCGTTTGGTTCTCTAAGATAGATCTTCGCTCAGGGTACCACCAGTTGAAGGTCAGGGAAGAGGATGTTCACAAGACAGCGTTCAGAACCAGGTACGGGCATTTCGAGTTCATCGTGATGCCATTTGGACTGACGAACGCACCGGCGGCATTCATGGATCTTATGAATAGAGTTTGCAGACCGATGTTGGATAGGCCAGTCATCGTGTTTATAGACGATATACTGATCTACTCCAAGTCGAAGGAGGATCATATGGAGCATCTACGAGAGGTTTTGGAGATTTTGCGTAAGGAGCAGTTATATGCAAAGTTCTCCAAGTGTGATTTCTGGTTACAAGAGGTTCAATTTCTTGGACATCTTGTGAACCGAGAGGGTATCAAGGTAGACCCAGCGAAGGTGGAGGCAGTGATGAAGTGGGAAACCCCGAAGACTCCCACTGAGATTAGGAGTTTCCTTGGATTAGCCGGGTACTACCGCCGGTTCATCCAGGATTTCTCCAAGATAGCAGTTCCGTTGACGAAGCTGACGAGGAAGAACGAACGTTTCGTTTGGGGAGAGGAACAGAAAACAACGTTCAAAACCTTAAGGAGAAAGTTATGCGAGGCTCCGGTGTTGACACTACCGGAGGGAGTTGAAGACATGACAGTCTACTGTGATGCGTCTTATCACGGGCTAGGCTGCGTTCTTATGCAGAGGGGAAGGGTGATTGCCTATGCGTCTCGTCAACTGAAGACGCATGAGGTGAATTACCCGACTCACGATTTGGAGCTTGCGGCAGTGGTGTTCGCTCTCAAGTTATGGCGGCACTACCTGTATGGGGTGAAGTGTACTATCTATACGGACCACAAGAGTCTTCGTTATTTCATGGATCAACAGAATTTGAACATGAGACAGCGGAGGTGGTTGGATGTGGTGAAGGATTATGATTGCGAGATTCTTTATCACCCGGGGAAGGCAAATGTCGTAGCGGATGCCTTGAGTAGAAGAGCGAGTAGTGTTCTACTTCGGGTACCGTTGATGAGACTAACAGTATCAACGTCGCTTCACGACTTGGTAAGAAGGTCTCAAGAGGAAGCGATCAAGGGTGAGAACCAGAAGAAGGAACGGATAAAGGGACAGGTAGATCAGTTAGTGCCCGACAATCGAGGTCTATTGACTCGGTACGGTCGGGTATGGGTTCCAGTATCGTGTGAGGCAAGGCAGACACTTCTGGACGAGGCGCATAAGTCAAGGTTCTCTATCCATCCCGGTGCTACTAAGATGTATAGAGATCTGAAGACTGACTACTGGTGGCCGGGGATGAAGAGGGACGTGGCTAAGTACGTGGAGAAAAGTTTGACTTGTTTAAGGGTCAAAGCAGAGCATCAGAGACCGCACGGGAAGTTACAGCCATTAGAGATACCCGAGTGGAAGTGGGAGCATATAACAATGGATCTGATTACCAAGTTGCCTCGAACACCTAGGAATCATGATGCCATTTGGGTGGTTGTAGATAGGCTGACAAAGAGTGCCCATTTTATCGCGATCCGTGAAAGTTCATCTGCAGAAAAGTTAGCTGATATCTATGTCAGTGAAATTGTAGCAAGGCATGGGGTACCGGTAACAGTGATATCAGACAGGGATGTTCGGTTTACGTCGCGGTTTTGGGGGAAGTTCCATGAAGATTTGGGTACGAGACTTCAGTTCAGTACAACCTTTCACCCACAGACGGACGGGCAAAGCGAGAGAACAATTCAGACTCTTGAGGATATGTTGAGAGCCTGTGTTTTGGATTTTGGGGGCAGCTGGGATACGTATTTACCGTTGGCTGAGTTCTCATACAACAACAGTTTCCATGCCAGTATTGGCATGCCTCCGTATGAGATGTTGTACGGGAGAAGATGTAGGACTCCTATCTGTTGGGGAGAGGTAGGCCAGCGGGAGTTAAGCAGCACAGAAGTGGTTCAGAAAACGACGGAAAGTATTGAGATGATTCGGGATAGGCTATGAACCGCACAGAGTCGTCAAAAGAGTTACGCCGACAAGCGAAGGTCGGATCTGGAGTTCAACGTGGGAGATAACGTTTTGTTGAAGGTATCACCTTGGAAAGGGGTGATCCGATTCCGGAAGAGGGGCAAGCTAGGCCCTAGGTTTATCGGACCTTTCAAGGTGATAGCACGGGTTGGGAAGGTTGCGTACCGGCTGAAGCTTCCGCCGGAACTCTGTCTGATACACAACACCTTCCACGTATCTCAGTTGAGGAAGTGTTTAGCTGACGAGTCGGCGCATGTCCCTATAGATGACATACAGGTCAACGAACGGTTCAATTATATTGAGAGACCGATAGCAATCTTGGAAAGGAAGACCAAATCCTTGCGAAACAAGGAGATCAGCTTAATGAAAGTTCAGTGGGAACACCGAAAAGGATCATAATGGACATGGGAACCGGAAGCTGAGATGAGATCGAATTATCCGGAACTCTTCCAAGTCTGATCGATTTCGAGGACGAAATCCTGGTAAGTGGGGGAGAGTTGTAACACCCCGTTTCCCAATTTACGTGATTTAACTGTCTCTTTTGGGGTTGAGTTAATTTTTGGGTCGTTATGTACGTGTTCAGGAATCTAGGGGCCAGTTTATCAATTTTGTAAGATGAGGGTGTGTTTTGGCATGTATGTAAAGGGGATGGAAACCCTAAACACCCTCATTTGCAGCCATTTGTTTCTTTAGCAAAGAAGAGAGAAAAGAGAAAGGGATTTTCGGAGTTCTTGTGAGCTGCTGTGAAAGACCGACCGATTCTCCTTCGTTAACCGTTGGATCGTCGTGAAATTTGGACAGCGACTTCACGACCCTCTATTCTACATTCTGACTGGAGGGATTTGGCATTGGAGTTCCCAGTAGAGAGAACCAAGTGTCCGAAGTTGCTGTGAAAGGGATTTTCGGAGTTCTTGTGAGCTGCTGTGAAAGATCGACCGATTCTCCTTCGTTAACCGTTGGATCGTCGTGAAATTTGGATAGCGACTTCACGACCCTCTAATCTACATTCTGAACGGAGGGATTTGGCATCGGAGTTCCCAGTAGAGAGAACCAAGTGTCCGAAGTTGCTGTATTTTCCAGGCGAAAGATTTGGTGATTTTGGAAGATTCAAGTTGTGAAAGGTTCTAGGAGGATTGTTGTTCGCGGTCTAGAATTGCAAGGTATGTGTATTATGTTTAGAAATCAATAGAAATGGGGTGTATGAAATGGGATGTTTGGCAAAGTTTTATGGTATTTGGACTATCCTAGCTATGTCATTTCGGGATGAGAGTTGGGATAGAATTAGAGTTTCATTTTTGGGCTTGTTATGATATGTGTATGTATGAATGTTATAGGTGGTACGAGGTGATTATTATACACTGTGAAGTACTTGGTAATTGACATCTTGACAGGTGAGTACTCTACCTATATTATGTAAGTTATGTGTATGTAGTTGGATTGCATGTGTGATTATGTGTATGTTGGCTTTGCCAAAGGAAAGAGTACCTATGGTGGTAGTAATACCCCTAGGGAATATGTTATGTATGAAGAGGCCTGGTACCAGTGTCTAGTTATGACCTTCCTTATTGGCTTTGTGCCTTAAGGAATGGAAGGATGTTACATGTATGTGATTGCTATGTTTATGCGAGTATGTATGCATGATGATATGTGGTACAGGTGCGTGCTCACTAAGCGAAAGCTTACCCCGTTGTTATTCATCTTTTAGTGGCAGGTACATCTTCGAAGAATAAAGGAAAGGCTCCAGCTTGAAGCTTTTGGATTTGCGGCAGCTCAGCAGCTTATATTTTCTTTTGATGAATGATAGTTTTGGATTCTCTAAGCTTTTCAGTTGAATATTGTTTGTCTCAAACGTATTGGTTTTAAGTTGCAAACTTGTACTCTTTTCTATAAGATTATGGGATTTTATCTAAATGTTTTAATTACAAATCTTCCGCTGTATTTTAAGGTTACTTTCCGTTAAATGAGTGTTTTAAAGATAAGGGTTTTGTTACATTCACACTTTGGCCAAAAGCATGCTAAGGATAAAGTTAATATCTTAAAGCCAATACATGGTGGACACGTGGATTGCACCCTCTGACATGCATTACTTGCATAGGGTATAAATAGATGAAAAGCTCTCCTTTTGAGGGATCATCTCTTTTGTCTCTTTGAAGAAAATCTATTTTCTTCTAAGCTTCTTTCTATCTCTCTCATCTATTATGCAAGAACCTTAGTGTTTCTTAGATTGTTTAGATTAGGTTTTTCTTTATCTATTTTTCGCAATAATCTATAAATTATGGTTTTGATTAATCAATAAATTTTTTTAAAAGTATAACTTTTGTGTTTGTATTCAAACCCCCCTTCTACAAACTAAACACTTGTAGAACCTCTTTGGGACAAACTATTTCTCCCTCTTTCGTGCGCCAGCTCGGGTTCTCAAGTCTCTTGAGAGGATGAGGAGAGATTTTTTCCGGGGGGGGGGGGGGTGTAATAACCGGGGTCCATTCTCGGAATAAATAATAAAGTGGTGTGTGAGGTGTGAAAGTTGAAAAGTTTGGTGGCTATTGTGTGAATTTAGGAAGTAAGGTTAAAACCCTTAAGCCTCAATTCCTTCCTCATTTTAAGTGCGACTACTGTGTGAAATTGCGAAGGAGCAGACTTTGCTATCTAGAAGAGGACATTGGAGAATCAAAGCTTGGGGGTGTGAATCATCACTTTCTTTGAGGTAAGTTCCTTCTCTTTAACCCAATAATTTGTGGAGTGACATTAGGAATCTTGGTGTGGATCTCGAATGATGGGGTTTTGGGTTTTGGAGATCTTTTGACTGGTATCTCCCCAAGAATGTGAGAAAAACAAACTGTGTGTTTTGCCCCAACCAAATCGGTATGGGAAATCGAATGAATAGCGCTAAATCGTTAGTATTGATGACCCCTTGTAGGTCGAGACATAAAATCATCTTGAGTCGAACGGTTTGTTGTAATGAGGAACTTCCGGGCGATAAAACCCCATTAGTCCGGAAGTCGCTCTATCCTGAAATCCTTGGGGGTCCGAAAGAGGTTTCCCGAAAACTTTCGTGGAACCCAGAAAGTACCGGAATCCGGAATAGGATCCGGAATGTACCGGAATCCGAAAGCAGTCCAGAAAGTACCGGAATCCGGAAGAAGTCCGAAAAGTATCGAAATCCAGAAAGGGTCCGGGAAGTGTCAGAATCCGAAAGGAGTCCAGAAGGTAAATTCGGAATCCGGATTTGCCTGTGTCCAGGACTCTGGTTGTTAGTAGCAATTTTTGAGAGTGCCTAGAGGGTCGGGACGCTACGTGAGTAGTTGAGTGATCTATCCACTCTTGTGTGTTGGTTCAAATGTAGGTACGGATAGAGGATAGCAGTTTCAAGTGAGAACACTTAGTGTGGACATCAGATGAGTCTTTCTAAACCGAAGCTTTGGCGATACTTGATTTTATTACTTGTTTGTCTATATATATCGAACTGCATGTCTTTATGTGGATTAAATTAAGTGTGTTAAATAAGTAATACTATGATTTATACGGGGAGTGTGTCCCATACAGAATAAATAATGTTCCGTATAATTATTAGGACGAGTGTGTGCCCTAACACGATGTAACAAGTGTGTAGTGACCAAAGCACGGATCATCAACATACGTGTGTTTGCCTAAATGATAAGGGCATAATTGTTCAATGTTTCATTTAAACTCTTGTAAATTTGTTTGTGTGGTGCGATGTTGTTATCTAGAGGGATCTCACTAGACCTCATGGTCTAACCCTCGTTTTTTTAAAATATGTAAAACCCTTTTCAGGTAAGCAGGTGGTTGATGGCTCGAGTAAGGGCAAGGGAAAGATGTGAACTGGAGCTTGCGTCTAGTAGGAGTAGACGCCCTTTCCTTTTTTTTAGTTTTAGACACAAATTCTTAGATGTAATAGGGTTATTTCCGCGAACCCAATCCTTATTTAAGATTTTGTTTTGTGTGGCAATTGTGGGGCCGTTTTGGCATTTATTTTAAATAAATTTTGGATTTACGAGTTGTTAGTTGGTATGGGTTGTTATAGTTGGTATCAGAGCGCTAGTTTAAGAGATTTAGGTGACTGGACGGGCCTAAACTTAAACTGTAGGATTAAGAAGTACAACTGAGAAAGTAGGAAGGCCTAGGAGACCTCATCAGGGACACGAATAATAGGGTAGTGAGAACTATCATGTAAGGTAAGTTCGAAGTTACACCTGGACAGTGTAACCGCGGATTTACAAGTACATGTATGTGCTTATTTTACCTTGTTATTTTGGGTCGGTTGCATTAAGTTGTTTAATTGTGTAATGTTTCAGTAACCAAGAATGTCAGAAAGGACTTTGAGAAGTAGGTCTGTGCCAATTGTGGGTATAGTACCGGCTGGGGGAGAGATCCTCGTGGAAGAGATTTTGGAGGATGTACCAGTGAATCCTCCGAGGCAGGCGGCCACCCGTGGGAGGGGCGGAGGCCGAGAAAGGGGACGTGGAAGGGTACCCCGACGAGCTGCCACCCAGGCAGAAGAAACTGGTGTGGTGACTCGAGGTAAGAAGAAGGCGCCAGTTACCCGTCGGGATAAGAGTGTAGGGGTACCTGAGGTGCGCGAGTCGTCCCAGCATGAGAGAACCACTTCTGTGGGAGGAGGAAGTCAGTAAAAAAGTCCGAGGCAAAATCGTAACCAGACATTCGTAACTGAGGAGAAGTTCATTGTTGAGATGGGCAAACTGCAAGAGACACTTCAAGCATTGTTGAATCATCGAACTGGGTCTGCATCGGATATGTGGATTAAGAGTGGAAATGAGATGAGGACTAAAGCGTCTAGCCTACCTCCAACTGAAGTGGGATATAACTCACAGTTGACCCCGTTTGTGGCGAGTGAATCAAAGACAGTGAAATGGTGCACTTTTAAAACTTTTGTGTCATGCAAGCCTCCATCTTTCAGCAGGGAGAGCAACCCGGTCTTAGCTCTGAGATGGATTCGTAAGATGGAACTGGCTTTCGACACGAGTAAGTGTGCTGTGGGAGATAAGGTATTGTTTGCTATGACTATGCTGAAGGCAGATGCCATCTTCTGGTGGGATGTCGAGACAGGTGGTAAGGGTTCAGAAGTAGCAAAGACAACTACTTGGGAGACGTTTACTAAGACGTTTAAGGCTCAGTTTTGCCCGTTGACGGCAGTGAAGAAGTTGGAAGAGGAGTTTCTGGGGCTTGAACAAGGGTCAATGACAGTGCAGGAGTACACCTCTAAGTTCATCGAGAAGGAACGTTTTGCAGAGGTATATGTGCCTACTGAGGAAAGGCGTATCGATAGGTATATCTGGGGGCTGAAGAGAAGTGTGAGGGAGCTTGTGCAAAACCGTGGCCCCGTGACCTTTCAGCCGGCGGTCGATGTGGTAGAGTTAACTGAGAAGGAGAAGAATCGACAAATGTTGGAAAGGAATGTGGATAAGAGAAAATGGGAAGGACCTATTCGGGATATGAAAAGGTCCAAGACGTCTAAACCCGAGCTGCGGGTGGGACCGAGGTTCGGTGAGAGACCGTGTGGAAAATGCAACAGGGTGCATCACGAGGAGTGTTCTTATGAACCTGATGGTTCTTACAAGTGTGGAAAGTTGGGGAACATAGCTCGAGAGTGTCCTAACCCGAGGGATTGCTACTTGTGTGATTCTCCTGACCATAATAAACCCGATTGCCCACAGTTGAGGAAGGGGTCTTTGGTTGGTTTTGGTGGGGGTCAAGGAGGAAGGGGTGGAGAAAGGAAGGTGGAGCCCGTGCGAACAAAGGCAAAACCTTTTCATATGTCGGCGGAGGAGGCGGTTGATGTACCGGGTGTGGTGACAGGTACCTTTCTCGTTAATTCAAAATTTGCTAAAGTGTTATTTGACTCTGGTGCAAACCGTTCGTTTGTATCGCCGATCTTTGCTTGATGTCTGCATGTTAAGCCCAAGCGGTTAGAGTGTGGGTTCAAAGTAGAGATTTCGGATGATAGTCGAGTGTTGGTGGGGGAGGTGTATGAGGGGTGTAGTATTAAAGTAGAGGGTCACTCGTTTCCCTTACGGTTGTACCCAATGGGTATGGGAGAGTTTGACGTTGTTGTAGGGATGGATTGGTTGGCTAGTAATAGTGCTAGCATCGTGTGCAATAAGACCTGATAAGTCTGAGGTGGTAGTCTATGGAGATAGGCATGCGTGTAAGTCTTGCCTTATCTCGGTGATGAAGGCAAGGCATTGTTTATAGAAGGGGCGTCAGAGGTTTCTAGCGTATGTGTTAGATGCTAAGAAAGAGAAGAAAGGAATAGAGGATGTTCCTGTGGTGAGTGAGTTCTCGGAGGTATTTCCGGATGACTTGATGGGTTTACCCCCGGATCGAGAAGTCGAGTTTAGGATCGATTTGATGCCTGGAGTGGCACCAATAGCGCATGCACCTTACCAGTTGGCACTGGCAGAAATGAAAGGAATGACGACACAATTGCAGGAGTTGCTGGACAAGGGATTCATACGCCCTAGTTCGTCACCCTGGGGAGCGTCGGTACTGTTTGTCAAGAAGAAAGATGGGTTTATGCGGATATGCATTATTTTCAATTATATACTAGTATGGTATTGGTTGAACTAAAAACACTAGTTCCTCTAATATGTGTAATGATAGTCTTTAACCATGTACACTTTTTAATAGTCTCATGTAGAGTAGTATTGCTGGAATAGTTCAAAGAGGTAGTTACATAACCTTTGCTTAGTTTACTTCCAAGAAATAGGCATGTTCCCTATGGTAATTCCTTATCTAATTTAGGAGCAACCTTTGTATGAGTCAGGTAGATATCTAATATCAGCAAATACATACCAATATATTGTTTGGTATTTTTCTATAAGGGTTGGTACATTGGTCACTCACATTCTTAGTAGGTATTGAAGTTTCATCATCAATCATATTTTTGTTTCTATAGGGAAAGTATAAGCCCATGTTAATGGTTCCAAAGATTATTTTGATATCATTCCATTGATGTTGCGTTGGCGCTTAGCAAAATCTAGCTAACAAGTTCATTGAGAAATAAAATATACGGTCAAGTGTATTGTGTTGAGTACAATAATGCACCTATTGTACTTAGGTACCGAATTCCAACTCCCAACACCTCTCTGTCCTCATCCTTTAAACGAAATGCATATTTCCTTATATCCAATACTTTAACCAATTATGGGAGTGCTAGTCGGATGCTCTTTGTCCTAATTAAATTGCCTGATCATTTTCTGGACATATGCGGATCGATGGATTAATATTCCACAAACTCTTTTTCCTAGCTCAAGTAGCTAGAAAAAACCAAGTTTTCCCAAGATCTTTCATCTGAAATTCAGATTTCAAGTAGCTTGTGGTTTTTTATTCCATCAAGAACGCCTAACATTGACTTATAGAGCTACCTTGAAAATATGGAACTTGTTTTCCTAAACAAATACGCATGGTCACAATTCATCGTTCTTATATCCTTTCCCAATCAAGTATTCACTTAGGTGGGTATACCGCATCACCCTAGATTGCTTTAATCTATAAAATGAACGTTTCAATTTTAGTTCAAATGCACTATGTGGTATAGAGTTATTTAAATTGGGTAATGTAATTCCATCAAGCACTTTCATATATATATATATATATAGGTATGCCTTACTCTCTATTCGTTTAGATGAGTATCTATCGAACCAAGTAGTTTCCCCCATTTTCTTTTGGGAGCTACGACCTCAACCACACCTCAAACATGTGTGATAGCAACGTTGTGCCCTTGTTTGGGGACTTTTGACCTTGAGAGTGTATTTGCAACTCGTATATGTGGTATTGTCACTTCTGAAATAACAGTAAATGTATCAGATATCGAGTCTGATTCGTTTGACTTCAACATTACGTTGTGAAGGTTTGGGGATCAAAATGAGACAGAGTTGGAATATTCAATGACACTTCATGTCTTCCCATGGAAAATCCTTTTTCCTATCCTCCCTAACGACGGGAAGATTGTCTCATTGACAACTATCATTTTGAGTGTTATTTACATTCGTTAGTGTGTCTTTTTATTCCTTTTTAGTGTATGTTTTCTCTTTATGTATTCGTGTTTTCTATTTTTATTTATTTATTTCATTTGGAGTTGTTGAGGATAAAAGTTTGTGTTTTGATTAGTGAATGTGTCATTTTTGAGCTGCTACGCATCATTGTGGCTATAGTGGCCAGCTACATGCTTAATATTTTCTGCAGATTTTTACAACCAAAATGGTGAAAAAAGGACCATGCTCAAGGTGGAGTCAACCCCGAATCTTTCACAAGAGGAGAGGCAAAAAGCACAAGTCATAAGAAGACAAATATTGAAGAAAAAGCCAAACATGAGAGGTCTCTTTCTCCCCTCATGTCTCTTCGTCTCATGTCTCTTTCACATTTATCTCTCATCTCCCACTATAAAAAGGGAGATTGGCTTGGCATTTGGACATCCCCAACAAGTCGAATCAGTTGAAGCAAAGTAGCTTAGTTTTTGTTAGGGTGAAAATGTAATTGTCTTAAAGTTATGGGCTAAAGTTGAAAATACCTCAAAAGGGTATAAATAGTTAATTTTGCTTTATTGTTTATGTTAATCATCCAATTAGCTTTTCAATTGCTGTACTTTATTGTAAAACTCTCTGATTATCAATATATGGATGACGACTGATTGATCATTGTTATTGTTTTATTACTCTTTGATTATTGTTTGATATTGCACGAATCTGGGATCCACACGTGGTATTAGACCCAAGAGATAAAGGTGTGATTCAAGGTTTCTTATTGGTTTCTAGAAAACGACGCTGTAAGTTTGTTCTTATTCTGATTTGCTTTGATTTCTGCAAATTACTGAATTATATTCGCGCCATTGGGAAAACGGAAGTGCGCTACTGCGCACCAGCTGAAAAAGCCCTTTCTCTTTTTAATAACTCCAGGCCATTCGTGGTCGCCTAGGGATTAGTCGGTGTGCGTAAGCTGGCTCGAAAACCCACGATTACCAAAAAAGGAATAAGGTAGGCTTCATAGCTCCAATCTAGTAAAGTGTTCCATTTAGCATTACATTAAATTTTGTTAAGTTTCATAGCAAAAATCCAAGTTTTAAACTATTAATTCTTCAAATTCGTTTTTCCCGGGTTCTTGCTGTGTTCATCAAAATTCTTAATTTTTTCTTCAAAAATGTGTGTTTTTAGGCATAATTCTATTTGGGTATTTGTGTTTTTGGTTTCTTGTTGGTCTAATATTTTTCATAAATCAAAATCCTCAAGTTTGACCTACGTTCGATCCGATTTACTCGCACATACACGTTTTTCAAAATCTAAATTGTTTTATTGATTAAATCAAACAATTTACAGCTTGTTGAGGAATAAGACTAAGTACAAGACCTAATCTAAACAAACTATGAGAATCACACAGATTTCTTGCACTAAGAAATAGAGAGAAAAGAACAAAGAAAATTAAAGATAATTTTCTAAAGCACAAAGTAGGTTCAGGGATGACCACCTTCGAAATGAAGGTGCATTCCTCCTATTTATACTACATGCATTTAATGCATGTTAGGAGGACTTTACACGTGTCATCATTTGGTTGTATGCATGCTTCTGACTTTTGCAAACTTGCTTTTGGCCGCATGGTGAATAGTATAGTGGCAGAGTGGTTTGTACGATCCTGGACAAAGGTATGTCCTTCTGAAAAATCGTACAAAAGTGTGCAAGGGGATAAGGCAAACATTTCTTGTAGAGCAGGCTTCGTGATCAGCGATCGCTGAGTTGATCTTCATCAGTGAGGCCTGAATGAAGGTCAGCTATCGTTGAAGTCTTCTACTTGAAATATCGCGTGTTGTGCACTTGTCTTTGTTTCACTGATATCCGCATCAGATCATTAGTAGACTTGTCACTTGTTAATCAGCTTTGTCTTCGATTCAACGATGAACTCCTTTGTTGTGAAACTTGTCTTCAGAGATTACAAGCAAACATTTCTAGATAATCAATCAGCGATCATCAGCGAAACTAAACAGGCTCAGTTATCACTGATGTACATTTATCAGTGAGGAATAATAAAGAGCAATGGTTACCCATCAGCGACACTGAACAGACTCAGCATACTTATCGCTGATGGAGAAACACTTATGCATAATGTTTACTTATAATTTTCAGTAAGTGATTCTAAGGGTCATCATTAAATCCCTGAAGGGTTTGGATCAACAATATCCCCCTATTTGATGATGACAAAGCAACATAAAGAAAACTACTAAGTGTAAAAACATAAGGATAAAAAGGACTCATAGATGCGTGTCCCATTTACTGTTTTCAGGGATCGTTTTTAGTACTAATGGAGTAAAGTACTTCATTGAACTTTTTCATTACTTCATAAGATATGATTACAAGGGAAGTTGAAAAAATACAAGTACAATGAAATGAAATTACAAGTACAAAAAGTTACACTGATAAATACAAGAATACAAAGAAGTGATCTATCAGCTAGAAGGGTTCATCTTTGAAGAGCAACTCGTCAAAGGCGTTTGTCGTTGGGATCATCCAATCAGGGACTACTTATCCTTGTTGTCTTCTTAGTTTTGCTTCATTAAGCACTTGTGGCTTTAGGAAGACTCCGGGTCTTGTTAAGTTACACCAATAGACAAGGTCTCTGAGTTGGTTCACTGGGCAGATAGGTAGTTCTGAGGGGATCACTGACCACTAAACTAGGGATGAAAGGTTCATCTAGTTGTTGTGATAGGTTCAGGGCTGATAAGTTAGGAGGAGGTCCGAGCACTACTTCCCTTGAGAATTCTATTCCAGTTTCATTCCGGATAGCAGACCTTGAGGATGAGGAGGCACGTTTCTTCTTTGTAGGTCTTTGGCTTTGGAGAAGCACTGGAGGAGGAGGCAAGTCAACCACTGAAGATACTCTGTTGATCAGGTTATTTAGGAACTTTTCGACATGAGGCTTGAAGCTTGATCTTGATCGCTGAATAGCATTCCTTACTTCTAACCATTCATCCAAACCATAGTTTTCAATCTTTGATAAGTAACATACCTTCATCTCCCCATTTTCCTTGATCACCGTGACTTCTATCAGTGGAACACCCTTTACCATTTTTCCTTTCAAGTTGACGTTTAAGATTCGACTAGGATGATACTTGAGATCTACCTTCTTTTTGCACCAGTTCAGAGTTGTATCGTTGACAGTTTGCTTCTTATGTTGAGATCTCTTACCAATCTCTTTAAGCAATTCTTCTTGAACCCTTAGAGGAAATTGCTTCAGCTTCTTATCTGTGATTGAGCGCTGAGCAAACTTGAGAGAAAATTCTTTATCTTTGATTATTTCCTCTTGGTTCTCAGCAAGCATCTTCTCAGCCCTGATGGATTCTTCGATCTCTTCAGGTGAGAAGAAGACAAGGCTGGCTGGAGGAGTGATCTTTAATCTATGACTTTCTAGCTGTTGGATCATAGCTTCTCTTGTTTGATATTCATCCTATGACCTTTGAGAAGGTTGAGAGGGTCTGTTGGGGTGAGTGAGCATCTCTTCTTCTTCTTCTTCTTCTTCTTCTTCTTCTTCTTCTTCTTCTTCTTCTTCTTCTTCTTCTTCTTCTTCTTCTTCTTCTTCTTCTTCTTCTTCTTCTTCTTCTTCTTCTTCTTCTTCTTCTTCTTCATCAGTCTCAATCACTGAAGCGGGGGAGAGGACTAGCGGGAGGGTCTTGGGTCGAGAGGGTCTGTTGGGGTCGAGAGGGTCTGTTGGAGGAGTTTCAGCGAGTCCCTCAAGCGGGGGAGAGGACTAGCTGAATCAAAAGATCAAAAAGTTTGATCTTTTGAAGGTTAGAAAAAGATAGAGAAAGTTGGCTAAGTGTTTGAGATGGGTTTGAGATGAGGGTGGATAGAAGCAGAGTAAGGGATAAGAGAAAGGCATATCTGAGACACTGGCAAAGTCTCAGCGTTGAAGAGTATCGCCAAGTTCCTAGAAGGAGCAAGTCCCGTTTGCTTGCCCTTGGAAGCTTTCTTCGCTGGAGACTTCTTCGCCGTCTCCCCTGCTTCATTGAAGACGACCCCCTTGGGCTCAGGGACCCTGATGGCAACAGGTTGGAACCAACACTCTGGTTCATGATCATCATCATTATCATCATGGCCACCAGGGTGTGATGAGGGGTTCTTCATCTTGAATCTCCACTCCTTCTTCCTCTTCTTCCTCCTCTTCCTCTTCAGAGGGAATTTCGACAGTTTCAAACCAAGGAGAAGAAGGTGGGGTGGGTTCTTTTTCTAACTCTTTCTCCCCCTCAGATTGAGAGGGTTTTCATCAGCGTTTAGTTGGCCAGCGGTTCCCTCCCCCTCAACATGAGAAGGTTTTTTTTTCAGAGTTCTTCTCCCCCTCTTTGTCGTCATCACAGGGGGGGGGGGGTTCAGTAACATCAGCAGAAGCTGCTTCAGCGGACATGTCTTTTAGGCCAGGTGCCGCTGAGGCGGAGGCATGGTTTGCCTCTAGAGATTCCACCCTGGCTTCTAGGCCAGGGATCGCTGTTGTAGCTTGGACGATGAAGTCCGCAACCATGCTGAGCTTGGTGCGATCATCCACAGTGAAGTAGGAGACAGGGACCGTGGGAGCGTTTAGGTGTTCCAGGATTTAGGTAAGTAGGCTGTTGGAGGAATCAACCTTTGTCGAGAGATTACTGACCTGGACCCTGAGCGCTGAGACATCACCTTGTAGAGACCCGATGTCGCTGCTGATAGTAGCGACGGTATAGGATAAGGTTTGAACGGAGATGGAGTGATGCACAACGTCCTTTTTTATGGTCTTCACCTCCCCTTGTAGCTTTGAAAGTTCGGCGTTGTAGGCTATGCTGCTTAGGGTGGTGGAGAGGTTCTTCAGCGTCTCGTCGACTGAGTTCATGATGCTGGTGTTATTAGTTAGATCCCTTGACAGTGAATCCACCTTATCACTGACATCCTTGAGGGATGCATCGATGGTGCCCAAGTTAGGACCTGTAAAAGAAAAGAAATTTTGAGCAAAAGAAAGCCCAAAATAAGAAAGGGGTTGAGAAGAAGAAATGAGATTGGTTTGGATACCGGATGGGTTGGAGAGAGAGTTAAAACCATAATATTCCATGTCCTTTTCCATCTCAGACACAAAGGTGGAAGGGATGGGAAAGCCATCAGGTCCTTGAGAATTTTTCTACATTAGGTGGTGGAGCAACGAAGCATGTGTATTAGTGAGAGAGGCCGCTGGTGCAGTGGTAAAGACCAAAATGGTAGGAGAGGAGGCAACTGCTGAGAATGCCGTGCTAACAGGTTTAGCAATGGCGTTGCTGAGAACGACTCCCTTAGTGCTTTAAGGCACTGTGAAGGTTGGTGAAGGTGTTAGAGAAGCTTCAGCGTTCAGAGGCGCTGAAGTGGTTGGTGATGTTGGTGCAGTTGTGGTGGAGCGTACCACGAAGTTTTCCAACATCGCTTATGAAGAAGCGATCGCTGACTCACTAGCATGAGAAGACCGGGGCTTCTCCTTTGAAATCTTCTTGGTCTTATGGGAGCCAAGGTTGGTGTTTGAATGTTTCCTCTTCAAGGAGGACTTGGTGGTGGTGGCTTGGGTCTCACCGGGGGGTTTGACCGCTGAAGTGTAACACCTCAAAATTTCCGTAATTTTGTACCAAGAATGTCTAAAATAATAGAAGGGGTTAATTTAATCGTTATGTTAAAATTTAAGGTTGACGGGTTGAAAGTATAACTTGACCAAAGTTTTGGGTCAAATTGAATTTTGTGAGAAAATCTGAAGTATAAATGTATGGGTCGGTTACAAATTGAGAATATCTCAATTTGATTCCTTTAAGTCGGTTCTAAGGCAGAAAGAAAGAAAAACCGAGTTCTTCATCTTCGTTAGGTAAGGTTATGCAATCATCTTCAATTCAATCCCTAAGGAATTATCATCAAGTTATCCTATATTGATTTGAATTTTGAATCAGTTTGGGTGTAACAGGATTGAATTTAAGTTTACTGGGTGGAAAACCGATTGCACAGACTTGAGTGATTTTGGTTGCAGGTGAGTTCATCTACTCAATGTATTTTCCAAATTAAAATTGATATGTTGAGTAGAAATAACTTTATAAACTCATTGATATATCTTTGAAAGGATTACTAAAGAGTATTGTGAATTTTGGGGCAAAAGTCATAGGAATCGAACTGAGTACTATAGAATCCGAAAGATGAATTTTCCGGATATTTCCAGATTCCGGATGATTTTCGAATTGATTTACCGGATACCGGATAGTTCCGAATTCCGGATAGTTTTCCAGATTGAGTTACCAGACACGGTTTCTGGATGGTTCCGGACTTGGAGTCCGGATACTTTTCCGGATGTTACCGGATAGTTTGGGATTCCGGATGTTTCCGGATATGTATTCCGGACTTGATTTCCAGATTAGTTTACTGGATAAGTTGTTCCGGATAATTTATTGTATGAGGTTTTTTCTGATTAAGTGTTTTTCCTGATATTAGAAGTATCTTAATCATTTTAACAGTACGAATATCATTATAACTCAACTTCGAGTATAATACATTTTGATATGTATTTTGGTTGGATACGCACGTATGCTAGTAAGTGTAATGGATCCAAATGCACTAGCATTAATTGATAAACGTGGAATAGGCAAGGTATAATTGCTATTCATATTGTAACATGGAAACGTGGAATAGGCAAGGTATAATTGCTATTCATATTGTATCATATTGTGACGGAAACTTGGAATAGGCAGGGTATAATTGCTATTCATATTGTAACGTGGAAACGTGGAATATGCAAGGTATAATTGCTATTCATATTGTAACGTGGAAACGTGGAATAGGCAAGGTATAATTGCTATTCATATTGTGACGTGGAACCGTGGAATAGGCAAGGTATAATTGCTATTCATATTGTGACGTGGAAACGTGGAATAGGCAAGGTATAATTGCTATTCATATTGTGACGTGGAAACGTGGAATAGGAAAGGTATAATTGCTATTCATATTGTGACGTGGAAACGTGGAATAGGCAAGGTATAATTGCTATTCATATTGTGACGTGGAAACGTGGAATAGTCAAGGTATAATTTCTATTCATATTGTGACGTGGAAACGTGGCATAGGCAAGGTATAATTGCTATTCATATTGTGACGTGGAAACGTGGAAACGGCAAGGTATAATTGCTATTCATATTGTGACGTGGAAATGTGAAATAGGCAAGGGTAAAGTTGCTATTTCCACTTTCTATTGGAAGACGAGGAATAGGCAAGATATAATTACTATTTCTACTTCCACACCAAGAAAAGGCATGGCGCTTAATTGTAATTTTTTGGATATGAGCTGTAATCTAGAATCCGGGGTGATTCGTAGTGGCGTTCTTGAAGATGATACTATGACCTACTTAGTGTCTGTCATACTCATGGAATCAGGTATGATTCCCGTCATCGAAATATGTTATGTGTACGGTAAGAAAGTTTGAGATCCGGTTAATTTATATGCTTTGTTTACAAAGTTATACAGATTTTGATTTGAAAGTTTAATGTTCTCACTAGGCGTAAGTGATAACTCTCATTTTTATCGTTATTTACACGTCATTTGTGTGAGTTTTTCTTCCGTTTTAGTTGTGTTTTTATGTTTATGTGTTCGTGTTTTTCCTTTTGTTAATTTATTTTTATTTGGAGTTGTTGAGGACGTTTTATGGTTTTTTGCATCAATTTTTGAGGTTTAATATTGTGCAGCGATGCCCACAGTGTGCCCACTGTGGGCACATGCGGATTTTGCTATGGACCAGCGGATATTACGAAAATCTGGGTAAAGAAGGGCATCTTAGATGTTGGTCCCGAAGGGCTATACAAGTTTGTAGAAGGGGGGGGGGGGGGGTTGAATACAAACACACAGATTTTACTTTTCTAAATTGTTTATTGATAAATCATTAACAATTTACAGCTTGTTGCGGAAACAAGATTAAGGATAAACCTAAATCTAAACAAGTTGGAACACTACGTTTCTTGCACTAAGAAAGAGAAGGAAATTACTAATAATAACCTATCTCAAGATAAGAAGGATGAACTTGTCCATAGTTAGCAAGTTACTTCTAAATGAAGTGAGTTCTTCTTCTTATATACTGCATGTATTTAATGCATTGCAGTTTACACTTTACACGTGGCAGAAGCTGATTGGTTGTATGTCATTTACCTTTGTTGACAACCTTAGTAGCCACATGTTTGAACAGTGTAGCATCAGAGTGGTTGTACGATTTCAGACAATAAGGAGGTTTTTTCTGACACATCGTACGGAGTCGTGAAAGGGTGGTTAAGACAAAAATACTTTGTATGGAGGACTTTATGATCAGCTTTTCGTTGATTCAGCGATCTATCATTCTATGTTAGCGAATGATAGAGTTCAGCGATAGCTAAAGTCTTGTACTTGATACTTCACGTTGTGGACAAATCTGAGTCTTCGCTGATCCGCATCAGTTCATTAGGAGACTTGTCGCTGGTTCTTGAGCTTGATCTTCGACTTCAGCGTAGAACCTATGTTAACGTGAAACTTGTCTTCAGGGATTATAAGTAAACAACTAACTTATCAGCGATCACCATAAGTACTGAACAGTAGTATTATGGTGAACAGTGTTCGCTGAATGTTTAATCTAAAGAGTGAGAGTTCCTATCAGCGGTACTGTAAGATCTTAGTACTTATCAGCGATAGTGAAACTCTGATACATATTGTTTTACTTACAATTTTCACTAAGTATATAAGAGAGGGTCATTATAAAATCACTGAGGGTTTAGATCAACAATCTCCCCCTATTTGATTATGACATAGCAACAGAGAAAATTGCTATTTAATGAAAACATAAGGATAAAAAGAACTCATAAAATATTTGTCCCTTTTACTGTTTTCTGGGATCTTTTCTGTACTGATGGAGTAAAGTACGTTCGCTGAATTTTTTCTTTAAACTTTGTAAAGATTACAGAGGGAAGTGGAAAAATTACAAGTATAGCGAATAAAATTACAAGTACAAAAGATGTAGACAGATAAGGATAGAAAGAATTACAAGGCGATCCTATCCGTCAAAAGGTTCTTCCTTGATGAGAAGTTCATCGAGGGTCTTTGATGTGGGAATCATCCAGTCAGGGACATCTACTCCTTGATTCTTTTTCTTCAGAGCTTCTTCAAAAATCAAGGGCTTCAGGTGTCTAGCTTTAATGTCACGTCTGACTTCACACCAGTATATGAGATCTCTGAGTTGTTCGATGGGAGCGACGTGGAGTTCAGAGATACGTTGAAAGTGATGGTTTCCTTCGTAGTCTAGAAAGAATATACCATAAGGATCACTTACAACTGTGCCAGGAATGAAAGTTTCTCCAGGTGGTAGGGAGGTGTCAAGCGCTGAGAGATCAGCATCAGGGCCAAGAACTTCAGCACGAGAGAAACCAATACCTGTTTCATTCCGTATAGGAGGACCTGAGTCTGAGACTTTCTTTTCCTTAGCAGAGACTTTTCTTTGTTGAGGAAGAAGAGTAGAAGGAGGAATATCCACAGCAAAAGAAACCAGGTCGATCTGTTTATTTAAGATCTTCTCGACATGGCTTTTGAACTTTGAGCGCGATCCCTGAATGGCTAATTTCGTTTCTAACCATTTAGAGAGACCAAAATTTTCTAAGGTAGCAGCATAGAAGGTTTGCTTGGTTTTGTCTTCTCTGTAGACATCCACTTCAACAACAGGAACGTCTGCGTACAGTCTTCCTCTGATGTTTACTTTGATGATTTTGGATGGTCTAGATCGATAGGTCAGCATTTGTTTAGCCCATTCCAAATTCGTAACAGAGACCTTAGTCTTTTCTCTAACGATCTTTTGAGCATCATCCCATAGCTGACGTTGAACATCAATGGGAGCTCTTTTCAGCTTGGGGTCTTTTACTGATCGTTGAGTAAGCTGGATGGCATATTCTCTGTCTTTTCTTCAGCTTCCCTTCTTTCAGCGATCAGGTGTTCAACTCTCAGGTGTTCCTTGTATTCTTTTTGGGAAATTCTGAACTTTGGAGGAACGGAAGGAAGTTGATCACGCTTCAGAATGATTCGCTGATCCTCGAGTCTCTTGATCATTTCATCTCTCTTTTCTTGATCCTCTTCACTTAGCTTTTGAGGAGCCAAGGAAGGTCTGTTTTTGTGAGAGAGCATCTGTTCTTCAGGTTCATCAGTCTCAGAGATCAAATCTAAGACCGGGATTATTTCTTCAGTGTTGGGAGCTGGGATTATTGATGAAGTCGCAGCTGTAGGAACTTCAGCGATATCCTCAAACAGGGGAGAGGACTAGCTGAAACACAACGATCTTACAAGTAAGAACATGGGAAGAACAGAGAGAGAAAGAGTGGGATAAAGTGTATGGAGGTTTGGAGAGTGTAGAACTGATAGTGTATAGAGGAGGGATGTAGTGTAAGATTAATGTACCTGACAAACCGGCTTTTTAAGCAAGATCATCAGATTTTCATCTTCAGCGACACTTTTTCCTTTGCCCTTGTTAGCTTCAGATGCTGATGGCTTTGTCTTTGTCCGCTCCCCTGTAGGTTCATTTATCAGAATCCCTTTAAGAGCTTTAGTTCTCTGAGCAGGCTTGACGATAAAAGAGTCATCATCATCGTCATCTTCATCATCATCATTCTTTGGAGAAGAGGATGGTTCATCATCAGACAAGTCGATGGCTTCTTCATCTTCAGCTTCAGACTCAGTTTCTTCAGCTTCTTCTTCGAGTTGCTCCCCCTCAGATACAGAGGTAAGCTTCTCGGTTCCCTCAGGGTGTTCATCTCCCTGAGGTCCAGCGGCTGCTGCTTCTATTGTCTTCTCACCTTCTTCAGTAAAGGTGAGGTCTTCAGTCTTCTCTCCCCTGATAGATTCATCATGGGAAAGGTCTTCAGCGCTCTTGGAAAGGTCTTCAGCGCTCTTCTCCCCCTCCTTTTCATGATGAGTGGGGGAGGAATGTGATGATTCAGCAGCTTGTGTTGTTTCCCTGTCTTCTTGGCCAGGGATCCCCACACAGATTTCAATCGCTGATAATCTGTTTTCTAGACCAGAAATACCAGGATTGATCTTCACAAGTTCAGCACGATCCGCCGTAGTAAAAGATGGAGGTGCAGGGGCAGGTGCAGGGGCGGTCGAGTTGGTCAGGATCTGCTGCAACAATGTCTGAATAGAAGTGATGTCATTCTTCATCGTATTGACATCGGTCTTCACGGAACTCATGTCAGTTTTTACTGAACTGACATCAGCCTTTACAACAGACATATCACCTTCGAGTATGCCAACCGATGTCTTCAGCGTTGTGACCTCGCTGGACATGGTGTCAACTGATTTCTTGATGTCGAGGTAGTCTGTGTAGATATCAGAGAGAACTTTGGCAAAATCGGTGAGTGATTTATCAACCTTGTCCAAGTCAGCTTTGGAGGCATTCTTTTCGACGACAGTTGTCAGCTTTGTGAGATTCTCTCCAGCGTTTGTTACAGCTGAAGAGTTGTCGGAAAGAGTAGTAGTGAGACCTGTCAGCGTCGTCTCTATTGTCTTCAGAGAGGCGTTGATGTCTCTCAAATTAGGACCTGTAACATATAAGAACTTGTGAACAGAGGAAAGCTCAGAAGTTTGGGGTTTAGTAACAGTGTATAGGGGTTGGTGTATACCTACAGAAGGATTGGTGAATTCATCAAAATCTCGGGTTCCTGAGAAAAGTTCCATGTCGTCAGCTAAAGTGCGTGGACGTATGGTCATCTCTGCAGGTCCTATGCCCATCACTCCTTGAAGAGTATTTTCTTTAGCTTCTGGAGGAATGACAGGTGCTTCAGTGATAACTGGAGTAGAGTCCAAATGAGTAGAGGGAGAAGCGAAGGATAAGAATGGAGGTTGGGTACTGATTTCAGCATTGGATTCGCTGAGAATCGCTTCATCAGTCTTTTGAGAGACTGAAGGGGGTTGGGTAGATTCCAAGTTTGTAACCTCAGCGTTTAGAGACGTTGAAGTTGGGATAGAGTGGGTGGCTTGTTCAGTTATGGCAGAGCGTACCACTGAACTTTCCTTCAGCCCATCAAGAGGAGCTGAGGAGTATTTAGCAATAGATTGCTGGGGTTGCTCCTTGGTTTTCTTAGTTCTTTTGGAACCAAGTTGGGTTTCAGAGTGTTTCCTTTTAAGAGAAGGAATGGAGGTTGCAGCTGGGGTATCAGCGGTGGGTTTGTCCGCTGAAGGAGTTGCAGAAGTAGAAGAAGTAGGGTTTAGAAGAGTTAGAAGAGTAGAAAGACGTACCTCATTTTCCACCGGTTTGAAGTCGAGTACCTTAGGGCCAACCTGAGAGAGTTTCAGGTCACCCTTTGTTGGGTAGCTGTCCTTCAGGCCTTTTTGGAATACGGCGCTGATGAATCGAGGATAGGGAACCCATGGAGATCTGTCAGCGACGGAGTCCACTCTGAGTACCAGGTCATCATAGATAATCGATGCCCAGTCTATATGTAGACCTTTCAGCAATGCATATCCCATCGCTTGCTGAGGCTGAGCGGCTTGGTCAGAGGAGCCGGACTTGGCAGTCATGCAACTGATCAAATGAGCGAAGATGAAATTCATCTCGCTGGGCATTTTGGACTTCTTGATAAGGGTCATCTTCTTCTCGGGCTTCTTGTCCCTCCCAGTTTCCCATACATAGCCCATTGCATCGAAGAATGCAATGATGGCTTCCCTGTCTGAATTTTTCTTGTGGTCAGGGAGGGAAACGAAGGGTTTTTCTTTGGTTGCGATGGGAAGGCTGAGGGCTTTGCGAATTATGGCAGGGGTGATCTTCATGGTGCCAAAGTCAGTGTCGCAGAGGATGCAGTCAATTGTTTTTGAGGGGTCTTTGGCTGAAGGTAGCTGAGAGTGTCTGGCAGAGTACCAGAATTGGGATAGCAGTAGCTGATGTGCAGGAGGTGTTATGGTCAGGGTTGTGGAGATGGAACAGTTCTTCAGGAAGTTCACAACATCATCTAGATGTGTGACTTGCTTTCGAGGAGGAAACTCGAGAAGCGCATAGAGGTTATTTACCTTGGTCCAATCCAGTTTGTCAAGAGAGAACTTGACTTGAGGAGCCTTGTGGATTTCCACTTCCTTAGCAGTATTATCAGCAGCAGTATTCTCAGCGATGGTGTTCTTGGAAATGTCAGAAGATGCCATTTTCTGTATTATCAGTTCAACCAAAGATTAACAAATAAGAATGATCTTTATGTGGAAAGATTTTCCAATAAGATGGTTCGAATTTTGTCCATTTCATTCAGACAAAATGTCTTAATGAAGATTAGGGTTTTTCCTTTTTTTTTAAAACGAAATGCAAACCCACAAAAAAAAATCTTGTTTTCCAGTTTTCTTTAAAGATTGGGATTCTGGAAAAACGTATGACGAACAAGTTTAAGATTTTGCGTTTTAAACTTGAAGAACAACCATGAAAGGTTGTGTTCATAAAACCATGAAAGAAATGATTTCATTTTAAAAAGGTTCTTTTGTTTGATCTTGTGAAAACAAAGAGAAGATCATTAACAAGTTTGAAGAAACAGGTAAAATAAAAGAATTATTAACCTGATTCGTTGAAGAAGATGAAGTTCTGTTCTTGAAAAATTCGAGAGCACAAATGCAACAGTATTTTTTTTTCTTAGCATGGAGAAGAAGTTCGCGTAAAAGAAAAAATATAAACCCAGAATGAGTTTATATATAGAGATTAGAGAGAGAGAAAATCTTGAGCGGGAAAAGATTTTCATCATGACACGGACACGTGTTTGCATTTGATTGGCGAGTAAACGAAACGTGCAAACGTGTGTCAGAAAGAAGAACGTACCAGGGCTTATCCGTTGTAATGACGTCACAACTGTCCTTTCATATGCTTGGATGTCTCTGAGGTTTTGAAAACTCAGGGACACTTTTGGAAAACATGAAGCACTGAATAGAAATATCAGTGATGGTTTTAGAAATTTCAAAGTATCGCTGATAAGGAAGAGATATTCAGCGATGTAATTTATTTTGAAATCTTGCATATACATGCGATTGTCAGAGAGAGAAACATACCTTGATATCAGTGAATCAAGTTTATTCAGAGAGAAGATGATAGAGTGGGTTATACAAGTTGGTTTTATCCTGTCGCTGATCAAATGTGAACCGCTGAAGATTTTATTCTTCAAAGTTCAGCATTCCAAGCTCGCTGATGAGAAAGTTGAACCTTGTCTCATCAAGAGGTTTGGTGAACAGATCAGCTAACTGATAATCAGTTGGGATAAAGTGAAGTTCTATATCACCATTCATCACATGATCTCTGATAAAGTGATACCTGATTTCGATGTGTTTTGTCTTTGAGTGTAGCACTGGATTATTTGCTATAGCGATGACACTTGTGCTGTCGCAATAGATTGGAATATTTGAGAGCTGAAGGTCATAGTCCAGTAGTTGATTTCTCATCCACAAGACCTGAGAACAACAGCTTCCAGCGGCTACATACTCAGCTTCAGCTGTGGAGGTGGATACTGAGTTTTGCTTTTTACTTGTCCAACTTACCAGCTTTCCACCCAGGAGCTGACATCCTCCTGTGGTGCTTTTCCTATCCATTTTGCAACCTGTAAAATCACTATCTGAATAGGCGATTAGATCGAATCCTGAGTCTTTGGGATACCAAAGACCTAGATTCACTGTACCCTTAAGATATCGAAAAATTCGCTTTACAACTTTCATATGAGATATCTTAGGTTCAGCTTGGTAACGTGCACACAAAAATGTTGCATACATAATATCGGGTCGGCTAGCTGTAAGATACAACAGTGAGCCGATCATCCCACAGTACAGCGTGACATTAACAGGAACTCCTTTAGTATCCTTATCAAGTGTCAGCGGTGGTGCCATAGGGGTTTTCATAGCTGAACTTTGGGTTAAGTCGAATTTCTTCAGCATATCTCTAACATACTTTCCCTATTTAATGAAAGTTCCTTTTTCATTTTGCTTTATCTGAAGACCAAGGAAATATGTTAGTTCACCCATTATGCTCATCTTATACTCATCTTTCATTCTATCAGCGAAACGAGTACAAAGATCAGGGTTAGTAGAGCCAAATATAATGTCATCAACATATATCTGAACAAGAATGATATGACCTTTTACTTTCTTGAAAAATAGAGTTTTGTCGATTTTACCTCGTTCAAATTGTTCAATATGGAGATAAGTAGAAAGAGTGTCATACCATGGACGTGGAGCTTGCTTTAAGCCATAAAGTGTCTTATCCAGTTTATAAACATAACCTGGACGCTTAGGATCCGAGAATCCTGGAGGTTGTTCCACATAGACTTCTTCATTCAACTTTCCATTTAGAAACGCTGACTTAACATCCATTTGATATACTTTGAAGTCTTTGTGTACAACGTATGCTAAGAATAGACGAATAGATTCTAGTCTTGCTACTGGAGCAAATGTTTCGTCATAATCTATGCCTTCCTCTTGTCTGTATCCCTGAGCAACAAGCCGAGCCTTGTTGCGGGTAACAGTTCCATGTTCGTCCAACTTGTTTCGATAGACCCATTTAGTGCCTATCACTGTTTTGTCAGTTGGTCTTCGAACAAGTTTCCAAACTTTGTTTCTTTCGAATTCAGTCAGCTCTTCTTGCATGGCGCTGACCCAGTTTGGATCTTTGAGGGCATCATCTACTTTCTTTGGTTCAGTTAGAGAAATAAAATTAACAAATACAAAAATATTACCTGCACTTCGTCGAGTCTGAATACCAGCGTTTGGATCACCAAGAATTTGATCAATTGGGTGATTTACAGTCCATCGCTGAGCCGGGGCGTGAGGCGCTGACTCAACTTGAACTGGAAGAGCTGAAGATGAAGTTTCAGCGACGTCTGGAGTATCAGCCAAGAGAGGAATGGATGCAGTTGTCATTATATTCACTGATTGCTGAGAAGTAGATGGAATGTCTGAGACATTGGGTTCAGAAGCAGGTATAGTGTTTATAGGAACAGCTGAGACCCATGATGTTTCAGCTTCACTATTCTGCATATTTGGAATGATAGTAGGACCATCATCTTCAACTGTATGAGCACGAGGAGTGGGAATATCTTCTGAATCACCAAGATGAGAAAACATCCATTGATTCAGTTCTTCAGTATCAGCAGAAGGTCGAGAATTCGCTGAAAGGGATTCGTCAAAAGTGACGTGAATAGTTTCTTCAACAGTTTGTCTTCTTCGATTGAAGACTCTGAAGGCTTTGGAGACTGAGGAGTATCCAAGAAAGATTCCATCATCAGCCTTAGGATCAAACTTTCCAAGGGCATCTCTGTTGTTCAGTATGAAACACTGACATCCAAAGATGTGAAGAAAGCTGATTGAAGGCTTTCTCCCATGAAAGAGTTCATAGGCTATTTTATTGAATCTTTTGACTATCAGCGACCTGTTTTGCGTAAAACAAGCGGTGTTGACAGCTTCTGCCCAAAACTGAGTAGGCAGGTGAGAATCGCTGAGCATTGAACGTGCAGCTTCAATAATTATTCCATTTCTTCTTTCAGCGACTCCATTTTGTTGCGGTGTTCTCACTGAAGAAAAGTTGTGAGAAATACCCTTACTCTCAAAGAAGGAATCAAGAGAACTGTTTTTGAATTCAGTCCCATGATCACTCCTTATTGAGCGAACGGTCAAATTGTTCAGGGTTTCCATCTTCCGAACAAAGGTGATGAGTTCTTCAGGGGTGTCACTCTTAGAACGGAGAAACATTACCTAGGTATAGCGAGAGAATTCATCAACTATGACCAGTGTATATTTCTTTCCAGCAATGGATTGTTTGTTAACAGGGCCAAACAAATCCATATGGAGTAGTTGTAGAGGAGATGACACTGAGGAGACTTGCTTTGACTTAAAGCTTGCTTTGGTCTGCTTCCCTTTCTCATACGCTGAACATAAAGACTCTTTGGCGTATGAGTGTTGAGTTAGACCAGTGACTAACTCTTTTGAAGAAAGAGTGTTCAGTGTCTTGAAATTCAGATGAGAGAGCCTCTTATGCCATAGCCAGTTGACATCAGATGAGGCTTTTGAGAAGAAACATGAGTTCTCAGTGGTTGTTGAGTCCATGTTTATTACATAAACATTTTCCAAACGATAACCGCTGAGAGCTATCTTCTCCTTTTTGTCAGTGACAAAGCAGGATTCCTTGGTAAAGATTACCTTGTTATCCTTGTCGCAAAGCTGACTGATGCTTAAGAGATTATACTTCATCCCTTCAACATATGCGACTCTTCTGAAGGTTGTTGTACCATTTGAGAGTACACCAAACCCTCGGGTATGTCCTTTTCCATTTCCACCGAAAGTCACAGAGGGACCCTTCTCTTCCTTGTATTCAGCGAGCAGGCTTTTCTTTCCAGTCATGTGTCTAGAGCATCCGCTATCGAGATACCAGATACCCTTCTTAACCTGCATCACAAAGGAAGATTAGTTTTTCTTGGGTACCCACTTAACCATGTGTACACGTTTGTCAGTGGAAGTAGTTGGAATGGAAGGTTCAGCAATCTTCACAGCATTTGAAGATTCAGCTTTGTCAGTCTTCACTTTGGTTAATTTCTTAACCTCAGTGGTCTTCTTTGCCTTGGGGGCAATCTTCACCTTAGCTATCTTTTCAGCTTTGGTGGCTGTGGGGCACTTAATAGCAATATGATCAGTGAGTCCACAGTGATAACATTTCCTATAACTAAAAGTAGTTCTAGGACCATTTGAATGCTGAGCTTTTGATTTAGAATTAGAAGGACCATCACCAACTAAGCTTTTGGCTTTTGAAATGGGAGGAACATTTAGTTCTTCAGATTTTTTACCAAGGACATCCACTCTGAGTCTAGGAGTAGATCGCTGAATAGACCCACACTGAGTAGATCCAGAGATCTGATTCCTTGATCCAGAGGAATAAATCACTAAAGCTTTAGAAGCATTCAGCTTTGGTACTAAAGTACCCTTCTGAGGATTTTGGTTAAAAGCAATTCCTTTACCTTTGTCTTTAAAGACAGAGGTAGGTTTTGGATAAACCATTTTCTCTTTACCTTTTGAAGAGGTAGAAATTTCCTCAGGGATAGTTGGTCTGGACGAGGAACACTGAGAGGATGAAGTATCAGCGACTGAGGATACGAAAGTTCCAAATAAGAGCATGGAACGATCAGTGGTTGATTCTTGAGTTTCATATTTGTAACCTAGACCACGTTTATCACTCAGGGGAATCTGAGACTTAATTATCTCAGTGATCTTTGTTGAAGAATTACACCATCCTTCAATAGTAGCTTTTTCAGCTTTCAATGCAGCTATAGCTTCTGCTCGTTCGATTTTGACTAGCTGATTTAAATGCACTTGATCTTTAAAATCTTCTTCAATTTTAGAAAGCTTTTCTATTTGAAGGTGACAGTTTTTAAGCTGTTCAGCGAGATCAAGGTTTTGATTTTCAACTATTGTTTTGCCATTCATGGCTTCATATAAACTTCTAGTCAAGAGATCGATTTTACGGAGACTATCAGCTTCATTGATATTTGCAATATTTGTAAACAAGGAAGGTGATACCTGAATTGCATAGGTTGAAGTAGAGGGAATGTCTGAACTTTCTTCCTCATCTTCAATCTTTGCCATAAGACAGAGATTGGCTTCATCATCTTCAGAGTCAGATGATGATTCTTCTTCTTCAGAGGCAGCCCAATCGTAAGCCATCAGGCCTTTGCCTTTCTTCTTAAAGCTTTTCAGATTAGCATACTTTTCTTTCAGCTTAGCGTATTTGTCATCTTTATTCCTGGGAATAAAGGATTTCTTGGGAAACGCTGAGTTTCTCGATACTTTCTTAGACCTGCACTCGTTAGCGAAATGTCCAATCTTTTCGCAGTTAAAACAAGTAGCAGTAGCCTTATCAACAGGAGCTGATGATCTTGACTTATCAGTTATAGAAAGAGGTTTGTTCTTTCTGAATATTTTATTTTTGGAGAATCTCCTGAACTTTTTAGTTAGGAGAGCCAAAGATTCATCATCATCTGAAGAGTTAGAGTCTGATGACCTTTCAGAGTTACTCTCTAACTCAGTGATAGTGACCGAGGGTCGCTGAGTAGAGGGTTCCTCTGAGATTAAAGCAACAAGGGTGCTTTTGGAATCTTTTACAAGATTCTTATTAACATGGCTTGATTGCTCATGATTCAGCATCGTGCCATATAAGGTAGCAAGGGTCATTGATCTTAGATCCTTTGACAGCTTGAGACACATAGAATAACTGTCCCAGCTTTCAGGTAAACATTCTAGAAACTTTGTCAGCACTTCAAAGTTAGAATATTCCTTACCAACAGTTTTTAGATCTATTATTAAGAAATTAAAACGTTGGTGAACTTCAGAGAGAGTCTCATTCTTACCACAAATGAAACTTTCATACTGTCTTACCAGGTTGATCTTTCGAGAGTCCTAGACTTCAGCAGTACCTTTATACTGAACACAGATTGTGTCCCACATGGCTTTTGAGGATTTCAGGTTCATGACGGAATGGTAGACTTCGTCAGGAAGAGCCATGGATAGTATGGATCTGGCTTTGGTGTCGATTGCCACTTTCTTCTTATCTTCGTCAGTCCACATATGAACTTCTTTGGGTACCAGCCTTTCTGGAATAGCAGGTCTATTCTCAGCGGCTGGTACTGCGGCATCAATTCTTACAGGAATAAATGGGCCGTTTTCAAGATAATAAGGCATAGTAGGGTCTACACCTTCTAGGAAGAGAGTCATCCTATTTTTCCATAGATTAAAATTATCTCTGGAGAATCTAGGGGGTTTAGCAAGAGAACCATTGTCAATATAATTTGTGTTTGTGTTGGTAGCCATTTTAGGAAATAGCAAGGAAGAGAAAGCTTAGTATAGATTAGATCTTGTTTATGAGATTAAACAAATCTGCTCTGATACCACTTGTTGGTCCCGAAGGGCTATACAAGTTTGTAGAAGGGGGGGGGGGGTTGAATACAAACACACAGATTTTACTTTTCTAAATTATTTATTGATAAATCATTAACAATTTACAGCTTGTTGCGGAAACAAGATTAAGGATAAACCTAAATCTAAACAAGTTGGAACACTAAGTTTCTTGCACTAAGAAAGAGAAGGAAACTCAAGATAAGAAGGATGAACTTGTCCAGAGTTAGCAAGTTACTTCTAAATGAAGTGAGTTCTTCTTCTTATATACTGCATGCATTTAATGCATTGCAGTTTACAATTTACACGTGGCAGCAGCTGATTGGTTGTATGTCATTGACCTTTGTTGACAACCTTAGTAGCCGCATGTTTGAACAGTGTAGCATCAGAGTGGTTGTACGATTTCAGACAATAAGGAGGTTCTTTTTCTAACATATCGTACGGAGTCGTGCAAGGGTGGTTAAGACAAAAATACTTTGTACGGAGGACTTTATGATCAGCATTTCATTGATTCAGCGATCTATCATTCTTAGTTAGCGAATGATAGAGTTCAGCGATAGCTAAAGTCTTGTACTTGATACTTCACGTTGTGGACAAATCTGAGTCTTCGCTGATCCGCATCAGTTCATTAGGAGACTTGTCGCTGGTTCTTGAGCTTGATCTTTGACTTCAGTGTAGAACCTATGTTAACGTGAAACTTGTCTTCAGGGATTATAAGTAAACAACTAACTTATCAGCGATCACCATAAGTACTGAACAGTAGTATTATGGTGAACAGTGTTCGCTGAATGTTTAATCTAAAGAGTGAGAGTTCCTATCAGCGGTACTGTAAGATCTTAGTACTTATCAGCGATAGTGAAACTCTGATACATATTGTTTTACTTACAATTTTCACTAAGTATATAAGAGAGGGTCATTATCAAATCACTGAGGGTTTGGATCAACATTAGAGCTGGCATTCTCAAGATTACAAGATCTGGACATTCCAACAAAACCATGGGCTTTAAGGGTGGTATTGGGTAATACCCTTGGGATATAAGTAAAACTTTTTCCATTGGGTATTGTGTTCTTGGGGCTATAAAAGAAGAGGCTTGGGTCATTTGGAACAACGAATTCTCAGATTTTTTACTTGCTTTCTAGTAGTTAATTCCTCTTCTTGTTTCCTAAAAACTTGAAGAGTTGTAGCATTTACTTTCATGTAGTTGTAGTTGTAATTTCTGCCCACAGTGAGTTACTGTGGGCATCGTTTTAAATTTATGCAAGTACTTTTTATGTATTCTCTTCATCTTATTATGTCTTTCTTTTTAATTATTAGCTAAGCACCCTTGGGTGTGGGTGTGAACAAAATTGAGACTAGTAGGCAACACTTGGGTGTGGCCATTTGTTACTAACTCTCGAGATTGGTCACTTGAGTTGGGACTTAAACTCAACGCGGATAAGCCGATCACTTTGAAGTGTTAATATTAGATCTTAGACCTCGAGAGGGGCAGATTTGAAATACGGCTTAAGTGATGCACAAATATTTGAGAGAGTCTTTGATAACCACGTCGAGAGGCGGGTTTTGTATGATTTATTAAGGTTCAAACGCCGGTCGAGATTTATATCACAAAGAGATTTGGGTGTAAATCTCCATATTGGTAGAACTTGACGTTTAGAGTCAAACTTAATTAAATCGGCAAGATCGAGAGTCGGTAATAATGGAAACTTTATGGAAACTTTGTAGGACCGGTTTATAAAAATCATCATTTCGAGAGATCGGGGTTTTTATAGGCACTTCGTGTTACAAAGTAACTAACCATTTTGTTACTACGTTCATCTCAAGGAAACTTACACCCATACCCAGTTTAGTTATTTGTTTAGATTTTATTATTGTCAAAAAACACCAAACTCGCTCAAAATATTTTATTGTTCTATCATTAAAATCGGTGTATGCTCGATTTAGGACTCGAAACTTTGAAGCCTAATCCCTGTGGAAACGATCTCGGTATATTTACCACTTTATTACTTGTAGCGATCCCATTGTCGGTATATACTTGTGCCTTCATTGTGGAATTATTGTGCCCATATTTTGGATGCACGATATTTAGCTACCAAGTTTTTGGCGCCGTTGCCGAGGATTGGCGTATTTCCAAAGTTTTTTTTTTGAGTTATAAGTTGAGTTTTTCATTGGTTTTTCTTCCACCAAAATGGAAGGTTTTAGTTGGGATGCCCCGTATTTTAATTCTTTCAATTAGTCATGGGAACAACATCCTAATTTTTTGGAAAATATTCAAGATGATGACACCTACACTTCATTTTCACCTCCACGTCAAAATTGGAATGACACGTTTATAAATACATTTGACCAATCATGGGAGGGGAATTTTGATTATTTTTATGATTTTCAAGGGAGTGATCCTCACCATGGATTTACGTCCTTTGTTTCCAACAACGCACCCGGGAATGTTTTTGAACAACCCGAACCGTCTCACTCTTTTGAAACTCTTTCCCCAAGTTTAACAGAAAGTTTTACATCATTTTTGGGAAATTTCACATCCTCTTTTGAAGCCTTAAATACTAAGATGGGACAACTAGTCGACGAGTTGAAAAATCAAAGTCAAGGTTCCTTACCAAGTGATAATGAAAAATCAAAATGTGTTGGTAAGGATGAGAGTTATGTTGAGAAAGAGTTGGAGATTTTTGAGGCAAATTTCAAGCACAAGAGCAAGCCTTCTTTACTTCCTAATAGTAAAGAGGTGCTTCAAGATGCTAAAATTCCTAACTTAATTATTTTTGCTCATATTGTGCAGCCTTTTTTTTGTGACCACAATTCTCCTACCGGGATCATGCCATGGACCGTTGGGAGGATTTGTGTGATCAAGAGCTCGGGGATTTTGCCTAGATCGTGTTCTTTGGGTGGTGGAATTGTTGGAAGAAACTTTGGTATGGTGGAGGTGTCTATTATATTGAAACCAGTCCACTTTTTGAAGATGCACATGTGGGGGTGGTGAACCACATCCTACATAACCTTGATGCAAACTTATCTTTTTACTCTCAACTCCAGTTTTGTGTCTTTTATTTTACATTTTTGTGTGTGTGATTTGAGTCTCTTCATTTTCGACTAGTATCAAGAGTTTTTGGGATCAAAAAACAAAAAAGAAAAAACAAAAAAAAAATCTCATGCATCTTATATCCTTAGATTTTAAGTTTCATAGTTTGAATAATTTTTTCACCGCTCACAGATTTCTAGAACTAAGCAACCAATTCCCCGGTATACAAATTGATTAAACTTTCAAACTCTAGAAATGACATGGGCCTTTCTTTCTAAACACTTGGCCGATACACTTTTCCTTTGTTGCCTTACCCAAACCTTTGAGTCTTACTATTCCCTCCATAATGAAGATATTGAGTATTTTAAATTTGGGAGGAAACTCAAGTGTTAAAAAAAGAGCTACATCCTTCGAAAAATTGGAAGAAAAAAAAATACAAATAGCTGAGATTGACACGTTGGGGAAAACAAAGTTGGGCATTACACATCAAACACGTAGTATAAATATTTTTTTGTGTAACCTAAAAAGACAAGTTTGGGGGAAGATGAAAAATGTAAGAAAAGTGAGAAACCATAAACACTAACCCTTCAAAATCCTTTGGATCTAAGTTTGCAAAGTCAATTATCATAAGATGGGTGAATTATAGCTTAGCCTATGGAAATCAAAGTGCAATAAAAAAGAACGAAGTGGAAAAATTACGAAAAACTATGGATATTTTCAATCAAGGGATTTAAGATGCAAAATAAAAAAAATAAAAAAAAGAGAAAAATTGAAGATCCTAGTTGTGATACTTAGTCTTTTTGCATATTTTGTGTCTTCCGTTGTTTTTATATTTGTCATTTTCGTTACTTGGGGACAAGTAACAAGTTAAGTTTGGGGGTGTGATAACTCTCATTTTTATCGTTATTTACACGTCATTTGTGTGAGTTTTTCTTCCGTTTTAGTTGTGTTTTTATGTTTATGTGTTCGTGTTTTTCCTTTTGTTAATTTATGTTGAGGACGTTTTATGGTTTTTTGCATCAATTTTTGAGGTTTAATATTGTGCAGCGATGCCCACAGTGTGCCCACTGTGGGCACATGCGGATTTTGCTATGGACCAGCGGATATTACGAAAATCTGGGTAAAGAAGGGCATCCTAGAGCTGGCATTCTCAAGATTACAAGATCTGGACATTCCAGCAAAACCATAGGCTTTAAGGGTGGTATTGGGTAATACCCTTGGGATATAAGTAAAACTTTGTCCATTGGGTATTGTGTTCTTGGGGCTATAAAAGAAGAGGCTTGGGTCATTTGGAACAACGAATTCTCAGATTTTTTACTTGCTTTCTAGTAGTTAATTCATCTTCTTGTTTCCTAAAAACGTGAAGAGTTGTAGCATTTACTTCCATGTAGTTGTAGTTGTAATTTTTGCCCACAGTGAGTTACTGTGGGCATCGTTTTAAATTTATGCAAGTACTTTTTATGTATTCTCTTCATCTTATTATGTCTTTCTTTTTAATTATTAGCTAAGCACCCTTGGGTGTGGGTGTGAACAAACTTGAGACTAGTAGGCAACACTTGGGTGTGGCCATTTGTTACTAACTCTCGAGATTGGTCACTTGAGTCGGGACTTAAACTCAACGCGGATAAGCCGATCACTTTGAAGTGTTAATATTAGATCTTAGACCTCGAGAGGGGCGGATTTGAAATACGGCTTAAGTGATGCACAAAGATTTGAGAGAGTCTTTGATAACCACGTCGAAAGGCGGGTTTTGTATGATTTATTAAGGTTCAAACGTCGGTCGAGATTTATATCACAAAGAGATTTGGGTGTAAATCTCCATATTGGTAGAACTTGACGTTTAGAGTCAAACTTAATTAAATCGGCAAGATCGAGAGTCGGTAATAATGGAAACTTTATGGAAACTTTGTAGGACCGATTTATAAAAATCATCATTTCGAGAGATCGAGGTTTTTATAGGCACTTCGTGTTACAAAGTAACTAACCATTTTGTTACTACGTTCATCTCAAGGAAACTTACACCCATACCCAATTTAGTTATTTGTTTAGATTTTATTATTGTCAAAAAACACCAAACTCGCTCAAAATATTTTATTGTTCTATCATTAAAATCGGTGTATGCTCGATTTAGGACTCGAAACTTTGAAGCCCAATCCCTGTGGAAACGATCTCGGTATATTTACCACTTTATTACTTGTAGCGATCCCATTGTCGGTATATACTTGTGCCTTCATTGTGGAATTATTGTGCCCATATTTTGGATGCACGATATTTAGCTGCCAGTAAGCCTAATTTTTTCAAATTAAATTTTCTTACCAGGTACTAGCTCGGGAAGGGATATGAAGGGATGAGTGTCGAGGAGTACCAGAGTTACGCTTTTGGAATTGTAACGGAGAACTTAGTGTCATCGGAGATATTTTAGAGATATTATGAACAATCATTATAATCTGATTTCCTTAATTATGGGTTAGATTAGCTGGTTGTTTATGGTAATCATTTGTAAGTAGGAAACTTGTGACTAATTCTCCAGTTGTACATGAAAGTTTGGAAGATGTTGGGGTAAACTCTGATAAATTTTAAGGTTTAAATTTATTGTGATCTTAAGGTGTTTCTGTTTGGTATCAGAGCTTTAGTTTAAGAGAACTAGGTATGATCGTAAGATACCTAGACTTAAGCTGAGATGAATAAGTTATGATTTGTGAGATTGGGTAGAAATACTAAGACGAGATAGTCTTAGAGTCGACGGAAATACGCGAATTAAGAACTGTGATGATGGTAACGAGAATTCTTATGTGTAGTATGTTCATAATTTCAATTAGCTACTGTTATTATGAGTATATTGTTATGTAAGCGTACTTGTTTCTAATTGTTATGGCGATTAACGAACGTTAAAGTACTTTTCCTTGTGTTGGGTTGCGTATAGCCATTTCTTATGGTTATGTTTATGTGATTTCAGAATACGATGGTTAATACACCAAACATATCTCCTACTTCTTCAGAAGATAGGACGACAAACGAACTTGTTGAAAATCAACTTGAAAGGGGTGGAACTAATGTGAATCCGCCAAGGCCACCCATTCTGGGAGAAGGAGGGAGTCAATCGCATAAAACGAATGTTGGTACTTCCAACCCGGTGTCCCGTATGATGGAAAATATGATGCGGGTTATGAATGCAACATTGACTCAACAATAAGAGATGTTTATGAAAATGCTGAATGACCGAAACGTTGAGTCACAAAGACCGGAGTTGGGTACTGGTACTGTAAATCCACCTGTTAACCCAGTAATGAATGTTAATAGGAGAATGAAGAAAGTTTGTTCATATAAGACATTTTTAAGTTGCAAGCCACCTGAATTTGCTGGTTCAGATAATCCAATTGCATGTATGAATTGGAATAGAGAGATGGAACAAGCATTTAGAGCTTGTGAATGTGATGAAGAGTCAAAGGTCAGATTTGGATCCCAAATGTTACGAGGAAATGCTTTGACATGGTGGAATGTCGTGACACCAATGGTGACGGCCCCTGTTCTGGCAGCAATGACATGGGAGTCGTTTAAAAGAAAGATATTGGAAGAATACTGCAATGAAAATGAAATGGACCGGATCGAAGAAGAATTCAGAACGCTTAAGAAGAATACTTCATTAGTAAGGGAGTACACTCGCGTATTTTTGGAGAAGTTGAATTTAGTGGGGCATGTGGCCCCAACTGAAAAAGAAAAGATCAAGGCTTACTTGAAGGGTTTGCCGACTGATATGATGTCCAGAGTTCGAAATTCAAAAGCTTCTACACTGATAGAGACAATTGAGGAATCAAAGATTATAGAAGAAGTCTATGCAAAGGATAAAGCTGAGAAAGTGCAAGTGGGAGAGAAAAGAAAGTGGGAAGGTCGATCGGAATCTTCGCAAGGACTAAAGCCCTTTGTTGAGAACATTCGTTTTGAGCCTCGACAAGAACCTAACTGGTGTCAGAAATGTAGGAGCAAACGTTTTGGGTCGTGTCGGGTGGTATCAAAGGAATGTTTTAAATGCGGAAAGAGTGGTCATTAAATTGAGAACTGTCCCATCCAAGGACCAACCTGCTATGAATGTAAGAAGCCTGGTCATTATCGAAGGGATTGCCCAAAGTTGAAGAATAGCGGGAATCAAGAGAGGAAGACTAATACTCTAAAACCAACAAGCTGAGCATTTCACACGATGGCGGAAGAAGCTAAGGAATCGGCGGATGTAGTTTTTAATACATTCCTTGTTAATTCTATACATGCGTGTGTATTATGTGATAATGGTGCCAACTTGTCCTTTTTGTATTACAATCTTTCATTAAAAGTTTGCTATACCAGTCATTATTATGGAAGATGCCTTAAATGTTGAAATAGCTAATGGGAGTCAAGTCTTAGTTGGGGAAAGACTTGAGGATTGTACAACTTTGATAGAAGAAAATAAATTCCCGATTGATTTAATTTTGATGGAAAATAGGTGGGTTCGATATAGTTGATGGTATGGATTGAGTGGTGAATAATCAGGCAGGAATTTTTTGTGCTAAGAAATTAATTTGGATCCCTATGCCCGAAAATGATGCTATACTCATTTATAGGATACGTATTTACCTTTAGCGGAGTTTTCTATATAATAATAGTTATGATTCAAGTATTGGGAGGGCATTTTTCGAAGCTTTATATGAGCGAAAATATAGGACTCCTATATGTTGGTTGGAAGCTGGAGAAAATCAATTTGCTGGCCCCGAAATTGTGCAACAAACGGCTGATAAGGTTAAGGAGATTAGGAAACACATGAAGGCGGCTCAAGATCGTCCAAAGAGTTACGCCGATCAAAAAAGGAGACCTAAAGAGTTCCAAGTTGGGGAGCGGGTAATGCTAAAGGTATCCCCGTGGAAAGGTATTATAAGAATTGAGAAGCGTGGAAAGCTGAGTCCTCGTTTTCTTGGGCCTTTCACTATAACCAAGAAAGTGGGACTTCAAGCATATTAGTTAGATCTTCCACCTAAGTTGGAAGGAATCCATAATACTTTTCATGTTTGTTATCTTCGGAAATGCCTAGCCGAAGAGGAAAATGTTGTAACACTTTCTGAAATAAAAGTGGATGAGAAAAGTCGTTGTGTTGAGGAACCTGAAGCAATATTGGAAAGCACGACTAAGAAGTTAAGACATAAAGAAGTGATCATGGTCAAAGTACAATGGAAACATCATCGAGGTGCTAACGTGACTTGGGAAGCTGAAGAGGATATGAAGAATAGATATCCTCATTTATTTACATAACTTTGATTTTGGGGACGAAATCATTTTCAAGTTGGGGAGATTTGTAACACCTCAAAAGTTCCGTAATTTTGTACGAGGAATGTCTAAAATAATAGAAGGGGTTAATTTAATCGTTATGTTAAAATTTAAGGTTGACGGGTTGAAAGTATAATTTGACCAAAGTTTTGGGTCAAATTGAATTTTGTGAGAAAATCTGAAGTATAAATGTATGGGTCGGTTACAAATTGAGAATATCTCAATTTGATTCCTTGAAGTCGGTTCTAAGGCAGAAAGAAAGACTTGAAGTCGGTGTAACATGATTGAATTTGAGTTTACTGGGTGGAAAATCGATTGCACAGACTTGAGTGATTGTGATTTTGGGTGCAGGTGAGTTCATCTACTCTATGTATTTTCCAAATTAAAATTGATATGTTGAGTAGAAATAAGTTTATAAACTCATTGATATATCTTTGAAAGGATTATTAAAGAGTATTGGGAATTTTGGGGCAAAACTCATAGGAATCGAACTGAGTACCAGAGAATCCAGAAGATGAATTTTTTGGATATTTCCGGATTGATTTACCGGATACCGGATAGTTCCAGATAGTTTTCCGGATTGAGTTATCGGACACGGTTTCCGGATGGTTCCGGACTTGGAGTCCGGATACTTTTTCGGATGTTACTGGATAGTTTGGGAATCCGGATATTTCCGAATATGTATTCCGGACTTGATTTCCGGATTAGTTTATCAGATAAGTTGTTCCGGATAATTTATTGTATGAGGTTTTTTTTGATTAAGTGTTTTTCCTGATATTAGAAGTATCTTAATCATTTTAACAGTACGAATATCATTATAACTCAAGTTCGAGTATGATACAATTTGATATGTATTTTGGTTGGATATGCACGTATGCTAGTAAATGTAATGGATCCATAGGCACTAGCATTATTTGATAAACGTGGAATAGGCAAGGTATAATTGCTATTAATATTGTAACGTTGAAACGTAGAATAGGTGATAGCGGAAAACCGTATAGTTCCACTTCTGTGGCCACAATGTTCCCACAGTGGGGGCGCAAGTATACACCACAACTATGATCGCTATAAGTAATAAAATGGCAAGTATTTACCAAGTATCGTACCCACGAGGAATGAACTACTGAGAATCAGAGAATGTCACGAACTTCTTGCACAAGTCTCGGTTTGTGAAAATATTGTTGTTTTGTTTGGAAAATGATTAAACTCTTGAATAATTAAAAACGGGTATGGATGTGAGTTTCCTTGAGATTTTTGTAGTAACAAAATGGTTAGTTGCTTTGTAGGACGAAAAGTTCATAAAAAGCCCGATCTCTCAAAATGATGCAATTTATAAACCGGTCCTACAAAGTTTCTATAAAGTGTCCTTTGTTACCGACTCCCGACATTGCCGATTTAATTAAGTTTGACTCTAAACGTCAAGTTCTACCAATATGGAGATTTACACCCAATTCTCTTTGTGATATAAATCTTGACCGGCGTTTGAACCTTAATAAATCATACAAAACCCGCCTCTCGACGTGGTTCTCAAAGACTCTCTCAAATCTTTTTGCAT